>JALJCO010010876.1:1200000-1853898 GCA_023101725.1 Atherinomorus stipes
TACAACACAATCTGTGTTGTCACTCTTCCTGTAATTCAACACACACAAGCCTTCAGAGTTAGTAGGCATTCACAGCTTATTGATTAATCAAGCCTGAACTGTGGATGAGAAGTGTCATTCAACAGACTAACTCTTGAATCTATTTGGCTGTCAAGGCCACAAAATGGTCACATGTGAGTCATCACTTTTATCGACTGCACCGCCACATTTTTTAATTAACTTGGTGTAATTTCCCCTGAGATCAAAAAGTAGCCCACAAAGATTCATAAACCTCCAGCCCTCATGACAAGCACTCCTACCTTTTCCAAACCAGCGGCACGCTGATGGCTCATAAGAAGTCGTCTGTAAAACACGTTCATACTCAATATTGAAGCTCTTACCTTCTCCTGGTGACTTGATATTGAGTCCCCTTCCTCTGAATTTGAACTCTCTCTGCTTCTTTTTCCTGTAATCCAGACTGCGAGTTACAGCTCCATTAATATTAGCTGATGAACATTTGGCTGCTTGTGTCTGGACTCCAGCGCGAGCATGTGTGACCAGTGAGGTCAGGGAGAAATGGATGGTTATTAATTAAACTGTCCATTCCTGTCCATGTCAACCCACCCCCTCCAAACTACCCCCCACCCCTTTATCTCAACATGACAACAGGCTGCCTGAAGAATTCCCACCCACCCACACACACACACACACACACACACACACACACACACACACAAACATCACACAGGGAACATACTCCAGTCATTAGTTTAACACAAACAGCTGTCATGATTGCAGGAAAGCTGAGCAGACGTGTTACTGACTATCAGTGAATTAAAAACAGCATTATGACATATTTTCTGGGTTTTCATGTTTATGTGGCTTTAACTGAACTCTAATCTTTTAAAGAAGAAATTTAGGTTGTCGAGGAAAACCTCTTAAAGCTGACTGTGTGGCGATCATGTCCTTGAACTGAGCCGAGCCATATCATCGTGTCACTGCACTGTGCGGTACTTACCAACATCAGATTTGTTTACATTGGCACTTTCAGGCCTTTGTGTACCTACCTCGTTGTTTTTTTGGATCCAAAATGAACACATACAGGAAATTATACTCCAGTTGTCTTAATAATCCTTAATTTGCTCAACAAAAAAGGAATAGTTTAATCATTGATGGATTGTTGCTCCATCCAAAGAGGCCCTTTTGAGTCAACAGACAGTCTCTGAAATAAACAGAACCTTTGCCATTGGTTGCTGTTTGTGGACTATCTGGTTTGTGTTTTAGAGCATGTAAGGAATGAGGTGATACAACTATGGTGAACTTGCTCATATGTTACGTGTACATGTAGTCAGAGGACTTCTGCAGAGCAGATATCAGATGCTGGTTTGTCTTTATTCATTACTGATTCCAGATGGGCTGTGCTGCAGTGAGCGACACAGTCTTGAAATAAGCCGACACAATCTAGGAAACGTAACACAACTGACAGCATACTCGGCAGGACTTTAGAGTACTACGAGGACAACTAAGCAAAGTCCATAACCTTGAAATCTCTTATCATCATCTAAAAGGAAAAAAATCGTTAGACTTTTCATAGCCAAGTCACACAATGCTTGTTTAAGTGTTTTTCAAACGGAATTAGCTTTTCTGAGAGTGTGAGATTGGCAAGGAATATCCTGTCCGTTAATTAAAGCGGGCGGACAAAAACAGATAACACAAAGGATGTTTATACTGTGATGGGAAACAGACCCGTCTTTGAAATTTTTAAGAACAGCTCATGTGACCACACTGACACAAACAACCATTATGGAAATTTAGCAAAGAAATAAAAGCAAATTATATTTGCCAATGCCTGAATGCCTGTGCTGGTTCCTCACACCTCAGGTTGGCTGTGAGGAGAAGGGGTGTAATTCTGCTGCTCATGAAAGCATCTTTCCCTTTTCAGATCACTTCTCTTTTATTGTAAAAAAAAAAAATCCACCAGGCTGCCTCAGACACATTAAATTAAACTAAAAAGGAAAGAAGTTCAGCATGCCCACTTTGTCAAAGTTATATATAAAAGTTAAGTTGTGCTCAAACTAAAAAAAAAATGTAATAAAAATAAATTTGGATACTTTTGATCAAATATAATAAATGGCAACAGAAGAAAAAAAAGATCAACAAGGCTGACAAGTTCATTTTAAAAGAAATATGTGAAATCCTGCGAGGTTTTCGAGGAAAGGGCCACAAGGTCCTGTTTTTTTGGTATTAAAGTAAATGTGATATGTTGTTGAAAAGTGCCACTTTTGTTGCATCATTCAGGTGCAAAGCTCAGCAATTTGCCATCACAAAAAGTTGTAAGATTAAAATATAACTCATTTTGAACCAGTTAAGCTGTTTTAAGGAGTAAATTGAAGTACAGTGATCAGTTTCAAGGGTTTTCGAGCTTGAGGAAAACCCTAAATATTTAAGAAAGTTTAATTTCTTCCTTCCCCTTTTCAGATATGTCAACTGCATTGTGAGCATAGATTTATTTTATATATATATATATATATATATATATATATATATATATATATAAATTATTTACATGGATTGAAGGGCTCTATACAGTGAAAATATGTGTATATATGCATATGCATATGTGTTTCTATACACTGCTTCATATCATAGTTCCTTTTTTGTTTTCTTCACATGATTGAAATGAACCAATAAAAAACTAAAAACTAATAATTTTCTCTAAGATTAAGGAAAACTAAGCACAAACTTGGGCTGCAGGATGGTGTGCTGGGTAGCATCACAGTCCCACAGCACAAAGGCTGCTGGTTTAAGCCTCAGCTGGGGATGGGGTTGAACAGTGGCCTTTCTGTGAGAAGTTTACATGTTTTCCCTGTGTATGTAACAGTTCTCCCCCAGTTATTCTCCCACCATCTAAATTCATGCATGTGGGGTTAGCAGGCCTTTCTTGCAAATAATACTGTCTCAGTGGGACTACTTGCATGAATAAACTCAACTGTTTTAGCACATCCTTTCCACCCTTCTGTCTCAGGTCTAGATACACTAAATGTAAGAAAGTTCAGAAGATAGTCAGCTGTCACTGGTTCTCACTCTTTTACTCATTCACCATATTCTCATAATGTGGTGCAAACTTGTGCTTTTCAGGAAAATGTTTTGACAGTCATTGGATAAGCCGCCACCAAAGACGTAGTATCCGGTTGTGTCTGAAGAGGGAAAAGTGAGGCCAGCAGGGTGTTTCCAGCCATCACCAACTTGCTATGTCGCATGTGTCGTCACTCCCAAAAAATACTGAAATGGGCAAAGACAGGGCCGCTCCGAGCCACGGGGCAAACGATTGACAGCCAAGCTAATGCTAACTGAGTTAATCCGAAGTGAACAGGAACAAACAAAGATAGGCGGTCTAAAGGTAAGACATGCTCAGACTTGCTGTTAACCAGCTTAAAACTACCATTGTGCAACTCTGCTACAGGCTGAGGCCCTCCTAGGACCAAGCAGGGAGCTAACTATTAGCCCCCACGGCTAAAATCCGCACCCGGTCTGCTGCCTGTCAATGAAAAGGACACACCCCTAATTATGTGTAATTTCAAGGTTAAATACCATCTAACCAGATGAGTTATGATAAAATTCACCCCCCTCACAGTTGATATGAAGGTAAACTTGACCTATTAAACCTAAAATGATCTTTTGAACCAGGCTGTAACCATGTTTATTTCTGCTGTAAACATGTTTATTTCTGCTGTAACTTTTTATCATGTAAGTCTATGGGGATTTGCTCTGTTTTGCAGCCAGCCCCTAGTGGATGAAGAAAGAACTACAATTATTAAACTTAACTTCCCGGCTTCACTCTTCTCCAGCGGAGTTTGCCCCTTGGCTGCCACGAACAAAGATTCAGTTTTGTGCCTAAATTTTGAGATACATGGAAATGACTTTTAACACTTTGAATAATAAGTCAAAATGCTCATCTAGCAATAGTTTGATTTATGATCAAATACCTGTCAAACAAATGTCACACAAGAGCATTTCCATACGTGACTGCTGAACTTTGGTGCACAAAGGACCATGAAGTGTTTAACAAAAACAGACATGTCACTCAGTGATCCAGAACCATAAAGGTGTTTATGTATTTTCAGTTTCTAAACAATTTGAAGACTGTATAGAAATGTGGTTTATTACATGTCTTGTGCAATTATGTGCAAATCAAATCAATGTTCTGTCAAACAAAAATTATTAACTGTACAAAACTTTTTCTCTCTAAAGCAGTAATAATAAACAGTGAGTGCAAATTTCCCAGGTTCTTTTATGATCAAATTGAAAAACAAAACTGTAATTTCTTTTGAGGAACCAAGCAGCTCTCCATATATCAAACACTAATAAAATGTATTGAAGCCAAACACCTGCAAAGGGAGAGATTCACTGACACTGAGCTCACCCTGGAGCTAAGTATATGAAAGGCTGATGTAGAAATGCATCACAAACAGATAATGAACCGAGACCTGTTCGGACATGGAGAGCAAGCAAAGCAGTGACAGAGTGCAATCATTCAGCAACAGCAAATACATACAGTACGAGCAAGAAAAACAAAAAAGACTCACTACATTAACACTACGGCCTGCTGTAAGACCTTTCATTACATTCCAGTAGTACGTCTCTTTTCACGTTGCATAGCAGACACAAAACATTTCAGTTCACATGAATCAAAGTAAGCAACAATCGGCACATGTTGCAGGAAGTTGATATGTTTTTCTTGTTTCTTCAATGTGGTGCTGGTTGAATGTTGATGAAGTGTACTAAGCATGTTAGTATAAATTCACTTTGTTGTTTAGTGATGCTCTTTCCTGATGATGGATTATCTTTCAGTGGGATCTATTAGAAATTATATTTAATTTTAACAATTAGACTTTTTTAGAATCTAAATGTTTTTCAAAAGAAATTATTGTACATCACAATTTAACAATGTGTTGATCAAAACTTAGGGGGGACTGTCTTGGGTTACTTATTATGATGCAGTAGCTCCTCCTACTTCTCTTTGACTCTGTCATTGCAGGGAAATCAGACTTTCCGCTTTGACCATGTTTTACCATGAAGTCCTATATGCCCCACATGCTGTCTCACTGGTACCGGTCCTGGTAGTCTCCATTCCCATAATGTTCCTCCTCTTCTTGCATAGTCACCCCTCTCTTAGATTTCCAGCCCTGTTTTCGACCAGATGAATTGTCTGTTGTTCCATAACTCTTTTTGGGAGCTAACGCATTCTCGTTGTTGAGCTCTGACTCTTCTGCCAGCTCGTCCTCATCAATAATCCCGCATTTATCTTCGCTCAAGCTCTCAGGGTTGGCCCATTCCTGCTGCTCTCCTGAAGCAAAGATAGCGTAGAAGATGACCCCAGTGTAATGCACCATGGAGGCAATAATAAAGACATTCTGCCACTCCAGGCGAGTCTGTGGGGAGATGAAGAGGGTCAGTGGATTTCCTGAAAGAAGAAGACTCACTCATGTTTCAGTGATGTACCCAAAACTCCAGCTAGTATGAGTATAATCAATTTTACAGTGTGATTATAAACAACAGCTTTTGATAGCTGGAAGGGAACATAGAGCAATCCAACACTCCACAAAAAAATAATTTATGTAATAACACATACATGCAATATAGACAATTTCAGAAGAAGACAGTGTCACAACTTGCTGTAATGTTTTAGCTATGTCTCGTGATAGCAAATGAACAAAAGGCTGACGTAAAGAACATTCACTCAGAGCAGATGTGATTATATATATATATAAGATTATATATAAGTCAAATGCTTTCAAATTAAGACAGACACTTTGTGACTTGCCACCCGTCCCAAAGGCGAGTGCTTTATTTCCATTTATTTGGCTCTGTCTTTTAAAAAGACCAAATCAGGCAAAAAATAGGAGCTTTTCAGGAAAAATTCAGAAACTGGACCAGAAGGAAAGACTAGAAACAGACCTAAAAACCCATCTACAGCAGTTACGAGAGACATGTCTGATCCTAGAAGCCTCATCAGAAATGGTCTCCGTGTAAAGATGGTTGTCAAGAAGCCATTTATAAGAAAGATAAACAGGCTGAAAAAGGCTGAGGTACGTCAAATAACACAAGAAATGGACTGAAAATCAGAATGAAGCCTCCTCAGAGCCTGGACCTCAGGAAGACAACTACTCCTGAAGGCTGTTTAGAGAAATTACAAGAACTTTGCTTCTATCTTTTACCGGTCATAATTTCATTTACATTAACAAACAATATGTTTTAGTAAATTCTTTCTGTTTTTCTGGTAAGAAATAAAGGGCATTTTAAGCTTTTCGCATCGTGCTACTTACACTTTTTTTTTTTTTTTTGGATTACATGTTTGTTTGTTTTTTACTTCCCCTGAGTCCATCTGGCCTACAGAGGGCAGTTACATTTGTGGATCTTGTTTATGTATGCATTCATTTTAGTATTTCTGTTTTCAGGAATGCTCCTGATCCCACACAGTGATTTCTGTTACAGAATCTGTTGCCTGGAGGCTGCAGTAGTTTTCTCTTGATTCTTTTGGAGACATTAACTAATGAAAACTACTTTTATGTCCAACTGTTTATCACCACTAATACAGAAAACCATTTTAAAGATTAACAACAACATTTGACATGTTGCTCTGTTATATATGTTGACCATCTGTTATGGAAGCTTTGTATCATAAATAGAATATTCAAAAGATATGTATTTATATGAATAACTGTTGAGACTGATTTTATTCTAAGTTCATAAATGTTTCTCATCCAAATATGATGTGAGTGATAATACTTTCCACTCTGTTCATATGGCATATCCTTAGACATGACTTGTGTCGGTATTGCTTTTGTTTCATTCTTGCTCATGATAATGAATAGCCAAGTCAGTAATTACTTATAACTGTTACTGTGTATACTGAAAACCTTTTTTTTTTGCTATAAGTGATGACTGAAGAGTCGAGGCGATGATGATAGAACTGCTTTCCATCATTCTGTTTTTACTCTCATAAATCAACTTAAAAAAAAAACTTCAGAAAAGCTGTTTCTTTGATATGAGACTCACTAAGGATTTATTTGTAATAACTGATAATTTCCTCCATAATGGCATACCTTGTGTTTAGTCAAAGCTCCAACAATCAAGGGACACACCATTCCAGAGAGCGTTCCCACTCCGTTTGAAATGCCCATCAGGATGCTGGCATAGCGAGGAGCGATATCCAGATGATTGACATTAAAACCTGACAACACAGTACACGTAAGGACATCTGAGAAGTGTAAAATAAGCATTGTTTAATCACTTTATATGAACAGGATTTTGATCCACATACAGTACATGTTTTAATATTTTGGTTGCTTTGGCAAAATCCTCAGCAGATGTGACTCAATGAAAGTGTGGCAGGCAAATGAATATACTGCATGTCTATTGGTATTTAGAAAAGGTGTTTTGTCCTATAATCCAGGACAAAACACCATAAAAGAGGCTCATTTTTTAACATCCTGCAATTGGGTGGCAAGCTTCCCACTCAAGTAGAGTTTCAAGTAAAACCTTCACGAAGTATGAAGTCAATTTTAAAATCTTGAATCTGTTTTCTGTGGTAATACCTGAAATGGCAAATCCACTGAAGCCTACAGCCAACACAAGGAAGGAAATGGCAACCCCTCGGGTATGAGAAAATCCCACCACCAACAGCAGAGTAGCCTCCATACCAAACCCTGAGGTAAAAATATAACAATTAATATGACATTATTAAATGAAAAATGCAAACTTGAAGTTTTGGGTTAACTTCTTTAATCATTTTTCAGTAAGGCCATGTGAAGAGGTGCACATCATTACATCATAACACAAATTTTAGAGTTAAATATAAAACATTACAGAACCACTTACCACCACAGTTCATGAGTTTCCTCACATTTGTAGTGGACATTATTTTGTTACTGCGAAGGAAGTCGGCAAGCTGTCCTCCGATAGGTACAACAATCGTCATCACCATGTGGGGGACAGCAGACAGGATCCCCACCTGTAAGTAGTTTATACATATATGAACTTTATTAATTCAAGGAGGAAATAACAGATAAAACATTAAAAAGGATAATAAAAAAAAGAACAGGGAGTAAAATCTTGTTTCTTTAAAAGTCAAGTCAAAAACTGGAGCTTAACAGGCGAGAGGCAGTGTATGGCATGAACAGGTCTACAGCCCATTGTAGAAAGCTGATGCATTGACTTGCAAATAATTTTTTATTTCATTAGAAAGATGATTTCCAATCAAAATGAAAATTTTGTCTTGTTGAATTCATTGCCAGCAATATATAAAAAAAAGAGGAAAGTTGAGGCTTGGTCAACAAAAACCATCTGACATGATCAGTTTGGTACGTCACCAACATCACTGGTTATTAACAGAGGATCCCTGAGGAGGCTGGCTGCATCCAAAATAGCTCATTACTCAACAGAAGTATTGTCTGCATGTATTTTGGGATTTTACCATATACTGAATGGTAAAGTATTTAATGATTTACTTTACTGTAGAATCACTGATCAATAAAGCAGCAAATACTTGCTACTTGATGTGCTAGAACCAGCTTGAATCTCCATTTGGGTTGAAATGCTGTTATTCTTCATGGCAAAGATTCAACAATGTTTTGAAAACATTCCTCGGAGAATTTGCTCCATATTGACATGACAGCATCACACACTTGCTGCAGATTTGTCAGCTGCACATTCACGATGAGAATCTCCAGTTCCACTGCATCCCAAAGATCCCTATTGGATTGAGATCTGGTGACTGTGGAGCCTATTGGAGTACAGTCAACTGTTGTGTTTTAATAATGCTCAGTCAGTAGGTATGGGATTAGACCATCAGACCAGGCTACTTTTTTTTTTTTTCCCACAAATCTTTTATCATCCAGTTTTGGTAGGCCTGTGTGAACTGTAGCCCCAGTTTCCTGTTCTTAGCTGACAGGAGTGGCACCAAGAGTGGTCTCCTGCTGTAGCCCATAAGCCTCAAGTCTGGATGTATTAAACATTCAGAGATGGTATCTACATACCTTGGTTGTAATAAATGGTTATATGTTTTATTGTTGCCTGTTTACCATCTCAAACCAGTCTCAAATCTCAAACCCAGGTGCTCAAGGGCCATCGTCCTGCAAGGTTTACATGTTTCCCTGCTCAACACATGACTCAAATCAAAGGGTCATTGTGCAGGATTTGAAAAAAAAAAAAAAAAAAAAACTGTTGGCATGTGATTTCAGTCAGGTGTGTTGAAGCAGGGAAACATCAAGCTTAATGAAGAGTTTGTGATCCCTGCTAGAGATAGTTGTGTGTGAAAATGCTTGTAGATCAGGAGTTTCTGAAACTCTCAGGCCAGCCTGTCTGGCACCAAAAACCATGCCAGGTTCAGTCACTTAAATCCAATTATTTTCTTATTCTGATGCTCATTCTAAACTTCAGCAAATCATCTTGACCATGTCCACATCTCTAAATGCTTTGAGTTGCTACCATGTGATTGACTGGTCAGATATTTTATTTTCTTCATTCAAAATAATACAATTTTTCACTTTGAAAATTTGGTGTTTTAGTCTTCGGACGATTTCTAAGAATAATAATAAGCAAATAACTTGATTCTGTTTCTCTTTACATTTACTCAGCAACCAAACTTTTTCTGTGTAAATACATTTTCTGAAAACCTGAAGACTGTGTCTTCAAGGGTTGACAAATAGCCTAACGTCAGTGAAACTGTGAGGCCAACCTTGCTGATGGGGAAGCCAAACACTTCTTCAAAATACGCAGGTTGGCTGATAAGAAGCAGGTAGAAGGTCCAGCTGCGGCAGAAGTTTGCCACAATGATGGCGTAGACAGGCATGGAGGTAAAGAAACGACGCCATGGAGTCTTGAATTTCTGTAGAGGACAGATGTAGACCTTAGGGTTTCAGGAAAACCATAACAAATTAAAAAGGGTATTCTAAGAGCTACAGCTCGGTACACATGCACACCTCAGTCACACTTAGCTGGTGGACTGTTTCACCAATGGCAGTCTCGATGTATGCCCTCTCTTCATCTGTGATAGTTGGATGCTCAGCAGGACTCCCATAAGCCAGCAAGAGCCACATTATGTACCATATAATCCCAAAAACTCCTTTTAATGAGACAACAAGAACAGACCACACATATTTGCACATGTGAACTTCAAGAGGTGTCAAAAAGGTAACTTGAGTGCAGGACAGATTAATTAAACCAAGCACAGACCTTCTCTGGACCACAAGAATTTTCATTATTAAAAATGGAACCAGTATGAGTCACAGAGGCGCGACAGGAAAATGCTAATTTACATCAATAAATCATGAGATCGTATCACAGCAAAATCAGAGTGGGATTTTATTAAAACATGTTGCCAAGGTATGAATTTTATGTGGTTGTTAATCATTTTAATCAAACTCAACAGCAATTCAGATAACACTTCTAGTGCAAAAGCGTACAAATTACAACTGCCAGAGAGCAATATGTCAGTCAAATATTATGAAAACCTCTTTTCATAACACTGAACTGACTATTAAATAACTTCACTCTAAAAAAGAAACTATAAGGTATATTGTGTTAACACATATTTGATCTGCCATTCTGATTAATAGGTTAATACTTCTTTTATGCTTACCTCTTTTATTTGCTAATAATTATTATTATAAATGCTGTTAAACAAATAATGATTAAGTGTGTCTCCAACCACTGAGTTCTGCATGTTAATGAAGCGAAAACAGAAGTTAATGTAGATTTCTGCAGGTGTCTGCAGGAATTTAAGTGATAAATGAAAGGTGTGTTGTGTTTTTATATCTGTGGTATTTCATAAATCAGCCGTACCATAAATGTAGAAAACTGATGACCAACCGACGTACTGAACAAGCACACCAGCTAAAGGCATGGCAATTACTGCTCCTGCGTAGGATCCTGGAAACAGAAGGTGTCAGTGTCAATATGTTTCCTAAATCAAATCTTTTTTCTATTCAAAAGACAAAGGTGATTAAACTGCTTATAGGCTTTCAGAAGCAGAGGCGATGATGCAATAGAATAAAACAGATACAGTGAAGAGATAAACTGAAAATAACCAGAACTTCTCCAACTGTTGAACTGGATTTAACTTATACCTAAGCATCATTAAATATCTTGTATCTTGTTTAATTTTTCCTTTTCTCAATGTGGCAAATTATAAACAGCTAAGAATTTGCTTCAAATAACTGCAGCTATGCTTTGAGTTGGGGGAAATGTGTCTAAATGTGTACAAAGAATCAAAGACACACATTAGTTTTATTGAATTAACACTGTCAAAATGACTCATTATCACTGCCATTACGGAAAGGGTGTTTTAGTGTCTTTTCTGCTATCTGACAGCCTCACGAGCACTGTTGGTTTCAATGGGACGGAGAGCATGCGAGTGCTTTTGGACAGTAAGCAATGTGACACTTCATTTAGATGAATAAAAGGAGAAGCTCCTTCAGTCTACGCAGGTGAGCTGTGTTCATTTACAGACAATGTCAAGAGGGTTTTGATGCATTTGTTGTCATGGTACCAATTAACGTGCAACGCTGTTATTTTAATTTCAGCAGAGGCAGCAGAGATTGAGATCTGCAAAGCAAAATAAGCTGTCACATCCTTTTATTGACCAACCCCATTCTGATTTGTAAGTCTGTATAAAATTTGTGTTTTGCTCCTTGGTTTTGTGTTTTAAGTTGTTAGTTTTGCTTCCCATCCTTGTTTCATATCTGGATTCAATTACTGATGGCCACATACCCGATTAGCACTGTGCTAATCATCACCTTTCTCATTAAGCTACGCTTTTTCAGTCTTTACATTATTCTGTCTAGTTTTTTTTCCCCCTTTGGATTTCTATACTCCTTAGTGCTGCAGCATCTCAGGTTTTGCTCTAGTTGAGATAAAAGGTAGCAGAGGTGCAACTCACCACAGAATGATGTGGTGGCGAGTCGACTCCGCTCAAGAGGGGGCGCCCATTTGGACCACATCCCATGACAAGCTGGGTATGTAACACCCTATCAAGTACATGGTGGAAGATGATAAAGGTAAAAGACAGATTCAAGGCATCACATTTTAATGCACTGGCAGAGCTGGAAATCCCTGGTCAAAAAAGTAAAAATCCTGTCCAGCAGTTGTTCCAACCAATCACTAAGCAGTGATTGAGAAAGAAAGAAAAAAAGAATGCGCTATCTCGTCTGCCGCGGCTTCCGTAGTTTCATGAACGCGCATCGGCGTGCTTGCAGAAGATGTGATGTAGTACCGTTTAGGCTCTAAAAATATACTAAATGACGTCGTTTGGAGTAAATTATGGACGCTACCCACTCAGGACACTTGGATTACATTGGACGAGCAGTATGGAAGAATATTGACAAGTTTTTGTGGACTTTTATGGACCTTTTTGGCTCGGGCCCCGACGAAGTCCATTATATGAAAGTTGGAGGAAAACAAGAAGCCTTCCTGATCGCCGGCTGCATTTGAGATATTAAAAAAGTGCATGTACTTCCTATTCTGTGGGTGTACTATTCCTTTAACGGCAGATGATATCACTCTACTGCCAAATGCCAGAAGTAAAAATGTCTTACCGCTGAGACACTTTACATTCAAAATGTAACGCAATACACGGTAAGTTTTATTTGTAACATTATTTTGTTTACACGGCATTTCCACAGATAGTCTTGTGTTATAACTGATTTGCCTCAGGTGTTCTGTGGAGTGGATACGATTGTTATTAATGACAGGCTAGCAGATTCCTATTGACTTATACTAGCATTAGCATCGGGGACCACCTGTAGCAAGAATATGAGATTAAATAAGATTAAACTGTCTTCAGTGATAAGTAGGACCCTGGCTTATTTGAAAATGAAGCCCTATGTAAAAAAAAATCCTGAACTTCCCCTTTAATGCATAATAATGTTTGTGTGTGCTTTTTTATTTTTTGAAAACAAGCAAAGAAATAGCTTTGTATTGTTTCTGCAGGCACTGTAGCTCTCCTGTATGGGGGCAGTGAAGTGGGAGATATTTTGCCATTATATATCACTAAACCCCACAAACTGCTCCTTTAAATCCATGAATGACTTCCTCCATTAAGGCATGTCAGTCTCCAATATTACTGTTTTTATGTGAACCAGCAACATTCAATTGTACATTACAGCCCTGCAAGATTAAAAGTAATGCAAGTACCTCACTGAATTAAAGTGTAACCCTGAAAACCCTCTGACCAAGCGCAAACAACATAAAATCACAGCTTGTTGCTCATGATGCTTCATCTTGTATATTTTACAGAGTGAAAAAGAGTTATGCATATTTCCATAAATGCCAGCATATTTAACACAGTCACTCCCAGTTGTCTCTTCTTACCTCCACTAAGCCCTGTAGGATGCGAACAAACATGACACAGCCGTAGTGCACTCTAGCAGCTGATGGGATGAACATATTCAACACCGATGTCAGGAAAATGGCAGCCCCAAACACCCTGTGGGAAAACTGGAATGTCATCATTTTGTGTGGAAACGGAGTCCGTCCTGAATCCTTAATGTAATTAAACTTTTACACAGTTTGCTAAAAACACTTATTGTTGACAGCTACGAAGCCTTTGACTAACTTTATCACAAAAACAAGAAGCAATACAAGGAAAAAGCTGGTGATGCTGGCTCCAAATCTATTTCATACTATCAACACACACATTGATTAATGTGATTTATCAAGATAAATTCATTACAAAGCCTCTAATTAATTAGATATTTTAAATTGAGTCCCATTCCTAATATATACAGTTGTCTTCAAAATTATTCATACCCTCCCATTAAAGAAAAAGTTAAATTTGCAATAGTGATTAAAATAAAAAGAAACTAAAGGAACTAATAATAATAAAAAAAAATCACAGAAATATAATTGAGTGAAACAAAATGTTGTTGTAGAATTGTGGTTGGAAAGAATAACTTAAAGATAACAAACAAACAAAACTGTCCCAGACACAAAAGAACACCTTTTCCATGAACAGTGGACCAAAATACCTGTCAACAGGTGTAGAAGTATTTTTGAACATTACAGAAAACACCTGATTGCAATGATTGCCTCAAAGTGTTGCTTAAAAAATTTGTAGCTTCGGAGCCCCATCATGCTTGTTTTCTTATTTTATTTTTGTGTATGTTTGTTTTCAATATTTCTTTCAAACCACAATCCAAAATCAAATGTCACGATTTTCATAGAATTTTTATTTATTATTATATTTGTCAATTTCAATTTATTTCACTGACAGCTGATTTATTTCCTTCTTTAATTTGAGGCTATGAATAATTTTGAGGATGACTCTATATATATGTACGAATGTGTGTACAGGTAACAACAAACTGAAAGTGATTGTATGCATATTATCTCATCTAAGACTCAGCTTGCTGTTTTCTTCATTCATAAATCTTTAGCTGCTTTCAGTTGCCGTTGTCGGACAGGCAATCACTCTCCTCAAACTTTAGTTTCCTTAAACATACAACCTCATTTTGCAGAGCAAGTATTTGGTCATTTAAAAAAAAAAAAAAAATCCTTTAGCTCACTAATCCTAGAATGTTTCATCTGAACATGATTTATTTTTCCTTAGAAGTTTCTGTATCACACTTATTGATTTCAGGTAAAGCAATTTAAGATTTTTGACAGTGATGCTTTTAATGACACTTATTGTGATCACAATATGAGAAATAGTGCAACAAACATGCTTGCCCAGGGTCTGAAAGCTATTGTGGATGCCTCATATTGGCAGGCATATCTGACAGTCAAACTATCAGTCAGCTTCATAATGAGACAGATCTCACGCCTCTGTCACTCACTGGCTGAGATAAAGACATCCCATTGAATCCACAAGTTTCTGTCTCAACGTCACATCACGGCTGGTTTCTCCCACATTTCAAAACCCCTTCCTTCTCTTTTTCCAAAACAGTGTGTAAGTGACACTTGTAATATTCCTGTGGCTGGTGTTTCAGAAAGAAATCAGAGGCAGGATCTTTCATTATTAACTCTGTCAGTGGCGTGTCCTCTTTTCCTGTGAAGCTTTTATTACAGGACTGCTATCTGCTCCATCGCCGCTGCTCACCACACCGAACAGCTTTAACCCTTTAAACACAAGGGCTGCAGAGGCGCTCCCCTAATTTTTTTTCTCTTTAAATCAGGAATTTAGCTTTTCTGCTGAACTTTCGTGGCAGTCAATACTGAATCAACTCAGTCCTCAACTCATGAAAGAAAGACCACAAAACTTAAAATCCATGTTTGCTAATATCTCATTTTACATGTTAAATCAATCATTACATAAACAGCTTTGTCTGATGCAGTTGTTTCCAGAAATGATTACCGTATTTTCTGAACCATAAGTCGCTCCTGAGTATAAGTTGCATCGGTCAAAAAATGCATTATGAACGGGAAAAAACATATATAAGTCACACTGGACTATAGGTTGTATTTATTTATTTAAAATAGGGTGATTTTCGGATTTTTCATATCATATTTGTTACTGCTAAGAATTACCCCAATTCCAAAGTTAATTCCTGTAAATGATCATAAACAAGATAAACATTTTTTGAGGATTTGTTCCACCGCACAAGCAGTACAGCCAGATGTCTGAAATGAACTCCTCTCACTGAGGTAAGGCTGTTATAGGATTTTTGCCTTTGGAGCAGAAAATAGTTGTCACAAGCCTAGAGCGCCCTCTTTCGACATTAGACGGTAATATTTACTTCTTGGCTCATGTCAGTCAATTTCAATTGATGCTTAAAAATAAGTTAAATTGTATATATAAGTGGCACAAGCCACCCAACTATGAAAAAAAGTGTGACTTATAGTCCAGAAAATACAGTACTCTTTTATCCTGTAAGATATAGTTAGAGGAAGAAAAATTCTACAGAGAATGACAGGAAAATCTCAAAGCCATGAAGCACATGTAACCTGTTGGCAAACAGCTTGTTGGAGATGAATCCGCCAGGGATTTGAGTGACAATGTAGCCCCAGAAGAAAGAGCCATGGATCAATCCCACTGTCTCTGGGTCCCAGTTAAACTGAGCTTTCTGGAAAGGGAGAAAGCACTGAAGGTGTTACATTTGTTGACAATAATTAACAAAAAAAAAAAAGAAACCCACTCTAACTCTCCAAAAATACAATGCTAACTTAGCACAGTTGTTCACTTCCATACACACATTAATTTAATACATTTTAATACATTACAATTTTACTTGGTCAACTACGGGCTCATCCAGAGACAGAAATTGTTGGGTCACAAAAGATTTGTCTTCTTCAATTCAACTTTTTATCACTGAAAGTATGCATACCTATTATGAATGTAAAACAAATTTTTAAAAAGTAACAAACTTGCCAAAAATCCAAATCCTTGCTCACATGATTTGATCCAAAGGATCAAAGATGTTTATTCACAATCAGTATCCTTATCCTTCATGATGCATCTATATATTCAAGATCATATTTATTGCAAAAATGTGTCTATGACTAACTTAGTTTTCAACTCTATTCCTCTATAACCATGTTTTTGTGTGGCAACAAATAGGTACACACTTAGTAATCAGGGGGACATGTCCACTGTAACCCACAGTGATCTATGTCCACACCGCAGAGACTTGATGAAAAAGGGTAAAAGCCCTTGTCAATAACTCAAGGTTCCTGTCTGATAGCTCCACCTACCTGAAGCACCGGAGTCCCGTTTATATAGACAGTGTTGTTGTTCACCATCTCCACAATGGCCACACCGAGATTGCATCGAATGCCAAAAGAGATGCAGAAGCCCAGGCCGCTGAGGATGGCGATGATGTAGCGCTTAGGCAGGCCGCCACAGCTGCAGTCCAGCAAGGGGGCAGGACGAGGTGTTGATGCCACAGGACGACCATCCTCTCTCAGTTCAATGTTGTCTTCATCCTCCACATTAGTACCATCTATTTTCCTAAGGTGCAAAATGTGGATTTGTAGATTTAAATCTTAATTAAGTTTGGATTTGATTTGACTAAATCAAAGTGTACTGACAAAAAGTTGCACATAAGCAAAGCATCGTCATTCAGGGAAATAGGTAGAAAAGGGTCATTTGAACTGCTCCTATCAGGTTTTGTTCAAGTACATCAACTTCCAACCCTGTTCCAGTACCCAGAATCCAATTCTTATTATTCTCACCTACTTACCTACTTCTTACTGTTCTTTTCACTGTTAATTAAACAGGCTTTGTTATGAAAAATTCCTAAGTGGTCTATTTTTTCATCCCAAAGAGGATGTCTCATTTGTCTGACTCCTTTCTATAACCGTTTTTGATAATGGAAAATCTGTTAAGGTTTACTAAAATTCAATCATGCAGTCTTTGTTGTTTTGTTTTTTGTTTTTTCAAAGAATTATATCATTTTATCTCATATTTTTGAAGTAATTTAAAGTAGTCAGCTTGGAAATAGTTGTTTGTCCTGTCTAAGTCATTTATGAAAAAGAACTTACATTTTTCAAAGGTCTAATAGGTTTATATTCTAAATTTACATTAACACCTGGAAGAGTAATTCCCATTTTCTTTTTGTTCATATTGTAAGTAAGTGTCCAATAATATTGAACAAAATCACTCTTCCAGGAAAGTGCCTACTTTGAGTTTTATCTCCCCAAAATAATACAGCTTTCATAAAGAGAAACTTCTCCAGCATACACGTACTTATTTGAAATATATATATCAGATATGAAATATGTATTCACGTCTTGAAATAAAATCTGTGATTACATCACTGGCATTGCATGCAAGCACAAGAATCAAATATTTATTTATCGTCAGGATCTTGGAGGACACGGCGGGTTAATGTGCTCTCTTACAGGGGCTCTTCATCCCTTTGGGAGCAGTTTCAGCTCTATGAGTGGAGCATTCTCATATACTTGCTAAGAAAATTATCTCTTCCATCAAATGATTCTAGAGAGACTTCCTACTTAGAGTCCAACATTTACAACACACTCACAATCCCCATGTCTCCTTCCAACGTCTGCCCACTCAAATGAATCCTCTCACCTTTGCAGTTTTCCTAGAGAGTCTCCTACAGTGTTTTTCACCTCCTCCTTTCCAGGTTTGAACACCTGCTCTTTGAAGCTTGCTAATCCAAAGGGCATTTTTCTTTTTGTGTCTTTCTTTCTCCTTTTTAATCCAAAAAAGAACAGTCTTAACAGCTCACAAGGGTGCCTTGTCCTGGGAAAAGTAAGAAAAATCCACTAAAAGCTGTTCCTCATCCTTTCTGAGTTTGTGGCACTGAGGATTGGCTCCACCTTTCAGCAGTGCCAAAGATTCCTCAGAGGAAACAAGGACCACCTTTTGGACCAGTGAACAAGTGGAGAGGAAGGTGATGCTTAAAGTATCCCTCAATGTTTAAATACCCATTGAATCATAACTTGTTTAATCTCCATTCAAGACCGATGAAAAACAAAAGAGCAGGAGGTGGTGTAGAATCCAGTTTTTAGTCTCGAGGCATTGTCATCCACTTCCTGTCTGCTGGTGAGCTGAATGAGCTCCTCAGGTCTCTTCTCCATCTCATAACTCATCCATTCCTGTTTAGGAGGGGCAGGTGTAACTGGCTTTCCAAAAACCCCACCCCTCGCTTTTACACATCATCATCTTCATCATCTCCCCAGCTCCGCCCCTTCTTTTAGTCAGGTTCATTCGATAGCAGCACTGAGGACTTAATGTGTTGAAATATGCATGAGCTTGACATGTTGCATTGAGGAGAGATGGGAGTAACTGGACGGCTGGAGAGTAAAATGGGAACGGATGGAACCTAAGACGGAGCCATCAAGTTCCAGGTTTACACCCCTCTGCTTTGTCAGCTTTTCCTTATTAACTTTTTCCATTTTCTGTATTTATGAAGACGAAATCATAACTATGGGCATAAAGCTGTATTTTACAACAGCATGTTTATTTGACACTATTTGGCATTTCCCTAAACTACTGTCTTAGTTTTGTTTGTAGGCAGAAAATTTCCAACAGTGCATGTTTAAAAACAGGGATAAAAAAAATACATTTATTTATTTTATTGTTTGTTTGTTTTTTTTAAAGAGTGCTTTTAGCAAAATGGGCCTAAACCCAGAATGTCGTGCTGAAAAGATCTGTTCTCATAGAGAAAATATTGTTACTGACCTCTCTTCACAAATACATTGATCTCATTCCCAAATGAACATTTGCTTGTAAGATGATATTTTTAATCCAAATGTCACAGCTCCACTACTTCTGACATTAACAAGTTTTCTTGTATGTTTCTACAAACTAATTTTGCTTTATTTTTCATAATATTCTGGTCAATTGGGGTTCTTCAAACAAACATGTCTATTCTAACAATAATTTAAAAGATAATGTTGATCATGAGGACCTAATATCTAAAACTAGGAAATAATATCCAAAACTACAAATTCAGATGCAACTCTGGGCTAAATTGTGTGTGGGTGTGTAAGAAAAGTAACATCTAAATGTAAAGTAGTCACTCTCATTCTGTATTGATTACTGCCATCTAGTGTTTGCTTTTGGGAACTGACTTACTGGTTCAAACCCCAGACTCCATGGCATCTACCTCCTCAAGCCAAAAAAGCCCAAGGAAACCTGGCTGAAATCAAAGAATGGCTTTTAAAAGGCTGTTGATATTTGCATATGGATTTTTAAAAAAAAGCAGAACATCAACACATCAGTATTTCTGAAAAGGTCTGTTGTGCAACGCTTTTTAGGTTTAGACAAAGGTGGTAACTTAAACAACAGATTCAAATTGCTGCTTATTCAGCAGTGTGTATGTGTGTTCTATAAAAAACATACATAAGAAGGTTGACAGGGATCATTCATTAAGTCAAGATCGATGAAAACTGGAAAGATTTTCATTTTTTTCCTCTCATATTTATTTATTTAACTTTATTTTCTCTTTCTCTAACATTTTTTTCTAAATTGTACAGTTTAATATTTTGCTCTTTGCTATGTTTAGAGGATATAAGACCAGTTGATCCCACTGATTGGAGTCAGGTGTGTTGCAGCAGGGGAGCTCCTAATACCTGCAGGTTACCCACCCTCGAGGACCGGAATTGGTGATCCCATGGAGTAGTCCGTCTGTGCTGCAGTTCTTTAGTGGAACGGTTTCATTGTTGTCTTGTGGTGAAACGATGACTTTGTTCACAGCTGCTTCAGATTTTTGAACCAGGTGCCATGACTAAGTAGTTATCCCTGATAGAAAACGTAGGACCCCAACTCAGGAGCACACACTTGTTAAGTAGAGCAGGATCCCCCTTAACACTGTGATGGTGTCAGTGAGGGAAAGAGCGAGAGAGTGAGAGAGGAAGAGCAGGTTGGGCTGAATACCTGAGTGGTGGCACCTGTAAGGTGAGAGTAAGCAGTAGCAGGGAATGAAGAGTTCAGTGAGTAGCTGTGTCTCATTTCAGGGTCTGCACACTTCAAATTGTGGATTCGTCAGCTCAGTACCGGTTCACCCATTACGCACACCACGCACATTCAGTGGGGCCCCACAGGCTAATAGAGGCCTCGTGAAGGGATTTTTGAAAAAATGTGACGACGTTACCACCCGTCACGTTTGTGTCCCACATTTCCAGCCCATCATGCTGGAGAGGTGAAGTGGCAGATGAAGCAGAGTGAAGGGATATGTGAGAAAAGGAGAAAGAAACAACATGAGAATGAACCAAAGGAACAGCAGTCAGGTGTCCCTTCCTGGTGAGAGAGAGGGAGGGACTCGTCCATGTTTGACCTGCATTAGTAGGGGGGTGAGCTCTGGTCTCCCTGTGCATCTTGCTGGCTTCTATCATTTTGGTTGTAGTGTTGCAGTTATACTGCACTTACACAAAATGGAGAGTAATGGAAAAATATTGACTAAGATTTAGTTTTGTTTGCTTGGATAACCAACAGCCAAATATAGATGCATTTATCTCATTATAAGAATATAAGAATAATTAAAACTCATAAGTTATTCTGACAATGGTGCTAAATACATAATTTGTACAGTAAAAAATATTATAAATAAGTTTGTCACTATAAGCAGCAGCACAGCCAGTGGAGGGACAGAGCCAGGTAAGGTTCATCCAGGACAGGCACAGATGAGCCAACTTTATCATCCAGTGCAGGCACAAATAAACTATCTTCTTCTTCTTCTTCTTGTGCAACTGTTGAAAGTTTTTGCAGTTCAGTTAGGAGGGCCCCTTACCAGAATTTTGCCTATAGGGCCCCATGGAGGTCTGAACCGGCTCTGCAAACTTGTGCAGAGTTAGGCTTTGCACACGTCACAAGGTGTGTTGCAGTAGGGCAGCTCCTAATACCTGAAAGACTGGAATTGGTGACCCCTGGACTACAAACTCGCTATTCAGGACTTGTTTGCAAATACAAGAAATTGATCAGATGGTCAAAACTTTCTCTCCTGTTTGTGAAGTTATTGCATTACAATTTAATAAAAAGCATTATTAACATTATTATTGTTTCTTCTTTGGCATGATGTTTCATGATTTTCCTAGAAGTACAACACTGTTAATGTTGAAATGTGATAAATGCTAATTTAAAGTCATTCTTTGTCTTTGAATGATGGGAAGAAGTAAAAGTATATTTACAAAAGGGACACATGTTAAATTAGCATTGACAAGAGCAATGGATGAGGGAAAAATGTCTCGCGCTGTGATGCCCTGATGGGCCTCATCAGAGCATCACAGCTGTCAATGAGTAAATAAAACATGAAATAATTTGTTTAAAGTAATTACTAACATTATTAATCAAATAAAACCATTACTTAAAACAATTATGTGACTCCATTGATTTCTCACTGACTGATCTGTTTCAAATCAATCCTTACCCTTGAAGTAATCAGTGATTCTTCATTAATGCAATCTCTTTGTTTGTGAAGGAGCCAAGAAAGCAGAGGCGCTCCCCTCGAGACATTCACCCAGTACTCTGTGGGGGATCCTTAAAAATAGTTCACTTTCAGGACTTTTCCCTAAATTTTCTCTTGTCAAAGCTTGCATCCCTCAGTGAGCATCACCTAGGTGACAAATCTGACATTTTTCTGATATCAATGCTTGATGACGACCTACACCTTTCCAAACTGGGGCCCCCAGATAATTTTAGAGAGTTGCCAGATTATTGTAAAATCAATAAGATAATAATATTAGGTCTGTCAAAATTAAAGTTGTAATCAAGAGAATTAATCTGTAAAATCATAGCGTTTATTTTTTATGAACCAAACTGTTCTCATGTCGAAGTCACTATTAAAAAAAACATTTTATTTCCTTTTTTATGAAGTTAATGATTTCCTCAATGCGTTATTCCCACTGAGGTGGCAATGCGGCTAATTAAGAAATTTGATGTGATCGCTTGACCCAACGCAAGAAATTGGTGCCTCAGCACTGTGGCGTGCTTGACCAGCAGGATGATGAGGATGCTGCTGTGCTCTGATTTGTTTAGCATCTCTGTGATTATGAGAGAGCCATGCAGACTGTGCATGTGAAAATGATCTGTGGTGTGGCAACTGCCAGTCTAAATTAAATGGTTTATTTATTTGACTGAGGTGGCAAACCTGAGCTCTGGGGTGGAGCTCAGGCCCACGGTGGCAGAGCTGGGCTCCAGTGGGCTCCGGCCCACTTTAACCCCTGGGTGTGTTGGATGTTTTTTCTCATCGCAGTTAGTAAGTTAATCCAATTTCAATAATGAAATCCAGTTTAATAATAAACCAGCGCATAAAAAGTGTGGGTTCACTTAGATTTCTTTCAATCTGAACAGATGCTTGGCTGTTTTCACATTAGGGAAATTGTAATGTAGAGCACATGGACAAAATTAAACTGCTCTAAGATGTTGACAGTTTCAGATCTCCCACATGTGAGTGATGGATGCATGTGAAACAGATTGACAGTGGTGCAGACACCTCACAAGCCAGTGACCCGTTTTGACATGGATTCAGATAGACTGCCTCTCAGGGTGTACAAAATAAGATAAGTTTTTCATGACCAATGTGTTCCTTTAATTTAAGTTCCTCACTGTTTACCAAAGATTTCTAACATTATCTGTGACTTATAGTGTCTTTACTTGTATGTGTGTGTGTGCACACAGAGGTTTTATTTAGATAGATAGATAGATAGATAGATAGATAGATAGATAGATAGATAGATAGATAGATAGATAGATAGATAGATAGATAGATAGATAGATAGATAGATAGATAGATAGATAGATAGATAGATAGATAGATAGATAGATAGATAGATAGATAGATAGATAGATATTATATTATATTATATTCTTTATGGTGAAAAATGGGAATTTTGGAATAGGTTATTCCTTTCACTTGAGAATGAGTCAAGTCGTCTCGTGTACAGTGTCAGCAGTGGACGGCAGGTTTGGCGAATTGACCGGAATGCAGCGGGATCACCGACCGCCGACAGCAGCGGTGACTCCCGTGAACCGGTAGGAGGAGACTGTTCTCCGTCTTCCGCGTTTCCCCTGTTACACCAGAATCTGTGACCCATCAGAATGTGTGACTGCAGGGGGCGATAGTGAGGTCTTTTATGTTTCACCGTCTTAGAAAGGAAGAGAGAAGAAGGGCATTTACGTAAACTACGGAGGGATTAATGCATTTCTCCTCCAAGGACGCCAAATAGCTCACCCTGACTTCGTCAGATATTTGATTATTATCAAATATTTGCAGTCAGTTTGACGATAATCTAACTGATTGTCTGCAGTCCCGGAGACCGCAGGTTCAGCTGTGTTTCGGGAGCAATAATCAAGTGAATTAGGTCCTTACCATATAATCCTATGGAAAACGACTGTGTGGTATCTAGTCCATAATGTAAAACGTATTTATGATTTGAGCTGAGGAGGATAGAGTGGGACGTTATGTTCTGTCGGCAAAACATGGACGGATAGATAGATAGATAGATAGATAGATAGATAGATAGATAGATAGATAGATAGATAGATAATTATGCTAAATAAAATGTGCTAAATGCTTTATATTTATTCTCATAAATATAAATAAATATTTATTCTGTTTTATTTATTCTGTGGAAATATAATGGTGCCAGTTTTAGCCATCACAAAGTATTACTTTTCTGTAAATGCATAATAAAGAATCCAGACTCAACAGAAAATGTTTTTAGGAGCTCCTCTATCTCTCCACTGCACCCTGGAGCCATCTAATAAAATACATCATCCTCAATAGCCAGTACAAGCAGGTCACTATTTCTGATGGCCATCATAAACTGTTCCTTATTGTAAATGTATTGTAATGAACTCAAACATATTAGAAAGTGTTCCTAGCAGCTCCTCCTCTCCCCACTGCACTCTGGAGCCATCTGTTAAAACAAATCACCCTCACATAGCCAGTACAAGCCAGGTCACTATTTCTGATGGCCATCATAAACTGTTACCTTACTATGAATGTATTATAATGAACTCAAACATATTAGAAAGTGTTCCTAGCAGCTCCTCCATCTCCCCACTGCACTCTGGAGCCATCTGTTAAAACAAATCACCCTCACATAGCCAGTACAAGCCAGGTCACTATTTCTGATGGCCATCATAAACTGTTACCTTACTATGAATGTATTATAATGAACTCAAACATATTAGAAAGTGTTCCTAGGAGCTCCTCCATCTCCCAACTGCACTCTGAAGCCATCTGTTAAAACAAATCACCCTCACATAGCCAGTACAAGCGGTCACTATTTCTGATGGCATCATAAACTGTTCCTTACTATGAATGTATTATAATGAACTCAAACATATTAGAAAGTGTTCTAGGGCTCCTCCATCTCCCACTGCACTCTGAAGCCATCTGTTAAAACAAATCACCCTCACATAGCCAGTACAAGCCACGTCACTATTTCTGATGGCCATCACAAACTGTTACCTTATTGTAAATGTATTACAATGAACTCAAACATATTAGAAAATGTTTCTTACACTATGTTATCCCTCAAAGAAAATAAGCCAAAAAAATTATTACCCTTTCTAATCAAACAACAAATAATGAACATTTATTGAACATTTTACAAATTGTAACCGTTTAAAGAACATTTACTGAAATATTTACAAAACAGTCATTTTGAACTTGCATAATCTGGGCTTTGTCATTCAGTACAAATTGACATCTGTTTTCTTGCAAGCGGCACAGCTGTAAGCGTTGCTCCCATTCGGATTGCCAACGCAGTTGGCGTGGTACCACCGCTGACACTTGTCACACTCGATCCGTAACCAACATGATTTTAGATCATATGAATGCAAGGTTTTTGATTAAATTGATTAAGATTGGTGTGTAAACTTGTTGTCATAACCATCATTATTTTACAAATTTTCCAGGCAATTTACCACATCTAATAAAATATATAATATAAATCATTTCTATGTCTAAGATAGTGGCACAATCAAATGTCTAATTCTGTAGTTAAGACCAAAGGCTGTAAATAGGAACTTTACTTGTTAAAAAAAAAATTGACATTATTTCAACACTTTTATATCATCTATATCCCTATCTTTGGAACTCAACATGATTTAAGTCCTTAATGCATACAAAGGGGGAAAAAAATCCCACTTATTGTAATAGCTTAGCTTAGGTAACAGTTTGTGATGGCCATCAGAAATAGTGACCTGGCTTGTACTGGCTATGTGAGGGTGATTTGTTTTAACAGATGGCTCCAGAGTGCAGTGGGGAGATGGAGGAGCTCCTAGGAACACTTTCTAATATGTTTGAGTTCATTATAATACATTCATAGTAAGGTAACAGTTTATGATGGCCATCAGAAATAGTGACCTGGCTTGTACTGGCTATGTGAGGGTGATTTGTTTTAACAGATGGCTCCAGAGTGCAGTGGGGAGATGGAGGAGCTCCTAGGAACACTTTCTAATATGTTTGAGTTCATTATAATACATTCATAGTAAGGTAACAGTTTATGATGGCCATCAGAAATAGTGACCTGGTTGTACTGGCTATGTGAGGGTGATTTGTTTTAACAGATGGCTCCAGAGTGCAGTGGGGAGATGGAGGAGCTGCTAGGAACACTTTCTAATATGTTTGAGTTCATTATAATACATTCATAGTAAGGTAACAGTTTATGATGGCCATCAGAAATAGTGACCTGGCTTGTACTGGCTATGTGAGGGTGATTTGTTTTAACAGATGGCTCCAGAGTGCAGTGGGGAGATGGAGGAGCTGCTAGTAACACTTTCTAATATGTTTGAGTTCATTATAATACATTCATAGTAAGGTAACAGTTTATGATGGCCATCAGAAATAGTGACCTGGCTTGTACTGGCTATGTGAGGGTGATTTGTTTTAACAGATGGCTCCAGAGTGCAGTGGGGAGATGGAGGAGCTGCTAGGAACACTTTCTAATATGTTTGAGTTCATTATAATACATTCATAGTAAGGTAACAGTTTATGATGGCCATCAGAAATAGTGACCTGGCTTGTACTGGCTATGTGAGGGTGATTTGTTTTAACAGATGGCTCCAGAGTGCAGTGGGGAGATGGAGGAGCTGCTAGGAACACTTTCTAATATGTTTGAGTTCATTACAATACATTTACAATAAGGTAACAGTTTATGATGGCCATCAGAAATAGTGACCTGGCTTGTACTGGCTATGTGAGGATGATGTATTTTATTAGATGGCTCCAGGGTGCAGTGGAGAGATAGAGGAGCTCCTAAAAACATTTTCTGTTGAGTCTGGATTCTTTATTATGCATTTACAGAAAAGTAATACTTTGTGATGGCTAAAACTGGCACCATTATATTTCCACAGAATAAATAAAACAGAATAAATATTTATTTATATTTATGAGAATAAATATAAAGCATTTAGCACATTTTATTTAGCATAATTATCTATCTATCTATCTATCTATCTATCTATCTATCTATCTATCTATCTATCTATCTATCTATCTATCTATCCGTCCATGTTTTGCCGACAGAACTTAACGTCCCACTCTATCCTCCTCAGCTCAAATCATAAATACGTTTTACATTATGGACTAGATACCACACAGTCGTTTTCCATAGGATTATATGGTAAGGACCTAATTCACTTGATTATTGCTCCCGAAACACAGCTGAACCTGCGGTCTCCGGGACTGCAGACAATCAGTTAGATTATCGTCAAACTGACTGCAAATATTTGATAATAATCAAATATCTGACGAAGTCAGGGTGAGCTATTTGGCGTCCTTGGAGGAGAAATGCATTAATCCCTCCGTAGTTTACGTAAATGCCCTTCTTCTCTCTTCCTTTCTAAGACGGTGAAACATAAAAGACCTCACTATCGCCCCCTGCAGTCACACATTCTGATGGGTCACAGATTCTGGTGTAACACCCCCACCTCTCCACACTGTTCTCATTGCACAGCACGCCTGTACGTTTGTGCACGTTTCTTCACTCTCACCTTATTTATTTGTTTAAACTCAAAGATCAATCAAAACGGGTTTTCAATATTTTTAAGGCTGCCTCCCAACCGGTTCTGTGTTTGGGAGTAGTCCACTGCCTCATCCATGTATTGGAGTCCTGGGCCCCAACGCACCGGCTCCGGCTCCAGCCATGTCGGCGAAGAATACAGCGGCTGGCGGCGGTGACAGAGCGGGAAGCGAACCGGCAGGTAATTAAACACTAACAAAAGCAACAACCACTTTGGATTTTCGCATATTTAAACCGCGGGGTCTGTTTAATGTAAGACATTTGCGAAGACAAGGAGAAGGAGAGCGGTGTTTATCGTCGGTTTGTCGCCGGTTAACTTTGCGCTATTCCGAAACTAGGTCAGTAGATCAGTGGAGCAAGCTCGCCCTCTAACGCTACGCCATTTATGTAACACTGCACAATGTTGTTTGTCCACTACCGATATTTTTAGACGATAAACTTCTGTCTTGGTTTGTTGTTGTTATTGTTTGTGTTACTGATTAGAATGACATTATTTAGACTTCAATTGTATTTCTAATGCCTGTTAATCCACACGACTAATTCATTCGAATGCTAGCTTAGCGGTTGCAGTAAGGCCTGACTATCGGGGTAGTAGTCTCCCCTCGAAGATGTGTTCATTTGGGGTTGTCTTGCAGCTTCGGACAGCTGGTTAACCAGGATGTTATTTATACTTTGTGTTCAAACATAAGGGGTGGAAAACTGGCGTTAATGTTCACCGTTGTTTGGGCCCTCGTATGGTTTCTTTTACCAGCGGTTGATATGCAACCATCTACTAGTGTAACATTAGCAAGTTAGCCACAGTGAGCCTGAGCATATCAAACTCAGCGATCTGTTCATTTGAAAGTGAAATCAATTAAAGAAAAATGTATTTATTGTTTTTGAAAAGTTAGAGTTTAACAGCAAAAATGAAGCCCCTTTGTGATTTCGAAGCTAAAATCAAAACTCTTCTCCGAGCAAGGACAATAAGTCACAAGTTGAAATTTGACAACTTTTGAAGGCGAGATACAATAGTCCAAGATATTTCTTAAAGTTCTGATCTGTTTGAGACTTATTGGACCTTTTGGCTTCCATAACATGCCTCATGATAAACTTGTTGGACTTTGACAATGATACAGATGCAAACAAGTGCATATTTCTTCAAATGTTTAATCATTTACTAATTGAAAGATGACATTTGAGAAAGCTTCAGGTGCGAAATGGCATTGCCCCTCGATATATGAATATAAATTTCTACATAAATTGCTAAAAACAAATAAATAAAATAAAATGAAAAGAAAAGAAAAGTTAAAAAGACACAGGCTATAGTTTAACAATCTATGTCCAGTAAGCTGAGATTATTTTCCTTCATTTTGTTCCTTTTCCCCTTCTCTCTAAGACAGAAATGTTTACATCACTACACAAATTAGGCTGGGTTATTTGATTAATAAAATGCATATTCTTTAATTTTTCTAGCCAGGCAAGCAGTAGCCTGGTAAAATGCAAACCTCCTAAAGAAAGAGACTAAAACAAACCCTTCAAAATAGGACTGCTCACATACAGTACATACAGTTATCATAGATGGGAATTTGCGGCTCCTTTAAAGGTACAGTATGTAAAAAATCGAAGGTCAATGGGAGAAAAATGTGACATAAAATTCAAACCTGTGTTTCTATTGATGTGTATTCCCTGCACTAGAATAACTGTTATATGTTTATTTCTAGAAGGAGTCATTTATATCTACTGGGGGGGGGGGAAAAAGGGGGGGGCCGTTCTCCCCCATATTTATTGGTTAAAAAAAAAAAAAAGGGGGGGAGAGAGGACCCAAGAAAGCTGTCCGTGGGAGGGGGATGGAAGGTGGGGGGAAAAAAAAAAAAAGAAGTATAGACATCCACCCAATGGAAACCACCCAAAGGAGAAAAAAAATCCATCATGCTGGATCTTGAAAAGCCATTCCTTCAAAAGAACCATTTCAAAACACTGACTCGTTCTTTGTCATTTTTTGGTTTTTATGTTGTGTTTAAATCAACAGTAACTAATCAAAACAACGTTAATCCAATTATTTTTCCACACAAGAACTTTTTGTAATTAAAAAAAAAATCAAATACAACCAATACAATAAGAATAAAAGCTAATGAAAAATTGTATTTATTCATATTGAATCTACCAGGGTTTTTTAAAGAAAGATTGTAGGAAAAGTATAGAAATACAGTAAAAATATGAATCTAAATAGAATATACCTGAGCTATATTAGACTAAAATGAAGTGAATGTTTTGGAACTCTCAATTTCTGAACCCTTTTCTGCCCATAGATGCGTTCACATGAATGAAGCATGTAGAACAGCAGACTCCCATGATGCACACACACGTCATATTATCGCAGCATGGACAATCTGGATACAAAAAAGAATGGCTCACAAGTTGAGATCTTATTCTCATTGTTCATTTAAAAGAGTCGTTCCAAAGGACTGATTTGTTCATAAATGTTACATCTCCACCGGTTATGAAGAATTTAACAGTTTATAAATCACAGGCACGTAAGCATGACAGTGAAAATAAACATAAGCAGTAAACAAGCATGTACAGCCACAGCAGCATCTGGAAGAATGCAAAAAAAATAATAATAAAAATAAAAACAGCCATATGTGTCCTTGAGAACTTCCACAACAAAACCCTGGAAAACGGATTTCAAGAGGTATAATCATTCCAGGGGTTTTTTGTTGTTTTTTTCTGGCTCCTGAAGTATTTTCTAATTCATTGTTTTGAAAAGTAGATGGTTTTCTTTTGTTTGTTTTGGCAGAAGCTGGATTGAAAACATTTAGATTGCTGGAAAGACATTTTCTTTATGATGTTTTTAAACTGATTCAACTGTATTGTTTCCCCTCAAAAGGCATCACCACCAACGGACTAATACTGATGTGTCCTAAAGAACTCAGGTCTCGGCTGCTGACATGCTGTGAAAAACTCAATGTGAAATAGAAAAAACTTTGTTGCTGGTATCTTTATTCCAATACCTGTTTATTTTATTATGCTCAAAGTTATGGCGAATTTCATATAATATTGTTAACTTTGGTATATCAACCAACTTCCACAAATACCTTAAACAAAAGCAATGCTAATGACAAAGTAATAGATTTGTGTGTGTTTATTTATTTATTTACTCATTCGCCTTAATCTGTCTAGGATTGACTGTTTGCAATCAGGAATCATGAAATAATTTTTAAAGATAAAGTCAGAAAGAAAACCAATAATTACTACTGTCTAGGAACAATTACTGAAATATGTAAAAAAAAAAAAAAAAACTGTAAATTGTTCACTTCAGTTTAAGAAACTTTTTTGTCAAGAGTTGTCATCTAAATTTTGTGTTCAAATTAAACCAGAAAAACATCTTTGTTTGTACTTGTACTTTTTCTGCATTTAGGTTGTGTGTAATTGTACGTCTGAATATGTATTCAGGCTATGAGACTTGAGTCACTGAGTCTGTTTTGAGACTTGAAACGTGTGGCTGCATCAGCTGCCGGCATCATGCCATGCCACAGTCTCTGAGCTGTTGGTGTTAAAATTGGATTATGGGTACTTGCAAAGATGGACAATGTATAGAATAAAAATGGCAATAATTCTTGGATGACTATACTGATTTTGACTTTTCTCTTTTTTTTTTTTTTTTTTTAAAGCTGAGTGGTCAGAATGCACTCCACATAAATGCAGAGTCAGCAATTTAGTTGCATGCTAAACTTGCACTAGTGTGTGATAAACTGGAAGTTTGCATGTTGACTGAATGCAATCAACAAACCACTGAAGTTGAGTATTTAATAGAATTTATGGAAAAAATGTTAAGCCATTTATTCCTTCTTAAAAATACACTAACTTGTATTGAATTACACTATAAAACTGGCAGCTCTGTCACATAATCACACTGGTGTTTGACTGATGATTGATGGTTGTAATTAAAAACTACTGGGTAAATACTAGTTGTATGTTAATGATTATTCAGGCATAGTAGGGTGTAAAACAATAGCCGTGACCTCGTTTAATCATATAGTTTGCGGTCTATTTTACAGTCATAAACATCTGTGTATGTTGTTTTTTGTTTGTAATTTTTTCAGATTTTGATCTGCATATACAAGCCTCTCAGATTTCTGGGACTGCCATCACAAAAATATTTAACTTACACTTTAAATGACCAGACATTTTACATGATGCTATTTGCAGCAGTGTGAGTAGGATGCACGTGAGGGGTTGTTTAAGTGCAGCAGATACTCATTCAAGTACTGAGTGAATGAGGTTGTAAGCAAGCACGTGAGCATCAAAGACAGATTGTGGGAGTTTTTAGAAGGATTGCACATATGCTCTGATGTCCAGTCAAAGACTTGTCTTTTTAACCATTTAACAGTGTAACCATTGAGTAGAACTTGGCAGAGAGAGCAGGATTAGAAGGCAGGTCACCACTGATCTGTTAATGGCTATTTGGGTCACAGGGACTGTAGGGTTCAGTTAAAAATAGATGCCACGAATATCATCCACCTTTTGGTATGTGTACTACCGTTCTCTTGAGTTTGTCTTTCTCTTCAAATATGCGTGTGTTTTCGGTACACACTAACATACTCTGGCCATGACTAAGTCGGAGTATTTACAGCTCATACCATCCCAGAATAGATAATAGGCTGTGGAAATGGGGAGGTCGGCAGTGGCCGGGCTGCAGTAAGTTATTGATGATTTCTAACAGCTCCATCAGCAATTTGGAGTTTAGTTCGCTCAGTTAACCCACTCAGACCAAAGACCTTGTTTCATAATGCCCTCTGAAACCTGAAGGTTCTGGAAACTTGAAACCATTCTCTGAAAACTTATATTTCTTAAGCTTTTCAACAAACCAGCATCAGAAAATAAATAAAAACTTAAGCCCCCACCAGCATTTTCTATTATTATTATTATATTATTATTATTATTATTATTATTATTATCAGGGCTCCAGACTAACTTTTTTTTACTAGGAGCACAGCAGTCCCTAACTCAAATTTTTAGGAGCGCAAGAAGAAAATTTAGGGGCGCACATCGAAATCAACTTGCAATGCAAATGTTCACATTTCCTCATTTTCACTGAATTACTGATAAATACTTGAACAATAAATGCAGAAACTACAATGTTCACAGGTCACAGCACATTTATGTTTCAGGCCGGCTCTGTGTTTACTCTAAGTGCCATGTTTTAGTTGTGTGGTGCCAGGTCCCTGTATGTTGTGGGTAGTGGTGCAATGGATCAATGACTTCACAGTTTGAAGCGGTTTACGGTTTTTGAGTCATGGTTTGGATCAGCAAAAAGGAGAGAAAAAGTCCAAGACAAATTTTCCTCTATTTATTTGTTATTTCTTCTATTTATTTGCTAATTTCAGTATTTTTGCCCATTAACTCAAGACTCATTTCACTCAAATATATAAAAATAGATTAATGATAAAGAAATGATGATAAAGGGACCAGGAACAGATGACAAAATTGCAAGGTCATGCATGATGTCACCAGTTCACGTGATAACGATCTTGATAAAGAGAGCTGGATTAAAGTCCTGTGGTCCATGATGGAAAAAAACCCACTCAGACCCCCTGATGATTGACTTCTAATCTGGTGCCACTGACGATTCAGCCATCGCAAATCTGCGGGGGCTTTTATTTTGAAATTCACTAGATGCTTTACACTGCTCCCGTGTCTGATTTCCTGTCTGGTCCTGGCTACACTGCTTAGAGCTTGACGCGTTGGAAGCATGTGCTGTCATAAATAGACCGGCACCGCGACCAGACACTGATGACTTCTGGTGCACTCGGTGTGGAGTTAAACCATTGACTGAAACGGCCTCATAGCGAGGCAGCACCACACATTGCAACTCGGCCCACATGGACCTGGCGTGAAAGTCTGTCAGCAAAAAAACGGCACATTTTATTGGTAGCACATGCGCGAGTGTATGAAAAATTTACTCGCTCCGGCTCACATTTAAGTCGCAAAATGCGACCATTTGGTCGCAGTCTGGAGCCCTGATTATTATAAATGATTGGGTTTGTTCTGACCAGACTTTGACATTAGGCTTTGTCAGCTGCAAATGAGTGTATTATTCTTTTTCCCTTTATCAAAATTTAATTGCATTAACTTGTAAAGTTGCTGTATTTGGTAATTGAAATAACAATACAAGGTTCTGTCAAGTATTTATCGTCTAATATTGCTCTTTAAAAGTAGAGTCCGGAGTCCCCCCACCCTTTCTGTTTGTAAACAACACTAAACTGAGCGCTCCTCCCCTCGGGCTAATGGCCACGTCCACTCTTCAGCCACTCTTCAGATTCAAGTCTCTCCTTCAAAGGTCGGAAACAGGTAAAAGTCAAACCAATATTAAACCTGGTTTTCCACCGTACACTCTCAGCTCTGACTGCAGAGTACTTCCTTTTCTCGCTGCATCTGCTGGTTGTTTTTGTTTTTGTTTTTGTTTATTCGTTTTTTTCTTTTTCTTCAAGAGTTCAAGTGACTGGCGTCTGTTCCAACCATGAACAGGGACGCTGTGTAAGTAAACTTGCAGAGAGGAGGAGAGGGAGTTGCAAACTGACCACTGCATGAGAGTAGAGGCCGAAAAGCGGAGATTGAGACAGATTTCACATGCACAAGTCTAAAGGCTACAGTATACTTCTCTGACTGTGTAGTGCGTTATCCAGCTGCGTAACCATGGAGACCCCTCCAGCCTTCATAGTTCTCCATCATAGTGCTGAATGCGCAGTGCAATTTCCCGCCTGATCAGTAGGGGTCGCTATGCAAGACTTGCCTAATGCCATGATTCCAATGGTCAGTAACCTCTGTGGTTATTTTGCTTCCAGTCACAGCGAGCAATGCAAGTATACCCAACTGCAGCCACAGAACCAGAGGCGTGTCATGAAACTGGGCGCGGTTTGTACTGAAAATGGGCGTGGTTTGCACTGATGTGGGCAGGGGGTCGTTAGGGTTAGGGGAGGGGTTAGGGTTAGGTTCCACTCACTCCAACGATGGGCGTGGTTTCTAGGGGCGTGGTTTGCAGTGGGTCCAGCTGCAGCTAGGTGCTACTCGAGCAATGACGTCCGGGAGAGAGAGAGAGAGACTGTTGTTGCTGCTGCAGCTGAATAACATTGAATCATACTTTTGATGTAAAAATGGAGAAGATGGAGAGATTATGGTATTTCCTCCCTTCTTTGGCCAAACGTTCTTCAGTTGGACTCATATCTGCGTCTTCGCAGGCTATTCTGTGTTTTAAAGATGGCGCTGCCAGTGTTTACTTTGTGAAAAACCAATCGCAGCCCTTGCTGTCTCCGTCGTTGTTTGACATAATGACGGACACTTAAAAAATATTTTGTGCAGCCGGAGATGACAGACAGGCTCTCCGTCGACGTAGATGGCTCTCTGTAACCTACGGAAGATTATAAATTAGTCTTAGGGCCCCCTCCACTAAAAACACATTTATTTTTTTTTTTTTAAAGGAGGGGTGTTTTTTTTTTTTTTTTCATTTTTTTTTTGTTTCGTTCAGGGTGGTTTTTCTTAAAAAACAGTCTTCATTTTTTCGTTTTTCTTTTCCAGTTTTTTTTTTTTTGTTTTTTTTTAGTAACTTTTATTTTTTTGCCCTTTTTTTCGTTTTCAAAAATATAAATAAAATTTAAAAAAAAAAAAAAAAAAAAAAAATATTTTTTTTTAAAAATTATTTTTAATTTTAAAATTTAATATATATAAAAAAAATAAAAAATAAAAAAAAAAGAAAAGAAAAAATAAAATATAGAATAAAAGAATAAAAAAAAAAAAAAAAAAAAAAAATGAAAAAAAATAAGAAGAAATAAAAAAAGAAAAAAATTAAATAAAAAGAAAGATAAAAGAGAAAAAAAGAAAAAAAAAAAAATATAAGAAAAAAATATAAAAAACACGAAAAAATTTTAGCAAATAAATAAAGAAAAAGAGAGATAAAAAAAAGAAAATTAACGTTTATTTTCAGGGGCAAACCTCCAGACTCTACTTTTTAAAGTTAGCATGTTTGTTTTTGTACTCTCACATATCATATAAAAAGATGATTGTTTGGTTCCATCAGCACAGCAGCAACATTTTTACAGATGTTGGCTCCATAAAGAGAATATTTTTAACTGATTTACGCTCTAGTAAAGACATTTGTTGGCCATTGGCCATTGTAATTGTTCTCTGTTGTTACCATTTAAAGCAGCTCCGGTCCTCAGGGGCCGCAATCTTGCAGGTTTTCTATATCTCCCTGGTCCAACACACACCTGACTCAAAATTGTGCAGAGCTTCATAGAATGTTGAAGCTCTGCACAGAATTTATTCTAGCTCTGCTAGAATGTATGAATGTGTGCATAGGAGGCATGGAAAACCGTCAGGGCAGCAGCCCTTGTGGACCGACTTTGGACACCACTGATTTAAAGGGACTAGAGACAAGATTAAAGGTGTCACAACCTGCCGTTTTACATACACAATCCTTAAATTATCTTCAAATGAATTTTTAATTATAGTTGGGTGGGAGGAAAATTTAATGAGCTCATTTTAACCTCTTTTTATCCCCAAATGTTGTTTGTCGCGAGAATACGTACGAGAGTTAGACCTGTCTGTAAGCGCGTTCACGAGGCAAACGTCAAAGCCAAAACAAAGTTTTATCAGGACAGAGCAGGTGAAGGAAAATGATGTCCCAATAGAGAAAAACGTGATAAAAACGTAACGGTGCGGTTGATAGAGAGGATCCGCGGAGTAAACGGGCTGGACTCTGATGAATATAAGGAGCGGACGTCTGACGTGAAGTTAACCAAACAGTGTTAGCTTTTGTAGCTACATTAGCAGCTTGTCCGCTCGTCAACCACCGTTTACTGGTCTCTGACACAAAAGATAAAAAGTTACACAAGCAGCAACACTTACCGACTGCACATCCTTACTGATAAATATAATCCACTGCTCCCTGGTAAAGCTGTCCCTCCTGTTAGAGCACCGAAAACTGCTGAATTTCTGCCGAGGCAACTCAGCATGGCAATCTCCGTCCTCCTCCTCCTCCTTGTCGCCGGCGTCCTTTCTGACAAAGCTGGTCTACTCCGTGGCAGGTAATCAGCTGCCTTCAGGTGGTGCTAAAGACGCTAGCGTAGCAGCTCGCTCGCAGCCTATCTAGTTCACGTCATAACAGCTGATCATAAGGACTCCATGTAATCAGCTGCTTTTAGGTGGCGCTAAAGAGGCTAGCTTAGCAGCTAGCAGCCTCTCTCGTTCACGTCATTCGGAGAAAGAAATCCAAATCGCGTACTGTGGAGAGCGCGTGCTTGTAGCCAATTGTGGTGAGAAGAGAGCGCCCGCACTCAAAGACGAAATTACTTTCACTTTCCGGAGTTTCTGGCACGTTATAACTAAGATCCTGTTCCAATACACATGTTTTAATGTGAAAAAGTGGGATTTCTGGGTGATGACTCCTTTAAGAAATAAAACTCGCAACTGCCGCTTCAGGTAACTGCAGCCACAAGCCAAGCCGTCACAGGAGCATTGTTTGGAACGCTTTTTTTCGTAGTTACACTTTTTAGTGGTCTTTCACTTGATCTAGATCGTTTGCTGACGGCAGAAGAATCCAAAACTATCGCTTTCAGTGTTTGAATTTACAGCGACTGTCTTCCTCCTGGATCAAAACTGTCGGGGATGCGGATGCAGTGTCATTTGACATCACATCCGCAGAGCAGCGCGGGAAATTCAGCCACCGAATTGCAGCGCATTTTGCAGCACACAGCCTGTTCAAGGCAATGGAGAGAGACGTGGGTGGGCTCGTTCTTTTTGATATTTAGCGCTTCATCACCCATTAGCATTAAAGAAAATGGTCATGAATGTTTGTTTGTTTTTAAATTCCTGCCTCTAGTCCCTTTAATAATAAATTCATGAAGCTTATTCATGAGTGCTGACTGTTTCACTTGTTATATGTCGGCCGTGGGTCAGCACCTGTCCAATAGTTTTTTGTTTTTTTAAGTAGGCACACTTTTAAAAAAAAGTTTTAAAAGATTACACAGGTTACAGTCTGCTGTTTACAGTCATTGTGCTGCTTTTTAATTTGTTTTTGTGTAGTTTTAATGGTTATTTATTTTATACCTGCTTGCTGGGTCAAACTTGCATGTTTGGACAAAACATTTAAAATCCTAATTCAGCCATGCGCTTATGCTGTGTATGAGATTGTTAATCCCACAGTATTAGAAGAGCTGAGTCTGATTGGTGCACAAGTCATGAACTCAGTCTGGGACTGGTACACAAGCTCAGCGTAAAGCTTCAGTGACAGCAAGGTGATGCCCCACTAGAATAAAACAGCAAATGTATCATATTTGTTTTCATTTGCCTGATCATCACACAACTAGATGAGGCTTTTCACTCACCCAAATAAAAAATCATTCATGTGTTTTGTTGGTACAACGAAACACACAAATGACATTTATAGGGTTCAAGAGGTAAAAATCAAGCATTTCTCTTACCAAGTCTGAATGGGTTACCGCTTGGATTAGGGCTGGGCTATATGTTGATGCAGCCTGCAAACAGTCCTGCATCTTTCTCAGGTCAGCTTTTTCTCTCAGCTTATCCATGCACTATACCTGCCTCATCCTGTAGAGTCATTAGAGCTTTTTGCTGTGTCATGGAGTTGAGATTTCAGATCCGACCAAAATATTGAAGAAAAAAAGATTTTAAAGAAATAAACATGTAACTCTAAGTCATTATATTAAAGTTCTTAGCCTTTCAACATGCCTTAAAAACATATTTTGCTACATGTGTTTTCATTCAAATCTCTAATTTTGGTTAGTCTGATTTTAATCCTAGCCTGCTCTTTGTCTTCTCTGTAACCAGATTTGATGCGTCTACTCTAGTGTCTTTATGCTGCTGGAAAACTTAACTGCATCCTATTTCAAACTGGATCAGATAATTTGAGGCTTGTCTGAAAAGTCTGTGGTCTTCCTTTTCCCTTGTCTTAGTTAATTTGTGTAATTTATAAGGGTCCAAAATTAGTGCCAGCTAATTGTAAAATGTGGCTAGAGTACAGGTTTGATGTTTACATCTGGGATAGCTAGTCACAGCACTGGCCACCCTTTATTTTTACTGCAACATTTTTATTACTGACCTCAGTCCAAACAAGAAAATGATGTAGCTATGGTGCTAACGTGAGCTGCATATCAGGAATTCCTGTGATATTTTTTTGATGTTGCAAAACACAGTGAAAGTAATGCCATGCACCTTTTTATGACATCTGTGCTGTATCTGTTGTTTGTAAAGCCAAAGGCACCATTCTGTCCATTTCCTTTAAATCTAGTAGTAGTTTTCAGGTTTCTTCCTCCCCCTTGAGTGTATTGTCTTTCTCACTTGGTTTATATTACTGGAGGGGTGGGGCATTGCTTGCGTGCTTGGCAACTTTTAATGTGTAATAAAGTTCTGCAAGAGGTCTAATAAAGATATCATGGTAATATATCTTTATCAAACAAATTGTATTATGTTTACATAATACAATTCAAGTTGGCCTAATTTGATTGTTACTTAGTTCAAACATGACTTTATTTGAAAAAGAGTGATCAGAAAATATATTTTACATGTTGTGTATTACTTTGAGTAAAGTTTTGATGGGGTTAATTGAGAATATTACATGAACAGGCCCACAGACATGTTATAAATTTTGCTTTTTATTTGTTTTGGTGGGTAATTTATGAGTACACCCCCTCAGCTGGTTCTTGTGGAGTTTGGCGTGCACATTTTCTTCCACTGAAATGGCCGTGATATTTAGATCTAATCTCAATCTCCTAAGTAAATATCTAACAGAAAGACTTATCGAGCAACAAACAGTGACTAATCAAAAGTTGAATGGGTGAAAGATTTCATGGGCAGTGCAAACAAGGTCATTGCTATTTGGTAGAAAGCAAGGGTTGTAACATCCTGCCGTTTTTCCCCACAACTTGCCTTTTTTAAACTGTCCCTTTGATCCTGAGGTATATTAGCATTGTTCAGGAGAGATCGACATCAAAACTTTCTTGCATACTCTGCAAGATTTTACTCATCTTAACCAGATGAGCATATAATTTACACAAATAAGTATTTGTTAATGGAATGGCATGTCTTAATTTTTGCTAATGTATGTTATGCACTTAAGTTTTTGGTCTGCTTCAGGGGAGATCACCTCAGTCCTGCAGGTTTTCTATGTGTCCCTGATCCAACACGCGTGACTCATATAAATGAGTCATTGTGCACATGTAGAACTTCATAGACGGTTGGATCGTTTTAATTCGAGTCATGTGTGTCAGAGCAAGGATGTAAAGAAAATCTGCAGGGCTGCAACCCTTGTAGGACTGAGTTGAATAGCCCTGGTCTCCCTAATAGTAAAGTAAACAGCTTGCACAAATACAAATAACCAAAGCCAGAGCGTGGTATGGGTGCTTTCTTCCAGATCTCCTTTGTAAAAGGCTCTTTTAATGTTAGTGTGACTACTTAGTTGAACAAAGTTCAAATAGAATGAATAAAGACATTATAAACATTGAAAGGCAGCCCATTACGACTTCATGGTACTGTATCTCACAGTCACATGAAAACAAGTTCAGACTAAAGCCTGCTTCTTTTTCACCGTGTTGCTATCTGATAAAATAACCATTCAAGTAACTTAAAGACGATGCCTGAGGAATAAAATTCAGCAAAAAGTACAGTTCAGATGGTATAGTTTTTTTTTTTTTAATTAAAAATGCAATATGAAAGTGCTTGATGATAAATGAAAACTGCAGTTAAAAAAAGAACTTAGACTTTTTAAAATCTCACATAAAACTGTAGTTTAGACTTTGGTCTTGGCTTTTTTTTTTAATGATAAGCTTTTGAACTTATTTATTTTTTTCTTCAGTCAACTGAACTCTATTATCTATGAAGCCCCATTTCCACCAGCGGTTGGTCCACTTATTTTTGCCTCTCCACAGATAAAAACTGGGACGGGTACCCTTATATCCGACCCAATCCAACCCACTTTTTTGGTACCCTTTCAAAAGGGGTACTGATCTAACTGATCTGGACCAAAGAGGTGGAGCGTAACACTTTGCAATCCGTTGATTGGTTAAAAAAAATACATCACTTCCCGTGCAACCTGGCCTGAAAACAAAGCAGGGACGACCCCTTTGTTTCTGTCTCGTGTGGTGTGGTGCTTTGATTAAAAGGCATTGCACTGCGATGATGTCACACAATCACGTAGCAGTGCCATCTGGTTAATACTGCGCCTCCAGGGTAAGAGTACAGTTTGCTGTTGGGGTGCACTGTGAAATCAATCTATCCATACCAAAACCCACCCAACCTGACCCAGACCCGTGGGTGGAAACAGGGCTTCAGTTTGCCTTTTAAAAGTTGCAAAGGGACTCCCCTGCACATATTAGTTGATCCACGGTCAGAATAAAATGCAGAAACTGTCAACAAAGAGGGAAAATTACTTTTTTTTTCTCTCATGAAGGTCACTGCTATGCTGCTGTATCTTTATATCATAGATACTTGTTTTCTGTTACAGTAATGCCCAAAACATTGTAGATTTAAACATTTAAAGGACATGTGCAAAGAGGAGATTTGTACCAGTCAAGTCAGGGCAGCTGAATACCTGAAGACCAAAAATGTCTGTGTGTGAAGGCGATAGTTCTGGGGCAGTTGATGTGTAGCGGACTCAGTAAACATACAATTTCAGTGCTTTGCATTTTCAAGAATCTGGGATTTATACAGTTGTTTGAGGTGAGGTTTTTTGTGTTGCTTTAGATGAAGCCTTGACAATCATTTTGGGGAATAGAAACAATTATGCAAAATGCACGTGACCCTGCAAAGATTAGAAAGATGTGACTCTCCAGCTGTTTCTGGTCTCAGCTGATAAACAAACTGGCGTGACTGACACCAGTATCATATCCTCCCAGATGCGATATCAGAGATATCACCAGAAATTAAAAGAACGCTGGAAGAAGAGCTGTCTCCATTTTCCTTTTGTCAATTATCAAGGTTTGTTTCCAACTAATACAACTGCTCTGCAGCTGATTTACAAGTGGCATCACCTATACTGCCACCTTCTGGTGACTCTTTACCTAATTAATACACTACATTCAATGGGCTATATGCACAACTCCACTACCTTCTAACCTTAAGGAAGCTCTTTTCTTTCCTGTCTTTTATTACTGGGCAGACCGATTAATCCTCAATAACCACAATGACAATGGCCAGACACAGTAGTGACTACCAAAACTATTAAACGCCCCCTCTTTTTGCTCTGAACTGTGTGAATCCCAATCCAGCAGTCGGCTGAAATTCTGCATCACATGGTCCTGCTCCCTTCTTGTTATCACTTTTCTTGGAATCAATGATGCAAGAAAGATTGTTTTATAGAAGCACTCAACCTGACATTTCAACAGTTTTATTGATCACTTCCACATGTAAAGTTACTATTAACTTACATTCTAGAAATGTAGTGTCTGGGATGTAAATAAATAGCCTGTTACAGTTTATTGTTTTTTATGTTTCAGAAGATGTGCTGGTTGATGAAGAACAAAGCAGTTCTCTGTCTCTGTCCAACCTGATGACCCCTTCCTCAGTGTCTGGTATGTCTTTGAGCATGGAGATGCCCAGGAAGCGCAAGGGCAGCACAGACAACCAGTAAGTATAACTGGTATGTGCCTTTAGTTTGACCCATGACATTCCAGATTTGGTGACAAAAATTCATATGATGTTCTTCTTATTCAAATTTTCTTCATAGGGATTCAAAATCTGCTTTCAATGATGCAGATATGGAGGATGACCAAAACAGGTATTTGTATCTGTATCTGTATTTGTATCTCTTAAATGTTAACCTTTTGAATTACTTTTTCCGTAAAAAAAGATAATTTGTTCTGTTACGTGAATTGTTTGAATCATTTGATTCCACAGTACAAAGGTGAAAATAAATCCACCTCTGAACATTTGTTTTTACTTTATTCCTCTCTCTCTCTCTCTCTCTCTCTTTTTCTTTCTTCTCTCTCTCTCCAAAGGTCAGATGATGAAGACCAACAAGTCAAAATAAAATGCTTCAGGTAGATTAGATTTATGAACACCAGTTGTACATCCCCTGTGACATAAGCATTCATTTTGAAGTAACCATGAAAAAGTAAATTTATAACATTTTCAGTAAAATATCTGATCAGTTCTTGCAGAATTATATGACTTGCTTCTGTTTGCAGGGAACCACATAGCCAAATAGAGAAAAGAAGAAGAGACAAAATGAACAATCTCATTGACAAACTGTCAGCCATGATCCCAACCTGTAACCCCATGTCTCGAAAACTGGACAAACTCACTGTGCTCAGAATGGCGGTGCAGCATCTCAAATCTCTCAAAGGTACCAAGCCAATCCATGGCCTGTAGTTTCCAACGTTTTTTCGCTTTTACATTATTTAATTATTTGAGATAAACAAGCTAACAATTTAATTTCTGTATGTTGATAGTTGTAAAACTGAAGCCAGATTTCAAAGATGTCAACACTAAAGTTAGACTGATACATTGGCTGGCTGATGTTTTAGGCTGATAGTTGCATTTTTTGCTGATATCGGCTGATACTTTGGGTGTGTTGGCCGATACCCCCACTCGGCACAATTTACAGACTTTTATGGCAAGTTTAATGCTTCTATTTCACATTTGTTTACAAGTGCACTGTTTCTTTTTTATGTATTTATTTGAAGTACTTTATTCTTTTTTTATATTAAAAGAGTTGTAAAATTACTTTTATTGTATCCTTCACTATATTAAATTGGGAGTCAAATGCAGTGTTGGCCCCAAATATCGGCACGTTGTATCAGCCATTGCTAGGCTGATGAGAAAATATCGGTATCCACCCAAAAAAATCTGTACCAGTCAATCCCTAGTCAACTCTCAGTTTTGCAACCAGTATGCCAGTACCAGTGGGACTGGTCAGAAGTCATTTTAAGATGAATGCAGACTTTGGTAAATACTGATCTCTTTTTGTTTAAGCCAGTTAACTGCAGCTTGAACAGTATGGTTTGTATTTTCAGGTTCATCTGGTTGCTTTTCTGATGCCAGCTACAAACCGTCGTTCCTTCCTGATGAGGAGCTTAAACACCTTGTCCTCAAGGTAAATGAGTGGCAAAACTTTTTGTAACAATGAGGAAATCAACGTAAGAGTGGTATATTTTAGTTTTATATAAAAACTTATCTTGCAATGAATGTCAGAGTAGTATAATCTTCTGAATCATGATGAAAATCCCTTGATGGCCTCATGTTTTTGTTTTCAACATGTTATCAATTTGGCTTTCCTTTTGTGTCTTTGTTGTGCAGGCTGCAGATGGGTTCCTGTTTGTAGTGGGCTGTGATCGAGGGAAAATAGTTTTTGTCTCAGAATCCGTCACGAAGATTTTAAATTATAGTCGGGTAACGCTTTAACATTTGTCACAGAATCTGTTACATGTTTATTCGTGTGAAAACCCTGGACACTCCAGATGGGTTGTGTCATTTTAGCTTTAATGTCCATAAATTTGACTCAACAACATACTGTGTGGCTTTGTAGGGATGTGCTTAGCATCATCAGCCCCCCACCCCTTTATTAGCTGTAGTATATTTAAGAAATTCAAAATTGATATCTGTTGCTTTTATGTTTATTTTGAAAATATAAAATCCAAGATGCATATGGCCGCTTGATGAGAATTTACATTAACTTGCCAATACATGGGCCAATTTGTAGGGAGTTTTAGTACAGTGAAATGTAAATGTGCCACTTTTTTTATCACTGTCGTAACAGAACATAAATAGACTGTTCTTGCTACTTTTTTACTCAGTTTCTACCCTATACAGTGTCTGGTGTGCTCCAGGGAAGCAGTTCCCAATAAACACATTTTATTTGATTTGTTGTTAGCAGGACTTGCTTAGATGGATTTAAAAATGTAATTTTATCAGTTATTGTTTAAGTCAGCTTGATGTTGTTTTTCTGTAGACGGAGCTGATTGGACAGAGCCTCTTTGATTATATACACCCCAAGGACATGGGAAAAGTGAAGGAGCAGCTGTCAGCTTCTGAATTACACCCTCGTGAACGGCTAATAGATGCCAAAAGTAATGCATTTATTTTTGTCCCTGTTTGTGCAGCAGAACAGTTTGCATGTGTGTGTGTCTTATTTAATACTATTGGTGTCTTCAGCCGGTCTGCAGGTCCAGGCTGACCTTCCAGTCGGTGCAACGCGGCTCTGTTCAGGCGCACGCCGCTCTTTTTTCTGTCGTATGAAGTGCAACAAAATATCTGTCAAAGCAGAAGAGAAGGAATCCCAGCCCAACACCTCCAAAAAGAAAGGTAGGAATTATACAGCATATCACCTTTTTGCAGGAGCAGATTTATCTATTTATGGTGTGTAAATGTGATGCTGGATGCATGTGCTTTGTGTCTGGCCCTATTTAGAGTCACAAAAGTACTGCACAGTCCACTGTACAGGCTACATGCGCAGCTGGCCTAGCAGTCAGATGGGAGCAGAGGGGGAGGGGGACGCTGACAAGCAGGATAGCTCCCATTTCAGCTGCCTGGTGGCAGTGGGACGCGTCCATTCCCACTCATCACCCCAGGTTAATGGAGAAGTTAGAGTTAAACCCACAGAGTTTATCACACGCTACGCCATGGATGGCAAATTCACCTTTGTTGATCAAAGGTAGGTTTAAATTTCAACAATAGCTTTTGTTTTTTTTATTGTAACTTCAATCACATCTCTCCAGTTTTATGTGCTTTCGAAAAGAAAGCACAAAACTACTTTCCTTTATGGTTTGTGTTCTCTATATGACCCTATTTTTGGGGGGGTGGGGGTGATAATCATAAACAAAACTAGTTAAAAGTACTTTAACTGGTTTTGTTTTACGGTTTACTTTGGTAATTTTTTTATTTTCCACCACAGAGCAACAACCATTCTAGGTTATCTTCCCCAAGAATTGCTTGGGACATCATGCTATGAATACTTTCATCAAGATGACTTGCCACATTTAGCAGACAGACATCGAAAAGGTAAACAAATTCTTTTGATTTGTTACAAGCATTTTGCATTTTTGCTACTATGATGTGTCTTAATCAGACAAGCCATTTATACAGTGTTAGAGCTCAAACTGTTCAGTATACTGATGTTTTTTCCCTATATTTAAATAGATAATATTGAAATATTTTCTTTTGCATTTTATAGTATCCTCTATCTTTTTATTTTCTTCTGTCTCTTACAGTGCTGTGGAGTAAAGAGAAAATAGAAACAAACTGCTATAAGTTCAAAACAAAATATGGTTCTTTTTGTCACTCTGCGAAGTCAGTGGTTTAGTTTTGTTAATCCCTGGACCAAAGAAGTAGAATACATAGTGTCAACTAACACAGTCATATCGTAAGTACACGCTTAAATCCGTTTTCCTGTTATGTAAATATCTCTGCTTGTATACATAAATCACAACTTTATCTCTTCTTTTTTACCACAAGGCATGATAACAGTCGAATGGTACGAACAGGAAACAAGTCTGAACAGCTGAGCAATTCCAAGACTTCTGAAGGTGAGCTGATCTGGGGGCGGGGGGAGAGTGTATACAGATTCTGCATCATTGATGTTATAAGTCCTTTTTGGACATAGTGGCACTACTGCTGAATGTGTTTGTGTCACCTCATAGCATTAATAGATAAGCATTTTAGTTTTTTTCTACATGGAATTTAAGCTTCAAACTCTTCTCATTCAGTGAGAAGTTAGTCTGGCTCACATGAGGCATCTTGACAGAAATGTGCCCTCTAAGAAAATACTGTACATTAGGGGTGTAACAATATATCGGTTTATATTGGTGCATTGATTGATGTATCAATGTATCGACCAAAAATCGATATCAAACCCACTTTTATTATAAAAATGGCTTTATTTTGAAAGTCCTATGATACAACATTTTCACAATAAAATATGTTTATAGTTGTGCAGTGGATAGGTATGACACGGGGACATTGTACTAAAAAGCTTACAGTTATGTAAAGAAACAATAACCTTGTTTATTACTTGTTATTATGTTTTATATCTCTTGGTGGATCCTAAATCGAATCGAGATCATATCGTGACTGAATTTGAGATATCAGCAGACATAGAACCACCTATGATTTACACTCCTACTGTACATCCTAATTTGGCAAATGATCTGTTTTCCAGAGATCTCTGACAAAAAGATTTAATTATAGATAACAGCATTGCCCAAACTTTTATACCCCTACAGTCTTCCTTACCTTTATTATCTGCTCTGCTTTAGTGGTTTTATCACAGCATTTGGGGCAATTGAACTAGTAAAACTGTTCTCTGCGATCCTTTAGGTCAAGCTGCAGTTTCTCTTCTTGCATATGATGAATTTTAACAGTTTGAAGCATTTTTAAATTGAGGGTTTATATTTTGTTTAACAGATCTGAAAATGGCTTATGACTGACAGATGTAGCTTGTGCAGTCATGATCTATGATTACTTTTTTTGTTTTGTTTTTTCCTGTTCATTTGTAACTTTGATTTTTCTCTTAGAAGATGGCAAGAAGTCCCTTCCAATTATACCAGGGATCTCAAACACACCTGGAACTATGATATATGCTGGAAGCATAGGGACCCAGATTGCCAATGAGTTGTTGGACTTCAATAGGTATGGCATCACTACAACAGTAATGATTATAATAGCTGCAAGTGTGTTTTTCTACACAATTACAGCTGTGCTTTTTTCCAGACACAGTTGCAATGTTTTATCATTTGTTGTAGCTTTTACTTCATGCAGTATTAAGTTGTTCTTTGTGGGTCTCTTGAGGTTGAACTCATCACCCTCCAGCGGTAATGCCAGCCCGTTCAGTCTCCAAGATAAGTCTCCACAAACTCTCAATCAAGTCAGCAACAATGTATGTATTTTATATGTACCAGTCTGCATGTCAAACCAATACTTTTCTTCCACAAAACAGAATGTCCATATGAAAATCATTACTTTTTCATTGATGTAATTTTCATTGGCAATGAGCCTTATTTATTATTTTACTGTGTTACCTCATGGAAATCTTACCATGAAGTTTTATTTAACTAGTATGTTTTTTTTTTCTATGATGATTTATTAGATTCAAATGTATTAAAGTGAATCTTAACTGCAAAAAGACATGTTCATAATCTTCAAGATTTAAATTGAAATGGGAAGAATACATACCTAAAATATATATTTTAAACTAATTATTAGGTTCTTGCAATTTTGTGCATTTCTACACATTGCAAGGTGTTTTTACAGCATTCAGGTTTTAGATAAGACTTATCAAAACTCCTTCATTAATACAAGGTGTTGGAGAGCATTCACTCACTAAATTATGCTGTAGATTACACACATTTCTGCAGTACTGTATGATGATGTGTGACACACACAGTAGTTTTACTTTTGCCATAACAAATGCTTCATATGTAATAACGTCATGCAGGGACTCGCATCAACCATGAAGGTTCAGAGACAAACTGGTCAACGTACGTTTTGATAAGTGTTTTATTGTGGAAATATTGCCATCTGTCTGGGCAACGCCTTTTGATGAAATCTCACTATGAAGCATCATCAAGGTTTAAAGCATTTTCCCATCTCCACACCAGATTAGTTAAGGGGCTGGTCTGCTTGATCCTTTATTACAAACTATGTCCAATATGATTTGTTCAAAATGTAGCAATAAAACAAATCCATTGATGGAGACAGTTCATCCAGACTCCTGATAATTGATGCTTAGCTAAGTCCCGCCCCCCATGGTTACAGTTGCTAAGTCTGGCAAACTTTCCGTTTTTAGCTAATTTCTGTGTACATCAACATGGATTGCTCAACAATTTCAGTGAACATATTCTGAAGGAAATTGTGTTACATTTCTGGAGTAATAGTTGGGAAATATCAGAGGGGCTAGGCAGAGAGGACTGCAGGATGCATCTGAGGAATTCATCATCATTTATTGACAGAGTAATGTTGATGAAGAGGATGTTAATATTGAAGTGAAGGCTCAGCGTTCATACAGAAAGACTCAAACTCCACGTCTTGATGATTCATGTCCAGAACAAACGTATAAAGGAACAACAACAATGTTCTTGCATCGCAGCAGAGTAAGTTAACCGATTGTTTTATTTTAAAGACACACAACGGAACTTTCAGCAATTTTCTCAGTGACGCGCCCCCTTTCGGCGGCTAAACTAGCATCAATCTTGTTCGTACTTGTACTGTAAACTCACTCCAGCCAGTAAAAGACAGTCTTATCTTGACTCTTGTTCTGTCCCTTCCTCTGTTTCTTTTCCTCTCTTCCTCCGGTGATGTTTCCTTGCGTTTCTTTACCGAATTCGACATGATGCGCATTCAAAACACCGGCGATGTTGATACCTGTTTTACATCCGGTTGCTAGTGAGTGACGTGGTGCTGCAACCAATAGTTGGCTGCAACGTCACGATCGCGTCCCGGATGGGAATCTTACATAGTGCTGTTTCTTAGCCCCGGGACGCCTCTGGGCACTGACAGCTCGAAAATGCGCATAATGAATGTTGGTGTGACATCAAAACGAGTCAGAAACACAGATTTTTAAGGTCTAAAAGTTACGTTGTGTGTCTTTAAGCTAACTGTCATGTATGACTCCAGTAAGTTTCAGGTATCTGACGTGTTTTAGCCTGTTGCTGGATGTTTCCCCCTTGACCAGGATGTTGTTCCCACATTGTGGGTTTGATCAGTACATTGGATTTGATCAGAATAGCAGATAGTGGATCTGATCAGGGTAGCAGCTACTGGACTGAGAAACTGGCAGAGAGGACCACGTTATGTTTGTCTCTGTTTGGCAACCAACGTGACTTACTAGTGTTTATCTGGTGTATTTGTTTAGCCTCTAGCAACACACAGCTACCTTACTCCATGTTAAAACAGTAGCTTTTACTTAATATTATACCGTTGTCTTGTAGCTAACTACTGTGCTAGGTGGCGTTAGCGTCTTACCTCAGAATAAACAGTTTGTCCAGCTCCGTGTTCAGCCTCATGCAGCAGCGAATGAGGTCTCCCACGCTGTTTAATCAATCTTTCACGCCGTGTAGTCCATATTCCACACCGTTTATCCATATTCCACGCCGTTTAGTCCATATTCCACATCTCCCCGCTTGTGTTTTTTTGGTTTTGAGAAGGAAAAAAATACATCATCACCCAAACGTTCTGGATATCTGTCATCAGACTTGAAAATCCTGTCTATGCCCCATCTATAGAAGTGAAGTTTGCCAGAAACTTAGTTACGGTTGCTAACGTATGATTGGTCAGCGGCAGCTCTAGGGTGGGGCTGGCAAAGGGTCAATTAAAAAACTCTGTTCATACCTGACATTAACATGAAAATACATTGCTAAAAGACTGATGCTTGGTGCAACCCAGACCACCTTCAAAGCGGATGTAAAAGGCGTTCAACGGGCTGAGAAATTTATTTCGGTTTAGGTTAATAGCACCAATTCATGCTAAAGGTAATCTCAAAGCACGTTAAAGATACCGTCCTATACAATTCAGTTCTATTCAGTTAAAAATTATTATCCACATCAATCCAAATCGATATAATTGTATCCATGTAACATTTCTCTGTGGATTCTATTTTGCTCCTCTTTTGAACTCGAGGTGCCAAAACTAGAAGCGGCTGACATGGAAATCCCAGGAAAGTCAAGCTCAGAGAATGAGCCCCAGGGAGCCCAAGGAGCTTCATTCTCAGGAGGAGACGCACTCATGGGTACTCAAATGAATCCTCTCAAAAAGTTTATTTATTTAATATAAACCTATCTTCTCACTGTTTTTACTCGTTCTTTTGTATGAATAAATCATACTGTTTTGTTTTTGCTTGTCTGTTCCCTGTTTTCTCACTGCAGCAGAAAATTCCCCCCAGCTGGATTTGGACAATGTAGTTGGACCAGGCCTCAGCAGTCTGAGCAACGATGAGGCGGCAATGGCAGTGATAATGAGCCTCCTGGAGACTGACACGAACTTGGGAGATGCCGTGGACTTTGAAGAGATGCACTGGTCCTTATAGAATCTGTATTACCATGTATTACAACCACTGGGAAACACTTGGGCCATCACTTTGATCAAAGTGATGGTGGCAGGAACTGCTAAAATGCTAACTCCACAAAGCAGCATTCAGTTTTCTTTACTTTTATTTATTAGTAAGTCCTCTCAGCATATGCTGTGTAGGGTTTGAGTGGCTGCTCTAACAGGATCAGGACTGACAACATTAAGGGACACCCAGTTTTCCTTCTCAGAAGGAGGATGTGCCTTTAAAGCCTTACAGCAGTCTGCCTGCCTGCCCTGAAACGCTGTTCCTCACTGCTTTACTCAAATCCATCGGCCGAATAAAGGTCCAAGGACCCACAAACCTAAATGGCAGCACATAACGTGGGATTCCTGCCTCTATTTCTCTCCTCCACCTGCATTTGAACAATGGTTGAGAGTGAAGATGCAAAAAAATTGCACTGAATTGATAAAAGGTTGTAGTCTCTCTAGAATACTGTATAGTTGATTAAGATTTAAGGAGGACAGCTTCACAGCCTGGTCCATCTCTGCAACCCCTCAGGATCCAAAACGTGGATATCCAGTGTACCACGGCAGACCACACTTCCATAACCTCTATCTTTAAGAGTCAACTACAATGTGGCCCTTGGAGAGTTTTTCTTGTCAGTATCTGAACATTTCTCATGGAAACAGTCTTGTAACCTCTTCTCTTGTACACTGAGTTAAACATACTGTATATGTGCATAGTTGGGATGATTGCAAACCCCATGTATTCAGGCCATATGTGTCTTAAAGGGATAGTTTGCGTATGAAGACCAGGATTTTATTAGCTCTAACGTCAACCTGTCTCCTTTTTTTTTGTCAGAAACCGTTAATCCATGGAGATTTTGGTCAAATTAGTCACTACGCCCATGGATTTGTGAACAACACAGTACAATGTCATGCTAAGCAAGAGCACCGTGGAGGTGCTGAAAATGAGATTTGGTTGCGAAGCTAAATGACAAACCTGTGTCACATCTGTGACATTTTAGCAGTACATGTTTAAAGCTAATCAGAGTCTGATGGTAGAAGTGATAACTCAGGTAGTTATCCAGTTTAAGGTTTTGCATACCTCCGTACAGACTGTACATTGGTATGTGGTGTATTTGTTTACCTGTGCATCTGTGTTCTTACTCATTGTCAGGTAAGCCATAGCTTCAGCTCTTTGTTTTGTTTCTAACATACCGTTATGCACTGACAGTCTTTCAGAAGACATGGCGCACAGCATCGCCATGTGTCCATTTATTAAGGGATTGTGCTACGCAGAATTATCATTCCATAAATCCTAAATTTAGTGGTTTGTTTCTTGATTGCTCTACCTAATGGTCATGTGCATGACTCCTGAATTCAAATGAAGCTTTGATGATTTGTGACGTGACATTTGATGAGAAGTTGAGTCCCTGGGCATTATGGATCCTGTTGTCATTTACCTCATGTAGAGTTTTGACCTTGCTCAGAGTTGCACAATTTAGCTTTTACAATTAACAGCAAACATTGATAGCCATTATTATAATGATCTGTTAGTGATCCACTGAAGAGTCACATAGCTTTTGATTTTTATCACCAAAGCATGTCAGTGTTGTCACAAAGTGGGTTTATCATGAAAATGGGCAAATTTAGTCCTTGTTCATGCCAGATCATGAAATGTTTTTACTTACAGGTTTAGTTGGGTAAATTTATTGTATTGGCTGTTTTATAAGATATAAGTACTTTTTAAACTTTTCCCCCTTTCAAATTATAATTTTTTAAAAATATTTATCAAGTAATAATACAAAGCTATAGATAAAGAATTTATGCAGTCCAGCAAAATTATTATTTGGTACATTAGCTATAGATGTATTTTATATTCTGGAGACTTGTGTATATAACATTTACAAGTTTGGTTCTAAGTGTTGTACACTGTCGAAGGGAGTGCAATGAAAACCTAAATTAATACATGTTAATGTTTTATCCCCCTCATTACATCAGTAATGACTATCTGAACTGCTCACACTTCATCACATGGAACAGTTTAGATTTCATGTTGGCATCTTGGGGCCACGATTTAGTGATCCCCCACCCGACCCAAAAAGAACTCTTGGGTGGAAATGGTTGTGAATCATGAAGAATACTGTCTTTTCTCTATAATGCTTGAATAATGAAGAGCCAGTTAAAGGAGCAGCTGAGCTCACAAGGACCCTCCTGCCTGTGTCCGCAGTGCCTTTGGACATTTCTGCTTGGACACACAATGAACCTGTGTTTCTCCAGGAGGCCGCCTCTCGCACGGCGCCTCTACAGACTGAGCGGAGGGCTGAAATATATTCATTGGCTTAACTTGACGCACCATGACATACTGTGTTCTTCATAAATGAAGTGAATGCTTGTTCAGAGATGAAACAGGACCTGTATATGTTGGCTTCACTACCTAACCAAACACGCAGAGCTGTGGAGCCGTGCCATAGACACAGGCTGGTCCTTTTTAAAGGCAAAATGCCACTTTTGTATCGTTTCTGTTGTTTCTGTTCTTCCTCCATCATTGCACTGTTGTGGCTGTTGTTTCCCCAGAAATATTGGTCTCATGTCAGCTTGTTTAGTGGTGCTAGTGATTTTCAATAGGTCACAAATTTTTGCTTTTGTCTCCATATAAAATAAACTAGTTTGTTTGTTTTTTAAAAGCCAGGGAACTCTGTGTTAATTTCACGTGTGTAGTTGCAAGCAAATTGAAATATGTTGAATCAGTAGATTTGGGAAACTTGTGCATGCATCAGAGTAAGGGCTTTGGGGATTAAATGAGCAGTTGGAAGTATGTTACTGCCTCTGCTATACCTTTTTTTTTTTTTTTTTTTTTTTTGATCAAGTTTATTTTTGTCATTTTTGGAGGCAGCACAAGAGAAAAAAGAATTTTTTGTATATGTGTATTGCATCATTGCTGCTACTATCGACATGACTGATCTGCTACCCAGACTGTCATGTTGCTAATAAATACTATTTACTAAACCCTAGACATAAACATTGGAAATAATTTTATATAGTTATAAACTAATTCAGCAAAAATAAAGTGAATATGTTTCAGCAGCAACACTGAGCTAATAATTCTTTCAGCTTTCAACACTTTTTAGTCTGGTGGTTTTATTACCTTTGGTTTACTAGATTGAGAGGCAGCACGCCTTAAGAATAATTAGATATGCCTTGCAGTGCACCCAGCCCTGTGTCTTTCTCTGAGAAGATTGTTTCAGAGTAATTTATCAAATGTGAGAGGGGGCAATTAAGAAAGATGGCATAAGCTGGGATTTGTAGAGTATATAAAGTCATGGGCGAGTGTTGAGCTGTCGCTCCTCCCTTACAGAATGGGTCAAGCTGCTAACCTGCCATGTAGGAGAGAAGAGTCCTACATCACAGAGCTGTACGAATGGTTCAGGTAAAATGTGATATCTTTTCATTGGTGATTCTTCCCTTGAGTAGTTTTTCCAAGCTGTGTATGTATGCAGGTACAAGATGCTGATTGGCCAAGAGGAGAGGGAGTGGAAATGTTCAAGATAAGGTCTTTTTTTTTTTTTTTTAAAGAAAAAACAATCATGCCAAAATTTGGCCATTCAGAAAATGTTGCTCTCTGTTGGCAAGTTGTTTCACCTAAGTTAGCTTGTGGGTTCTGTCTGGGCTAAAAATGTAAATATCCAATGTACACTAAGTGTTAAAGAGATGCAAATTCAGATATTTAAAAAGACAAAAACAAAATTGGCAGGCGGGTAGCTGGTTCTACTATGCCTCATTGTCTTGTCCTGGCAAAATACAAGTTAAACTGATTTGATTAAATATAAAAGCTGCTGTCCAGAACTGGTGTACAGAACTCTTGCTTCTGTTCTCAGACAATAAGATGAACTCATCAGCTCAAACATCTACATGGAGCGCAGTTAGGGATTGTGTGGCAACATTTAGAGGCAAAAATGAATTAACTCCTTTTTGTATCAAAGCTGTACATCAATGGAACATAACACCACCCAATGTCAGAGAAAAGTGGAATCACAATGTATTTAATTACCGTTTGAAGAAATAATTGCTTAGAAATCCGGTTTTTGACAGTCCAGTTATGCCCCATGTTTTATGTCTTTTATAGTTTGTTTATTTGACTGCTTTCTACTACTGTTTGTATGACATGTAATTGTATGTTTTAGGCTAATCTTTAGATTTTATATTTTGCTTTATGTTTTATGTGCCCTTTCTGCTTTCAGGATTCTCTTATCTTTTAACACCAGTCAGTGAACAACAGATGCAAAACTGTCATTTGGCTAATTCTGCAGCATTTCCATTTTGATGTTTATCAATGTGTGCTGTCTGTTTTAAATGAATAAACAAGTGATACCTGCACAAATATGAACTAAGAGGAGTCATCTCTCCAAGTCTGCCAAATGGGGGTCACTTCAACTTTCGAAGAAAAATTTATTAAGTTAAATACCAAGAACTTCTGGAAGCAATCAGGAGTGTTCACATGAAACTGAGGTAACAGAAATTATGTATTTACAACAGGATAATGACCATAAACTCACCTTAGTATCCACAATCGAAGTCTCCCAACCTTAAGGTTATTCAATGTCAGTGGATCAGCTGATTGACAGTCAAAACATTTCTGAAAACCACAAGTGTTTTCCTGGAAACATTAATGGAAACACATGTTTGCTTGTTGTTTATGCAAATTGCCTTGAAATTGATTTATGTTGTCCATTGGTACATTATTAAAACCAAAAATTGAAGAAATACTGAACATAACTGCTTTATACAGTTTAAGTGCTTGTGTGGGAAAAGTTCTGTATTTGCCAAAGCATGTGTTTTGATGCACTGAATAATTACGGTGCCCTTTGTTTTTTGTCAGTATGACTTTTTTTTCCTGTCTTCCCTTATTTAAAACAACTGAAATGCTAAACGTGCCATCTTAAAACTTGATATCTCTCAGTGAAAAAGGATTATCTTTCTCTTTCATAACCCTTTGCAGCTGTATTATGTTGCAGCATTTGTACAAACATCTTTGTTTCCATGACAACACATGGCTTATTAGCTTTACTCTACTGTGATGCAGAAAACTGGTCCAAAATCATTTAGCCTAATTATCTGAGCACTCAACTCACAGGGTTTAAGCAAGCTTTCCAGCACGTGTAATCTCCACAGGTTGAGGATGGGTTGACCTTAATTCTCTTAATTCTCAATTTAAAAGTCATGCCCTCTCCTGTTGCAGATCTGAATCCCCAGCTGGACTTCCTCAGAGGCTTTTTGTGTATTCAAACTTTAACTCCTCCTCTTCTTGTTCTTAGAAAGTTCATTAACGAATGTCCAAGTGGGCTGATCACACTTCATGAGTTTCAAAGGCATTTTCGTAACGCAACTACAGGCTGTGAATCAGCTGAGTATGCTGAACAGATTTACCGCACGCTGGACAATAATGGGGTAAGCAAGTGTGTGATTCACTGAAGTCCTTACTTCTCCTTCACGTCGGCAAAAATAAATGGGTTTTACTGTTAATCATCAAGCTTTTCTACAGGATGGGGTGGTTGATTTCAGAGAGTATGTCATGGCCATCAGCATGCTGATTGAAGGCTCAGCTGTGGAGAAACTGAGCTGGTCATTCAAGCTCTATGACAAGGACAGAGACGGAACCATTACGAAGGGAGAAATGCTTGAGATCATGCAAGTGTGTGTGCTTTGCTCTGTTATCATATATACAAAGTATAGCAGAACTAATTGCCCAGACTATTGTTAATCCAGATGTCACATGGTCCAGTTTAACTAGTTGGCATTTCTTTGTGTTCACAGGCTGTTTATAAAATGAATGTGGCAGCCGCTTTAACCAAACCCAACACAATGACAGCTGAAGAATGCACCAACAGGATATTTGTGAGATTAGATAAAGACAACAATGGTGAGGAAATGATTTTCCCTTTTTGCTTATTTAAACCTGGAATCAAAAAAAGACTTCACACGCACAGATGTCAGTCTGTTCTTTGTTTTTGTTTTTCTCTCTCTTCAGACAACTGTAGAAAGTAAATTATCTGAGCCCCACCACACTTAAGCTTGTTTTCAGATGCTCACAGCAGGCCTCTGATGGGTCTACGAAAGAAAAAAAGAAAAAAAAATGCACATGAATATAAAGAACTTGTGGATTTCTTGTCTATTAAATTCTTCCTCTGTGAACCTTCACAAACACAAATGAAGAAGAAGATTAAATCTGATTAAATGATATCAATAGTCTGTCCTCTGCTCTTTGTCTGTAATTGCTGGCTGACCTTGCTCTGTCTGTAGACATCATCAGTCTGGAGGAGTTCATACAGGGAGCGCTGGATGATGATTGGATCAGAGAGATGCTGGAATGTGACCCCAGCACAGTGAAAGTGGAGAGGCCCCTGAGGAGGGACACTGCTTTGGGGACCCACGGATGACCTGACTGGCGGTGGTATTCACTGGGTGGGGAGACATGAGCCACTTTGAACTGAAATTTCCAGGAATTAGATAATCTCATTCTCTGTTGCATAATCTGAATCTGGGTACATTGGAGGAGAAAACATATGACTTCATAAAGTTTCTACATCATTAAATGCATTATTTGCCTTTTCTGCCCTGCTCTCCCTATTTTCTATTGATATCTTCCTTTCTGTATAATCTAATGCAATTCTGATCATTTCTGTAAAACAAATGATGGCTCTCTTAAGACAATGAGATCTCATGCTGCATCACTTCACATACATTAAGCATTGTGGCTTGATTATCTAGTATGATGTGATATTCCTAAATTAATATGTAGGTATGCAGTCTTTAACATGCTGTTGACTGTTGGTAATTTTCTTCCTTATTTACAGACATTGTTACGAATAAAGCAAACTAAATTATTCTCTTCATGCGCAAGATTTATTAGATGTTATATTGACCTATAACAGTTCCTTTTGTAAGAAGTCAACTTCAGATTGCTTAAAGTTATAAAAGATGATCTTGCTAAGGCCCTGATTTAGACTGACCACATTTTCAGGGTGTAGCTTCATCACAACGCTTAACTGGAATGAAAAGTTTAGGAAAATAATGAATGATTTAGTAACATTTTTTACTCATCACTTAGGGCTGCTTGATTATGGAAAAAATCATTATCACCATGATTTGAATTAAAATGAAATTAAGTTAAATGAATGAAATGAAAAATACTTTATTTATCCCAGAAGGGAAATTCAATATTGTATAAAGCTCATACTCTTTTTTTTTTTTTCAACAATATAAAATATAAGTGAAATAGTAATACAACAATAATAATAGTCAGTTTTGTTCTTCAGGGTGATGGCTGCTGGTAGGAATGAATTTCTGTATCTCTCCTCCACTGAACATACTGTTGATTCTTCACCGTGTTGTGGAGAGAGTGGGAAGAATCCTCCATCATCTTCATCAGCTTGTGCAGCATTCTTTTCTGAAAGATCAGCTCCAGCGGCTCCAGAGTTATCCCCAGCACAAAACCAGCTTTCTTGATCAGCTTGTTTAGTTTCTTCAAGTCTCTGGTTCGGATGCTGCTGCCCCAGCAGATGGTTGCAAAGCTGATTGCACTTTCCACGACAGACTTATAGAAGATCTGCAACATCTTGGTGCAGATGTTGAATGATCTCAGTTTCCTTAAGAAGTAGAGTCTGCTCTGACCTTTCTTGTAGATGTAATCAGAGTAGCATTCCTAGTCTAGTCTGTTGTCCAGCTGACCTCCAAGGTATTTTGGTCAATATTTAAATCACGATTATTTAAACTTTTTTTTTTTTTGTTACACGATGCATTTGTGCAGCATTTCTCTCTCTATCTAAAAACAATTCTTCATAATTTATGCAAAATGTTCAAATTGAAAATAAATGTAGGCTACAAACATGAACCTTACAGCTGAATGAATAAAATAAATATAAGGCATAGAAAAACATAAATGTATACAAAATGAACTATGTATCCAGCTGTTCTGCAATTTCTCTATACTTGAAGAATAAAATGAATATACTTATTTATATTTAAAAAAAGTATATCCCAAAATAAACTTTGGAATCGCATGGAAGGGGATGTGTTGCACATCTGCGTCTCTATCAGAAATTGTTGAAAGAAAAATGGCAAATAAATGGTTTCTATTAGTTTGGAGATTGCTTGACATGAAATCACGATCAAATTTCGATTAATTTCACAGCCCTATGCACTAGATGTCGCTGTGCTCATCTAAAGCCAGTACATTGTGAATGTACTTTGATGGAAATGCTTCCTTCAAGTTCCAGAAAAAAAAAGGAAAATATATCTCTTATAGTTTCAAATTATGTTGTTTCAAGTCACTGTGCTCAGATGTGGCTATTTACTTTTTGAGTCTTTAGAGTCAGAAATCTTTGAATAAAGATTATTTTCAAACAATGCTTAGTTCTTTTATACGGAGTATAAATTCAATTATAGTATCAATCCCCAAATATCCTGCAATTTCCAATTCTATATTTCCACTGTGAACGCGTCAGGACTCCTATCTTGCTCCTGCTCCGGAGCCAATCCAGGCCGGAGCAGGGCGGGATTTTTCCAGCCATGACGTCCCAACTTTTCCTTTGCCTTGTCACATCGACATCATGGCGTAGCGATGTGGAGGGACGTCGGGGTTGTACTGGTGGGCTCGGAAAAGTTAAGAAACTACGCGTTGTGGGGTGTTGTGTACATGTTAGAGGAAACAAACCAAAAGAAAGTTAAATTTCTTCGATCAGAGTTGCGGTAAGAGATTCCATACTTTCTTTTTCTTTTTGCCTCAAAATCCGTTGAAACAAACTGTCGTTACAGCTCGCGCGCGTGAATGTAGAAGTTAAACATATTTACCATAATGTTTTGTAACAATGCCCACCGTGTTTCGGGGCTTCAGTGTTTGTTAGTAGTCTGCTTCCAATTCGCAAATTGCTCCTAGTGTTACCGAGAAATCTCAGATTGTATATTAGAAATTAGTAAAAACAAATGTTCTTCGTGTGTATTTCCCTCTGTATTTACTTCTCATTCGTAGTGGTAATGAATAAACTTTGATTCGACGTGAAACAAATTTGATTTTATGACTGCCACATCTCCAGATTTGTGGTTAGTGTTTCTCCACTGCCTGAAGGCACATTTTCCCCTGAATAAACTGAAGTCCTTACAGCTCCTTAAAGTATGGTGTTGCTCTTTTATTCAGTTTAGCTTCTGATGATGTAAAGTTGAGAGTTGAGGCGAACCAGACTGGAGAGTTTACTGTCTGGCGTCTTTTTTTTCAGAGCTGTGAAACCTGATCAGTTGTTTTATTGCCCGCAAGTCGACCTCGAAAACTGTTTGGTCTTCGTTTTCAGATGCTTCCCAAAACAACAGAGCTGTCTGTAAAACAAACACCACATGCTTTTAACATGATAACCTCGCTACAGTGTGGTTTGTTTGGAGTAATCTAGTAACAACGCCATTTGGTCCCTTTTCGTGATTTAACTTTGTTTCTTGTATTTAAGCATAGCGCACCATATTTCATGAAACTCTTTAGTCCTCCCGTTTTAATTTCATCCTGCCAACAATGCGTTAAAAGTGGAAGTTATTTATAGAGGAATGCAGACAATATGTGAAAGCAAACACTAGATTTTATTTTTGCTTGATGGTTCTCATGCACAACCAAACAGCTGTATGGAAACCTTCTAATCTGTGCCACGTGCACAAGTTAGTGTTGCTTTTCACCGTTAAGAAACGGGTTTTAAGATTAGAGAAAAGAAGAAGCGGAAGAAGTGTGCTGATGTCCAACTTTAAATTGATCTCAGCTGCGATCTTGTCCATGCAGAAAGGAGAAATTTGGTAGATTTAATCATATAAATATATTCTCACACAGCATCCCCCCATTCTTTATATATTACAAAAAGGCTTTCTGCTTCGAGCTCATCTTGTTGTTTAATAGTATAAAATTAGTGATGATGTATTCTGGCTGCTCACCCACTTTGGAAATAGCTGCAGGTTATTCTGGAACACCATCCTGCACAGGCACTGTTTATCACCACACTCGATCTGTACTTATACACTATATTTCATACATCCTTAAACCTGAAGCCTTGTCTCAAGACCATTATTTAACATACAGTATGCTAAATTGGATTTTATATGCACCTAATTGGTGCCCAAAAGAAGTACTGTGAAATGATTAATTAATTAGATGGTCATAAGCATTTTCAAGGTCTTTGATGCAGAATGAATTGTGACTGCTCCATGTTTGAGGTAAACCTGGGTGAGGCATGCAAGCCATAGTTGAGTCTTATTAGCTTTTCAGGTGAAACTGTTGTAGAAATGTGAAAATGAGCCAATGTCTGCATGAGTCAAAGCAGAGAAAGTGTCACTGTGTGAAAAGACATCGCAGTGCTCTGATGTGTTGTCCATGGAAATCACTACGTTACCAGGATAAAAATAGGAAAAACTGTATGATTCATGCCCAGTTTGTAAAATGCCTCTCTCTCAAAGTCTTTTTTTTTTTAACAACCATAGCAACTCAATCACAACACATGCTGCTACTGTCAGTTGCAATGTGGCAGTAAACTCTTCCCACAGACAAGAGACCCTGAGGCCTCTGTTTTGTTTTCTATTTCCTGTGCATGTGCAGAAGCTTTTTTCATACCAGGAATACTTGAGCTCTCCGTAGATTGTCCTGTGAGGATGCGTTATAATAGTCCTCTCTGCCTAAAGGGACCAGTGCTGAAGGATTTTAAAGCAATTATTGTGGTCAAGTATACCCCCTCCTTGTGTTCATTATTCTCTGGATGTCTCCATGAATTATATGCCTATTTAACCAAAGGGCAAGCCAGCTTTTTGGATAGCTACTTTTTTTGTCCTTTTGGCTTAGTTTTGGTGATCTTTGAAAAGAACATGAAGACAGGTGGTGTTATAAGCTCCATGTGTACTGTAACATTGCATGCCTCTCAGTCAAAATACCCTGCTATGATGAACAATAGCCCTCTCTGTGTGTCTCATGGCTGGTGTAAGTACTGCTTATAGAAAGGCAGACAGTGAGACATTGTTTTTGAGAGCAGTGCTTGGTTCAGATTTTTGAGATGTCTCTTATGATAGTAAACTTGCATGGACAGAAAATACACATTGACACCAGGTTCAGGTACAAATCTGTCCCTCCGTGATTTACTTAAAAGATGATTGACAAAACTGATCTTAATCTGTTGTAAAAGGTAGATTTTTAATCATTTTTTTATCCCAGAACAAGAATTAAAAAACTTTGTTAGTTTTTTTAAGAGATCAAAATTTTAAGAGAACTCATAAAATGAGATCAGCAGAATGATGTATTAAGAAAACGGTCATAGTTGCAGACTGGGAACGTATTAGTATGGTGCTTGTTTTGTGAGGACTGCACAGGCAAAGTTGCCTTATCTGCATATAGGTAGCTCTCTCTTGTGTTTACATATGACTAAGACAAGCTTCCCTGGACTTGAGGACAGAGTGCACTGCTTTGTAATTAGGTATTCTTTGTGTTTGGCTTTGGCTACATCCTGAATCTAGGAAGAAGCCATGGAAATGTTCACACAGGTGCTTTTACATGTGCTATGCAGTGACTGACTTATGTGCAGCAGGATTGAAAGTAGCATGCCTGGACCTGACCTGGTGTGTTTGAAGTATATTTGCTCAAAGCAATGTGTTAACTTTCCCCACATTTGCTCTTCAGCTGTGTGAGGAGAGGAAAGAAAAAAAAAAAAAAAACAGTTTTGTGAGGGGTATGCCCTTCAGGCCCTCATTCCAGTTTGACTCATCATAATACAAACTCTATGTCAGCTCAGATGTTCTGTTGCAGGAGTCTTGTTTGTGACTGTAGTTTGTCTTTCTTTTTCCCCAAAATGAAGCTTGATGTCCTGTAATCTGTTGTGTTAGTTGACAATTATAACTTAATAGCAGGTCATTGGCCCTGAGTTATTTGACTTTCTTCTTTGCTGTAAGAGTTAGTTGGTAATTTCACACTGATTCATTTATTTTTGTTTAGGGAGCACAAATTGTTTTTATTTTGTTTTCTGCTGCTTTCTGCCCTTTATTTTGTGCAGTTTAATGGATCCTACTATTCATTTGGACATTCTCATCTTCCAGTTACAGGCATACATTTTGGTTGGTGCAGTATATGTTGACATTGATGTCCTGAATTAAATAGCCAAATATTACTGCATTTCTGTGGACACATTTTGGTCTTAAGACAAAGTGGGAACATTTTTAGCCTTATGAGGCGAGAGATAGCTTCTCGGTTTGTTGCCATCATGCAGCATACCACAGTTTTTAGGGTTAGACTGTGTTTTGTTTTGTGTGTTTGGTTTCTTTTTTTAAGTCATGTCTGTGTCCCTCAAGCGAATGCGGGATAAGCGGCTACTGTAGGTAACCTGAGAGAAGCATTTCCACCCACATTTACTGTTGGGAACCACTCAGCAGTTTACTGTGCCGTGCTGGTTCCTCTCATCTCCGCTCACCCTGCTGTGTGTTGTGACGAATCTTCTGTTTTAGTGCATGCTTATTTTACACATAATGGAAAATGTGACCACAGAAATGCTGAAATAACAGTGCTGAGTCTGTGGGTGGTTTCCATAAAGTTTGAAAATGGTGCCGCATCCTAGACCGGGCACTCCCAGGAACTGAAGCAGCTGATTAAAGGAAGAGGTGTATGTTTATCTGTAGATGAGCGCCTCTGCATGCATGCTAAAATGTGCATGAATATACAGCAGAGTCGTTTGATTAAACATTCAGAGATAAAGAGACTGCTGTGTTGCTTGGGCAGATGTCCATAGCTGTGACACTAAAATGTATCTTCGCTCCAGTCCAAACAAAGTGTCCAGTGTCTTACTGGTAGAACATTCCGTGCACCAATATTTTAAGTAAATGACCTGATTGATATTCAGAAATGCCTTATTCATTAGTCTATGACAACATAAACACACACCCTCTCCAGCATCAAGCTCATGAGAGACGGAACATGCATAAGATGTTAAGTTTTCTGATTATCATTTATCTGATTGAGTCAAACATGGTCTTTTTTACCAGCGAAAACCCTTTGAGTTGAGAGTAGTTTGTCTCCTGGGTTGGAACATGTTTGTAAAGATCTCCTCAGTGCCAAGGTTACTGCTCTGTTTTGCCCAGACAGCTAAACAATTCCTCAAGCACCCAGAACAACTAAACTGAATTTATTAGGTCATCACAGTTAGGGATGGGCGATATTTTATCGTGTGCGATATATCGTCAAAGGAATTCCCCACAATAACAATTTGAATTTATCGTTTTTATCGTGAGATGACAGTTTATCAGGTTGTGTTTGCAGTTTCTCTCTTTGTTTTTTTTAAATAAGCCCAGTTAGTTTTGCTGTTTGCATCGTTTGCATAAATGTGGAATTGGTACTCTTATTTCAGACTTGTTTGCTTGGTGCCACGACAGTTTTGCAGTACAGGTGCAATACTTGAATGTAATTGATATAGTTTAGTGGCTTTTAGTATTTTGTAGGGCTTCAAGACTGAATTTAGTGACAGATTTATAATACAAAATATTTTGCTGATAGTTTTTATCGTCACTTATCGTTACCGTGATAAATAAGAGAAATTATCGTGATACATTTTTTAGTCCATATCGCCCATCCCTAATCACAGTCCTCTTTTGTGAATTCCAATATGTTGCTTCATTTTTGCGTCCATTTTGTAAAGAAGACACTGTGTAATAATTTCTTTTATGAATTGAGGAGATATATATCTACTGTATATAGATTAAATAAATGTATCTACCTATGATGGAGATTTATTTAAATGCTTACTGTGAGCTGATGGTGTCTTTGCTGTTTCAGGTTTATCAGTGACTGAAGATGATGTCTGATGCCAGCGACATGTTGGCTGCTGCCCTGGAGCAGATGGATGGTATAATAGCAGGTAAAGCATTAGAGTTGTCAAGTGAGTAGATCTTGTCAATTATGGTACAATTACTCTTCTTCAGTTGTGTTTAGCATAAAGCAAATAACTCAGAGTAGGAGCTAAAGGAGAATTAACATTGATCACATTTTCTTTGGTGTCATTTTGTGTTTGGAGCTTTGCATGTGTTATGGTGTGCTTACTTAAGCTATTTTCCATGTGAACAAATCAAAGACTGTAAATAATAGGAACAAATATTATCTTTGTATGAATGCCTTATTTATTGTGTCTAAATAGACAGTTGAAAATGAGGTTTTGATCTGTGTACAGTATTCAGCAAACATTGTTTAGGTATTTACATAAATCCATCTTATGATAATGGGCTGAAATTAAATAAATAGAAGTTAGTCTTATTTTTAAATCAGAATGAACTGTTGTTGCTTTAATCCTTTTTTGAAAATGCAGTTCATTGCGCTGTCACAGCACTGACTCGGTGCCTTTTTTCCTGCTTTACTTCTTTGCCTCAGGCTCCAAGTCCTTGGACTACTCAAATGGTTTGTTTGACTGTCAGTCCCCTACTTCTCCATTCATGGGTAGTTTGAGGGCACTCCACCTTTTGGAAGACCTTAGGAGTGTGCTGGAGCTGATGGACACAGAGGAAAGAGAAAGTCTACGTTGCCAGATCCCCGACTCCACAGCAGACAGTCTGATTGAGTGGCTTCAGGGTCAACTGGTGAGAGCCTGATTTCTAGAAAAAGAAAGAAAATGAATATTGTCTGCACTTTTGAAGGTTTTTAATGATCTGTTCTTAATCACTGATTCAGGGAGCTCAGCTATTTTAGTGCTCTTGGATTTGACGGCTGCTTTTGATACAGTGAATCACACAATTCTTTTAAGCCGTCTGAGGGATGTTGTGGGTGTCAAGGGGTGTGCTCTGAAGTGGTTTAAGTCGTACCTGCAGGATAGATCTTTTTCAACTAGACTGGGGGACTCCACATCTTCGTCAGCCCCGCTTCTTTGTGGAGTACCCCAAGGATCTATCCTGGGACCTATTTTGTTTTCTTTATATCTTGTTCCACTTGGAGAAATTTTTAAGAAGCATGGAATGTCTTTTCAGTCATACGCAGATGACTGCCAATTATACATGCCTTTATCCAGAAGCAGTCTGTGCCCCCTGACACCCCTGTTGGACTGTCTGTGTGAGGTAAAGGCTTGGCTGGCTCAGAACTTTTTGAAGTTAAATGATGGAAAAACTGAGGTTATCCTGTTTGGAAATGCTGCAGTGGAATTGGGACCATTGAGGGACTCTCTGTGTCCCAGGGTCACCAGCCTTGGCTTTATGATAGACAGTGATTTTAAACCTGACAAACAGGTGAATCATGTTTTAAGATCGTGTTTTTACCATCTTTGTCTTTTATCGAAAGTAAAACCGTTTTTATCTTTTAACCTGTTTGAGCAAGTTGTACACGCTTTTATTACAAGTCGGCTGGATTACTGCAACGCACTGTATGCTGGTATCACTAGTAAAACTTTATCCTAGCTGCAGCTCGCACAGAATGCTGCAGCACGGCTTTTAACGGGGACCAAGAAGCGTGATCACATCACCCCCATTCTTGCATCTTTGCACTGGCTGCCCATTAAATTTAGGATTGATTTTTAAATTTTGTTATTTGTTTTTAAAGCTTTACATGGACTTGCACCAGTTTATATTACAGACCTTATTAAAGTGTACAACCCAGCGCGAGCACTGAGGTCTGAGGGACAGCTCCTCCTTGAGGTACCTAGGACAAGACTAAAAACCAGGGGTGACGGGGTTTTTTCGGTGGTGGGCCCAAGACTCTGGAATGCCCTGCCATCCCATGTCAGCACAGCCCCCACATTAGAGTGTTTTAAGTCTCGTCTTAAGACGTATTTTTATTCCATGGCTTTTAACACTGCACGAGGTGTATGGTCCTCTGTATTCTTTTATTTTTTATTTATTTTTTAACTTTTAGTGGTTAGGTTTTTATATTTTCTGTGTCATCATCATTGGGATTTTATCCGTTTTCTTGAAATTTTACCTTTGTGCAGCACTTTGGAGACTTTTGTTGTTTAAATGTGCTATATACAGTAAATATTGATTGATTGATTGTCTTTTTTTTTTTTTTTTTTTTTTTTTCACCTTTATTTAACCAGGAGGTCCCATTGAGATTATAAATCTCTTTCACAAGATAGACCTGGCCAAGGTAGCAGCCAATCATATTAACTTCTTTACTCACTCTTTAGAATAGTGCAGCCTCAGGGTAGATCAGTTTCACTTGTAATGTCACAGAACTGGTTTATCTAGCTGCTTAAACAAAAGATAGACAGTACAAAGCGGCATGAAAGTGGGCTGGCAGTCTTTGGCTTCATTTAACATTTACATTTTGAAGTCTGTGAATGTTGCATAATGATGGTGGAAGTACTTTAAAAGTACTTAAATGTATGACTCTGATTAATGTTCTGTGTCGTGTTAAAACTATGAATCCAAAACCACATTGGGAAACAATCCTGTGCCAGTATACAACACATTTTGTTTGCTAAGAAAAAACACAATTGTCCCTCTCTTCTGAGTTCCCCGGGAATGCTGGATGAATTGCTGGTGTTGTCAATGTCAGAGCCAGAGTGCAGCAAAAAACGCGCTGGGGAATCAGAGTGGTGTTTGGGAGAGTGATGGGCTACAGGCCAGACAGAGTTTTTGTGTAATGCTGTAACTTGTTCTCTGTATGGCAGTCTGAATCATATCCTTCTCAGCCATGTAAGGCCTTGTTTTTGCTGGCTCAAGTAATGCAGGCCATCTCACTCTTATGGAAATTCTAATTTTGTGTTATTTCAGACAGTTTAAATCCAGCCTTTAAAGATCAGCACAGTCACTTAACTTATCTTTTGAAAGGTCTGACACATTTCCTTTCATGGCTTTGTGTCTAACCAATGTTTTCTTCTCACCTTACAGTCGAATGGTCATATTTCATTGGGTGGAGGCGACCATTACCAGGAAAGACTTTCCCGACTAGAGAGTGATAAAGAGTCGCTGGTGCTTCAGGTGCCAACCAACAGTACTTTGATAACTTCTCTGGCACCTGCCATAATGACTCATATATTTGTAAAAATGCTACACAGACAGAAAAATTCTTCTTTTAAAAGGAATAACAAATTGTTTCTATGCAGGTGAGTGTGCTGACCGACCAGGTGGAGGCTCAGGGTGAAAAAAATTCGTGACTTGGACTTGTGTCTGGACGAGCACAGGGAGAAACTCAATGCCACTGAGGAGATGCTTCAACAGGTGTGTGTGTGTGCTTTTCATATATAACCATTGCTAATGATTACAAGAATCAAGCAGTAGTGAAGTCTGTGTGACTTTTATCTGAAAGACCAGTTTTTTTTGTCCACTTATGTATATGTCAGTTTTTGAGATTCTTCTTATTTTCTGCAATTAAAGTCACAGCCACAATATGCCTGCAGCCAAATTGAAGGAAATAATAAAATGAATGATATTTTATCAATACCCTAGAGGAAATTATGAGGCGCTTTTAGATCTCATTCTGCAGTGTTGAAAACAGAAATCTGCTTAAAGAAGCTAGAAAAACTGATGCAATGCTAAAAGTGAAAACTTCAGGTGTGTTGATGGACAATTAAGATACCTTTTTGTTTTTATAATGGGGATGTATAAGAACAAAATCATTCCAGTAGCAATTAGTATATTAAAAATTGAAGTAAAAATGATTTGATAACGAGTATCTCTCCTATTATTTTACGAGGACATTGATTGTTCATCTGATTCAGATTTAGTATAATCTGAATACTTCTGCTGCTTTGCATCTTTACTTGTTTACAAGTGAGCTGCATGATGCATTGACTTGAGCTCAAGTGAAGTTTCCTTATAAAGTCTGTTTTTAATTTATATTTCATTATTTGTTTTATCCTCTTGTAATTTTAGGAGCTTCTGTGCAGAACTGCTCTGGAAACCCAGAAACTTGAACTGATTTCTGAAGTGTCCAACCTCAAACTCAAGCTTGGTGCAATGGAGAAGGAGAGACTGGACTTTGATGACAGATTTAGGGATAGTGAGGTATGGGAGCAACGTATAAGTACTGTATTGGCTTATTTCTTTTTTGTCTCGTTCGACACATATTCATGAGCACACGCATCTTAAACATTTATTTATCTTACATAGTTCTTTTGTGTGAAATACAGTTTTATTCTAAATTTAAGTTTCATAGCAGTTGCATGTTAAGCTTCAAGAGCAGGCTTTAAAAATACCAGCACCTCAAGAGAATATCAACCTTTTTGCTTAAGCAGTCATGGGAGACATGCCTTAGGTCTTTGTTGGGATTATAAATGAAAAATATCATGGTTCAGACAGGTTTATGCATTTTTTTTTACCTTATTTGGCTTTGCTGCCTTGTGGTCAAAGGCCTTATAAAGATTAAGATGTTGTTTACGAGTGATGGGGAGATATCTGCTCCCAGATGAACCATGCAGAGTGCTTGGAAAGCTTTCAAACACGTCATGTTATTGTTGTAGCACTGCGGTTGTCTCTTCCACCCCACTGGAACAAAAAGCTGCTGTCCATGTTCCGCCTCACTGCACATAAATCACAGCTTCCTCTCATTTTATCTCTGCTGCTGCTCTAGGGCACTTACACTCCAAGGAATTCCCCTAAACATATCTGATTTTATTGTTTCTGTACTGTGCTGTACTATTGTAGCTATTAAATCTTGTTGATTTGTAAAATAAGAGGTCAAAAGTTCCATTTTAAACTTAATTGTGAAAAATAAATGACTGTAATGTTTTTTATGTTTGTCATTTGATGACATACACTTTCTCTTATACAGGATTTGATTCTTGAAATCAATGAGCTGCGGTACAGATTGACTGACCTGGAGAATGAAAAACTACAGTACGAAAAGAAACTTAAAACCACAAAGGTTTGTTGTCCCAGAACTCAAATGCTTTGAAAGTATTTAACATATTTTAATATCTAATGTCATGACTTAATTGTTAACAATTGAGAAAAATTATGTACATAAGCCAATCTCATCTTTAAAATAAAATCTTTACAGGCATTTTTTAATAAGATGAAAGTTCATGCCTCACAACTCCACCAGATATCTGTATATCTTCTCACACTTGAAGACTGAGTCTGGAGATTTTCAGGAGAATTTGGAGACAGTTTTTTTTCTGGACTGTTTTTAATGCTGCTGTTCACATGTGTGCTTAATGACAGGAGACCTTTGGCTGGAAATGTAAGAGGGTGTTGTATGTGATAAAGAAAATATGCTGTGGAAAACACTAGACACGTTGAAACTGGCTAGTAAGGTTCATTGTTGTGTTCATGTCAGTGTGACGCATTTCTGAATAGATTGATGGTCATGAGGAATGAATTATCTGCAGAGAGGAGAATGCAAAATACAAACTGAACCGTTACAAGGAATCTTTTGTTCCAAATTCAAGATTTTAAATAATCTTAGTGCACAGTGAATTGTACTGTCAATTTTGGGGTTGCAGGGTTAGCAAAATATTTCTTTTCTTATGTTTTTAATCTGCAAATAGGTGTTGTGTTATATTTATGTTTTAAGTCCAAGACAAATATGCTTTTTGGAGATAATGACAGCATATTGCATCGTTTCAAATGAAGCAGCAGCTCTTACCAGCACATGCACTCACTCACTCCCACATCAGCAGTTAATGCTCCAGAAAAGTAGCTGATACATTTGCACATTGTTTCATGCTCTGATTTTTGACTGGGTGGAAACATCATGTATTGCTTCTCTCAAGCATAACTCTAATCTGTGTGTGAAAGCAGCTAAAGCTGCAAATGTTCTTTAGCTATATCAGCTTTATTTATAAAGCACTTTACTAGTAACCAGGAAAAAACAAAACAAAAAAACATGTTTGTCTTTTATCAACTAAGAGTGAGATTCATACATTTATGTTTTTTTGTGATTGAGTGATTCTGGTTGTTATGTCAAAGCCCTGAATGAAGTTACTTCTGATTGTTATGGCTTATTGTTATATAGTGTCATCTGGGTTGAGACTTGCAGCAGAACTGTCCAGCTTCTACCTATAAAGTTTAAAACTGCCCAATTTTAATTGAAGCTCGGATGTTTCACACTTGATCTCAATTGTCTTTACAACTACTATGTTTATTTTTCTTTCCCTCCTGGTTTGTGTCTTTGCTGCTAGTCGCTAATGGCTAAGCTTTCTAGCCTGAAAATCAAAATGGGCCAGATGCAGTATGAGAAACAGAGGAGGGAGCACAGTCTCCAGGCTATGAAGGTTGGCTTTTCTCAGGATGATGGTTGTGCTTGCCGTATGATTATGGTTTTTGACCTCTCCCTTTTGGTCCCATTTTTGTTTTTTTATTTTCGAGGAAAAAGAAATAAATCAGATTGGCTGCAGGATTCTTTTGCTTTTTTGTATAGTGATGCCATTTTTATAAATAAACAGTAAAATCACTTAATTTATTTAAGAGTATGATAGAGTTAATTGTAAAAAGTCAAGTGCAATTAGACATGCTACTTCCTAAAGTCGCATTTACAAAGTACTAGTTTCAGCAAACATTCGCATATTTCAAACCACAGGTATGCTTTAATTGAAGGTTTTTTCCTGAAGTTGGCAGATTTTTTCTTTTATTTTTTCTTTCTTTTCCCTCTTTCTACTTGTCCCTCTGTTTTTCTGTCACTCTTTTTGCAGTTGAATGTTGAATCTCCGTATTTGATTTCTGTTGTTACTAAAAAATGTTTTTGTATAATATTTTGCACATTTCTTCCTGCCTCAGTCCTCCAAGATGTCTGTGCATGCCACCCACCTCACACCCATTACCCTTCCAGCAGGTGTGGCTTGCGTGCCTCTGTGCCACGTTGGCATCTGTGAACTTTTTGTGTTGTGGTTTGTTTGTAGTGTTGGGTTAGGGTGGGGGAGATGGGGTCCATGTGGAGGAGACAGGCTCACTGATTTCCTCTGTTGGACAGGAGGAGCTTGCTACACTGAGGAGGCAGCTGGAGGGCAAAGATGGAGAGATGAGGAGACTACAGGATGAGGCTGGCTTCAAATTCATCACTGTGAATAGTGCTGATCCTGCAGAGAGAGGTGGGAAAGGCAGTCAATCACAAGCCCTCCTGAAAATGAGCATGCCTCAAGTTGAATATATTTCATTTTGTCAACTGTCAACCAATAATATCAAATGGGTAACTTACAAAGGCTAAAGTTCTGCACGGTTTTTGTGTCTTAATTTTTTTGTCCTGTTTAGTCTCTCATCCAGATGAAACTCTTAGAAAGAGGCTGAAAGAAAAACGTAAGGGGGTTTTATGCTTGTGGATATTTCTGCACTTGATAATTGCACCCACCCCAACCCTTGTTTGCATGAACGAGCATGAGCCATCTGAACTCTGCTTGTCCATTATAACCCATTGAAGTCCTTGTAGCTGACCAGAGGAGCACATCCCAGTTAAACTGTTTAGCTTTATTTTCTGTTTTTTTCTTTCGAATGGAAAAAAATCCTCCATATCTCCTGTCTGTGGTTTAAATGTCCAAACTAAAATGGCAACAAGAACTATTTGCTTTACGTTTTCAGCAGGAATGAGGAATGAACTGTTGTCATAACCATTCAGGCTGCTCACTCATCCTTCTGACTCATGTCCTCCAACAATAATCTCCTCTTGTATCCCTCAACCCCTCTCCAACGTCCAACAAACCTTCCCCTTCTCACACCAGCAGCCAGTGTGTGCCCTGCTTACCTGTATGGTGTCTTTGTTTTGTAGCTGCCTTTTATTTCTGTCTGTCCCATCACTTATTGTGTATACAATTTATTAATTCTCCAGAACAATTTCACTTTTCATTTTCCACACTTTTTTAAAGCACAGCTATGTTTACACAGCAGTCCCATTTACTGAACTCTGACATTATGAGTTCCTAACACCTGAAATGCCTGATATCAACATAGCATTTCAACAGTCCACTTTTTTGTTAGAGATGGTTCTTGTTAGCAGATATTCGTGGTGAAAAGCAAGTTCTAAGTTGGAGAAAGTTAATTGTAATTATTAAATATAACTATATCTAATAATTACATTTAATGATTAGAAAGTAAACTAATCCAAATCTCATGATTGAGGTTTGTGAACTCCTGACTTTTACAGCTTCCCGTGGATGTTTTTAGAACAGGCTGATTCCAGTCCTGACTGTGATTATGCACACAGTTTGAAGGAGAAATGCACAATAATACATGCTAACTGTTAAGGACTTAAAATGAAGGTCATTTTATTACACAAATACAGTATGATGTAAAACTACAAGTGATTCACTTGTTTTGATCAACTGCATATAATCTGGCCACCTTTACCTGTTCCCCCTCAGTATTGCGTTGAAGTGTGATCTGAAAAGTGAAAATGATCAACCACAAAGATAAATGGATGAAATGCTTCCTTACGCAAGTGTGTTGTCAGTCGTCATGTCATCTGAATGACTGTAATATTCCACCCTGTGTGGTCTGAATGTGTTTAAGACTTTTGATCCATCCCTACATTTCATCTTCCCTCAAGTTTTACACTGTAAACACAGCTCATCATCTGAAATCATGTTGTTTGGTCCTCACTAGATGTGGAAGTGCAAAGAATGAAAAAGGCTGTTGAGTCCTTGATGGCGGCAAATGAAGAAAAGGTTTTTATTTATTTTTTTAAACAAGTTTCATTATCTTTTATTTGTGTCAGATTCAACCAAATTCCTGTGAAGTTTCTCATTTTCTATTTTGTTTTTTTCTTTGCAGGATCGCAAGATTGAGGAACTAAAGCAGTCGCTTCTGCGGTACAAGAAAGTCCAAGACATGGTGATGTCGGTACAAGGAAAAAAAGGTTAGACTTTGTTTTTGTAGAATGTATAAATAACTATTTTATTCATCAAATAAAAATGTACTGAGCCAATGTTGAAAGAATCTTTGAAACCCATGAATTACATAGTCTCTATGGTTGGCAGCATTTTTCAGTGGGTATGTTGGTTTGTACAGTTTTCAGTCTTGAATCTACAACTCAATCTATTCATATTACTGTTTCATTTTTCTTCTCTATGAGGAATAAGTTAGGTTCATCTTTCTCTTTTTTTATTTTTTATATCATATTCATCTTCTCTGATAATTCTCACATTTTTTCCATGCCATATTGTACAGTCCATACAGTGACCAGCATTGTATTCATTGTCCACTTCAGAGAAAACTAAAGAGAACGAGTATGTTGAGAGTTCTGGTAATGGATCCAGTGCAGTCTTTTCTATCAACCCCATGAATGTGGAATCTGAACAGCAAGAAGTTACAGATGCAGAACAACTGAAAAGGAAGAGCCCAGATGAGGTTTGTACAGTAAAATTTGATGTGGTGTCATTAGGTTGCTCAAAGAGCAAAGTAAGGATATGTTGGAAAAGTATTATAGCTAATTAGTAGTTTAAATCCTATCCTCCTGTCTATTTTGCCCTTTTTTCTCCTCAAGCAACTTCAAATCTCATCAAACTCAAACCTCTCTGCAAAGAACTTGCACTTGCAAAGACCTCACATTAATTTCACACTTTTGAAAAGAGTGTTAAAGGGCTTGACATCCAATTAACTGGATAAGTTTGTCTGTCAGTTCTCCCAGCATGTTTGCAAATCTAGACTGTTCATGTGGCCTTAAAAGAAATTGGGTCAATTTTTAAGGCAGTTTGCACTTTGTCTTTAACTCTTAATTTGTCCTCTTATGATATCTGCTTAGATGGAGAGGTTAAATGGACATCTTGAAGAGCCTTCACCTTCTCCAAGCCCTACTGTTCCAGAGCAAGTTATGGAGTCCACACCTAGAGATGTAGAAAGGTGAAAGATCATGTCTCATGTTTGTTGCTTTACTTTAAATCAGAGTTAATGGGTTTCTTTTAGAAACTTTGTCACATGTTTTCTTCTGCAACCGATTTAGAAAATTTAGTATAAGCAAATATCCAATGTGCAGCTAATATGTATGAATTTAAACAAGTTTCCCATCCAGGTAGTGACTTTGGCTGACATGCATTCGCTGATGCATTTTTTTTATTCATTGTCTCATTTCTTGCATAGTTTCCTGTTACCCTCCAATTTAGTCTGAACACAATAGTCTCCGAATTAGTAAAGGGGATTGTACCAACATGAGCAGTCTAATTCCCTGTCCCTTCTGTGCACAAATATTGCAAATGACTTGTGCAGGAATGGACTGATTTCACACAATTTTTAAAAAAACAACTGCGTCCCATGATTCTTTTAGTTTTAATAAATGACAAACAAGATCAGAATATCAAATCTTAAAAACTGCATGAAATGAAACAAACTGAATGCACACTTGAGTATATCTCACAGCTACGTTATTACTGAAGCGTGCACTGTTGTGTTTATCATTTAAGCATCCAGGACACCATCAGAACTGAGGGCCAAGAACATTTAGATGGGAACGATGAAGAAAAGGTATGGAAGACTGGGTTTATTTATTTATACAATTAAGCTCTAAGTCTTACCAAACTTCTTATTCATAAGAATTTTGTACATTCAGAGCAGTATTATATCATTCTCTGAATTAGTAATTGTGCTTTCTCTTTCTTCAGTGCACAGATGAAGAGAGCAGTAAGATGAGTGAAAAGCCACCAAAAGGTTCCTCTGCCACCTTGCCTGCCAGCACAGAAGATGACAGCTTTGGCTCAAGAAAGGCTCGCTCATCTTTTGGTAAAGGCTTCTTCAAGATTCGTGGAGGCAAGAAAACAACCACCAGTCCGAACCTCGGTAAGAGCAATTCATGATGTCATGTGCAACATGTAGGAAGTCAGACAGCTCACATCTCATTTACTACATGAGATTTCCTTGAGGTTTTCTTCCCCCACGGACAAGTTTTATTTTCCAAAGCCGCACCCATGGATTGTACTATATGGACCAAGACCATAATTTGCAGCCTACACAAACTGTGGTTTCTGTTTAATTACGGAAGTCTGTTTCCATGGTGCTGTATGCTCTTCGTCCTGTCTGTCCTTTTTATGTTTATGTCTCTGTTCCACCTCTCCAGTCTCATTATTATTATTATTTCAATCATGATTTCTGTCCTCTTGTCTTGTTCTTTTTTTGTTGGACCCTGTCGTGTGTTGTGTGCTCTTTGTAACACATGAAGACCGCAGCAGGAGTGCAAGTGCGCCTATGCTAGGTACAGTATAGAGAACATGCTACCAGAGGGTTGTAGTAGTTCTCCAAAGAAAGCAAAGGAAACTACTGGCAATATCCTATGTCCTTGTGCATCTATGATTTTTCTAATCTCCTCTCTTGAGCCAACCTCTCCTCTAGTATGCTGTAAAATTTCAGTATGAGTGCTTTAACATCTACAACCTCATCACTATCCCTCGTTGCACAAATGCCCTTTCAACATACAGTCCATGTACACTGTACATGTACACTGTGTATTCACCTGCGTGTTTGCATGGATTAGAGTGCACCTTTTTGTTGAAGCCTGTCAAATCTGCTTTGAAATCTAGTTAAAAGCATTCTTTTGGATCTTGAAGACCTCCCACTAAAAGCCTGATAAACCCAATAAGTCATACCTTTTTACCATCCCCACCCCACCCTCCAAAACTCTTAATCAGACAGTAGTATGTCTGATGCATGCATGCTAGAGAGCCTATTGCTTTGAATCTCTGCTGCCATGACCACTCAGTCTGCCAGTGCCTTGGAGTCATCGTGGGTCTTATTGCAGTTTTCCAGGGCGCTTCAAAGCCCCCTGCGCCTCAGCTGCATTTGCGCCAATTAGCACACGTCTCTCACTCTGATGCTCATGATGATGCTATGTTGGCATTTTTGTTTGTGCAGCTGAAACAGAGCGACAGGGCACTGATCATCTTGATCTTGCCGGACTGCCGCAGAGGTCATCTAACAGTGACAGTACGCACACACTTCCTACAACGCCAGAGAGCAAGAAGAAATCCAAAGGAATTAAAAAACTGTTTGGGAAGTGAGTAGAAAATAAAATTAGAATCCTCAACTCTTGATTTGAAGAAATAAATCCGTTATTTCTGTGAGGATGCTTCATTATTTATTTTGCTTGTCCTGTTTTTTGTTTAGGCTTAAGAGGAGCCAATCAACCACGTTTAACCTGGATGACAATCTGCCAGAAGGTGAGTTCAAGAGGGGTGGAGTGCGTGCCACTGCAGGACCAAGACTTGGCTGGTCCCGTGACCTCCAGCGAGTCAACAAGTGAGTGTGTACTCGGTATGACTAATGAAAGTCAGCATGCAACTTGCTTATTTTTTGATGTCGTCATTAGAAAAGATGTCTCTGTTAAATTAACATAAGGCATAAGAATTGTAAGTTCTGAATCACACAGTTGACTTTCTATCCATTCATTACTGTTTTACATGCAGCTAAAAAGTGTGCATACTGACAATTTTAACCCTTCCCTCTCTTTTTTTTTAGTGATGTGGATGCTCCCTTTGCACGCTGGTCAAAGGATCAGGTGTGTGACTGGTTGCAGGAGCAGGGTCTTGGTCTTTATGTAAACATGGCCCGTGTTTGGGTTTCATCTGGACAGACTCTGCTGCAGGCTTCACAACAAGACCTTGAGAGGGTGAGACCAAGCAGAATGATTTAATAAGTTTAAGCAATAATCCGGCAGGCAGTACTTTCGTGCCATTCTTGCTTTGTGGTATCTGGCGGCTGTTTGGTGTAATCTTCTCTTGTGTTCTTCAAATGTTCAGGAGCTGGGTATCAAACACCCACTGCACAGGAAGAAGCTGCAGCTGGCTCTGCAGGCACTCGGGTCAGAGGAGGAGGATAATAAGGGAAAGCTGGACTACAACTGGGTGACAAGTGAGTACCAGCGACCTAGACGTGAGCCACATTAGAAATCCTCTGCTCTTTAAATGGCCTCTTTATTTATATAGGTTTATTTACTCACAGCCTGCTTAACTTTGTATTATATTTCATTCTTAAGTCGATCTTGGTCTCATTATATTTTCTGTTGCAGGGTGGCTGGATGACATCGGCCTGCCTCAGTATAAAACCCAGTTTGATGAGGGCAGAGTGGATGGGCGCATGCTGCACTACATGACAGTGGTGAGTGTTTGCATCGGCTGTTTCTTTACAGACTGTAGATCAGGTTGGTCTGATGTTTCTGGGGTTATCTTACTTAAGCCTGCTACATACTCCGCGAGAACTTTCTTGTTCTTGAGGCCATGAGGACATAATGGCGTCATTTTGTTCTCACAGGCATGATTGCGGAAGTCTTTCTCAACACATCGGCCCAATCCCAAACCGGCCCCTAAGCACTACCCCTCCGTTTGCGCGTTCCCGCGGAGGCTCCGCCATATTAAGGGCCGTCCCAAACCGTGTAGGGTGGAGGGCGAGTGGACTGTTCAGCCCTCAATCAGCGAGTCTGCATCAGTGCAGACTCGCCAGAATTTTGCAGCGGGTGCAACGGCTAAATGGTGGAGGAAACAGTCATGTTCCACACATGAGTTCCGCACGTGTCATGCATGTTTGTCAATACTGACAGAAAAACATGAATGGAGTTATTTTATAGGGTAAAAAAAAAAAAAAACGATGACAGGTGCACAGGTATCCTTCAAACCACTGGCGCTCATGGAAGGGAATGTTTGAGCAGGAAAAGAGGATTATAATCCTCCTGTTGGCATAATGATAATAATAATAATAATAATAATAATGATGATGACGACAATGATAAATGATAATTCGTAGTAATAATGATAATTTTATCATTTATTTAATTGTTTAGGATCATGATTATTATTATTTGAAATAAAACAATATTCTTCACACATGAGTGTGAGTTAGTATTTCCACACAGTTTTATTTGACACGGGGGTGTTTCTGTTGCCACGGCGATGACTGCTTTCCTTTTCTAGTCGGGGGAAGAGGGCGTCTCGTTGTCATTAACACCCTCCACCTGCAATCAAGGCGCCCTCTACAGCTGCAAGTGTGACTTCATTGGGAGTGACACTCGATAGTTAAGGGGTAGTGTGTAGGGGGCGGTTTGGGATTGGGCCATCAGCTGAGCAGAACTTATGAGGGGCACCAGGAAGTATTGTGTGATTGGTCAGACATTTGAGGTGGGTGTGGTTAATGTGGAAAAGCTAGAAGTTGTTACTTAAGCATTTCCGCAGACATTAAATGGATCTTTTTAATAAACAGCTGATCGAGGTTAGGGGTGTGTATTGGCAAGAATTTATCGATACAATACAGGAGCAGAGATACAATATATTGCAACACTGTAAGCAAGACGATATATTGCAATATTGTGTTTACAGCATATTAAGCAAAGCTGTGCGTAAAGAATGGTGCACTTGGTATGAATCATTCACTTAAATAACGTGGAGTTGCACTTCAATTCATCAAAGCAATTAGGTTTCAAAGGCACATTAAATGTCAGCAATGCTGCCATATACAGATACTAGCATGTATTAGCCAACATCTGGTCAATTATGTTTCTGACACCTTGGTAACTTCACCAAAAACTTAAAACCAGCTTCAAAAGCAAGTTAATCTTTAGCGGCAGCAGCTGCACCGTAGTCACATGACTGTAAAAGGAATGCTGGGATGTGAAGTTCTTTTGCAATAACTGAAGTACTTGGTGGACCGGAGCAAAAGGAATGCGATTTTGCAAGATTTGACAATGAAATCTTTTTTTTTTATTTTGTTTGTCAAAAAAAATCGATGCAGTGCTTTGAAATATCTATATGATTTTGCAACACAAAAGACCAAAACAAACTTTTCTTGTTCTTTCGGCCTCGAACAAGAACACAGTTCTCGCTTCTCATGGAGTATGTAACAAGCTTAACATTTAAAGTCTCATAAGTTCCTTTGGAGATTGTAATCTCTGTGACTTCTTTCCAGAAGCTGCTATTCACTCAAGTTTTGTTTTTGTTTTTACAGCAATTGTAATCAGTTCTCAGGTTGTTTTTATAATTTCATGCTCACACCTTGGCACAGGATTGTTGCTTCCTGTAGTCATCAGTTGGTGTTTTGATTACTTTGTACAGGATGACCTGCTTTCTCTGAAGGTGGGAAGTGTCCTGCATCACCTCAGTATCAAGAGAGCCATTCAAGTTCTGCGACTCAACAGCTATGAGCCCAACTGTTTGCGTCGCAGGCCATCAGATGAGGTATATTCATTTTAATGTTGGAGTAAAATCATTTAGTTTTGTCAGCTTTTAAAAATATTTCTTTAAACAATTTGCAGCATTTGAAAAATTGAGTTGAATATTTATTTAATAATTTCCCTTTTCTTTGTTTTAAAAAAGGATACATATTTTAATTTACATTTTGAACTGTATTAAAAATCAACAGTAAAAAAACATCTGAAAGTTTCCACCTGTGTGGTCCACCTTGTTAATTCTCTGTGTCCTAAAACTTTGTTTAAAACCTTTTGTTTATCATCCACTGAAGAAACTAGGAAAGTGAAAATAAAACCCATATAAGAGATCAACCGTTATTTAAATTTTCTGATTTTAACTGGCACACGCTATCCTTCTCTCTACGTGCTGCGGTCACTGTCTTTCTTTGCCGGATGCATTCACACACACTTTTTCTCTTCTGGTCTTGTCCACAGTGGCGCACCTCCGCTGCACGTGCGCACTCTTTCACTCATATTCACACACACACTGAGCAACCTGGACCACACAAGTTATCCCACAACACTTTTCATCAGTTTCGAAAATGATGTGAAGTTGAATTCAGATGAATGCAGCTTGAATCTGATCCAAAAATGTCAGATTCCATGTGGAATGTTCTGCTCACACTGTCGGAAACAAATCAGATATGGTTTACATTAGAGTGGAAAAAATCAGATCCAGGTCTCGTTTAACTGCAGTGTGAACGTATCAACCTAAGTTGTTCCCTTTTGGTCCTTCATATTGACCAAACAGGGTTGCCATATTGGTGACAGCCTTGTGAGCTGGCATTGCAGAAGATGGTGGGGGAAGTAGTGTTGTTGGTTAGTGGTATGTTCTTCTGTGCCAATACAGTTCAGTTATGCGTGATGGCTACCTTCACTCAGAAGGCCATTGAATTTGTACAAGCAGTGTGAAAAGGGCTTAGATTTCAATAAAAAGGGGCAGCTGTCCGCTTTACAGAGTTACAAGAACCAGCCAAATTTTAACGAGTTAAAGATGAACCTGGAAGCTAGCCTTCACACAAACAGATTTTACTTCAGCGAAATGGTTAATGCCTAACAATGGTGCTGTGGTTGGGTAAAACATGCAACAATGGATGGAAGCAGCTGAAAATATTACTTTTCTACAAGTTTTAGCTTATTGGATAAAGTTCTTGTATTAACTTTTTGTCTGCAATGATTTGATTGCACTTTACATAAAGAGCAACTGGTGTCAATGCACAATGTTCACCGTTTCAGCTTCAGCTTTGTCTGCTGCGTCAGAGAGAGAGAGACTGCAGATTGTGTGGACATGTACAGTATACACCTCAGTCATGTAATTACACCCCGTTGGGTTTTCACATAATTATGCTCTGATCTATAAACAGGAATATGAGTGGATTATGTTTATGCTCCTCATGCAAACGCTAATCAAAATGCTATTTTGTTTAGAATAGAGTCAATATTTAGATTATTGCTGTGCATGTAAACATGGTGTCAAACAGTAACAGGCTGCTAGCTAAGAGCTGTGTCTAAACATCCGTTCAGGTTTAAATTAGTGATTTATTGATCCTCTCTCTGTCCGTTGTAGAACAATATTTCACCAGCAGAGATTTCCCAGTGGACCAACCACAGGGTGATGGAGTGGCTTCGCTCTGTGGATCTGGCTGAATATGCTCCCAACCTTAGAGGCAGCGGGGTGCATGGTGGACTCATGGTGAGAAAGTTAGATTTTTCCTTTTCCCTTCAAAGCATTCATTCTCCTCAGATAGATCCACTCCTTAACACATCTGCTTCCTGTTCAGGTTCTGGAGCCACGGTTCAACGTGGAAACCATGGCTCTGCTGCTGAATATCCCCCCCAACAAGACTCTACTGCGGCGCCACCTTGCCACGCATTTCAGTTTGCTCATTGGCTCAGAAGCCCAGCAGCTCAAACAGGAGTGTCTGGAGAACCCGGACTATACTTTACTTACTGCCACCACTAAAGTCAAGGTAGGACAGAGTATTTCTTCCTAGAAATATCCTTTTCGTTGTGACAATATTTCATATATTTTTTGTCTTCTCCTTCCAACCAGCCAAAGAAACTGTCATTTGGAAATTTTGGCAGTCTGAGAAAGAAAAAGCAGGATGAGAATGAGGAGTATGTATGTCCAATGGATGTGGAGATGCCAAAGGGACGAAGCTTCCAGAAAGGCTTTGAGCTTCAAATCTATGAGGATGACCTGGACAGGCTAGAACAGGTGAGCTCTTCCCACAAAGGATCTTTTCACTGATAATTTTATATTGCAGTCTAATTCAACTTCCACTGCCAGTGCACAGCAACTGAAAGCTTTCTGTGCATGTTGCTTGAAGGAGACTCTTAAAGATAGTTTTCTTTTCTAAATCTGGTCACCATGTGTGTGTGGTCATTGAATTAAGCATTTCTCTCCACAGATGGAGGACTCGGAGGGAACAGTGAGACAGATTGGAGCTTTCTCCGAAGGAATTCAAAATCTTACGGTAAGACTAAAAATTCACGCGAAGCAAACAATGCTCAGCTGTTTCAGTAGCTTTTACCTGCGAGGTTGACCTTTTCCTCTGTTGTCTCTCTTACCAGAGCATGCTGAAAGATGATGAATTCTTTAAAGAGATTTCAAACTCTCCGAACCCCAGTGTGACAGATGAGGACTCCACCGCGTGAGACTGTCAGCTTCAGACCTGGTCCTGCTGTGAATGAAACTCTGTGCCAACTCTTTCCACTTGCACACAGATTAGTCTCAGCAAACACCATTAATGTTCCCATTTTTCCTTTAGTTTTGCATTCAGAGAGGAGGAGCCAAAAGTATTACAGCATCTGTCTTTTTCTCAGTTTTAAACTACGGTGTTGTAAAAGCATTCACAAGCCTCCATTGCTACCATCTGATGTTAGAGGTAACATTTAGGAGAACACCACTGTTTGACTGCCAGCTGGTTTCTGGAAATATTTTGTACTCGATTACGTATGGGCACTGTTCTGATTCTCAGAACAGAAATGTCAACCAGCAGGAAAATGACATCAAGAAAATGCCAATATAGATTTAATATATGTCTTTTTTAAATCACCTTTTGACTGTAGAGGTATTGGAAAAAAGATTGACTTCATAGAAGTAGAAACTTCATAGAAGTAATGAGAGTATATCCCCTTTTTCCTCCATTTAAAAAAAAAAAAAAAAAAAAAACTAGTGTAAAGTAATAACTTTGCAACAGCTGCTATGTTTTTCTACACAACTGAACCTTGCTAATTAAATGATATTGGTCTTATATTTTATCATTTCACTTGTACCCATGCATTTGCACATATACACACACTACAAAGCCTAACGATTATCATTGCATGGTATTGAAATCCAAAAGTCATTCAAGAATTAATTTCTTTTGTTTTTATCATAAAAGGATTTTTGAAATCTGTTGTCTGATGTTTTTTCTTGTTTTGGCATTATGAGATAAAATAATGATGCAACTCAACTCTCAACCATTTCTAAATATAATTTTTTTCAAAACTTCTCATGATCAATATGCTGCCTAGAGGCTGCGTCAAGTTCGCTGTAGGACAGAGAGATACAGAAATTCATTCCTGCCAGCAGCCATCACCCTAAAGAACAAGACTGACTGACTTTTTGTTTATTTAAAAAAAAAAAAAAAAAGTGAGCTTTTACAATACTGAATTTCCCTTCTGGGATGAATAAAGTATTTTTCATTTCATATAGTTAAGATCAAAGCAGATGTTCTTCCTACATACAAAAAAACTCCCAAATGCTGGGAGCACATTTTATGGCTGGTTGAAGTGTTTGTCCATGAAGTAATATGTCAAAGACAATGTTTTATTTATGCCATAACTTAGCTGTCATAGTGTAGCTGACGCAGCATGGTTTGTTCAGCCTACAGGGGGAGAACTGTGTTAGAAGAATGAATACAAGTGTCATGAAAAACAATAATTTTGTAAGCCTATTAAAACTTTCATATATTGATAGAGGTTTTAGCTATTAAAGTTGGAAATGAATGTACATGTACAAATGGGCTTTTTGCAGCTAGATGAAGGCGGTGAAAGAGGTTTTAATGCTGAAATCCAAAAGTCAACCTTTAATTCAAAGAAAAGTGTAAAATGACAACTGTTTATCTTGCAGAAATTCTGCAAGATTCTTGCTGCATTGGTGTGTTGTCATAAATTTTGCATAGCCGCGCAAAACTAGGATACATTAATTTTTTAATTTTAGTCAGTATAACATCAGATGCATGAAAAATAAGATAAAGTGAAACTGAGGCTTCTCTTAAATTAACATGTCAAAGCTAAAGCTAATATGGTCAGTTAAAGTTTCCCTTACAAATTCATTTTCCACTTTTGCTGTTTTCTCTCGCAATAAATCTTTGATCTCACCTTTTTTCATCTGTTCTTTACATCTTTATATCATCTCTTCTGCCTTCATCCCTTTTATTTCTTTCATTTTGACCACTTGTTTACAGACTGGAGATTCGATCCTTTGTTCATTTTGATGGTGAAATTAAAGCTCTAGCTTTTGATTAAGGTTAATCCAATGAGGAATATTTATCATGTGAGCACAATATGAGCTGATGATGTTTAAATTTGATTTTGATTCGTAACTGCTCAATGAGATATGCCAACAAAATTAGAGGGTGATTTTTATAGTTCATGATGTGCTTGTACAAAACAAGAAATCCCATACATGGAAATGATTTAATGTGCATGATCCTGTTCATGGATCAGCCAACACAAATACATTAAATAAACACCAAAAGTGTTAGCTGATGTTGTTCCTAATAGCTTTATAGTAGCTGAGCACGTTGCTTTACAGAAGTGGTGGAGTTTTATACCCAGAAGGGCTCAAATATGAAACATATTCTAAATATATTCCATGTTTCACTGAGTTATAACCTCCTCTTCTAAACAAAACACCACCTGACATTTGCAGGATCTTGTGAGGATTTTGTTTCCAATGAGCCAACACAACAGAGAGAGAGACTACACGGTGAGCCTTTGTGATGTTGCATAATTGTTGGATATGTGATGTAAAACTTTACTTAAAAGAAACATGAAACTTTCTCTCAAATGTGTTTGAGCTGAGATTACTGCCATGGCAGTGGAGGAGAATGCAACCTAAGTCAAAGCGCCCTCAAGTGGTTAAACATAAACTTGAACAAATTCATGTTCAGTTTCTCTGGATTTTAAGTTCTGGGTGGAGACTGGACAAAGAACTCAGAGCCAAACAGCGACTACGAAGGCTGCTGTGGTTTGAGCTGAAGGGATATATTGTATCATGGCTGGAAGGTGTGTATTTATTTAATTATGGACAGTAATTCAGATGGAAATCCATTTCTTACTTTTAAAGATAAATTTTGCACTCTAAATGTTGGTTCAATTAAAGATATTTAAAAGAAAATATGTCAAATGTGTGATATGCAGGGTCTTTGGATTCCTCCTCCTTGCAGTTTTCCTCAATGGACTGGATGCATCAAGGTACTGAGGCATGTTCAAAATCATATTTGTCAGATTTCAGAATATCTTGTCAGGTTTTTGTACTTCTGCCTGAATCTGTCAATAACAGACCAGCCATACACCAGGAGCTTTCCAACTTATTCAATGAGCTGTGGAGGTTGGATGTAAATCGCATGAAGCCTGGAATCGACTACACAATCTCTGTTCAGGTGAGCAACATTTTCTAAATAAGACAGCACCAAATCTTTAGTTTTTACAGTGATACTGTGGGATTTCTGTTTCACATGTTCAGGGTCGAGCAGGCTTTGTAAACCAGGGCAGCCATGTTGTACAGGATCACGCCTCACTGCCCCTGTTCTCAAATGTTAATGAGAACAAGCTGAGAAACATCACCACCTTCTCTCGTGAGTTTAAACTGAGTGGATTCAACATTCACATCACATACTGATTTCACTGGAATAAATGGGATGTCTGTGCTTGTAGACTTCATGAGTCTCCTGGACAACTATGAGCGGTCTACAGGTGTGACAGAACGAGTCTCAGCAGAGGAGCTGAGAGAAATAAATCTCTTCCTGGATGCTGTTTTACAGACACAAGTCATGAAGGTGTGTTTTACATGTTAAGAGAATATCTTAAAAAATCATCTCAATCTATTCTGCATCTCATTTTTGGGGAAAAAAATTCAGCAGAAAACTCAGAGGTTGTCATGACAAAAAGGACATATATACAAAATATAAGTACTAAACCTTATAACAACAAACTTTATATCTGTCTTTTGGTCTAAGGATGTTGAAAAGATCTGATGAGGTGAAAGTGCTGAAATTTATATGAAGATGTACCTTTTTGGGTCCTAATGGTAAATAGTGTATGTTTTTTAAAAAATCTACTCAAATAGATTAGAAAATTATAATACATCAAAATCCATATTTTATTAATTATTAAGGCACAAAAAGCTGAAATAACTTTATCCAAAAGATTATATATTTTGCACCTACTTTTGAAAGAATCAGATGTTCTTGTGAATAAAAAGGTGTAAAAACATTTAAGAAAAATATAATGAGTGACCAGTTTGTTGCAGCCAGCTGTTTGTTATCAGCCTGGTTGCCTTTACATCACCCAGAAAAAAGCTTATACTTCAGTTGTGTTGTTGTTTTCCCACATTTTGAGGCCGCAACTGAGGTCCAGGGGGAGTTTTGCCTCTTCCTGTCTCTGAAAACCCTATTTCATGATGTTGGAGAATAAAAACACAGCTGGAACATCTGTGTGTTGCTGTGGAATGCCGTGTTGGCCTCAACCATCTCCCTGAAGAGGATCAGAGGAAAAATATGGACATCCAGTACTTGTTATATTTGGAAGAGAAGTTGGTTTGGAGCTGAAAGCCTGTAGATAACATTTACACTGTTTCAGAATATTCAGAATACATATATGATGTACATAAAGTATATCTTTCACCAGGCAGTGTCAGAAAATGTTCATTTCTCAGAAACAGAGCTTCTGTATACATTCAGACGTAATTTACACGCTAAACGTATAACTTGAAACCACAACCTGCTTTATAATTGAATATTTTGTAAAACTATTTTGTTATTAACAAAGAGAGTAATGGTTCTGATTACGTTGTCATGAGCAGAGCATCTTCCTCATTTTCTCTCAGTCTCTGCTGTATATCTTGTATTTTGGAGGTGCGCTGATGTTGTGTTTCCTCACAGCGGGCTCATCAGTATCTGGTGAGCAAAGGTAAGTCCAGCTCTGACTTGAGGCTGTTTAAGAATCAGCTCAACTTGATCTGGTTCCACCTCTATCACCGGGAGAGAAACGCAGGGTGAGTGTCTTCTCTGGAATTCATCATCCTCACTGTGTGTGAGGTGAAGAAGCTGATGTTTCTTTTGTGTCACAGCCTGAACTCTTGTGGATTTGAGCATGTTTTTGTTGGAGAGACTAAATCTGGAACAGAACTAATTGGCTTCCACAACTGGGTCCAGTTCTACCTGCAAGAAAAAAACAGGCACTTGGACTACAAAGGATACAAGGCCAGGCAGCACGACCTAGTAAGTTTATTTTCCCATTTTGACAAAATAACCTGCTTTTATACTTCTGCTGAATACCACTCCCACCTTTCCCCCCACAGCCCGATCATGACGACCACGTCCTGAACCTCCAGTTCAGCTGGCACGGTGTGGTGAAGCCCGTCAGCAGCGCCTTCATCGGCACCAGCCCTGAGTTTGATATGGCTGTCTTCACCATCATCTTTCTCATGAACACTGAGAGAAGCACCACAGTTCTGGTCAACATTGACCAGTGTCAGGTGGAGCTGGTGGTCATCAGACATGGACGCTCCATTGGGACTGCGTTTCCCAAACTCCTCAGCAGCAACAACAGACACGTCAGGCAGCACAACTGACTTTACCTAGATCTGATAGTTTATCTGCAACGAGATGATGTTAATATGAACTCCACATCTGTCTGGAGAACCAGTATAAACTCTGCATTAATACATTCAACTAACCATTGCGTTTAAAAGAAGAATTTGTTGTTTTTACACTTTTTGCATCCATTAAATATATTGATATTAGTGTATCACCTCTAGAAGCATCTAAACATTAGAAGAGTTAAATATTTATTAATCTTGCATTTGTGTGTAAGAATAAGAATAGTAATAGCACAAAATTACCCCTTTAATTGTGTCACATTATTGATGTCCATGCATATAAGCAGTGTTTTAATGTTGTAGCTGACCAACACAACAGACTCTAATGCAAAATGTTTTCTTCAATAAAGTTGTTCCAATACAAAAAATGATTTCTACTCTGTCATCTGAACATGTTCAAATCAGATCATAAGAGAAGCTGCCACAAACCAAACATTTTACTTTTTAATTATGTTATAATATCACCAATGCTTGTTTTTAATAAATATAACAGATAACTGAGACTTAATACAGTAAATTAAAATGATCATGGCTGAAGCTGGGCTTTTTGTATTTTCTTAATCAGTTTGCTTTGCTATTAAATTTGGAAAATCTGAGAATTGTTTCTCCTTTAATTGAGCAAGTTTTCTTCCAGGATTTGAGTCTTATTAATTTAATCACACTTTTGTTACTGAAGTCTGACTCAGTTCTTAGTTGAACAGATGTGTTTTTGCAAACATTTTGGATAAGGAAGATGTCTCTGAAATGGAAACCTTTAAACCTAAACAAGTTCAGAAGCATTTAAAAAGTACATAAATGAATATAAAGAGAGAAAATGACTTTAAGACAATGCAAAAAAATGTCACAAAATCCTGTAATATGATCAAATTAAAATGATTAAAGTCACGCAATAATTTAGGTAAGTTAAAATGTGCAGTTTTCATGAACATGTGCATGAGAAACCTGGATTCAATAAAAACCGATGCCTATCGTAGCAGCCATGCAAGTCCCATATCTCTGACATGAGGAGGAGGAGGTCGTTCTGATTAATTTTACAAATTTTTTCCAGGTCTATTATTTTTAATCTTAGCAGGTCTGCTTGTACTGAAATCATGAAAGCAGTCAGGAATGAAAAGGATTGATAGCTGATTCTAACTTCAGTTTTGATGCTCAAGTCAAATATTTAGTGGCTCTGTCACTCTAAATCAGTGTTTCTCAACTCTAGTCCTCCGGACCGACTGCCCTGCATGTCTTCCATGTGTTCCCACTCCACCACACTTGATTCAGACTAATGAACTTCCTCATCAAGTTCTTTGCAGCCTGTTGTCAAGACATTTATTTGGTTCAGGTGTGTGAAAGCAGGTTGCCAAGAAGACATGCAGTTGGTTCTGAGGACTGGAGTTGAGAAGCACTGTTCTAAGTAATATGATTATTCTTTTTAATTGATGATTGAGAGATGAGGAGAAAACTAACAAATGCACAAACTGCATTGGAGTGATATGAGGATGGAAGATTATTATCATTGTTATTGTTGTTGATATCATAATTTTGGTGGGGGTATTTTTGTCCTTTTTTTCTTTTCATCTGAGCATTGCAATGCAACAGTACATTGTTCTGTTTTTGAGTAATATGGGGGTTGTCCTTAGAACGGATTCAGATTTATTAATGATAATTCTTTCTTAATTATTATTTTATTGAGAGATCAGGACTGCATTTGGCCCACCTCTAGATGCACGACAGAGGAGTGGGCTGCTTTGTTTCAGAGGGATAAAGGGTCTTGTTGGCATAACAGGGACTTAAACTCAGGTTCCCTAAACCCAAGCCCATCTCTGAAATCACTCGGCTACCAACCAGGCCAGCTGAGGCAGGGGATGGGACTGGAGAAAACTAATATAATATAATGTTGGTTATAACTGATAATTGATGATTAATAAAGCAGTAACCTTTTTGAAAATCTCATAAACACGCTCCTAATTACAGATTTCATTATTTCAGTGATGTTTTATTTACACGGGAGACGGTTCTGAACTAAATTTAGAGCCACAATAGGAGCTCCATTATTATGCCATGGCCGTACCCAGCATGGGACTCTGATTATATTTATTGTCTTTGTATGGATTTTGTTATCACATATTGCAATTTCATTGCATTTTGTGTTTTATTCTTTTTTTATTATTTAGTTGTAGTTTTCATTTGTTTTTAGATATCTATTATTTATCACATCCAAAGTTTATTTAGCACAAGCGGAACGTTTTCTAATTTCTGTCCATCCACTACGGACGATTTACATCGCAACACAAAGGAGGAACGCATGTTGCGGACGCTTCCGGCGCCTTATATCAACACTAATATTGCTGCAAATTTAACGTATTTATAGTTTAACAGCGGCGGTAAGCATGGAGGTGCTGGAAGGAGAGTTTGGAAACATGACTCCTCAGGAGCTGGCGGCACCTGTCAACACCGTGGAGGTGAGTTTAAGGGAGAGCGGATTTAAAGTTTTTCAGCACGTTTTCAGAGAAGTTAGCATGGAGGCTACCAGCTCAGTGATAACCGTGACAACTCAGCCTCAGGTGTGATGCGGTGGAGATGTATGACCCGAAATCACTGTCAGCTCAGCTCTTATGTTTAGAGTGATGTTACCCGTTGAGTGGTTGAATGAAATGACCGTCAAGTAAATAGGGTCAACTGCTTTTTAAGGGCAAAGTGGCTCTTTGTTAAGTCGTTTTTCCTTTTCTTTGCCCTTTTCTCTTTCTTTTCTTTTCTTTTCTTTTTTTTTTTTTACAGGAAAAATGGAAACTGCTACCAGCGTTTTTGAAGGTAACACAAGCTGTTCATTACAAATCCTGTGCAGGAGTAATAATATAAAACAACTAATTTGTTATATTTAAGGTTGATACAAGGTCAGGTGCTTTTTGTGGATAACAGAAAACATTTGCGCCTGCTAAGAACCAAATTCTCTTTTAGTTCATGCTCCAAAATTTGTATCGTTGTGCATAAAAGATATGTTCAAGTTACCCAGGGTATGCATGCACTTATTTATCTTCATATACAGGGTTTTGTGTTTTAAACTTAAAATGCTGTGTTGCTCCTGTCCTTAGACTGAACAAATAGAAACAAAATATAGGATTTAAATTATCTGAAAAACAACTTAAAATTTTGGATTAATTCTTAAGTCTTTTTTTGTTTTGACTATTAGTTATCAATAAAACATCATCATTTACTAAATATCAGAGATTAGTGAAATGGTTCACAATAATTTGATATTAAATGTGTGAATCTGAAATCCAAACGTCTTCCCATGAAAATGCAATTAAACTTTTTAAATTCATGTTGTTGGACCTGATGTCCAACCTGTGTGACTGTCATTTCATTTTGTTGAGTGGCGTCACCACTCAGTCGTTCATCACGTTTCATCATGCATATCTCTTCATTGGTCTGTTGTTTGTTCTGCAGGTGAAAGGTTTGGTGAAGCAGCACATTGACTCATTCAACTATTTCATCAACGTGGAGGTAAAGTTCAGGCACAACACCAGCATGTGTTTCAGCTGCACTTTCAGCTCATTATGGTGATTATGTTTTTACAGATAAAGAAGATTATGAAAGCAAATGAGAAAATCACAAGTGATGCTGATCCGATGTGGTACTTAAAGTAAGTCCAGACTTTGTCCTGAGACAAAGGAAGATAGTTTTTTTTATTCACATTCAAATTGATGATTTTTATTTATTTATTTTTTAATTATTTCACAGATATCTCAATATCTATGTTGGCATGCCTGATGTAGAAGAAAGCTTTAATGTAACCAGACCAGTCTCTCCTCATGAGGTGAGCTCCGAATGTGGACAAAAGCACGTCAGCAGGTGTCTGGTGTTAAATATGGATCGATCATTTCTAACTGGAATACATTATAACTTGTAGATAGAAGAACTTAAAGTTGTATCTTACTAAATAAAATAGTTCTGGATAAAACTGTCTGTGCATTAAAAGAAGCTCTGCAAGTCTTAATTTTTTTCCCCACCCAATTCCAAAATTTAAACATGTCCTGTCTCTACAGTGTCGTCTCAGAGACATGACCTACTCAGCACCCATCACGGTGGATATTGAGTACACCCGCGGCAGTCAGAGAATTATTCGCAACGCACTTCCAATTGGGAGGTAACCGTTTTTATTGTGTTGGTTTCAGCCAAAGTGACTTAACATCTAATTCTTATATTTGGGATTTCAGCTTTTAAAAATAATTAAGCTGTGCCAGCAAGTGTCTCCAGAAGTGTCGCGCTGCTTCATTATTCAGTTAACATATTTTGCGTTTTTTCACTTGCAGTTATAATTTTAAGTCTTTTATCTTTTGCATCATCTTAAAACTGTTGAATTCTTTTTTTTTTCAGGATGCCAATCATGCTGCGAAGCTCCAACTGTGTTCTTACAGGAAAGACTCCCATGGAGTTTTCTAAACTCAATGAGTGTCCTCTGGACCCAGGTACATTAATCAGACACTTAACATGAACGCATCTCTAACAGCAGTTCATTAGACTTCAGTTTAATCATCGCACTGTATCCTTTTATTTGCAGGGGGTTATTTCATTGTCAAAGGTCAGGAGAAAGTCATCCTGATCCAGGAACAGCTTTCAAAGAATCGAATCATTGTGGAGCAAGACAGGAAGGGTGCAGTTGGAGCTTCAGTTACCAGGTAAAATAACTTCTTCCCCAAAGCAATTTCTGGACAAATTTAATATCTAGATCTCAACTAAACTCCACTTTTGTGTACAAATAAAAGGCTAAAGGCCCGTTTATGCTCCCTTTGCGTACATAAATGGGTATGTCCCTTTCAAACGTTGTCACATGTTGGCGCCCCCATTTTCTGCCTCTTTTACGTTGCCATGGTTATTAAGTCAGTTCATCTGCTAGTCAGCAATGTTAAGTTTAGAGTTCCCTTCCATGATCTGATGCCCGTTTCAGATGCTGATTGGCGGAAACTGAAGCACGTGACAGACAAAACTGTCCATCTGTCTACATATCCATTTTCTGCATCAAGCATAAATGACACTAGGCAGGAGAGGGTTGATGGGATTTAAATGTTTGATTTAGGAGCTGCTCGATGCTTCTGTCAGAGAGAAAGAAAGCGGGGCACAGATGTGGGACATCCACCACTGAGGCCTTTTCTCCACCTGAAGAAGACATTAATGTGATAGAGGACCAGAGCCATCCTGAGTATGTTGCCCTCGAGGGCAACAAATATCAGAGTAAATGAATGTAAATTTTGTCTTGATCAGCAGTAGAGTCAGCAAAGATGAATTATATTGATTAACAGCGTTTCGAGAGTTGGACCAGATGGACAATTTAGGCTCTTAACTTAAGATAAAATAGTCCAAATGTCAATTTTAACAGATAGCATTACTGTATTTCCTAACAGCACTTTAAAACCCTTTGAGCCCCAAGCCTGGCCCAGTTTGGCACCATCTGTCCTCAAAGTCCCCCAATTGGGGGTCTCCAGATCTTATACTATAGTTGACCACTGATAATAGATTCTGTTTAATGACACTCTTTGTATGTAGGCGGCTGATATTGATTGAAGTGTTGACTGTTTTCTCCATTTAACACTCATGTTCTTAATTTCTTGTTTTGTAAACCAAGAATATTACAACACAGTCACTGATGTGATTGAAGGCAGAGTGCTATTAAGCTCATGCTTTGTTTTTTTTTCCAGCTCCACTCATGAAAAGAAAAGCAGAACTAATATGATTGTGAAGCAAGGCCGGTTTTACCTGAGACACAACACGCTGTCAGAGGACGCTCCCATTGCCATCATTTTCAAGGTACAGGCATCTGTATGGGGGCTACACAGTTGAATGACACTTCCTGACCAGCAGGTGGTGCTACAACACAACTAGATGATGCCAGAAGTTTAGACATCTGTGCAGTCTGAAGCAAAAACCGGAGTAACTTTGTTTGTTTTTTTTCTTTTTGTTTGTGCAGCTCTGAATTATGCATCAATGCAGCGGGAAGAAGTCTGTGTAGTTATTAGTTTAACAGATTGGATTTCTTACACCCCCCCTTTTGTTCACAATGAAAATGTCAGTTGGACAGCTGGTATCATGAACTTCTGCCCCTCTGAGGAAAGCCTCTTCAAACATGTTACATTATGAGTATGATGTGTCAGTATCCACAGTTTGCACGCTCGCTTTGTTTGCCGAGCACTTCCTCCCGCCTCTCTGTGTTTGGCAGCAACTGCAGAGACGAGCTGGTATCCACTGCAGGGCAGACGGATCAGTTCCCACAGCCTCACATTTACATAAGCAAATGTCAGACAACCTTATGACTCCCAGTTCACCTCTACTTCCCTGTCATGTCTTCTTGTTTCAGCTGTCTTTACAGTTGTCAGGTTCAACAGGCCCACTGTTTTTTTTTTTGTGAGGTCTTTGTGTGATTACAAACCTGAAATTTTAAGTAGGCATTTATCTGATGCACACGTTTTTGCTGTTTCTTTTCACTTCACGTCACGTCATGTCTGCATGTGAACCCCGACAGGGCATGGGTGTAGAGAGTGACCAGGAGATTGTGCAGATGATCGGCACTGAGGAACACGTCATGGCCAGCTTTGCCCCGAGCCTGGAGGAGTGTCAGAAAGCTCAGATCTTCACACAGACTCAGGTACCTCACTGAACAGATGCCATAGATCAGGGATGGTCAGCTCCGGTCCTCAAAGGTCACATTCCTGCAGGTTTTAGATGTTCCCCTGCTCCAACATACCCGATTCAAATTAACTTAAGCTCTGTCCCAAGCAGGTGTGCAGCAGCAGGAAACATTTAAAACCTGCAGGACTGCAGGCCTCTAGGTCAGACTTTAGGTTATCCCTGCAATAGGTAATATGGTTAAAACCTTTGTTACATTTATAAGGGGATACTCTGGTCAGTTTAAAAGTCTGGTGCTTAGTTTGTGAATGGAGTTGTAATTATTGCTGTATTTGCAGTTACAAAAACAATAAACAAATCATGTAGTCGTTACAAGAAAACACCCAAAGATTAATATAAGAACATGCAAACAGGAAAAAATAAGGGGGAAGCCTTTAGGACCTGGAAAAAAAACTGGTGTCAAAGGTTTTCCTGCAGGTTGCATCGTAACGATGCTAAAAGTTTGTCTTTATAATGCCTGACAGAGGCAGCATGCAGCTCTGTCAAACAGAAAAAACACAGTTGTAAAATTCTGGAGTGCAGACAGCATCATTGTCTAGAGCAGCATGTTTTGCTTCATCATCCACAACTCTTCAGCCTTGTGACAAAACTGTCTGCCTACTCAGAGGTGCATCAGCTCTACTCCCCGCCCCCTGTTGATCTATACATATAGATATTATTAATCTTTTTTTTAAGCACAACTTTCTTGCTGAGACTTTAGTAAGAACACAGTTTCTGTTGTGATTGTACAGTAAAAATAAAGCTTTTGGTTAGCTTAGCATCATAAAATACCAGAAACACGGAAACTGCTAGCTTGTCTCTGCCCAGCTGTGAGTCTGCTAGCGTCTCTGAAGCTCACTAATTGGAGTCTGCTGGTTGCCAGGCAACCTCATGATGGCAGCAAGAATCAGGAAGTTTGAATACACCACTCAAAATCCCAGCATGTCAGTTTTACTCGGATTTTTGCATTGATTGACAAAATTAGATGTAAGGAGGGAGTCACTGAGATTACAGATGTTGGCAGGTGGATTCTTGTCCTGATGTCAATGATCATGTTGCCATACAACTCACAAAATGGGACCCTTGAATCCAAAATTACTGGTGAAATGATCAAACTGTTTGATAATAAAACATGTAATAACTGGCTTGTTCAGATGTATTGATGCAGGCAGCCGGACTTTATGACAACATGATGCAACCTTATTACCGTCTGATTTGGCTGGAAGTTCATTCATGTGAACCCATTAGTTTATTCTGAAGATCAAGACGTTGTTCAGACACACGAGCGTGTGCTGGGTGTTGACAGAAGGTATTTTTGTTGTCTGTCTCTGATCAGGTGACAGGGATTTTGTCCATCCAGCTTGTTAAGTAACACTTTTCATGGTCATTCAGAAGGCCTACGTGTTGTCTTTGACATCTACAGATGAATGCAACCGGCCAATTTGTTTTATCATGAAGATTATGTTGTTAGAGAATCCACTGATGCATTGATGTAGCCATATTTGCATCCTAGCAACCCGACACCACAACACTGGTGTTCCTCTGTCTGCCAGCCTCCAGGATGCCTTTTCATGGTATTCATTGGATCATTGTATTGTGCACAATGAGACCTCAATCTGTATAATTAAAGGCAGATAAGGCTTAAGAAACATTATCAAGTTATAAGTAATTTGTCCAAATCCTATTTTTGATAAGAAAATCTGTGGATGGGTGATTTAAAAAAAAAATTTTAATCAAATATTTCTTTGTTTATATGAATTGGACAGTTATTATTTTTTACTTGATTGCCTTTAAATTAGGGCTGGACAATTAATCGAATTTTAATCGTGATTTCAATTTTGCCTTTTCACAATCATAAAAACACTGTAATCGAAGAAAAACAATTAATCCTGAAGTGAACAGACTGGTGGAGTTACAGGAAGCAAACTGCAGGAGTATAGAACAGGAATGCATGTAGACTTAGTATTTGTTTTTATTGCCGTTATTATTTTGAATAATATTCTTATTTTACTCCTTTACTTGTTTCTAATTTATTTTCGGTTAAAAAATTTTTTTTAAGTTATATTTCAAGTTGAGTTATGTGGTTCAATAAACACTATAAAATCAATGAATAATCGTGTATATTAATCGTGATTTCAATATCAGTCAAAATAATCGTGATTATCATTTTTTCCATAATCGTCCAGCCCTACTTTAAATAATTTTATGTTTGTGTGTAATATTTTGTACACAGTGCAGTGCAGAGTGGGTGGTCCTGCAGAAAGCCCTCAGCCTTAACAACCTCTCCTGTAGTTTTGTGTTGGGTTGCAGCTGAAGATAGACTTAGGTGTGTGTGCAAATGAAGCAGCTCCACTTACATGTAGCACTTTTGATCCAATCGAATGTCCAATCCAAATGAAATACATTATGTAAACATGTCATTGTCAGCTGATCCGATCAGCCTTGGTCAGAAAGAATTTCTGTCCAGTCATGGAGGATGGTTTAAATCTTTTTGCGATAACATCAGTGGGGAAAATAAGCATGTATGTGCTCATTTTGATGGTTTCTGTGGTTTCTGCGCGTGCTTGAACCAGGTAGAGGTTATGTGATGTAATGAGTTTCAGGGAAGACTTGAAAAATGGTGGCAGCAGAATAGAACAAGACTGTGGGGGATACGTCTCTTTTAGAAACAGAGAGATGAGCATTTTTGAGCATTTTGACAGTCAAAAGTTCAAAATTTAAAAAGAAAATAGTTTTTTATTCTGAACTAGAAGGCATTGTCGTGTCAAAGCATTATAATCATATTAAATCTGTCCATCATGTAAGTAAAACTGATTGGATAATTTTATCTTATGTCCATGTAAACATGTCAGCTGAAATCTGATCAGATTGATCTCAGTTGGATGGAAGAAATATTGAAATATTTATCCATGTAAATGAAGCTACTGATGTGTCGATTAGGACCCTTTTGAGTTAAACGTGACGCACCACAAGTGTTTCTCCTGTGTTTTCTCTAATCAAGAAAACTTAACGATCCATTTGATTATTGAGAAATGATTCCTATGAGGTTTTTTTTCCTGAAACTGTCAGCTGTGATGCATCCTGGAGTCTGAGGCCTGAAGCCCCTCACACACCAAATCAACATCAACAGCCAGGGAGATGAAAGGCCACCTGTTGTGACTTCTTAGTCTGGGTGGGAGAGGTAGAGGGGGGTACTTAAGTAGACCACAAAGACAACTTCCAGCTGCCAGTATACAATCTTCTGTTGCACAAAAAGACATATGTCTTTGATGTATAATAGAGCTGTAGTTGATATTTCATCAGCAACATAAACAGTGTTTGTCAAATGTGGTTATGGCTAAAAACCATCATTTCTATATTTTTTTGTTTATAACACAAAGTGTAAATGTATTTTAATACAGCTGAATAACCGGTCTCATATGTGTCTCATAAGACTGTGTTTACTTGCAGTTGTGTAAAGCATTTCAAGACCATAGCTTTAATAAAATCATTATATTATAAAAGCATCAGTATTTGACTAAATCACTCTTCAAGTAACTTGAATACGAAGAATGAATTTAGATAAATGTACAGGTATGATGATCTCTGGTACACAGTCTGTCGTGTAGCCGCTTATCTGGATACAAAGATGAAGAAGGTGGTTGATTAGCCACGTTTGATTGGGTCTGATAGGTGACTGTGCTTTGCACACCAATTTATTAAAACAAATGCTTTCAGCAAAATATGGAATTAATGTAGAAGATGCACCATTTCTGGTTTGACTCAGACTTTTTATGCATATCCATCATCCGTCATGTCTCCTCGTCATTTATTAATTCTGTGCTCATATTTATTAAATCACTGTGTGTGTGTGTTGGTAAAATTGCATCAAAGTTACCAAGCCAGTTTTCTTGAAGTCAGGTGGAGAGTTACAACATGAGAGCCATTAAAATTCAGTGCAGAACTGGATCACGTTTCAAAATGATATAATAAAAAAATGGCTATCTTTTCATCTTCAGCCAGTTATCAGGTTTTCAGACCAAAATATTATATAAATACAAAGCCAAACCATAGACCTTTGTGTTGGGATTGGAAATAACATTTTCCCAGCTCAGTGTGATGTTAAAGATCAAAATTGTTGCATGGGGAGTTTTAAAAACATTTGCTCAGTATAGAAATCCAGATAAAATGTTAAATTTCCCCTTGTTTTGTTGTTATCATATCCTATTATCCAACATGGGTCATTAGTTGTTGGAGGACACTGAAGATTCAGTTTTCCTTTTGTAATTACTACACCAACCTTGGACCTTGGCTCTTTTGAGTCTGGCAGCAGGACTCTGTTCTTCCTGACCTCTTCTGCTTCCTCCGCTCTGTGTTTCAGGCTCTGAGGTTTCTTGGGAATAAAGTGAGGCGACAGCGAATGTGGGGAGGCCCCAAAAAGACAAAGATGGAGGAGGCCAGGGAGCTGCTGGCTTCACTCATCCTCACTCATGTGCCTGTATGGAAACAAACCAAATATCAGATTATACTTGTTATAAAAACGGATAATTCTGGGGTTTATTCCATATTAAAGATGATAATTATTTTTGTTTTCAGGTCAAAGAGTTTAACTTCCGGGCGAAGTGTATTTACCTGGCTGTGATGGTTCGGAGGGTGATCCTGGCTCAGGGGGACAACAAGGTGGATGACAGAGATTACTATGGCAACAAACGTCTGGAGTTGGCCGGACAGGTGATTTTTTATGCACTTCTTCTGCGTGTAGTTGACTTTATTTAATCCTCCCTTCGACTGATCGTTATTTTTAAGGTTTACAGACTAAAACATGAGCTCCATATGTGCACCGCTGTTGTTCTGACATTAAAAACACCCCGTTGAGGTGGCTGGTCACTCATTCATTCATTTTTATACACTGAAATGTGTTTACTGCCTTTTCTTTTCTCATGGAGCCACTAGAAAACAAAAATATGCTTCTTATTAAAAATGTGTCCATGTACACTCTTATGCTTCAGTGTGAATGGATCACAGCGTTGCACCAGAGTACGTCGGCAGCTCCAGCTCTGATCTCTCACCTGCACCTTTGTTCCTGCCACCTTCTTTTAATAAGACTCTCATTATTTTCCCTCAGCTTTGTTTTTCCCTGTTTTGTTTTCGTGCCCCCTCCCCCTGTATTTCAGCCTGGCTTTGTCAGGAAAGAGATATGCGGTGGCACCAAAATCCCGAGGCTGTGGAAGCACGGGGGATTTTTCAGCACCGTGACAATAGAAATGCTGCCTTGACTGGAGCGATTGAGCTAATCCGCAGGCTCGGCTCTGATAATGTAATTACTGCTGTCTTAAGGCCTTTAATTTCCCCCCCAACCTGCTCTGTATAAGGAGCAGGAGATTGGAGGAGGGGGGGGGGACAACAGAGCCCACTTTCAAAAGGGGGCTTACACACTAACAACACCAGCAATCTCCGCACTCTCCAGTTATGGTTCCCTGACATTCAACTAATTGGCCTGGCTGCGCAGTGGAAGCTTAATTTCTTTATTAATTTCAGGCAGTGCTGCCTGTTTGTTTTGATGTATGCTAATGCACAGGCGGAGGTGAGCGGGTGGGGGTTGTGGGAGAGGTTGCCTCCTGTAGGTCTGATGGAGGACAGGGACCTGGGATGGAGGCTGGGACATGTTTACTTAAAAGCTGACATGTCTGGTTATTAAATCTCACTGCAAACATGTCTCCATGCTGATTAGAAACACCAGCGTGCTCATGAGGAGCTTGCCACTCAATACAAGTTATCAGTTACCCTTTTTCTTGTTTTTAATATTTTTGGGTAAGGCCTTACATAACTTCTGAGCAAGGAGACCACCTGCAGTCAATAGAAAGGTCGCCCCTTGGTGAATTTATACTTGGCAAGCAGGGAGTTCGATGACATCCAACATGTATACAGGAATATCACGAATTATAGGCAATGACAAAATAAAAGGGAAACGTAAATGGGAGGAAGAGCTTGGGGAGGAGAATGGGAAGTAAAATGTAGAGAAAATCATTGCTGCACTCATCCATCTGTCAGCCTCCTCATCCATTTTTCCCTCACTCTTGAACAAGACCCTGAGATGCTTGAACTGCTCCACCTGAGGCAGTAACTCACCCCGACCCAGAGACTATACTCCACCCTTTTCCGGGTGAGGACCATGGCCTCGAATTTGGAGGTGCTGATTCTCCTTTTAGCTGCCTCATCCTCTGTTGTGAATCTTGAGTTGGAGATCATGGCCCGATGAAGCCAACAGAACCACTTCATCTGCTAAAAGCGGTGACCCAATCCTGAGGCCACCAAACCGGATCCTCTCGACGCCTCTGCTGCGCCTAGACACCCCATCCATAAATATTATGAACAGGATCAGTGACAAAGGGCAACCTTGGCGGAGTCCAGCCCTCACTGGAAACGAATCCGACTTACTGCCGGAAATGTTGACCAGCTCTGGTACCGGTTGTACAGGGGTCCATAATTCACTTGTTACTGCTGGGACAATATGCTCTCCTCTTGTTTCAGTTCTTTTACAATTTTCGTTGGGTGCTGATTCAATTTAAATTGCAATTCTTAGATACTGACGATTTTTGTGATTTTTATTTAGCTTTTTTAACATCAGATGATAATAATGCGTTTTATTTATGAAGCACTTTACATTTGTAAAAACAGATCTCAAATTGCTACAGAAGTAGGACCAAGTTGTCAGTCATTCCCTGCTTCCTGTTAGTTTTTTCTGGAAACGGATATGACATCATGTTTCCAGATGGTCAAAGAAAAACATTTCGCTCTGTACTGGACAAAAGATATAACTTTTTTCCCCACTGGGCATATAAACGTAGATTAAAATGAAGTATTTGAATTTGGGGGGGGGAAAAAATACACTTTTGAACAAATAAATCTATTTTAAAAATTGTAAAGAAAAAAAAATCGTGCCACAGTTTAAATATTTTTTTTTCTCTTTTAGTTTTATTTATTTATTTAATCCACTCGTATTTATATAATCCTCTGTAACCATTATGCCTTATGCAAGGGCAAGAATACAATTGTTTACATTTATTTGTGTCGTTGGTATAATTTTCCCCTATTTTATTTTATATATATTGTTGTTATTGCTAGATCCGATGGGTGAGCGGTGGGCAGGAGAGTTCGTGTCTTTAGTCATATCCTCTGTTATATTGTTGGAGGTAGTGAAAAGAAGCAATAAAGAGAAGAAATTGAAGATGAACGTGGATGGTATAGCTGGAGACTACAGTGGCAGGATGTGAAGATCCAGTGATGACTCTGAAATGATTCTTCTTCATCACATTTATGCTCTTTCTGGTTTTCTAGCTCCTGTCTCTGCTGTTTGAGGATCTGTTCAAGAAGTTTAACTCGGAACTGAAGAAGATTGCCGACCAGATCATCCCAAAGCAGAGAGCCGCTCAGTTTGATGTAGTCAAACACATGCGCCAAGATCAGATCACTAACGGCATGGTCAATGCTATATCTACGGTGAGTCTCTGCAAATACAGAGAAGTAGGAGCAATATATTTTACTTGTTTAAATTCAGATTATTACAATAATTTTACATTTCTGAGGCCGACTTTTACTTTTTAAGTCTCAAAATTGTGTTGTTAGGAGATAAATGGTTCATAAAGTTATTGATGAGTGATGTTGGATAATAATCTCAGGTCTTGCTTTTGTTTTCTTGCTGTTTTCTGTCTACAGGGTAACTGGTCTCTGAAGAGGTTTAAGATGGACCGTCAGGGTGTTACCCAGGTTTTGTCTCGGCTCTCCTACATTTCGGCTCTCGGCATGATGACCAGGATCTCTTCTCAGTTTGAGAAGACCAGGAAGGTCAGTGGGCCGCGCTCCCTGCAGCCATCGCAGTGGGGAATGCTGTGTCCATCTGACACTCCTGAAGGAGAGGTGAGCACACAGCTGCAGCCAAACCTGGTTTCAAACACTGTGGAGATCTGTGGGAAAAGGTTTCTGGCTATCCAGATGGATGCCACGAGACGATGCATTGTACAGGAGTCCAAAGAATGCAGTAACAAATTATTACATTTATCTCAGAGAGCTAAACTCCAAAAATTCAATAAAAGATACAATAAATGAAAGTGAGTTTTAACATATTAAGAAAATCCAAACATGAACTGGGAGGATTGGTTAAGTGGTTTTCTAAAAAAATTTTGACAGATAAATTAAAGTCACACTCAAAAACCAAAATATTCAGAATGAAAGATGATATTTAACAGTGTTGGGTTTAGAGTTATGTTGGTGTCGTCTAACTCTTGCAGCAGCTTTAGGCTTAATATCAAGCAGGTCATCTTGCGTCCATCCTCTAAATGTAAGACTTGAAAAATGTTGGAATCTTCAAATGAGGAGGATAAAGCAGTTTTATGGTGGATTCTGTTAACAGATGTGAGAAGCCGAAAATCTGCTTCTCTCACTGAGATAATTTTAAAATGGCACCAGTAATAACTTTATTTCTGGACACCCGATGGTTAAAAAAAAAAAAAAAAGGTTAAGTGAATAAATAAGAATAAAATACTAAAGGTATCAGAAACTTCATAAATAAGGAGAATAATTCACTACTGTATCAAAGCACCTACATGCCCAAAATCAGCTTCTCTCAATTAATTCTTCTCTCAATTTTTATTTTCCGACGACTGTTTCTTCATTTTGTGAATTTATCTTTAACATATGTGTTTGTAGGCTTGTGGTCTAGTGAAGAATTTGGCTCTGATGACACACATCACCACCGACATGGAGGACGGCCCCATCATCAAACTGGCCTTTAACCTCGGAGTGGAGGACGTCAACCTGCTGTGTGGAGAGGAGCTCTCCTACCCCAGCGTCTTCCTCGTCTTCCTCAATGGTAAAACTCCAGAAGAGCCTCATGCATAAAAACAGAATGAACACAGGCTGCTGTTGCTTCAGATCACTTGAAAAGAAAATGTAATCCTGCCAGTTTTGAATGCATTGCGTGTGAACATGAAGGAGGAAAATATTCTGTTTAGTTTATTGGAGGTAATTTTGTATTTTGCATGGAGGCTGATAAGTCTTTAATTTCATGGCAGCTGTAGGTTTTATTCTTGAGTCAGAACTTGGCCTTTTAATTACTGTATATGTTTGTCTCAGCACTGATAACTGTCAAATTATATTAGCTGCCATACTATTTAATTAGTTGGTAGCAGCAGGTGTCAAAGCCCTTCAGAGTGTGTTCAGTGTGAATGTGCCCTCACACAGAGGCAGAGCACAGAGTCTCCTCTGTTCTCCTCTCGTTTGTCTGTCAGACCTGATATGAACAAACCCCTGTAGGCATTATGAGTTCTGCTTTGTCCAAGTGTTGTTTTTTTTCTTTCTTTAGTAAGTTTTGGAGTCTGGATTTTTATGAGAAATTGGCTGAAATTCCAAGTTTAAATGCGTTTCTGATCCTTAGAGAGTAAAGATAATATTTTGAATGCAATAATCTGAGCTTTGCAGGTGTGTCAAGATTAAAAACATCAGTTTTCTCTGTCCTGATATCAAATTTAGCCCCATCTTTTACTCATACTAGATGCTTTACCTGTTATCTCCTTACCTTCCTGCCTGTGTAATGTTCCCAGGTAACATACTGGGTGTGATCAGGGATCATCATAAGCTGGTCAACACTTTCAGACTCATGCGTCGAGCAGGTTTCATCAACGAGTTTGTGTCCATCTCCACCAATCTGACTGACCGCTGCGTTTATATTTCATCTGATGGAGGACGACTCTGCAGGTGGAGTCTAGAAAAGATATAAAAATGAGTAAATATTTATTATATGCATTACTGAGGTTGCTGTGCTGTGTTTTGTCTCTTGACCAGGCCGTATATCATAGTGAAGAAGGGACAGCCAATGGTGAAAAACAAACACATTGAAGATCTTTCTCAGGGCTACAGGTGAGGCTCGGGGTCAGTAAAGCCAACATAGAGCTGTCTTAAAACATGCAATGCAGCCCTGACATGTTCTCAAGATTTTCTGGAGTGATTATAGGTAAGAACACGAATGTCTGCAGAATTTGTTCCAGACCTGTTGCAAGAATTTTCCTTCCAGCACTGTAGTAAAATGTCTAACACCAGCAATTGAGATCATGTGTTAATATTGAAACTAATCTTCTGGATCTTTACAGGCAAATGCTCTTTTCTGCTGAGTTGTATGTTGCTTTTCTCTCCAGTAACTATTCAGATGCATGCTGTAATAATATCAATCCTCACAAAGCCTCTTCCACACTCGTGAAGTGCTGCTTGCAAAACACTGTTTCCACAGTATTTTTCAATGTATGTCCTGCATAAATACACTCAGCGAGACTTAAATGGGCCCAAGTGCTCCACACATCTTCTAAAGCCCAGTCTTTTTGCTTTTTGTTTAAAAAAAAAAAAAGATAAGTGCAAGTCAAAGTCAATACAACCCAGCTCTTAAAAAGTTGCTCTCATTCAGATATTATTTCTTTCGTTGGACGATTTAATGTGTCAGCAGTTGTGACAGAAAGCAGCTCATTAAGCTCATTACTGTGAATTAAACTGCGTTTGCATCAAGTCTGTCCAGACTGTCTATGTGCTCTAATAAAAGCCTGGTTGCTGGCATCTGCAGTCTACACGTGTTCACTAAAGTTAACTAAATTTGAACTGTATGATTATCAACAACAACAAAACAAGAAGTCTTAAACTGCAACCATCTCCCCAAAACCCAGAAATTGTATGATTAACAGGCATTAAAAAAAATAAATTTTAGACTTTTCTTTTTGCCCTGCAATTCTAGAAAATTCCCAAGATCCTGGTGAAAATTGTAGTTGTTTATGATGTCTTTCATTCAGATGTTTTGACCGAGTTCACTTGTTTGTTTCGGATCAGTCCATTTTCCCATTCACAACTCCCCCAAACGAAGCAGACTTTCCGAGCAAACGGACTCTGATTCGAATCAAAAAAACTTTGTAAATGCGCCCTTATTTTATCTTGATAACGGGAATTTTCCAGGGCTGTAGATTCTGTGTTTTAACTGTGATCTGACCTCTCAAACAGCAAATTTGATCATTTATGACATTTTCTGTTTAGAACCTTCGAGGACTTCCTGCATGAAGGCCTGGTGGAGTACCTGGATGTCAACGAGGAGAACGACTGTCAGATTGCCCTTTATGAGCACATGATTAGCAAGTGGGTGGCACTTTATATGAAACTGACATTAAAAAGAGACCCTCATAGTTTATGTCACTCGTTGTATTTTTTCTTCTAGAGACACCACACATTTGGAGATTGAGCCCTTCACGCTGCTTGGAGTGTGTGCCGGTCTTATTCCCTACCCCCATCACAACCAGTCGCCCAGGAACACATACCAGTGTGCTATGGGCAAGCAGGCCATGGGTAAGACTGAGCTGAGCAGGTAGCTTTATGTTCCTCCTCACTGCTGCTCTGCTTATTTCATATGTACAAATTGACACGTGCAGTATTTTAATGTAAAAACTCTCTTAAGCCTCCCAAATCTGCAGTTTAGTTTTATTTGCCAAGTTAAAATTGTACAAACAGACATTAGAATAACAAATTTGAATGCAAGCAGCCTGCTGGTTTTTCTCCCCCAAAACTCTGCTCCTGCGTTACTTCGTGTCAGAATAGATTTGTATGTGTGATTGAGTGTTTGTCTTATATGTGTGTCGGTCAAATTGTGTATGCGCATGGACATCAAACATGGGGCGCTTGCGTAGGTTGTCTATTGTGCTGTGTGTGCAGAGGCCCTTTCCCTGCCAGTCACCCAGAGTGTCATTAGCAATTCATTGTGTCTGCTTCTGGCTGTGCTCAGGGGGTCAGTGTGCTCAGCTGCAAAAGACCACAGAGTGCGCACCCGTAGCTCCTTGGTAACCAAAACTTCCCGAAACAGCCTTGCTAACATTCGTAAGAGCCGCAGTCACCCCCACCCCAGTGCTTCACCTCCATCCCCCCTCCCCCCATCTTTACAAAAACACTGACTGGAACTATATTTGGCCCAATATCCTCTGTCTTGTCTGTTTTGTATGGACAACCCTATACATGTGCAAATCTGGTTGTGTGGCCTGAGCCTATTATCACAGACTGTGTGCTTGTAGCCTGATTGTGAGGTAATAGCATCTGACAAATGCAAGGCTTCCAGGGAGGCCCGGCTTAATGCCGTAACTCGCTCCATTCCTCCGCTGAGCTGCTTTGAGACTGACCAATCCCACCCAAACCGGAAGACTCAACACCTGTAATCCATCAATACAGAATTCATTGATAATTATTTTAATCTACCATTCATGTTTTATCTTTCCAGGAACCATCGGCTACAACCAGAGGAACCGCATCGACACTCTGATGTACCTGCTGGCGTATCCACAGAGGCCAATGGTCAAGACAAAAACGATCGAGCTGATTGACTTTGAGAAGCTTCCGGCTGGTCAGAACGCCACCGTAGCGGTGATGAGCTACAGCGGCTACGATATTGAGGATGCGCTGGTCCTCAACAAAGCCTCGCTTGACAGAGGTGAGATTGATTAATTTCTGTGGACACGTTTCTCTTTCAGTTGTGTCAGTGATAGTTAAAATGTTTTCTTTCAGGATTTGGTCGATGCCTTGTTTATAAAAATTACAAATGCACACTGCGGCGATACACCAACCAGACCTTCGACAAGGTGATGGGTCCCATGTTGGATGCTGCCACACGCAAACCCATCTGGAGACACAGCATCCTGGATGCTGACGGCATCTGCTCCCCTGGTGAGTACCAGCAGACCACCAGGAAGTCCAGGTCGTTTTCTACTCCGGTGAAGGTGACTGACTGCATTCTTATGACGGATTTGGTGTTTTACCCGGTGCTACAAAGGTAGAAAAATTATTAATCCTGAAGTGAACAGACTGGTAGAGTTATAGGAAGCAAACTGCAGGAAATATATAACAGGAATGCATGTAGACTGGGTATTCATTTTTACCGCTAATATTAATTTAATATATTATTCTTATTTTACTCCTTCATTTGTTTCTAATTAATTTCCAGTTTTGTTTTTTACAAAAGCTATATTTGAGGTTGAGTTTTGGTGGTTCAATAAACACTTTTTTAAATCAATAAATAATCATGTATATGAATCGTGATTTCAATATCGGTCAAAATAATCGTGATTATAACTTTTTTCCATAATCGTCCAACCGTAGAAAGTCATGAAGTTGAGAGACCGTTCACTGCATGCTGAGACAAGTAGGACCTCATGGCCAAAGAGGACATCACAGTTGAAAGAGAGACTATTGACTAAGTTGGTCAATGACATTGGCCACTCTTCGGCCAATGTCTGAGACCTTCAGTCTCAGATTTTTCAACAGGACAAATGTCCAAACAAACAACCCACCAAACATCACAATACAACAGTGAAATGTACTTAAAGTCTCTGAAGAGAACTTCTAAAATTGCAAGAAGGAAAGTGAAAGTAAGAGCTTGAACACAGCAGAACAGTCGCAGAAAATACCAGCACAGTGGACCAAGAAGCTTCCAGATGTCTACAGACATTAGGGCTGTCATTCTTGGTAAAGTTTGTGCAGGTATTTTTCTGTGGTGCCAACAACTTTGTCTGTTTTATCTACTTTATCTTTTTAAACATCTGTGTAAGATATTCTGGATTATGTGCTGCAGATTGAAGATGTCAGTAATTCTGGATTGCAAGAAATAAATCTCAGATTTGTTTGGATTCTTTAAAAAAAAAAGTGTCTTGCATGATAAAGAAGCCACGTGTGGAATAAAATGCTGCTCATGAGCACCAAAGTCAGGGGAAAGTTTTGCAAAGATAAAAAAATGTTTGTTGTACATGTTGTTCACTGGTAGCAGCTCAGCTGAATGAGAAGTAACGATGTCTGTCCCTGATCTCTGTAACATAGAAGACCTCATATTTACTGTGGTGATCTTGGTGTTAGATTGCTGAATAAATGGTGAAACAGTTTATTAAACATCTGTAAAATGCACTCAACAGCCCTTTGTGTTAACAGCTTGTTCTGTGTTCATTGTTTGTTTGTGTGGCTCAGGTGAGAAAGTAGAGAACAAACAGGTGTTGGTGAACAAATCTATGCCAACCGTCACCCAGACACCACTGGAGGGCAGTGCCCAGCCAGGCCAGCCCCAGTACAGAGATGTACCCATCAGGTGAGTGCACTTCACCACACCCAGCCACCGCACCATGTTAAGCTTGTGTCACCTCGCTTTATTTTACAGCTTCAAATTTCATAAATCCTGCCATAGAAGAAAAAGAAATGATGATGATGCTCTTTGTTTGCAGCTATAAGGGCACATCAGACTCGTACATCGAGAAGGTCATGATCTCATCTAATGCTGAAGACGCTTTCCTCATCAAGATCCTCCTGAGGCATACCAGGAGACCAGAGATAGGAGATAAATTCAGCAGTCGACATGGACAGAAAGGTAGAAACCTTGCTGTAGTCACACACACAACAGCTGCATATCGACCTCAAACCCACCAGGAGAGAGTTGCCACTCTCGGGCCAGTTTTGTTGTAAAAGAGCGAGGGGGGCAAAACCAGAAGATCTCTGCACCGGAGCATTTGTTGAGTCAAGTCCCAGTGGCTATAGTTGTCACTGCCCCTCTGTCCTCATCTTTCAAGAGCTCTTTTCAATTAATTGGCTCTTTGTCCTGTGCCAGACTATGCAAATTTATTACACCCCAGCAGTGTTCTGCTGCTTCTGGGGGAGAAAAAAAGTGTTTACAACCTTCATTGTTTTGCAGCACCTCCCCTATAGAGGGCTTGTATGATGTTTTAATCAAAAAGCTAACTGGCGCCATGCATAATTTACTCTCTTCATTAACACGGTGGGCACTGGGCGGTCAGCTCAGGGTGGGACAATGTCTTCTGTCTCAGATAGTGACGATGAGAGGGGTCGCCGTGGGGTTAGCTAGAAGAGATCTGGATGGAAAGACCCAGATGTGCAGCTGAGAGGCAGCTGGATTTAAATGGGGCTACGCTGAGGTGCTTCAACTGCAGAACAAAAAGCATCTCAAGAGTAGATTCTTTCTCCTTTTAAGGTTGTTTCGGCTCATGGAAGTGTGCATATTTTTCTCGACCTTTAGTGAATCCTAAATCAACACAGGGTATTAAATAAGAAATGAATTTGGCTGCATTGATGGATCTCCAAGTTTCTCCTGACTTCTTTCATACGTCCTGGTCAGCAGAGCAGAATAAGTTAATTATTTACCAGTCTCACACACACACAGCTGTGGAGGTGGTGGTGGTGGTGGGGGGGGGGGGGTTGCAGGGTTTGTCAGTATTAGGGCCCCATTGTGCAAGCCGTCAGTGTGGAGCTGTATGAGCTGTGATGGAGGGGCTCTGGACCCTTGCTGTTGTCTTGCCTTTCTCTGTTGATTTCATGCCTCTTTTATCATTCACTTTCACACAAAACAAACAACACCAGGGATGTCTGCTGTTGGAACCAGTGTCTTTCTCTTTGTTTTTTTCTGTTCAACTTCTCCAACATTTTACACTTCTTTCCATCTCCTCTCATTCCTCTTTCACACTGCCTTTACTCTGATATTTAGCCGATTCCTTTGCTGCCTTTTCTTTCTTTTGATTTTCTTCTGGCCCTGCCTTACTTGCCTTTTCTCTTTTCTTTCACCTTCTTCCTGCTGTTGGATGACTTTCCATTAAATCGCCGCACTTGTTCCCAGTCAACATCCTGTTGCAACATCCTGGAAGGCATCAGCAGTCGACTGTGGCGCTGACTGCTCAGCTAATAGCGAATTTTTCCCACGTGCACGATTCAGTTTCTCCTCTCCAGTTGATCCCCTCCACTTCCTCTGAGTTGAACTGAAAGTCATGGGTGTGTAATCCTGGTCTCCCTGTCCAGCTAAGCACCTTTCTCCACTTCCTGCTCTCCTTCTCTTCTCTCCTCCTTTCTCTTTTTTTCATTTGCAAATGGGTCTACAATCTGTTTACCCTGGCCAGGGAAGAGTGCTTCGGCCCCTCGGCAAACATTTACACTCACACTTAAACTCCTGGCTACCAGGCAGCCCCCCCAATCATATGAGTCAAAAGAGGACCTTGTTGGTCCACATGAGTATCCACACAGGGGCTCCCAGCATAAACCTGGAAAGCAGAACATTTTACGAGAAATTAAACGTTTCTTCTCTGGTTTTATTAACTTTGATTGTTTCAAACCTTTAGTCTCTGCAGTGTAAGAAAAAGGACTTAACCTTTTCTAAGAAAAGTGGCCCTCATAGGCAAAAACAACTACATAAGACAGAGTCCTGCATGATGTAGGTGAAAAAAAACCCCACAATACTGAAAAAAATGTCAGAAAATGCAGCAACAAAAACACAAATACTTTTGGGGAAAAAAGAGGCAAAAACACAGATTAATGGCAACAGTTTCATGAAGCGCAGTGTTACGACCCTGGCTCAAGAGCTGTAACAAGAAGGGAGGACATAACGACAGATAAGCTTTAAACCCTTAAAACGGGCATTTATTCAATAAAACAGGCCCCACAACCATGGCAGAGGATCCCAACAGCACGCCAGGTGCGATGGCGTGTACCCAGCAGCCGCCAACAGGAGAGAGCGCGATGGCACTGGCGGAAGCCCTTACATAGCATCCAGGCCAGAGCTCCACCTGGACGTCACCGGACCTCAAGACAAAAATAAGAATATTAATAACAAGGCCATCAGGGCCGACACACCCCCGCCCATAAAGAGCAGGTTCCCCGTGGAACCTGCTCTTTTCTGTGACGCTGAAATCTTTGGCGGTATGCCTCAGGCACAAGCTTATAAGCTCTTTCTACCGCGGTCTTCACCTTATCGTACCTCAAACTATCCTCAGGTAAAAGTGACGCAGATGGTTCCTGAGCCTTACCTGTAAATACGCATTGTAAAAGCACGGGCCACACCTCCTTCAGCCAACTCAGTGTTGTGGCTATGCACTTAAACAACACAAAATGTTTATCCACATCCTTTTCTGTGAACGGTGGAATCAACCGAAAGCATTTATTCACATCAAAGTCGGCATCCACTTGACCACTAGCCTGATTATCAGCTGCGCGTACTGAATCGCGTCTCACAACTGCTTCAAGTTCCAGTCGACGCTGCTCAAATTGAAGCTCCTTCTCCCGCAGATCCAAACGACGCAGCTCTAACTGCAGCTCCAAGGCAACATCAAGGCAAAATATCAGAAAACAGAAGCGGTACCCAGACAAGAAAACACCACTAAAATCACAGAAAAAAAATCCTGAAACAGCAAAACACCCACAGGAGCTTTTCATGGTCCATATTCCATCCAAAATGTCCAAAATGCTAAGGTTTCAGTAACAAGGGCAGAAGACTGAAACCTTCACAAGAGGATCAGTACACGGTGATTTCTATGCACCATGTGCAGTTTAAAAAAAACACACTTTTGTCTTCTTTTACTGTTATTATTTTAACGCTATTTTAAGTTTTTCCAGGCTTTGGGTTGACATAGTTTTTGTCTTGTTTGTGTGTGTTAGGCGTTTGTGGCCTCATCGTACCACAGGAGGACATGCCGTTCTGTGACACCGGCATCTGTCCTGATATCATCATGAACCCTCACGGATATCCCTCCAGAATGACGGTACGGCTCTTCATGGCTGCATCTGCAGAACCAAACATTTATTTCCACCAACAGTTTTATTTTAAAGTGCTCTGACAGCCCACAGTGAGATGAGGGCTGCACCCATTGGCTAATTTAATTAGAAGTTAATCAGATCTTTATTTGAAAACTCAGAATTTATTTGAAAATCTTTCTGTTGTTTTGTCTGACAGAATGAATGATTCAGGTGTTCAGAGTGGCTGCAGATTCATTTCATCTAGTTAATAGATAATGTTATAATTTCTCCTCTTTGAGAATAAATAGATTTTTCTTGTTTAGTTAAAAATGTGATAATTTGATAGCTGATCCAGGACCAGTTCTTTTTCCTCTTCGTTTGACTGAGTTCATCCTGAATCACTTCTGCCGCCGTGTTGACTGTCACTCTTCTTAAGTTTGTGTTGGCTCTTCTGAGACAAAACCCTCATTATTGGCACTCCTCTTCTCTCCGGGTTATCGTTGGCTTCCAGAGCACACGTCCATTGATGCCATTAAGCAGCAATCTTATTATTGACAAACAGATATTTGTTGCTGCGGAGACAGCTGCCAGCGGAGCGGCCGCCTCTCTCAGTGTGTGGAAGTTTTATCAAGCATGCCCAGCACATCTGAACTGTAGGACGTTGCTGAACGACGTGAGACTTGGCCCCGTTTCTGGCTGCTTATTGTCCCTCACACTGTAAAAACCTGATGGATCTTTACTGCTGAAGTTGTCAGTGTGTTTGCTGGCTGTGGTTGCCATGGAGAAGACTCTGAAATGTTTGGCTCGGGAGGATGTTTCAGTGGCCTGAGAGTGATATGAGAGTAGGTGTTTCCTTTTATGTGACGAGGTCAGGGGTCCTCTGGGTGCAGCCTAAGAAGAATTGTTGAAATCGGTCAACCATGGAGTGCTCTCCCCACCCTAAGGGGGGTACATGTGTAATCTATTTTCACCCGCAATATGAATATTTGGTGCCAAGAGAGGATGTAAATCCCTAAAAGGTTTTTGTAATGATTAGAGCTGTTGTGGTTTTTCTGGATTTGATCAGGTGGGAAAGTTGATTGAACTGCTGGCCGGGAAGGCGGGAGTCCTGAGTGGACGCTTTCACTATGGAACAGCCTTCGGAGGCAGCAAGGTGAAGGATGTGTGTGAGGATCTAATCCGTTGTGGATACAACTACCAGGGCAAGGACTACGTCACCTCAGGAATTACTGGGTAAAAATAAAAATAGCACACATTTTATCCCAGAGGTCAAATCTCTTACACATATCACATCACTGGATAAGATTTTTCTAACTACGCATATATGTAATTTACTCCTGCAAGAGTGTCAGCATCTTTTATTCCTCCCCACAAAAGGAGAAATCAATCATGATGTTTAGAAAATAATCAGATAAAATAAATCACACTCACTGGGAGCTTGAACTGTTATTCAATCCACATTTATTTATAAAGCACTTAAAAAATAAACAGTTGACCGAAGTGCCGTACACAGCAAGGCAACATAAAAGAAGCCAAGATTACATTTCAGTACAATACATTAAAAGTAACAATAAAAGCCAACATCTCAAGCTGAATTAAAAGCCAAAGAAAAATAATGTGCTTTAAGAAGAGACTTAAAAACAAGAAGTGAATCAGCCTGCCTAATGTGCTGCTGCAGATCATTCCACAGTTTTGGGGCAGTGACTGAGAATGCACGGTCACCCCTGAGCTTCCTCCTGGTTTTGGGAAGAACTGGGTTTGTTACCATCCAAAATCAAAGATCCTGTGATCAAACAGCTCACTTGATCTGAAAATTATGCTTTTTATCTACAACAGAGGTTTTCTTTAAAAAAACAAAAAAGTGTCATGTTGCAGAAATGCAGTCTCACCTGCATTTTCATTATAAGGGCTGATCATTAAATAAACCTTTTGGGTTAAATCATGGGGCTGATAATCAGCGAAAGTCCATAAATGTTAATTTTACTATCATTTCATTCCATCACTCCCTTGTCAAAGTTGTGTCACTGCGTCTTTATTTTAGCATTTTAGTGTTATGGATTAGTTTTCCCTGCAAGTGCAAAAGGTTTGACTGCTGTGCTTTCCCCAGAGAACCCCTGGAGGCTTACATCTACTTTGGACCGGTTTATTATCAGAAGCTGAAGCACATGGTTCTTGACAAAATGCACGCCAGAGCTCGAGGACCCAGAGCAGTTCTCACCAGGTAAAACCTTGTACCTCTGCTGATGATATAAATCTTTGGCTTGTAATGAGATTAAAATTTGTCTTTGAATATGTGCCGCAGGTATTATGTTTAACTCTCAGGGGGGAAGCCGAGCTGATGGTGGCTGTTTTACTTTAAATGTTTCGCATTTCCTGACCTCTCCTGTCATGCTTACAGGCAGCCCACAGAGGGTCGCTCCAGAGACGGAGGTCTGCGTCTGGGCGAGATGGAGCGCGACTGTCTGATTGGCTACGGAGCGAGCATGTTACTGCTGGAGCGCCTCATGATTTCCAGCGATGCCTTCGAGGTGGACGTGTGTGGACAGTGTGGACTGCTGGGATACTCCGGGTGGTAAGTTAAACAACAGATGAGAGGGTCAATCTTCTTGATGGGATTTTCTCAGAAACCAGTGCGAAGTTTAATGTATTAGAAGGTTAATTTTGGGTTCTGAAGAGGCTTTATGTGACACATCTGGAAAAAGTTGATCATTACAATAATTCAGTTCAGCCTACTCATCTGGTTTTTGTCCGTTTCTGTCTTCCAGGTGTCACTACTGTAAGTCTTCCTGCCACGTGTCCTCACTACGAATCCCATATGCCTGCAAGCTGCTGTTCCAGGAGCTGCAGTCCATGAACATCATCCCTCGTCTCAAACTGTCACGTTATAATGAGTGAGCAGGACAGGGACAGAAACACTCTTTGTGAGTCTAAGGTTTCCAGTTGGAGTGAACATATTTAGTTTGTATAGATGGTTGAGTCAGGATTGTTTTTGTTGTTAAAAAAAAATCACAAAAAGCTTTTTTCTGTTTGCTTTTTATGTTGATACTTCTTACTGTTGCTCTTCTTTATGTACATAATAAATACAAATCAATGATTTCACATTCAGCAGATTTGTGTTGTGAAATTTAATGGTTTTCTTTTTATTTGTTTTGTTTTTTGCTCTTTTACTTAATTACAAATATGAAAAAAGCTCTCAGTACACAAGGTGCCCCTGCAGGTTCCTTTCTGCTGTTGCTGAAAGTCCTCATCGTCTTTTTGTCCCATTCTGCAGGTGCAAGTCATCCCCTTCTGTCAACTTCCTGTCTCTTGCAACTACAAAAAATAAAGGTCAATATTGCTGAAGAAATCTGTGAAAAGGGAATTCTAAAGTCAAAATAAATCAAGATCAAGAGACAATCAGAGAGGACTTTTTCTGTCTGGTTTATAATCATATTCCCAAAGCCTCACATTTTTGGTGCTTCTGAAAGTCACGGATGCCTTCTTGGTGGGATGGATCACTCCAAGTTATCACCTTCTTAGATTAGAAAAGACTGCCTGTAATGAGAGCAATTTTTACAACCAAACGTTCAATTAAGCCTGATAAATGGAGTTAAAAGTTGACATGGCTGTTTGTAGCTGGTAACTGGCTGCCTATTACTGTTAGGCTGTTGTGAATTTATACTTGGGTGTCCTTTGATGGAACAAATGATTATCCTTTAAAATGAAAACAAGTTGAGATATTAATTAATATTTGAAGGAATGCTGACACATCTTCAGATTAAAGCATCTTGGAGTTGAACAGAAGATTGTGGATGTTGTGAGAAAGCTGAGGATACATTTAAGGAAAATTTCAAATTTTAGGTTCAAAATTCTGTGTTAATATTAAAACCACAGCTGAGGTACAAAACGTGTGAAGAGAATCTGAAAAAACATCTTTAAAGATGTGACAAAAAAAAAAAAAAAGAATTAACACAATTTTTTTTAATTTTATAATTCTGAAATGCATTTGCTGAAATGTTTTGCTGATGCAATTCCTGTTTTTTTTTTTGTTTGTTTTTTTTTAACATTGATCTGTCTGTAAAGTTTTTGTGAAGTGTTCTTTTGCACCTCATTATACATAAAAAGTCAGTTTCCATTAACATTCATGTCCCAGCTTTTCTGTAATTGCATCTATTACAAACTAACCATTCGCTCATAAAACTGTCATGAGCTGTTTTCTTTTTAATGTGTTTACAATCAGCTGAAATGGAGGAGGACTTCTTTCATTTGCATGTCATGTGACGCTCAGACGACCGGATGCTCGGTAACAACGCTCTGACATGAACGCAGCACAGCAGCCTTGCTGAAGTCAATAGGAAGAGAAAGCTGCTTTAAAACATATGGTTTCCTCTTTAAATTGCAGCCTTGATGCCACCAAGATGTCGTATGTAGCGTAACCATACCCCCCACTCGCATACATACACAACTCAACTGGGGCCTTTTCACTGCACAAAAGCAGAACACATGCATTTGTGTTGTGGTGTGTGATAATGGGAGGGATGGAAGAGGCTCTTTTGGTGGTTTGCACCTGTTCCATTTTATGAGGCTGTAATAAGAAGATAACGGTGGCAGGATGAGAAAAAGATATTCACAGAGGGATGTGCAGACTCCGCCTTCTTCTTATTAGACTGAAATTAATCAGATCATCATTTGAGGTCATCACTCGCAGGTGTTTTTTTTAAATTATTGCATGTTTACAAATCTCTTGCAACCTCTCACTTATTCCAGCAGCTTCCATCTCCCCATGTGTGACCCGGTGCCTTGTGATGAAGCCGCCACCTTGTCCCATCTGCTCGTCCAGGTGTCAGCGTAGGTGAGTATCAGCGGTGGTGCCCACGCCTGCGCACTGACAGAGAAAGTCCTCTACCATCCACGGTGTGGTGAGTAATTCAGCCATAATCCGGCTTTCTCCTCTCCCCTCTTCTTTCTCCTCTTCTCTCCCCCTCTCCTGTGGTTCCATTCATATTCTAATCACAGCTTTCCCTTCTCCAGCTCTCAGGCACTCCATCAGAGCCCTCCCAGCTTCGGGCTTTGCACTTTTACTTCCCCCCTTTGTGACCGTTCCCTCTTCTCAGAAGCACACTAAAAATAAGGTTGCCACAGCAAAAGAGTGAGCAAAAGGAGGCAAGAACGCCACTACAAAACTTACAAGAGTGCATTTCTAGCATGTCTGGTATGAGCACAACATTAGTCTACTCTGGGAAAGTTGATGCAAAGGATGATTTAATGGTGGAGTTGCCCAAATGTGGCAACAAGTGTAGTGGGATGTGAAAATGGAGTTAAAAGCAGAAGGAGTGGCAGTTGCGTGGGGATGTATGTTTATTTGAAGCTCAGGGGTGTATAAAAACGTATTAAATACCATAATGGAGGACGGGGAGGCCACAGTGTTAGGACTGCGTAGATCTAAGCCTCTTTTTTTTTTTTTTTTTTTTTCTTGGTTGGGAGGGAGCTTTTCTTATTCAAAACAGCCCCACAAAAGACTTCCAGTGAGCCTTGCCACATCCCCATCTGACTTGGGGCCATTCATCAGCCTTCCAAGCCTATCAATGACATGTCCCCATCAGGGCTCCTATAAAATCAGCCCCTTTCCCATGAAACATCAGCAAACATTTTGACGGGTCTGGCTTTCCCCCCGCTGGATTTCTGGAGTCTCTACTCCCTCCCCACCCCCCTACCCCAACTCCTTTCCACCCTCATTCCCACCTCCCCCTCTCTCCTCCGCCAACACCACCCCTCTCTGGGCGAACCTCAGATCCTCAACATCTCCTGTGACGGGCAGTGGTCACGGAAACACAGAGCGAGACAAGGGGAGAGCGGCTGAGGAGGGGGAAACGTGCACCAAGCCATTTTCTTGGAGGAGCCAGTGTCGTTGATGGGAAGAGGATGCATTGTGGGCTGCTGGAGGAGCCTGATATGGATTCCACAGGTCAGTCCTGGTAAACTCTGCATGTGCCGAGAAACTCGGTTTCTGTTCAGAAACCTTGCTGCTGCACTTCTTTAAGTCTAAAACTTTCTCTGGAGTTGTTCAGAGGGACTGTCTGGATGCTTCTCTGATTTTAACCTTTTCATTCTCTCTTGAAGGAGTTTCTCTTTTCTTTTTTTTAAAAATGTTTTTTGTCCGTCACACACGTTTATGGTAAGTGCTGTTGTAGGACGCACTTGTCCAGTAATTTGGCTTTAATGAAGCTGTTGATCTTTAAGAAACCAGAAATAAAAACAAGTTCTGATGATGGTGCACCTGCTCCTCTCAGTGCAGAATTACAGAGATTTTATCATTTTGAAATGTTGATGAGAAAGCTGATTAAGAGATGCAACAAATGCAAATAAATGTAACAAGACCTGCAGTAATTTGAGCTAATTAAAAATATAAAAGTTTGGATGCCCAGCTGTCATCCTGCAGATTTAGTAGAAAAGTGTAGTTTAGTCCTGAATGTGTGGTGATAAATGAGCTAACATCCGTCTCACCTGTTGATCAAATTTAATCCAATTATTTAGATCCCCAACTTATCTGTTCTTGTGTTAAATGAAGCTTGAGATCTGAGCCTGTGAGAAGAATTAGCTTCACTTCAGTGGATTCAGCTTTTTGTTTTCATACTTTTCCTTTTCTTTTTGTGAAAAAAAGGAGAAAATCTGACGGTAAAAGATAAAAAAAAAACCTCACTGAAACCACTTGTAATTTGTTAAATTTAAAAATGCAAATCCAGTGTTTAATTCGGGAAAGCAGAATGGGAAATAATGTAAATTATAAAAGAGTACTTTTAGTTTTGTTGCACAAAGTTGATAATCAAGAAGTCCAGACTGTTAAAAAGTGAACTTTCTTTTAAAAGTAAATATGTCACATAGAAAAAACATGTTGACTGCACTTTGCAGTCTGACCTTTTCTGCCAGCACGTGCCGAACAATGATGTGTAGATCCTTCATTAATTTTAGACTTCTTCAAGTTTTCAATCTTCCTGCTTTAAATGACTTCCCCCACCAACAGGCCATCCTGCCAGCAGTTGTTCCTGACAGCAGCTGCCATAGTGCATGTTGTCACTTCACTTGTAGAAAGAAAACTAAATTAAAATAACTAAATTTAAAGATATATTATCCGGAATGTTTCTGTTTAGTTGCAGTATTTAGAAGAAATGGGTTTCATCAACTTGAGAAGGTGCTTTTTTCAGCTTTTCTCTCTTTCTTACTGTTTAGTTACTCTGTTAATTCTTTTGTACAAAATGTTTAAAAAAAGAAACTGAAGCTCATTACCTTAAAAAAGTTTCAAGTTAAAAGTTTAAAAAAAATCCTTTGGATTGAAATAAGTTAAAACATTATTCATAATAAATAACTTCCCTCTTTGTGACATAAATGGACAACTAAATCCTCTTCTTGAAACAAGAAAAGGAATTTTGAATGGATTTTCTCTCCATCAGGCTATTCCTACATGAAAGCTTCGGTGTTTTGCTGCTGCTCGTCCACAGAAAGCACACCAGTTGAGCCATTTCTAAGTAGAAATTAAAACAGGACAATGGCCTCTATTCCACCAGACTGCTTCAGTAATGTGCACAGGCTCTTTTAAGCTAGTGTGTGTGCTCGTAGTCTGCAGGGAACAATGCTGGATTCCTGCCGTCTCGCTGAAAACATCTCAAATAGAGCCATGGCTGCTCTGCTGCCCATACAATCGATTGTTGTCAGCTCACCCTGTCACATTAGCGGCATTTTAAATGTCCTGTATGGGCACTGTTGATGTAAATACAACTTTGGCTCTTTTCTGTGTGGTTTGATTTTTTTAAAAGGACATTTCCTGTTTTGATACAAAAAAAAAAAAAAACAACTGGTTGACTAAATAAACCAAAAATAAACTAATAATTCAGGAAATTTTATTTTAATTGACTTACTGATAATTTTCTTTTTAGTTTGAGCTTCATGATTTCATCACCCGTTTGTTTAAAGATTGACATTTTAAAAAGGGTTTTTAAGACTAAGTTGGCTGCTTTATGTCTTTTGATAGAGAGCTGGATTGAAAGATGCCTCAATGAGAGCGAGAGCAAGCGATACTCGAGCCACACATCTCTGGGAAACATGTCCAACGACGAGCGTAAGCAGGACAAACTCTGTTTAATTCACTCAGGAAAATGTTGCTGTGTTCATGTTTAGTGCAGAAAATGCCATTTTTAATATTTTCAGAGAGAAGCAGGATTGTAACAAAGTATGTTTATGTTTTTTCATACTCCCATTTTGCCCTTAACTTAGCCCAACATGTGTTGCATGTTTCAGATGAAGAAAAAGAAAATAACAGAGCGTCTAAACCACATTCGACACCTGCTACTCTGGAATGGTAAGTTATTCAGAGCAAATATTGATCTTTTTTTTTTCTCCTGATAATTAGAAATAAACAGCGGAAGAATGGGAAGATGCAGACACACAAATGTTATACAATTAGCGTTAAATAGTGCTCTGAAAATGGCAAAGAATTATGAGCTGTAGCCTTAAGTTGCCATGTGGAGAATTTGACATGAATGTTGACCCGAAGTAAGTTTTTATGAATTAACTAGTTAATTAAAAGATAAAAACATCCCAGCATGTTTTAATGTCATTATCCTGTTTAGAAGTGGCTTCACGTGGGATTTCCTTCATCATTTTTACCCATGTCAGATTTAAAATTTGCATTAATTTGAATTTTCTCACACATCATACACAGATGTTTCTCCTCTAGAGCTCCGACTTCTCTGGTTTTAAAGACATTTTGCATTTAAAGCATATTCAATTTATTTGTTCTGTAACCTTAATCCTCCATCTGATCCAAAAACAAGCCCTCTAACTCTTGAATTGATTTTATTTTTCCCAATGTGGGAATTATTTTTGCACCTACCTCAACTGAGATTTAAAACTCCTACAGAATTGCAACATGACAGGACTCTTTCATGCATCAGTTTTTAGGTGAAGACGCGTCTATTTGGCACTAAATTATAAGATAACAGAAGTTCAGCTGTTTATAAAAAAAAACATGATGACAGCAACGATGCTATAACCGTATTTTGTAAACTATAACTTAGTTTTAAAACTCTTCTAGAATTAAAAGGTCGAGCAGCTTTTCCTCAAACCTTCCACATGCTTTAAATGCAAACATGCATTTAGTTTACGTGTCCAATCAGCCATGACACTTGATGCTGATTTAACCAGCAGTGTCTGTCTGCATGAACAGGCTTTCCTAAGTGGATTGTTAAAGACTTAAATGTGGCTGTAAGTCATGTTTGTAATAACTCTAATGGTCTTTTTTTTTACTGTGCAACAATTTGTCTTGCTCCAGTTCACAGCAGTGATAAGTTATTCTGATCTTCTAACTACTAAAAACATATAAAAAATTACTTGCATTTGATTATGTGTAGCATTGAAGTAAATAATATCTCTTTAATGACAAATTTAATAGAATTTTTAATTGGCATTTTGGCCTTCCTTGAGCCAGTTGACTAACTACCATCTAAAGAGAACTTCGTATTTCCAGACAGAAAGTAGATAATCTTCATGAGAGAATTAAGCAGTTTTTTAGGTAATAAAGACGACTGTTCACCTGGACAAGGCTCTAAAAGTGACACGACTAAACTCTTTCATGCTGCAGTCTAAAAGTTGAGATGCATGTGTTTGGCACTAAACTGTCAGATTACAGAAGTTCAACTGAATATTTACATCATGATGACTACCAACATTATTATTACAGTATTATATGTAAATGTAAATATGTAAGTCATGACTGACTTTGCCTCTGTATAGCTGAGGTGTTGCACTGTAAACATCAGTTTTCTGCTCTAATATGGTCCAAACTGCACGCGATGCTTTTAACATGATGCTGAAAGTTTTTAAAACTTCTGTCTTTGTTGAAAACATTTGGAAAAACTGGAGGAAGTACAGTATACTGGTTTTCCTATATGGCTGCAGTATTGTTATCATTCCTTATGATTGGCCTCATTTTTTGAGACTGCCTGTCATTGGAGGAGTATTTACTACTTTTATCAAACTAAGAAAAATCTTAGTGGTGAAACTAAAATGGTACATCAGTAAAAGTTTGAATTAACTCAAAATCTTGGCTGAAAATAACAGAAATAAAAGTAAACATCTGTATTATGTTGTATTTAACACATGCATCAGTCAGAAACACTGTTATCACTGAGTAAATCAAAACACTGCTTTGTAGCTTAATTTCTACCAAACCCCAATAAAACTTCAGTTGTTTGTGTTTTCTTGAATGTAATTTATAACTTAACTAGAAATGACAGCGTCTAACTAAAAAAACAATATTTCTCATTGTGATTTGACGAAGAGATGTGTTTGGGCCAGTCATTGCATTTTATGGGGAAAACAAAATAATACCCAAAACATTTCTTCCCTAATAACTCATTTTCAAAATGAACTGTTAAATAATGCAGAGGAAGCCATGATAACATCGTTGCTGTGCCTCATCTGCTCCTGTTTGCCATCATTGGCCGTGAAGACCGTGTCATGCTTTTTTAAAATTATTATTCTTTCTTGAGCCTTTAGGGGGCATAAATAGTCCAAAACAGTTGAAGAAATCTGTCTCTAAAATGCCAACACATTGTTTAAGTAGTTCATCTGTTTCCAGAAGTTCTCGGCATGTTGACCAAACTAACACGTTTCACTTGAAACGCTGACAGCTGAAGGTGTTTTGTTTTCATTATGGTTGTTTATTGTTTATATATGTACATATTTTCTTTTAAATCAGTTTAATAAAAATGTGTAAAAAAAATGTCAGTGTAGTTTTAGCTCTGATAACGGATGGTAAACCGATCTAAATTAGGGAAATATATACAGCAAATTTGACTTAATGAAACGTACTGAAAACATTTTTCTGTTCTCCACAACTGCATTCAGAGGAATGTTCATTGCATTGCATTGTTCACTGAGTTGTGTGGTATAATTATCACCACGCCTAATACGTGTGTGTGTGTGTGTGTGTGTGTGTGTGTGTGTGTGTGTGTGTGTGTGTGTGTGAGTTACAGTTGAAGTTTGTTTTGTGATACATGCTGTTTTATTGTTGGTGTTAAAGTCTGCAGAAGTTTCTCGGGTTTCTCTTTGATGTGGATTTCTTAACAAACCCAAAAACCACATATTAAACTTAAACTGTTTTATTGGTTGTGTGTTGATGTGATTTTATTTGTTTTATATAATCTTTTTATCATGATTTGCTTGAAGCACTTTGAGATTCTCCTACAATGTAAAGTGCTTTACAAATAAAATGCATTATTATTATTGTTATTATACTAAATATAACTTTTTCACTCTTGCAGCAGAGAGTACATATTTTACCAAAAATGTCCGGATTTAAAGGCTTTTTTGAAGATGTGACCCTCTTGTATGTGTTATGTTGTGTCACAGGTTAGAAGAAAACTATGAGATAGCTGAAGGTGTGTGTATACCCAGAAGTGCCCTCTACATGCATTACCTAGACTTCAGTGAGAAGCACGATACGCAGCCTGTGAACGCAGCCAGCTTCGGAAAGGTGAGACTAAGACATGAGAGGTGATGAAGATTACCTCTCATCATTTTATCCTCTTTTCAAAGCTGTTATATATTTGATATCTTATTATTAATAAGAATGAAGATATTGATCTACTTTTGATGGGGAGGATGCGCTGTTTAACGTAATCCCAGCAAAGTGACTCAGATTACAGAGTCACTCAACAGATTCAACTGACTCAACTGATATGATATGATACTGTGACCTCATCCAGTCAGTCGGCTCCAAGCTCCCGTCTGACCCCTTCATGCCCGGCTCGGCTTTATCGCTGAAGCGATGGCTGCTGTGTCCAAGCTACAGCATCTCAGTGTGAACACATAATCTAAAGCCAAAGGAGATGTGCTTTCGTCTGTTCCCACAACCTCAAGAAGTTCCTCAGCCTTCCTACCCCCAGCCATCCCCTGTACCCTGGACTCTGGCCCCAACCCCCCAACCACAGCCCACCCCCGCCCCTCCGCAGCTCCTGTCGGAAGATATTGAAAAAGAGAAGGGGCCTGGATTAATGTGTAATTAAAGGAAATTTGGAAGGGTGAGATGTTGCGGAATGTTAGATCAGTGGCTGGAGCAGTGTGGGGTGTCCTTTAGGAAGGCTTCATTGATTCGGGACAAAAAAACGAGAGAGGGCCCGGACTGCCTCCCTGTCTGCTCATTTATCAAGCGGGGCCTGACAGAAACTTCACAGCTTGGCCTCTTTTTTCATCCCACACAATGGAGAGCTACACTGTTTGCTAAAGTTTCTGCACCAGGAGTTGGACCGAGGAGCCAATCTCTCCGGACAAAAAAAAAAACAGAGGAAAGAAGGAAGGAGGGAGTGGTGATGAGAAGGAGGGAGAAAGACTGAAGATGGGTGGATGAGAAGGCTGATGAGGGGAAAGAACTAAAACCCTTGGATGTCATAAATGGAAAGTTCTATGTTGATACTATGAAAAAATCAACTTAAAACCTACAGTTTTACAAGTGCAGGTTTTCTGTATGATTTATTAAATACTTGGTAAAAAAAAAAAAAAAGAAAATAAAGGAAAGGACCATTATTTTGCCTGCTCTACATGGTCATTGTCTTCTTAGCTGAATCAATATAAATAAATATATGTAAAATCAATCTTTCATTCCTTCCTTGTGCACAGTGACAGCTTTTATCTCCCACTACAACAGATCATAAGGCAGCAATTTCCAGCACTGACCACCAGAAGACTGGGAACAAGAGGCCAGTCCAAGTAAGCTCTGGCTTTATTCTGCAATAAATGATTTAAGAAATATTTTTGTTAACTCAAAACTCCAAAACAGAAGACTTGTGTCCAGTCAAACATGTAGAAAAGAGACTGGGACAAATTAATTAAAATAAAAAAGCATGTCATATTGTGGAGATTATTTTGGAGAATATAGCAAAATCAGAAAAAAAGCTTCTATAAACATAAACCTGCATGTTCATTTCCTACAGCTGGATATTTATGGTTAGATATGAATAAACTGTTAATCGTCTCCAAACCTGCTGTCGCTGCTCCTCAGGTACCACTACTATGGCATCGCGGTGAAGGAGACCTCCCAGTACTATGACGTGATGTACTCCAAAAAGGGGGCGGCGTGGGTGAACGAGACGGGGAAGAAAGAGGTCACGAAGCAGACAGTGGCGTATTCACCGCGCTCCAAACTGGGGACACTCTTGCCAGAGTTTCCAAATGTCAAAGACCTAAATTTGCCTGCCAGCCTGCCAGAAGAGAGGGTAAACAGGAGTTTTAAAAGTCCATCCTTGCAGCCCCCGCCTCACCTCACCTCTCCCTGCCATCTCACCATCTCTGCGCCCCCCCCCTGGCTCTTTTATCTGGCTTTACGTTTAGAGAAGGACCTTGAGGATTTATGTGCTGGCTCCTTGCTAACTCTTAATCTTTTGGGGAGGGGGGATAATAAGATCGAGCAGTGGACAAAGGACAGGCACTAGCTGTCCGGCTTTTAAAGGGGGGCCATGATTTTAAATGGTTTGTGTTTTGCTGATCTCTAAAGCTTGTTTTATATCTCTCCGCCTCAGCCTAGACCTGTAACATGTTTTTATAGGTTCACATGCTTTGTTCAAGATTTACTTTCTTGTTTTTGCTACACTTGTTGTTTTTTTGGGTGGTGTGTGTGTAGGGGGGGTTAGTTTCCCTCAGAAGAGAAGAAAGCCTTTTAGTTTATCCTGCGGTTTGATTAATACTCATTTGTCAATCGCAGGTGTCAACCTTCATCATGATGTACAGAACACACTGTCAGAGGATACTGGACACTGTCATCCGTGCTAACTTTGATGAGGCAAGGCTTCTCCTGCTTTAAACTACGTCTGCTTTCTTTTAACTTGCATCTGTAACACAGAGCATTACTTCCTATGTGGTGTCTGCAGGTCCAAAGCTTCCTGCTGCACTTCTGGCAGGGCATGCCGCCCCACATGCTCCCTGTCCTTGGCTCCCCTACTGTTGTGAACATCGTTGGAGTTTGTGACTCCATCCTCTATAAGGCCATCTCTGGGGTGTTGATGCCCACTGTCCTCCAAGCACTGCCTGACAGGTGAGCACCTGTTGTCTGCTGGTACTAAATCTGGGTTAAGAACAGAGTTTGTTTTGTTTGCTCCTCAAACTTCAATGCAAGCATGCTGTGTGAATTTCAGCTTTTGGTCAACAGTGTAATGACACTTTCAGCCCTCATGTAGCTTTTTGTTGTTTTCACAACCTAAACAGAAAAAATATCAGTATTATTTCTTATACAGTTGTTGCAGAAAAAGATTGCACTCAACTATAGGCTGCTTATAAAAAAGTTTAATTTCAGGTTGAATTAGTAAGAGATGAAAGTGTACATCCAAAAGCTTAAAGATCAGCTAAATCTGTCTAGCAAGACCAAAGCTGAAAAATCTACTGGCTTGTCTCAATCAAAGTGACAGCTTGGCAGCTGTCGATGCTTTATTCACTTTATTTTTCTCTTCAGATGTGTTTCAGATGGCAATCTTCCAAGAAAAAAAAGGAGTGTTGCATTTTACATAAACTGTACACTGATGGAAGTGGATTTGAAAAAGTTAAAGTAAATGTAAAAAGCTACTTGCATTTAATTTGTCCTATCTGAGACTCAATCTACAGTGCAGAAAAACCACCAAAACCAGAATTTAAACATGGGAGATGATTGCATATTCTGTCAAGATAAACTCAAACCGCCAGATGAAACAGTGATTGAAAAACTCATCAGTCTTCTCTGCTGTCTGTCTCCTGCATAGTTTGACTCAGGTTATCCGCAAATTTGCCAAACAGCTCGATGAGTGGCTTAAAATAGCACTTCACGACCTTCCTGAAAACCTGAGAAATATCAAATTTGAATGTAAGTACAGCAACATCTCATGTACCTCTCAAGAAAACATGGTTTCTGTTTGTGTATGTAAAAGCAGACACTCACAGGATTAATCATATTTTTGTGTCCAGTGTCGAGGAGATTCTCTCAGATTCTAAAGCGGCAAACATCATTAAACCATCTATGTCAGGTGTGTGTCAGTGTCTGTATGTTTTTAATAAAATCCATATGAAAAACAAAGCCGATAAGGGGTTCCCACGTACTTGGGTGGGTCATATTGTTGATTTATCTGTCTGCAGGCATCACGGACTGTGATAAACAGTGCCGACATCACCTTTCAAATGCTGGAGGACTGGAGGAATGTGGACCTGAACAGCATCACCAAGCAGACACTTTACACCATGGAGGACTCGCAGGAGGAGCACCGGCAGCTTATTATCAACTGTAAGCTCCGATTCCACTCTAACGCACCCACATGGGCAAAGAGTTAAACTTAACGCCCACATAAACACGCCGAGGGACAATCATTCCCACGACCAGCAGAGTCAAAGCATTGATGATGGAGACCAAAAGGTTAAACAAGTTCACTCTCCTTTCAAACACCCTGTGGAGCTTCTTCAATTCAGTCGCTCCTGACAGGAGCAGAGGTCACTGATATGTAGACGTTCCTGCTTTAGGATGCTGTTTGTGTCCAGATTCTTGTTTTTAGCCTGAACTGGTTTAACTGTGACCTGATCATCTTCCTCCTGTTGCAGTGTATCAGGAGTTTGACCGTTTATTAGAAGAGCAGTCTCCCATCGAGGCTTACATTGAGTGGCTGGACTCCATGGTGGACCGCTGCGTCGTCAAGGTGAGACACTGCAAACATTTTCTTAACCATTTAGACAAACTTTTTTTAAACTTGACTCAGCACATTTTTGCCCAGTGCATAGATATTTTGTAAATACTTTTATTGAGTTTAATTTGCACCAGTAAAGAAGAAATATTTTCCTTATTTGACGCTAAATAGTTCATTTCAAATTTTGATAGTTTTCCTTGTAACGACACCTGTAAGTGAAATCCGCTGGCCTCTGCATGTCTTTCTCACTCGGAGGCACTTGCTTTGCAATCCTCCCAGTTAATGATGTCTTCAAGCTTCCCATTTGCGTCCATTATGTGCCAGATATGGGCTTGTAAAATTTGGTCACCCTGGCAACGTCTTGCACCGCCCAGACAAGAGTTCAATAGGAAGGCGTGTCCCTGGGGGCAAATTAAATAGTTGACTTGTTGACATGTTTTTCGTTCCTGAGGGTTAAGCCCCAGTTCGAACCCAGGGGTTAATTCTACCCCGTCATCTCCACCCTTCCCCCCTCTTTTCTCATGGAAATGTTCTCTCTAGGTGGCAGGGAAGAGGCCCGGGTCCTTGAAGAAGGTGGCCCAACAGTTCCTGCTGATGTGGTCATGTTTTGGTACCCGAGTCATACGGGATATGACCCTCCACAGTGCACCCAGCTTTGGTGAGCTGCTAATGATTCCTCATTATACCATTATGCAACAGACAGGAAACACCCAAAGTTCACGGCTAGGTTTCAGAGCAGTTATTTGTTGTTTCATGCATAACCACCATCACAAATGGACTAACATGAAACCAATACTTCAGTTGCTGAGTTTATGACATTTGATCTTTTATTTTTTTAAGTTTTCCATCCTATTACCTTTGAAGAATAAATAGCCTCTAGTTTAAAATATAAAAGAAAGGCGTGAAATTTCCAAAGAGCGTGAAATGCTGCTTTAACAGCTTACTGTGTGCAGCCAAAGTTTGCAGAAAAGTGGAGAGCAGTAAAAACAATGAAAAGAAAATGGCTTCTCTTTCCTCCACTTCTGTCCTTTGGCCCTGTCTGTGAATATCAAAGACACAGCTGGTAGCAGTGTTTTGATAAAGCAGGTCTCTGTGCACAAACAGCTAATTAACAAAAGCCGCCCCTCCCCTCTCCCAATGTGTTTGCCTGTCTTTTCCATTTTATGACTGGTCAGTATTGCACCCCGCTCCTCTGAATAGCCGCAAGTGTTTATTATGCACACGGCAGCAGCAGCGACCGGCACAATGACACAATTGTGATGACACTCCCTCACATGCCACGGTTTCATCGTTCATGCGACCCCAGGGTCAGCTGACATATTTCTGGCACTTAGTCGGTACATGGAAACAAGCGCACTTGCTCCTTTTTCATCACAGCTGCCGTCCTGTCAGGATGTGATGTCATCAAACACTTTTAGACAACCTTAACTGTCACCATTGTTTAGTTCACCGATGATATAATTCCATATGTGTTGTCTCCAGGCTCCTTTCACCTGATCCATCTCATGTTTGATGATTATGTACTTTACCTGTTGGAGTCCCTGCACTGCCAGGAGAGGGCCAACGACCTCATGAGGGCCATGAAAGGCGAAGGGAGCACAGGTGAGGCTACTACTGCTCTAGTGTCTCAGATATAAACTGGGTTGACTGGGAGTGAAGGTGCCGACCTCTGTTCAACCCACTTATACAGTACAGTCATTGATTGGTTGTGTTTGTAGTTTGTGTTTCTTTTTCTTTTGTTCTTTTGAGTTGTGACTAGGTTGTCAGAAATGCTGAACTGCCGGCAGGGACAGTTGACAAATAAAGCTGTTGATGTAAATTTCTAGAAAAAAACTACAACTGAAAAATTTTACAGCTGAAATAAATGTATAATTCGTGGAATAATTTATTTTTTTCATACTTGATAAGCCATGAAAGCTCTGTTTTACACAGAAGATAATCTGATACCAGTACATCAGATTTAAGGGTTTTTGGTTGTTTATTTTATTCTTATTTAAGAATCAATTTATTCGACAGGAACAGCCCGCATTTATGAAAATAACTGTATCTAACTGTTGGCTGAATGGCTGTTTTGTAGTCCTGTAGTCCCTAAACATGTGTTATACTGTAATCACTCCAAGAACAGAACATAAAATGATTCATATATATGTGTGTGTGCGTATATGTGTTTATATATGTATGTATATATATATATATATATATATATATATATATATATATATATATATGGGCTGGGACAAAATATCGATACAATTTTGTGATCGATATTCAGTGTCAAAGATCGAGATCTTTGACACTGAACTGTGCATTGAATAATAAAATATGAAAACATATTATTTACACCTAGAAAACAGACCATAAAATGATTCATATAGATATATGTGTGTGTGCGTGTATGTGTTTATATATGTATGGGTATATATATATATACATATATATATATATATATATATATATATATATATATATATGTATATGGGCTGGGACAAAATAGTGATACAATGAAATATCGCAATATTTTCATATGCTGATATATTTTGTTTTAAAAAGGGGGGACTTTTAACCAAATCATTGCGTTTTTTTGTGAAATCTCACCAAGATTTTGAAAGAGAACGATGAAATCTCGCGAGATTTCGTTGGAAATCTCGTTGGAAAGCTGTCTCATGGAAAGGGGTAAAGCTCTTTGACACTGAACTGTGCATTGAATGATAAAATATGAAAACATATTATTTACACCTAATCACCTTCACAAAACACAAAAACTAATTGTTAATTAAAAGAGAAGACATTACTTAGAGAAAGAAGGTAAAAATACAGCAACTGGTGGGTGTGGACAGAATAAATTTCAGAATCATGTTTGTTTAAATTGTAGTGCTAATGGGGCTGAGAAAAAATTACTCATGTTTAAAAATTCCTTTTCAATCAACTTTAAGTGTCTAACTATCTCATGACTGCCGTACAGTAACTGACCTTAAATCTAGCTCAGCCTCTCCAGAAAAAGCAATTGATCATCAATTAAAACAAAAAGTGATCCGCTGAATTTCCGTGTTCAGCTTTAACGTCTATTTTCTCTGGAGCTTGACATTTTAAGGAATTCAGATCTGTAATAGGCTTTATGCACATCTCCAGTACATCGTGAACCTTATTACAGCGGACCTTTGTTTTAACAGCCTCTTCTAGAAAAGGAAAAGGGGCCCGCCACTCTTCACTGTCTTTCATGATTGGATGAATCTGATTAATCCAGGTGTGTCTGATCTCAGCAAAATGGTCAGACACACCTGGATTAATTAGCTTCATCCAATCTTGTAAGACAGGAGAAACAAAGGTGCAGTACTAAGTTCAGGAAGTTTGATTCTACCTGGAAAAAAAAAAAGATGTGCATAAAAGCCCGTAATTCTGAGTCACAGTTGCGGTGGTCTCTGCTCAGTAAAACCTAAGAATCCCTGTTTGTTTTTAAGCTTAATTAAGTTCAAGTTTTTACTTATGAACCATTTTACACTAATTATTGTAAAATTGTAATTTATTTAAAAAAAGTAAGACTGTGAAAGTTTATATCCATCAACTTCCAATAAACCTGCAGAGGACATTTAGAATGAATTGCCTCTTGTTATCAGTCCTGTTCAGTATGATAATTAATTTACATTCCTTGAATTTTTAACATTTAGCTGTAATAAATAGGATGTTTGATGAATACATTTGTCTTGTCTCAAACTGTGCTTATGTCTGACACCTTTAGCAGAGCGAGAGGAGGAATTCACCCTGACAGAAACCACCCCCACCTCTCCTTCTCCTGGATCCTACTCTCCTGCCCGGTCAGTACACTCTGTGGGCATCTCCTCGGCCAGCTCGCCTACCGCTGCCGTGTCCCCGGAGTACACCGGAGTCACCACCACCACAGGTGAGACAGGACTCGCACATGAAAGGCCTGAATAAGCAGAGTTTAACGGGTTTCAGTGCACATAGTTGCTCTGCGCCAAACATCTGTTTCTGTATGTGTCTACCAGGCGCTGTTCAGTCATATACCTGGTCCCTTACATACACAGTGACAACAGCAGGCGGCTCCGCTCCTGAGGCCGGACAGCAGCTGTCCTGTATGAGGAACAGCGCTCCAGTCCCTCCTCCATCCTCCACCCACAGGATGCCGGTGTACACCCACAGGGAGGAACACGGGTAATTATGGCAGCATCATAAAACACTTTATAAGTTTTAAAACTGTTTGAGTGGGCTGAATTCACCCTGTCACTGTTACAGGTATACTGGTAGCTATAACTACAGCAGTTACACCAACCAGCATCCACACTCTATCCAGAGCCAGTACCCAAGTCTGGCCCATGAGCCCGCTATCCCAGCCCCCCTCCACTACTCCGCCTACCACCGCTCATCTGCACAGGTCAGTCCCACCGAGAGGGAATTACTTCAGCAATTTGCTCTATAGACTTGAACTACTACAGAAAATCTGATTTATTTACTTTTTACTTTCAGTAACAAATGCAGTAATGTTACATACTTAAAGGATAACTTTATTTTTTTCAACATGGACCTTATTTCGAGGAGTTCATACGTGCATTTACTCACCTGTAAAATTTCTGCATCACTTTGACTCCTTCGGAAGATTTTACGTTGAGTCACCCTCTGGCGTGCATCCATATAATGGGAGAGATGGGGCAGCCTCTATTAAAGGCATTATATGCAGCAAAACTCCTTTGTTTCATCAATGCTTTAAGTAGAATGAACAAATGAACGAGGACGATTGTCCTGTGAGTTCAGAGTTTCGAAATTTACAGTTAATTGGTGTCTAGGTAGTGAGCTGCTCTTTTCAGCTGTACTGCAGTAGCACGCATTGGGAACGTGCACGGCCTGTAAAATGCAGAGAACCCCCCCAATAACTAACGGAGAGTTAACTCTGAACTTGCAGGACAATAGTACTCGTTGATTTGTTCGTTCTACTTAAAGTATTGGTGAAATGAAGAAGTTTTGCTACAGATAATGTCTAATATAGAGGCTTCCCCGTCTCTCCCATTATATGGATGTACACCGCCAGGTGACTCAATGTAATGTCTTCCGAAGGAGTCAAAGTGATACAGAAATTTTACTGGTGAGTAAATGCACATATAAACTCCTAGAAATAAGGTCCAGGTTGAAAAAAGAAAGTTGTTCTTTAAGTAAAAGACTCATGTATATCATTGTATATGAGAGGCTAATATATTTTAGACAAATTTCCCTGATAATTGAAGACTTTTGTTTCTTTGAATTAAATTAGGGGAAGGAAAGGATTTTTTTCAACTTCTGAACTCGAGTGGTAAAATTCCTAAAACACAATGCAATTGTATGATATCCAGCTTAGATGTACCTGTTATTTGATTGTTTATTTTGCATATTAGTGATGCAGATAGACTGTTTAATCAGCTTTTCTTCAAGATTCAAAATACTTCATTTATCCCCAAGGGGCAACTCAGTTTGCAGACATGGGTTGCAGCAAAGGACAGAATAGTATCCACACATTTTTCATCATAAATAAATAAATCAGTCATTGTACAATAAAGAAAATCAGCAGTTAGAGGATCGAGCCATAAAGTCCAGCAGTTTCACCATCAGTGACAAAGTGCACGGTCGAAATAAATTCACGAAAAGTTAATAAAAAAGCATCGGATTGAAACCTTAAAGACTACATACATCGTCTCCCAGTAAGCAGTGTAATTTTTTATGAAATGCTGTGTAGCAGATGCACAAAACAGCAGGAAACTGAGCAAAATCTATAAGTTATTCAATAATGTAGAGGGATAAAACATTATCAGGTGTGGATATTCTCTTTATAATGTGACTTATTAACTGTCATTCCTAAATGTTAATATCTGTGTGGACCCATGGAAATGTGGAGAAAGCAGTTCATGTGCCAGAAATACAGAAACATGACAGATAGTGTGTACAAAAACAAGCTGTTGTACTTTACGTGAACATGCTAGAAACTTGGGCCAATTTACACAAAAGCAGCTCTGACACAAGTGTACAAAAGCATAATGATAATGGCCTCTCAACATCTGAGCTGTCCTCTAAAGAGGGTAAATCATGAACTGAATGCGTAAATGTGAGGGGGAAACAGGCATTTAGGATGTGATTCATTCGCTGATGTTACAGCTCATGTAGCGAGTGGTGTGAATTCTCTCTTTTAGTGGTAATTTCCTGTCAAGGGTCCTCTAGCCTCCGCTGCTTTTAAAGTGGGAGGAGATCAGCTGGGCCTCAGCGCTCACAGTGTTTCTTAAAGTCCCTGAATCAGCCTCTACACGCAGCGGAAGCAGACAGTGAAAGGTGGCTCAGCCGGGGCCAAGAGGGGCCCTGCTCTGTTACTCCTCTTTCCAGCTCTCAATAGTCTCTTCATCTGTTTGAGCCAGTAGCCACGGAGCAGGGCAAGGGGGCGTTTATTAAAATATTGTTATTCAATAGTCTCTTTTCTGCTTGTGAACAAGAGGCAGCTGAGAAATCTGCTCTGCGCTGACTGTCTTTTTCCATGCCATGATCCCTCATAATGGAATCAACTGTTGTGTTTATATTTAGCCAGAAAAAGGAAAAAGGGTATTACTTCCACTTTTTTTTTTTTTTTTTTTTTAGATCCGTCTGAGGTTAAATGAGGCACAATGCCTTCACTTTGTTAGCATTAGAGGGTTTGACAGAGCTGAAAAAGCTGCCGGATCTCCATCTGTGTGAAATATTTTTATCAGCAGACAGATTTGGTCAGTGCGGTATGTGAGCCGTTACTACAGGCAACAAAAAATAACAGGAAAAACACTTTATTTATGAACAACGTAATTTTCTTAAGTGGCCTCATCTTCTGTTTTGACCACTGTGTGGCACAACTTGTGAGGCAATTTCCCCTGACAGGAAATTACCATCCGCAGGGTCAGTCCAGACCTGACGCATGTTCAATAAGCTCCAAACAGGAGTCCGGTCAGGTCGGACCTGCCTCGGAGGACTCCGAGATGGTGTCTTCTGTAAGAGGGAAGGTGTCTGCTAAACGTTTTATTCCTGGGACCTCAAATGAAAGCCTTTAAACCAATTTTTAATTTGTGTAAGACATGTTAGAACAGAAACCTGCTTCCTCAGATATGAAGGGAAAAAAATGTTAGAAGATTATCAAGTTTTATCTTTAATGATCTCATAGTTATTTGTATCAGCTAGAAATTTTGAGGTATTATCCGTCTGGTTATGTTGCAGCTTTCTTAACTGCACTCTGAAAATTTCTTCATATTCTCCTTCGCAGTACCAGCAGATGTCTCGCATGGAGCCTTGCTTAATGGGCAGCACTCCTCGGTTGCACCCCACTCCTGTCGCCCCCCGGTGGCCAGATGTCTCCCCTGCTAACAGCTGTTACACCAGCCCACCTATGCATTCATCCCGCTATGCCACCTCTGGGGACATGTACTCTCCCTTGGGCCCTCGCAGGAACTCAGAGTACGAACACTCGCAGCATTTTCCAGGCTTTGCCTACATCAATGGAGAGGCCACTACAGGGTGGGCTAAATAGTCTTTAAATGTCAGTTGAGACATTCATGCTCAAGCTCCAGGTCAGACAGATCGGCAGGTGCACAGTCTCCAAACGCTTCCGACAAAGTGCATCTAAACAAAGCAGAGAGTAAGGGGCATCAGCCGTACTGGCAATTTGAGAGGACTCATTGCATCAATCACTGATGGTTGTGGCATAATTTGAGCCGAGATTTATCAAACTTTGTTCAACAGTTGACGGAAGAAGAAAAAAAGAAGAAATCTTAAAGATTGTCAAAACTTGCAGCAAAATCATTTTAAGAGTGCAATGCTGCTGCCAAGCTGTGCCTTTGTTTTAAGGAATGTACATCTCTGCCAGGGTTTCCCTCATCAGGCTCACAAGTCAGCACACACATCACCCCACGTCAGCAACGTGTGCACCGTGAGCTGCAGCTGACACCAGTACAATCCCAGTGACAGCACGTTCTCCTCGTGTTGCTCAGCACTGTGCAGCATCCTGACGCGATGAGCTGTACTGCCTTAACCCTCTCTTGGGGAAACGAAACCTTTCATGCACGTCCACGGTGACCTGCATTGATGTGATGAGGTGTTCCCATTTTAGATTTTTTTTTTTAAACGATTGAATGCTGTGACTAAAATAAAAACAAAAATATCCTGTCACACACTTTTCTGCTCTTTTTCTGTGACTATATATCTATATATACATATAGGTATATATAGTATGTATTTTCTGTAACTTTGTAACATGGTGTATCCTTTATTTTCTATGTTACAATTGGTACTTTGTCTCTGTTTTGTATGATTAGTAAAGGACACATTAACTTAGGGTTGTGTGTTTTATGCACTCAATGCTACTGAGGACCTATTACCCTATGGGTATTTATAAAAAGGGAAAATATCAAAGTGTACAGTAACATGAAGTATAGTCACTTTTCTGTAAATAAAAAGCACTGGAAAGCATCTGTGGTGATTGTTAAACTATCACAGTCGAAACTGATGTGTATGTGGGAAATATACTGCCACATTTTAAAAAACAGCCTCTCTTGTCAAATGTCTTAATTTTTCATCTCTTTCATTCTTCTGTCTGTGGAGAAATCCACAAAATTGTGCACTAAATGTCCAGATATTAACAAAATAATAAATACGTTATTCTATGATGGCCGTAATATCAGCCCTGGAGCAAAGTCTTGAGTTACAATCCTGCTCTTTTTTTATACTTGACTTCAAGTTAAACTTTGCATTTCTGGTTTCCTCCACTTCTAATTCACATGTTGCTGATAAAGAAGAGAAATGTTTTCTGTTGTCATCTGAACTGGTTTCCACTTTCCTCTCTGAATGGCAACACAGTGGAACAGAGGCAGAAGAGCCTCACTGCAGGAAGAATTACATTTCTATGGAGAGCATGTCCTGCTGTGCTGGGGTCATTGCACCTCAGTCCCATAACCTTTAACCTCTGGCCTTTGCCAGGGTTTTTATTTATTAGAGAGGGGATCCTCTGTGTTACACCTCTGAAATCCTGCAGGACTCACAACCGAGACACTGAATGCAGAAGACCCATTTAAAGGGGGAAAAAAAGATATCTGCCCTTCATTGTGATTTAATCACCTGACCAGAGTGTCAACATCAATATCCGCTAAAGATCTCAGAGGAAGATTAGTGATCCAGTCAGCTGTGAGAAACCAGAGTTCAACTTTGATATCACAAAAGACCTACTTACAAAGTTGCTTTAGTACAACACTGTTTAGTTTTAGTAATATATTCAGTTGCATGCCTAAACTTCATTTGTCCAAAATTAAAAAGAAACATTTAAATATTAATTTTTCTGCAATTTCAAATTTGCTTAATTGTTAACACAAGCATAAGTTACATTACTTTGCCATCTAAAACAGAACAGCATGGTGTTCATAAATACTGATCTTAGTCTAAACTTGCTTATGTTAGTTATATGGTTTCAATCTATCATCTTCTAACCCCTGAAGAGTATTGTACAGATTTGTTTCTGCTTAGACATCTGTTGGGAAAAACAATAATAAAACTGATATAAAGACAACAAAATACAACAGAATAGTTGCAGATAAAAAAAAATTGCAAAATGGTGAAACTGAAAAACAAATTTGAGGACAATCTGTACATGGTAGCCTGTCTTTTTATTCTTCCAAAAAAATGATCTTCTTGCCTTATAGTCAATGTTTTAGTAAATTCATTTTTATCATGATTACATAGAAAAAAAACAACAATAAAAACACTCGACCGTTCCATGTGTGGCAGTTGACAGGCCTGTCACCATGCCTCTGAGTGATCATGCGCCCTGGCTACTTGGCCAAGGGGATGTCCCTTTGGCTGACTGGTTAGCACGCATGACTCCCACCCGAGAGTCTGGGGATCAAAACTAGGGGTGGGTCCATGGATTCTGGATGGGTGGCAGCCTACGTGGAGCAGGAGGACGGGCTCGCGAAAAGAGGGGGAGAGATGTGGCAGTTGACAGGCCTGTCACTATGCCTCCAAAAGATCATGTGCCCTGGCTGCTTGGCCAAGGGCACATGTATATATATATATATACATACACATAAATATTTTAGGGCTGTCAAAAGATTAATCCTAAATTAATCCCATTGTAAAACAAGAGATTAATTTATTCTTTAGTACTGCTATATTCAGAAAATACCTTAACTTTTGTTTTACACTTAAAGGCTAAAACCAAGCCACAAATCTGTGAGTAGTCCAGAATTCAGACCTGAATTTCAGCTTCACAAAGACAGTTGTGAAGTCAGCATGTGAGGACTGGATCAGCAGCATTCTGGACTAAACTGCCGCCGTATGAAGGACTTTAGGGAGACATGTAAGGACAGGGTTTTAGAAGTCTAGTCTACTAAAGATAAATGCAAAATTCTTGGTGAGACGCCTTTCATCCTAAATATGTTCTAAAAGTGATAAAAACCATGATTAATCAGGATTAATTTTTTGACAGCCCTATATATATATATATATATATATATATATATATATATATATATATATATATATATATATACACAGCCATCCTCAAAATTGTTCATAACCTCCAATTAAAGCAATTAAAGAAGGGGGGAAAAATCAGTTGTCAGTCAAATAAGTTGAAACTGAATAAGGAATAATAAATCATGACATTGATTTTGAAATGTGGTTCAACAGAAATATTAAAAACAAACTCACAAAAGAGATAACAATGAACAAGCATGATGGGGCTCTGAAGCTAAAGTTTTGTTGAGCAACACTTTGAGGCAATCACTGCAATCAGGTGTTTTCTGTAATGTTTGTAGTAACTTTTACACCTGTTATTTTGGTCCACTGTTCATGAGCAAGGTGCTCTAATTGCATCTGGGACAGTTTTCAGGTGTTTATTTAGTTATTTTTTTTAATCATTATTTTCAACCTCAATTTAAAAGCAATAATTCATTTCACTAAATTATAATTTTGTAAATTTTTTATTCATCATGAGTTTCTTTGTTTTCTTGTTATTTAAATTACTGTTGTGAATTTAGTCTTACAGTATCGGTTTAGGACCAGAGTGTTCAGGACTCTACATATTTTCTAGTTTTATTTTCATTACATCTTCACTGTGAATCAGCGATCCAGTCAGCTTTCACCTTTGATATCAAAAAACACCGCTTAAAGACACTTAGTACAATCCTGTTTAGTTTTAGGAATATTTTCATTTATATTTAGAAAAATGTGAGAATCAATTATTTGAGATAATTTGTTCATTCTTAATTATTTTCATATTTTACAGTCCCCTGATTGTGTACTGTGGGATAGTGTTGCTATGTTGCAGAGTGCATGGATGGGGAGGAGGGCACAGAGACCTGCTGCTGCTGCTGGAGACTGGGGAGTTTCCTCACTGACAGCAGAACTGTCACCAGTTAGCCTGCCAGCTAGCGAGCTAGCTGCGCAACAGTCACTGGTAACGTCAAAGCTAAGCTAACTACCCGTGTTGTGCAGATATCCATCATGGATTTGAACAGCATATTGTCGCAGCTTGAAAGTGCAAACGAGGAGGACGTAGAGAAGCTTTTGCAGCAGTACAGTCGAGAAGTGAGTTGCGGCTTCGCTGGTTTAATTTTTTCCCCCAACCATAACAAGCTAGACTGCTAACGTTAGCTAGCTAGCATAACAGCTAGCTTTGAGTTAACTAAACATCCTACCAGCAGGCTGTGGTGATATTTTGGCTCCGTGAAATGATTTTAATAGATACACTTGTCACACCGAATCTATGAATGAATCAAGCTGACGGAATAATGCTGTTCGCAGCACCAGCCTGGAGTTAATGTGCTAACGCTGCCTGCTGACACATATATATAAGCTTAGCAACTTTATGTCTCTGGCAGTCTTTGAAACGTATATTTGTTTAACAGAGGGTACGTGTTTCACTGGCGGGGACAACAAACAAATAAACATATTTTTTGTTTCAGAATACTCGGACCTTCACTTTTGAGCAAAAGGAAGAGACCCTGCGGACTGTATGTACCAGTTAACTGAACAGGTTATTTAATGATGAAGAGACTTGATGTACCATAATGACAGTCTTCTTCACCGTGTGTCTTTGCAGAAACTGTGCCAGAGTGTGTTGACTGTTCTTGGGAGGCAGGTGCGACCCAGCTGTCAGAGGACATGTCTGGAGACTCTGCGCATCCTGTCCCGAGATAAGCGTGTCCTGGCACCTGTAGCCACCAGGGAGGGCATGCTGATCCTGGCAGGGATGGCAAGACTACATGCTGGACAGGAGGAGGATGGTGACCAGGATAGCTCTCAGGAAAACACACAGTCAGAGGAAGAGGAGGAGAGGGTAGTGGTGGAGGCCTTAAAGTGCCTTTGCAATGTGGTGTACAACAGTCCTGCGGCTCAGCAGGTTTGTGTGGATGTAAAACTGGCTCATGGTCTGTGCACCAGCCTGCGTGGCACACACACATGGCAACATGAGGTTGGCCTGTTCACATTGCGCCTTCTCTTCCTGCTGTCTGCCCTCCGACCTGATGTGAGAGGGGTTTTGAGGAGAGAGTGGCATGCTGTGAGACTGCTGACAGAGGTGCTGGAGCACACTCTGGATATTCGCTGGGTTGGCCCCTTTGAAGCTGCCCGTCCAGGTCTACAGGCCCTCCCCATGCCTGCAGAGGATAACGAGCGAGCAATGGAAGCACTTAAAGCCTTGTTCAACCTTACATTGTCAGAAGCTCGTGATGAAGTGAGTGCGTTAATGTGGTGTAATGCTACTGTAATAGTTCATGTATTGTACTAGTCATTTGTGAGCGAGTCAATATGGGTGTGAACAGTCAAGTGCATTAAAAAGTGTGGCTTTTCACCTCATGCAGTAATCAGCTGTGAATTTTGAGGTGTAGAGTCATTACCCTGTTGTAGAGGCAAATCCTCCTTTCATCTTTATCTGTTTTTATAGAGAATTAACTGGAATCTAATTGAATCTATTCCTCCAGCTGCCAGTAAATACTTAATATGCCTCTGGGAGCTTTGAACATTATATCTTGTGCAAATGCTGTTGGGTGAGACATGAAGAATAATTTGTATTTGACTGTAATAATCAGAGAAGCTTGTTTATGTAAAAGAGCTTTTTTTTTTAACTATAATGGAGTGAAAATTTAACATCAAATGTAGCTGTTTTGTCTAAGAATACATTATAAACATGCTTGTGATGTTGCATGCAATGTGAACAGGGAAATGCAAAGGCAGCATCTTCCACAATGTAAGTTCAAACAGCCTTAACTTTAGTTTTAAGGATGACCTTTTTTCCCTGCTCTCCGCCTAGAAATCTCCTCCTCAGAGCTAATCTATCCTGCTGTGGCACATAGCTTTTCTTTTTAAAAGATTGCTCAGTTCCAGTTTATGCAGTTATTGCTTTTATGCTTCCTGTCCTTGTAGCTTTTTTGTTTGGTTATTTTTTTAGTTCAAATGCAAATGTCTCCTTGAGTCAAGGTTTTTGCACATGCTTTGTTTGACAGGAGGATGACCACCAGTTCCGCCTCATAGCTGCTATCCTGCGTCACCTGCTGATGTTGAACACAGAGACGGAGGACAAAACAGAAGAAGCACACAGGTGAGAATCTTTTCTTTTTTAACTGTCCGTCTGTTTTAGTGAACTACACCTTCAACGATTGACTTGAGGTATTCTGTGCCTTACAGCCTAAGTCAGGAGGCGCAGAAATATAACATGGCTTGGCACCAAACTGCTTCTCTGCAGCTTAGAATAAATATGTGTTCTTTTGTCAAGTGTAATTTGAAAGTGATTTGCACAGAAAAGTATACAAACTCCAAAGTGCATCTACCACTAAACGATTTGGACCCACTGGAAATTCACCTGCAGTCAGATGGATGTTGGTTGTTGAACGCTTCATGAACGAAAAGCTCTTGTAATGCAGCATTGTCTTCTTTTGTATGGAAATTTAATGCAGGAATCCCAAGAATTTGTGTCAGTGGTCTGAAATTTAAACAGTGTCATGTAAACGTGACGGATGATCCTCTTGAACTGCCCGGCTGGAGGCTGAAATAGTCATGGGAGTTTGACCTGTTGGCTGACCTGACTGTGACTTCACTAAGAGTGTTGGACCAAACTAGACTGAAAGGGAAAGGGGCATTCAAGAGTGTTTTTTATCTGGAAAATAGCTCACATAGTTTGATCTGTTTGCTAAATAGAGGGCGGGTCAGTCTTTGTTTGTGAGAAATATTTTCAAATGTAGTGTGTTTTGGGGAGAGTAGGCACACTGCATAGTTATAATGTCTCTCGTGCTGCAGAAGATCTTTCCAGATGATACGATGCAAATATATTGACTTGATGCTATTTAACTAAAAGTAATTGTTGGTCTAGATGTATCCACGAGTCGTTAGCAGGTAAAATTTTACAGGACCGTAAAGCTGTGAAATATTAAAAACCTGCTTTTACAATGTTCTTATTCTTAAACTATCTTCAAAGATTTATGCTGTTTTTTTCCCCCTGTTTCGTGCAGCCATGCGGTAAACCTGCTTAACAACCTTCCGGTGTCCTGCCTGGATGTGTTGATTGATGTGCCTGTCCAGGGAGGACAAGAGAAATATGGTGGGAAAAACATGGAGGCAGTGCAAGTGCTAATAGACTTCATGGAGAAAAGAATTGACAAGGTAAAGTTGATCTTCTGAGCAAATACAGATGTAATCTGATATTTATGAGATATACATGTATTCACTGGTATCTAACAGAAATTGTCGGTGACTTCACATTTCACATGCGTTACGTCAATTAACTCTTTACCCTGTTGAGTAGCTAATCATGCAAAATATTATTATTTTAGTTTTGAAGGAAGAGAGATGTGGAAGAAAGTTAGAAATTAGTATTGCTGAAATTACATTTCCATTCAACTGTTTTTATTAACTTTTTCAGGTAGGACTGAAGAAAAATGATCACATCCCAGTTACAGTACCATACAGTGTGCCTTGGAAAGCTTGTAAATAGTATTTATTGCAGTGTTGGAGCTCATCTTGATTCCAAAATCATGGTGCAAGACCTTTTTGTGCAGGCAGCTTCCTCATCATCCTCTGTCATTCTGACTGACATCTATCCAGCAGGTGTAGACTGAACTGTTTTTTTATGTGTCACTCCCAAGCAGGGCTCCAACTACAAGGAGGGCTTGACTCCGGTGCTCAGCCTTTTAACTGAAGGATCCAGATGCCACAGAGAGATCCGCAGATATATTAAAGCTCAGGTAATTAAGCCACCACAGACATTAAATTAAATACAGGCAGTAATGTGGGAGTAATGGTGACAGGATATTTAACACATTTTGGACATCAGAAGCTGTGACAAGTGGACAAGCCCTTGCTTTTTCCAGGTACTTCCTCCATTAAAAGATGTGAAGATCAGGCCAGAGGTTGGCACCACCATCAGAAACAAGCTGGTTCGCCTGATGACACACGTGGACATGGGCGTGAAGCAGACAGCTGCAGAGTTTCTCTTTGTCCTCTGCAAAGAAAGTGGTGAGTGGAGACAAGCTTTGTCTCGATCACACGAAGACTTCAAATGAAAATATGTGAGGTTCTGACTTCAGCCATGACTGTCATTAAATGGTAATAGCTTTGTATATGTGATGTCATCCTCAAGTGGACAACCTGTTGAAGTACACTGGATATGGAAATGCGGCAGGGCTCCTTGTGGCTCGAGGGCTTCTTGCTGGTGGGAGAGGAGAGACTCAGTATTCTGAAGATGAAGACTCAGACACAGAGGAATACAAATCTGCCAAGCCCTTGTGAGTCTTTTCTGTTCACTTACTGAAATGTGTGAGGCAACTCCACATGGGCTCATTATTTGGACTATGATGTGTATTATGTATATGAAAGAATGAATGGAATATCCCTTTATACAGCTCATAAGGCATGCAAGACAAGTTTACTTATACAGCACATTTTATATATAGAAGACTATTCATAAAACATTAAAAGCATTACATCGAGATGCAGAAGAGGCATAGAAAGTACATTAAAAACAAACTTTAAAAAGAAATAAAATTAAGTAAAGAAAGACAAAGCTAAAATAAAATAAGATAAAAAGCAAGAAATAAAAGTAATTACAGTTAAAAAAAAAGATAGAATATTGCTATTCATGTTCATATAACTGGCAGCGTGTTCAGTACGCCCAAATGAGTTTTTAGCTGTATGTTTTAAAGCAGTTTAATACTTTTTCCAGCATCAACCCGATAACTGGTCATGTGGAAGAGCCAATGCCCAATCCAATTGAAGAGATGACTGAGGAGCAGAAGGAGTATGAAGCAGAGAAACTGGCTGATATGTTTGACAAGTTGTCAAGGTAATACACGGAAGTGAAAAGAGAGCGCATATCTTTTCTCCAGATTTGATTTTTTCTGCAGAAAATGCTGAGAAATGAAGTCTGTATTGAAGTTCAGCAGCTCAAGGACCAATCACTGATTCTCTCCTAGACCCTAGCCTATAATTTTTCAAAGGAAAGGGGTCCCCTTTTTCCAGCCCTTTATTTGGTATATAGGTGGCCATTTGGTAGGGTAGATGACCATCACCTCTTCAAAAAAGAAAAGGTGCACCTACCATATGTACAAGAATAAAAAATGGAGGGTTAACGGTTGAAAGCTGGGTTAAGAGAATGAACTGAGATGGTATCAGTTGCAGAACTTCTTACCATCTCTCCACGTTGGTCGCACCTAACATGATTTGATCACTTTCCCTTGTTTTGTGGATTTGCAAGAGGAAGGAAAACTGTCCACCTCAACATAATTTTACACATCATATCAAACATGGTTGAGTTTTCCATGTCCAGTAGATGGGCATTGCAAACCCATTCTGTGATTCTGAGATTCTAAAGAAAGAAAACCTACACAGATATGAAATACCACAAGGGTCATGGCTCTTTCTCCGGTAAAGGCTCGTCTCAGATGATGTGTTTACTCTGGTTAGAACAACTGTTGCAACACCTCATTTTCTTATAATTCACCATTTCGCCTGTAAAGGGTCCTGCTGTGTTGGTGCTGACCTTTCCTTAGTGAGCAGAAGCTAGCGTTACCTGCACAAAGGTGACAGTGAGCACGCTCCCTGCCAACCAATTCATCATGAGAAGAATCTCTCGCTAGTAGATGTGGCTTCAATTAAGTCTCAACTTCCAGCACGGCAGTGCATTCAGCTAGAGCAAATGGGAGCTCGCTGGCATGTCGCTGCAGCATCATTACCACCTCCACATTAATTATCACCTAATTGGCACGCACAGTGGACTTGTCGGCCCTGGTTCCTTTATGTGCTGCATTCAAGTTTTTAATAACAGACAGACTATTCCTCTTGTATTTGAGGAACCAATCATCAGCCAGACAAGGAGTGGACTGAGACAGAGACACAACTAGACAAAACAATTTCTAGTGGAACGTGGATAAAGAGGAAGAGACACGGGTGAATAAATGCACAGACATAAGAAAGCCGACTTTGTCATTGTTGCTCCAAAGAGGGCGTTGAGCTTTAATGAGACACGTGCGCCCAGAATAAGGAGATTCCTGTCAGACTGCGTCCCCCTTTCTTCTCTTCCCCAGTAAAGATGCAGTGATGAGAGAGGTGCCTCCATCTGCACAGACACTAGGGAGATGGCGTAGCGCCCTCCAAGAATGCGCTCCCCGAACTGCCGCACTGGTCCTCCAATTAGCACATATTCTGCACCCACCACCCCTTACACCTGTCACACTCCAAGTCCTCTGTAACTTCAGAGGACGAGAGGCGAGATTTTTTTGTCCTAATTTGGAGATATGTTGCACATTTTTGTTTGTATTTTTTTTTTTAATGCTAGTCTTCGTTTTACCTGCTCACTTTGATGTGAGGCGGTGCCGAGTTGAAGGTGTTGATCCCACACGGCAACCATCCTCATTTAAAGAATTTAAAGTAGTTTTCTCTGACTAAATCGCATTTAAGTCTCAGAGTCAGAAGGAATTACGTGGCCATATGGATTTTAAATCTGTCAGATAATGCAAATGGCTTCTTGTTAAATCTGATGGATAATTTTCAGATAAATCATCTTGGAGGCAGCAGTGACGGCACAGGTATAATTGGATTAGGATGAAGGGGCAGTGGTGGCTTTGAGGAGATTAGTCTGAGCACTGATCCTGTAATTAAACTGCCACAGGAAAGGAGAGGAGAGCCGGGAGGGAGGTAGGATGGCCAGACAGGGCCGATTGTCCACGAAAGGGGGTCTGTGTGAGGGTCCTTGAGTTGTGTTTAAAAAGGAGAGAAAACAAATATAAATGAAAGCCCCCATTAAAACTTTCCATAGATACAAAAGAACCTGAGCAGAGTTTCTTTCCACATATTTTCTTTACTCAGAAAAAAAACATAAAAGAACAGTCATGCATTTAGGATTCTGTGGTGTGCAGCTTGTGTAACAGGAGTGAATCTGATGTTTTTATTTTCGCCTCCACAGGCAGAACGTGATTCGGCCAATGGGCGTTCGGCCGGATGGTACGTTAGCACCTCTTGAAGAAACACTCTGTGGTCCACCTGAGGACAATTCGCAATCAGACTCTGACTAGAGCATTTTCGAGGCCACATTTTCCAGATTAAGCCTACTGCCCTCCCCCCGCCCAACAACACATTTAGACCTGTGTCCCATTTCAAGGACTGGATCCTTCTGTGGACTCTTGAATCTGTGCCTCCATCCTAAATGAGACTTAATCTCCTCAGTCAAACAAAACTGACATGCTGCACATAGAAAATTAACTTTCAATTGATATAAACTGATTATTAGACATTCAGACAAATGTTAATCAGGGGCAAATACAATAAAATAAAAAGTACTGTTACAGATTTGTGATGAACTGCAACAGATTCTGACCAACTAGTAAATATTGTCAGGTTAACCATGAAAACACAGGATACAACTTCTCAGTTATCCTTTGGTGTAGTTAAATGGATCCAGTGACAACTTAAATTCATATAAAAAGTGAAAATGTATCAGACATAATAGAATTTTTTGCAGTTTATTTAATTAAATGACTGAAAAGTGCCATTACAGACCAGGCTGCAATGGATTGTGAGATTCTGAGTAAGAGCTGTAAGAAATTACTAAATGGTTCAGGAAGAAAGTAGCGAACGCATAAATCCCACCCTCCTGTTTTGGAATAAGATGGGCTTTATTGACCGAAAATACATATTTAGACGAAGACCTCTGATGATCCAGTCACGAAGTGGGACACAGCTGAAGGGTAAACAAGTTTGTGAAGGCTGCAAACCATTGTCCAAACTGGGAGAGGGTGGGCTGATGTGAGGGAGGAAAACTCTACTGAAGGGTCATGGTGCATTGGAACCCTTTTTTGGTTACTGTTGTACTGAATTTTTTTTGCTCTTTAAGTTGTAAAAAATAGAAATAATTGTGCTGGATCTTTTGTTTTTCCACTGCAAACACTTTTTTTTGCTATGTTTTGTTTAAAGTCTGAAAAATCATTCCTTTTTTAAGTTTGTCTTTGTAATGCAGTTGCACACACATAAAATGTAGAATTGTAGTAAACACTCAACAGTGAAGCTTCTCCTCGGTTTAAAGTCAAGCAACAGGGTTGGTGGTTATTAGGAAACATGGCAGCGTTGGTGGGAAAACTTAAACATGCAGCTCGGTGTCTGTCTACACTTGGATGTGTAATGATGAATGTTGCACACCTGTTCGTCACCAAGGATTTAAAAAAAAAAAAAAAAAATCAGGACTTGGCTGATGCTTACTTTATGGCGTTTTGGACAGAACAAGAAAAAACTATAAAGCATAGTTGCTATATTTTCCTGTTGTAGATGACAGTAAATGCCTGTTGTTGACTTTTGACAATGAAATGTGTAAACTATAGTGATTGTTTTTCTTCTTTTATATATAATTTTTGCCAAATCTGCATGATACCTAATCAAAAAGGAAAAAGAAAAAAAACCTTGAAGAAAGTGTTGGTAATTTTATATGCATTTACATTTTTGGTGCATGTACATATTAAAAGAAATGTTTTTAATTTTCTACCCTTTTCTGTTGGTTTAGTTCAAGATAAGCTGAATGAGAGGCCGTAAATTCACAACAGACTTGGCTGCTCACAGAAATCCTGCTTTAAGTTGACAAATGTTTTTAAAGTAAATGTTTTGCGGATTATAATCTAGAAAAATACTGTTCTAAGACTTTTTCTTGACATGAAATGGTGAATTCACTTGTTTAATAGTAATCCTGAAGAAACCTTTGAGCCCACCTATGAATCACCACTGCTGCCTGCTCACACAACACAGCCATTTTTTCTTTTTAAATCTTTTACCTGAATTTTCTGTCAATGTTTGTTTGTTCTGTCAAAAAGCTTTCTGTGATTTATATGGAAACAGTTTATTGTATTTTTCACTGTGCTCTCCTGTTAATACTTTCCTGTTCTTCTATAATTATCTTGGGATGCATGCATCAGGGGAGAGTACGTTATTTTTTCATTATTTTTGCACACTTTTTGCGTACTGTAGGCAGCAACACTTATTTTATGTTGAAGCTTCCACTGAAAAGTTAATAAAGTTGAGAATTGAATAATTGTCTTCTTTGGACTACATAAAGTACACAAGATATACAAATTACATGAATTATTTATTTTGCGAAATATTGCTTAAAATACAGTGCTTTATTGTTATAGAACTCTTTATATGCTTTCAACATAAAAAAAACATTTGCTAGTGTTCTGGATGGAAGTTCCCCAACACTGAATTTTCAACCATTTAAAGTGAACACAAACACTCTTTGAGATGAATAGATTCCCTGTTTACAGAACAGTCGATGTGAAGTGAGGAGAGATAAAAGCGTCCCAAACTTCTTGTATTGCAAAGATGCCGCAGGTTCAGTTGCTTGGGTTGGACGATGCAGAGCTTTTACTGTCCGTTTCCGAGTCTGTCTCCTCGCTGCTGCTGCTGGCTGCTCTTTGAGCTCCTGGTCTGAAGCTGGAGGTTTCCACGTTGACTCCAGGCTCCGATGCTGCTCTGCTCTGACATGTCTGTCCACTCTTTGACAGAGGTCCACTTACTAACGCGGGGATGGTCTGCAAAGGAAAGAGAATTTCAAGACAGGGCACCACATTAACTTTTGATTTAAAAAAAAAAAAAAAAAAAAAAAAAAAAGTTTTTCAGCGGTTTCTTCTTGCATTAAATTTTTTTTTTTTTTTTTAAATAAAACAAAAAACATGAATAATTTGTAAGCACATTTTACCTCCGGTCCCACCGATGTTTCCTGTGACCTCATCAGCTCTTCGATCTCACTGTTCCAGCCGAGCATTTCAGCAAACCTCTTGACGGTATCTGCCAGATCGCCCAGCTCCATGTGGTCTCCCCTCCGTAATGGGATCCTCTCAAAGGGGCCCACAGCATGCCGGTTCAGGAGGAGACGTGGCACGGTGGAGCGCACCGTATTCACCAAACTAGCAAATGGCTCAATCTAAAACAAGAATTTGTTCAAATTTTGCAAAGTTAAGAATTATATTCTATGGAAAAAAAAAACAAAAAAAAAAAAAAGGTGATTGATTACTTGTAAAGATGTGCCCATAATAATGAGCAGGTCTGCTTTTGGGAAGTCTTTTCTGTGGAGGAAATACTTCTGAGGGAGGTCCTCTCCAAAAAACACAACATCTGGTTTGACCGTTGCAGAGCAGAATGAGCACGTGGGGATGTTGCCGTGGATTATAGCATGCTGTGAAGAAAATACAAGCATTATTACTGTGACATCATCGCAGGAGAACCAGTGTACTGTGTTTGGGTTTGGGCATCAGAGCTGGACATACTTTAGCCTGTTCAGCAGGATATGAAGTGTAGCACAGGTGACAGGAAGCTGTGGAAAAACTTCCGTGGGCCTCCACGAGCTTTTCATCTGGAATTCCACACGCTGAATGAATTGTAGAAGAATAGTTGGACATTAAAAGCAAGCAAAAATCAGAAAACTACAACCAACTACAATCATTAATAATATAACAGCAGGGCTGAATCCTGTAATTTTACATAATAATAATCATTGTATTAATAAAATATCAGAACAGTTGCGTAAATATCTGCTCTATTTTCCTGAAGCTCGAGATGATTTCTTGGCTCTTACTCTTCTCCAGTCCATCGATGTTCTGAGTGTACATCCGGAGCAGCAAGCCTTTGTGATGAAGCATGCGGATGAAAAAGTGAATGTAGTTGGGACGGTGGCCGCCAGGATACAGAGCTTTGGCCAAGGAGAAGAAAGGCTGGGGGTCATTGGAGAAGTAGTCAATGTTGAATATGGCTTCTGGGTAAGGGATGTTGTACTTCTCCAAGTTGGCGTAGAGACCTGTTCCTGGTGTTCTGGAGAAGTGGAAGTGATGAGATAATGACATGAGATTTTAAAAATGCTAATGTTGTGGAGGAGCGCAAATTCCCAGGACCAACCTGAAGTCCGGGATACCGCTAGCCGTGCTGATTCCTGCTCCGGCCACCACCACCACATTCTTACAGCGGCCAAGCTTCACTAGCTGAGCCACGGAGGCGAGTCCACCCCGAGAGGAACGTGCAGATGGACTGCTCTGATCCGATGTAGACCCCGAGGACGCAGGATTACAGCCATCTTTGAAAATCTTTCCTTTACTACAGAAAAAAAAAGACATTAATGCTTCACAACTTGATCACAAAGGAAAGCTTTCACAAAAACACTTGAATCAGTCTTTTCCTTTTATCCACCTTTCCATTATAAGGACAGAGTCAGGCCACAGATTTTTTTTTTGCCACCAAGTCATTAAGGGCCATATTTAAACACATCACAGGTCAGTTGTTCAGGCACACTCTTTATTTCAGAGACAGAAGCTTTTATCCATCTAAGAGCAGCTTCAATTCTCTCTGTAATTCCACAAGAATCTGTCCTTGGCCCCCTGCTCTTTAAACTTTCCATCAGGGCTTTGGATCAGGGCTACTTCACTCAGTCTAATGAGGACCGCAGTCCTTAAGTTTTTCCCTGCTTCAATACACCTAACTTAAATTAAATGTATCAACAGCCAATGAAGTTCTGCACAATGACTCATTCATTTAAGTCAGGTGTGGTGGAACCGGGAAACACTGAAAACCTGCACAACTGTGACTCTCATGGGACCAACTTGCGTTTTCTCATGTTTGAGCTTCCGTTTATATTTTCCCACTTGATTCATGTGCATCGAGTTCATTCAGTTTATGGGGTGCATTATATAAATCAAACTGCCATTGACATCTTTAGTGACAGACTTTGGTGTCTTTCATCGGATAATGTGGCTCTGCTGAACTCAGATCGGAGTATCATGACTTAATCCCTGTTAATATGAAGAAAGTCATAAACTGTGAGGTTTTAGCCACACGAGGAGAGTGTATGTTGAGAAGACGTGCAGTTTTTTTTTTTTTTTTTTTAAATGCTGCTCAAACCATAAGGTTTTTTTTTTTCTGCGCTGCACTCGAACCAGTTAATGCCATATCTGAATGAATCCAGTCTTTTTTCTGTTCTGTGCTTTCTGGAAAGATGCACGAGTTAACTTACTGATATAAACTGCAGAGACACTTTTAATTTCTAACACTGTAAAAACGTCCCTGCTACATGTCTTCACCTTGGGAGTAAAACCTCCTGTCCGCTGACACTCATCTGACTGAGGTCCTGAACCAGAGCTGAATCCGTTTGCTTCCTTCGTTGTTTTCTGTGTGGACCCGGTGCAGAGTCCTGGGGCTCCGTAGGGTTGGTGTGCCTGGCCTGAGAGCTGGAGCTGCGAGTTATCCTGGTCACTGTAGGCTGGGGGGCCCTGGACCTGCTCATCCCAACACCTGTTGACAACAGTAAAATGAATAACATTCACCATAAAAGAAAAGAAAAAAAAAAAAAAAAAAAATCAATCAGCCAACGTGAAGCTCTAATTAGACGTGGACTTTTCAGTGATTTGGTTTCCACTCCTTTTCTTTAAAAAGCTGTTAAACTGAAATCATCTCGGCTTTCTTTTCTCCTCAGAGGGAGGCTGAAATGTTTTAAAACTGTCAACAGTTGAACAAAAGGTAATGGCTGCAATATATTTAGCCCCCTCCCCTGCTCTTCAGCAGCTATGCTAATACAGTCCACAGCTGTGGCAGCTTTACTGTTCAGGGAAAGCAGAGCGTAGAGCTAAGAGGTGGGGGATGAGAGCTAAAAAGAGGGGCGGCAGAGGTGAAAGAGAACCGTGGATTGACTGTGAGTCAACAAACCCAGCTGGAAGAGAAAAGAGGATGCCCCCTAATGGCCCCTGCAGACTGAGGAAAAGCTGGGAGGAGATGTGGGGGGGTGAGGAGATAAATGATATGTAGGCGGGATTCAATAAAGATGGAACAGAGGAGCTGGAGAAGAGGAGAGTGAGAGGGAGGAGGGATGCTCCTCTTGCAAAGCTATTCTAAGCTTTCAAACAATCATGAGGAATGAGTGATCAGGCAGAGTCAGCGAAGAAGGAAACAAAAGAGCGACAACATATAAAACATGGCGTCTTCACGGAGTAACAGAGATGAGACTTTATCCCAGAAGCACCTTCAAGGAGGACTCTCATAACAGCAACACGGCAACTTTTCAAAGCTTTTTCATGGCAACTTTAACATTAAGAAAAAAAAATGCTAAAACACTTCAATTTTGGGATTTGTCAAGCATCTAAATTCTGCTTTGATTTTAGCCACTAAATCTTATTTTACTTTGTCTCCATAAAGGCCGAAGCCCCCCACATTACTATTTTTTTTTCCTTTCACATCCTACAGAACTATTAAAAACAGTGGGACGCCAAGGGTCTCGGCTTTTGTCTGGTCTCCTCTCAAAAAGACACTGCTGAGTACAAGCAATAAATCACCAGCCCAGTTATTAAGGTTTCTCTCAGATGGTGCAAAGAAGCTGCACACAACACCTCAACATGATCACAACCCTCTCGTAGTGCAGTCACTACTTCACAAGTTGAACTTCTCCAGCGAACTCAGGATGGTGTGGTGCCTTTAAAAAAATTCACAAGATTAAACCTGCCTTTCAGTGTTTTAAATGTCCCCCTTTTATCAGATAAAGGGCCTAAATGTGCCACAGATGCTGTTCTTATTCTTTAATGACAAATAAAGCCCCGTATAAATAACAAAAGGCTTAAAAAGGATTTAAGAAACCCCCCCGTTTCCCTACTTGGCCTTTCACACTACTTGCTCTCCTAGATCCCCCAGATCGAAAATCTGTATGTCCGATAACCAGACCACCAGCACTGTGGTTGCTCATATGAGGGGTTACAGTTCTAATTATGGATGTCCAACAACACTAGAAACACTTCAGTGAACACTGTTAAACTCCCCCCATCCCACCAGCAGCCCAAAATTCAGACTGAATGGTAATCCTTCCAATATACCAGAGGTTGAGATCAGGAACGAAATACCAGCCAAGAGAGGTAGACAGAAAAGTTGTGTTAAAGCAACAAAGACTCGGTGGAGAAGGCGAAAGCAGCACCTTCAACACTCAGGAGGGAAAACAGAAGCTGTTGATTTAAAAGAAAACTTTTTTTTTTCTTTTTTTGGTGTAATTTGTTTCATCTTTTGTATCCGAGTCTACATCATCCAACACGTTACTGTCATTCAACTTCTTTCTGAAGAGTTGAGAAGTTAAAACTTCAACTTGACGCTTTGCAGCTCAGCTGAGTCTTAAATGAAGCTCCATTTGATTTAATGAGCCCCCCCCCAACATTTAACCCTCCACGAACAGCAGCACTGAGGAAAACCAACTTTGATCTCTGCTGCCCCCCGATGCCGGGACAGCGACCAGCAGCTCGGTTGTCATGGCAACCTCTTCATTCCTTAGTTGGAGAGGCAACAGCTCTATGTTCTCCCTCCCCACCTGCTCACTAATGACACATCACTCTGTAGCATCTTTGTTGGCCTCTCAATTGACACAAAGCAGTGAGTCCTAATTTGTGTTAGTACGCTGTTTGCTCACACAGAGAGGAAGGTGGGTGGCGGGAGCTACATTTACCCCCGAGGGTCGATGGTTAAGTAATGATTCGTCCTGTTGCTACTCCAAATACACACTCAGGTTAAATTAAGAACAAATCCAGTATTAAAAATTAATCTTTTATGAGTACACAAGTAAAAAATAAACGAAAATTTAAACACACTCATCTAAAAGTGCATGATCTCATAACCAGATATTTAATGATTATGTAAAATAAAGTATTGATGTGGTGACATTTAAAAGAAACTGTAAATAAAAAATGGATGTCTGTTCAAGCCAGTAATACTGTATAATATACTGAAATAATCAATAATCAATGAAAATTTTTTCTTGTTTGGTCTGAAAATCTATCAGAAACTTACAGATATGAGAAAGAGCTTTTTTTTTTTTTTTAGATAAATCCTCATATTTAAAAAGCTTAACATCTCAGATTACAAAGATTATTTTTTTCAGACACCTAAAAAATAGATGGCACATTTATCAATTACACAGCTGATCACAAAGAAAAAATTATAAATTTCAAGCTTGTTTTAAGATTTACATTTTTTTCCAGCTTTCCTATTTGGACAAGATTTGAATGAATTTTGAAGCATCTCTTTCAACAGTGAAGCTGCTCCGCCCCCTGCTGGAACTTAAAAGTAATTACACATTAATGTAAAGGAAATCCTAGAAAGGAAGTTTGGAATAGGAATCCTCCTGGGGGAAACACAAAAAAAAAAAAAAATTTGGGTTTTTTTGCAATAACTCACAATTAGCTGTTTCACAGGAGTCAGAAGTTGATTTTGATTTGTATCAAGCACTCTGAGTGGAAAGTCAATGTACATTATTAAAACACAGCCATCAGTCTATGGCAGAGATATCACAAGTATCTGTATGATTATATAGTATTTTAATCAAATCTATTTTCATGCATTGGCTAAAAAATCTTCTCTGTTGTACAATGAAGCCAATTTAGCAGCGATTTGTTCATATGGATCATTTCTATATTTAAATGAAAAAGAAATTAGTTGTAAAACAGCACATATTCATGAACCAAGTGCAGAAAACCATCTGGTACTGGCTCCATGTTTCAGTTTGTCCCCCATCATGGTGGTGTCACAATGCACTCAAATTTTCCAGTTTGCCCACTATTTTCTTCTCTTTTTTTTGCCCCCACAACATTCAGTTTTACTGTCTATCCTGACTAATTACCACATAAAGAGTGTCAATATTGTGTATGAATGTAAACAAGATGTAAATCCTACACACACACACACACACACGCACACACAGACACACACACACACACAAACCATTGGAAAAACAGATAAATCATGTATTCAAGATAAGATTTTTCTCTCTGGAAGTAAATCAGGTGCCTTTTGACAGATCTCTTTACCCCAACCAGGGTCAGGAAGCACTATCAAATATAGTTTACTTTCTGCAAAGTTCTCCCAAATCACAAAGCAGATCAAGTCTAACCTCTGTTTCGTTTGTTTTTTCTGTTTATTAAAATATAAATTTGTTGATAGCTGCAAGATTTCTTCCATTAATGATGAAAGTGCTTCTGTGCACTTTCAATGCAGGAGAAATGTTGCAGTATCCTTGCCAAATTTGTTCTTAGATACATTCCTTACAGTTCTGCAGACAATGGTGTCACTATTCTCTAAATAATAACACAAATAAATTCAAACAACAGTTTTAATATTACACTCCTTATTTTCAATAAGAGAGAGAAAGAAAGAAAAAAAAAAAAAAAAAAAAAATTTAAAAAGATAAAGAAAAGAGAAAAAAAAAGAAAAAATTAAAATAAAAAAAAAAAAAAAGTACACCACACAAAACTCAATTAACTCAGATCTCAGCGCCATTGCGTTGTAAATCATTGCCACTGTTTCCACAGCCTGGGTATTTTCTGGTAATGTTGACTATTAAACCAATTTAAATGGGGATTTCATCAGCTGCTACCTGTCTCTTTCCCAGCTGCAGAGCCTCTGAAAGATGAAGGCGCGACGACAGACGGCAGACTTTGGTGCGACAGTAGGGATGTTGCACATGCAGCTGGAAACTCGTTCAGCTTCTCTTACACTAAAATCCAAGCTTATACTCCATAAGATGCAGCAGTCAGGACAACAACACGGAGTTAACTTTAACCAAACGCGTCTCCTTCCTCTAGGAACAAAGGTACCAAATCATGATGCAGTCTGAATCTGAAGCACAACGTTTCTTCCAACAGAGGCGTCACCCTGCTGCTGTTTCCGGGTACTAAATAACCCACAACGAATACAGGCGGGAATCGGGGACGGAGTCACGTGATGTTGTGCTTCCGCTTTTCAAAATAGTTGAGATATTTGTAGTTGAAACCGGTTGAAACACAGAATCATGTCAGAAAATGTCGCTGGTGTAAAACCACTTCATGAAGTTTAAGACGAGTATCATCCTGTCTTGATTACAGTGTGATCTTCTAAAGTTTTTTTTTTTTTTTTTTTTTTTTTAAATAAAGCTGGAAGTTCTAACTTGCCAGTTAGCTCGTTAGATGCAACCTTAACCACCCTCCATTAAGGCTCCTTTGTGTCCTGCTGTCTTTCATTATCGGACAGACTGATTAATCCAGATGTGTGCCTGACCTCAGTAACCATGACGGCAATGCCCAGACACACCTGGATTATTATTATTATTATTGTTATTTAAACACATTGTTTCCTATAAATGATGAAGAGAAAGTTGTTAAAACTTATATGCTTTTTAAAGGAAACATATTTAACTTAATTTCTCATTCATACATACATTTAATAGTTTAGGCTGTCATTTTCTTGCGCGTTTTAATGAATATTGCACAAATATTTTGAAAGCGGTATTCGGAAGTAGCTCCTCAATGTAACTTGTCTCACTTTACAGAAAGTTTGTTGCAGTTACAGATCTTGGCCACTAGAGGGCAATAACACCAAATACTCTGGCAATTCAAAGGTTGAAACAGGCACATTCCCATTTACTAAACATTAGTTTTTTTGTTGTTGTTGTTGTTTTGTTTTTTAAATCTTTTTTTTTTTTTTTTTAAACTCTACTTATAAAAGTGGACCCAAAAATACTTTTATGTCTCGTTAACTTAGTCAGACCATCAGAGCTTCTCGATCTTGGTCCAGGCAGTGTTACTACGCTGCTAACCACCCATGGGTTATCCGTACCAACGTGATTCCAGAATTTTGCAGCGGAATCAATAAACTACAAGACAATTTATGTAGAGAAATGACTTTTTAGTCACTTTATAATAACAATGTATATATGTCATATAATTTCTTAAAGTGATACCGTATAACTTTTGAACCAAATGTTCAAAAAAAATTAAGATAAAATATAATAAAAAAAAATTATAAAAGTAAAAAAAAATAAATTATTTTGGGAAAAAAAAAAAATAATTGAGGGGGGGGGGGGGGGGGGGGGGGGGGCCCTCAAAAAAAAGGAAGGGGGGGATTTTGGGGGGGGGGGGGCATTATATAATGGGGTAAGGTAAGGGGTGTGGTGTGGGGAGGGGGGAGGAAAAAAAAAAAATATTATCAAAAAGGAGTAAAAAAAAAAAAAAAAAAAAAAGAAAAAAAGAATTTGATATGGTAGGGGAGGGGGGGGGGCGGGGGGGAAGTAGGGGGAGTGCCAAGGGGCCCATTAATGATCACTAGGCACCGTTTTGCAATTACTTCTATCTAAAGGCCCTATAAAAACCACGTCGACCACACTTGGAATGCTTCTGAATGTAATTACGATTTCCATCTTACTGTGGGCTTCTTCTTCTTCTTTTTTTTTTTTTAAAAAAATACTTTGTTTTAAACATTAACACCGGGGAAAAAATATTAAAAGCAACGCCGAGTCGATGAACATAAATGTTCTCCAGCAGGGCTTGTAGCCAATTACGTGGTCGCTGCTTTATTGTTAAACTACCATCTGACTTTAGTGTGTGTCTATTTTTTTTCTTTTTTGTCTTTTTCTTCTGATCTTTTTTGTCTTTTTTCCATCTGACATTCAGTCGCCGTGTGTAACTGCTGCTCATTTCAGGCTTTAAATGTCATTTTAGTACAAACCCAAATGCATACAAGCAGTCTCCCTCTATTGGTCGTTATTTGTAACTACACATCAAAACCCAGACGGTTACAAAATAGATTGAAAAACTGTTTTAAACTGTGGTTTTAATTTAGGCAGGGTTAGCTCTAATTAAGTTTACCAGGTGTTGAAGTAATTGTTGTACATTTGACTAAGAGTCAAAACTGAAAAATAAACATTTATACGGAAACGTCCGTATGGTAATTATTGCCAGAATTTGGGCGTTTTATTGCCCTCTAGCGGCCATAGTCCGTAAACACAATAAATATTCTGTAAAGACCAACAAGTTACAATAGGGAAGAACTTCCTGTTACCGCTTTCAAAATAAAATACTGTTGACATGAGCGCATTGAGTAAAATTTTCAAGAAAAATGAAAACTAAAGAATGAATGAATGGAGCTATGAGAAATTAAATTCTTAATCTAGCAAATGTGTGTGTGTGTGTGTGTGTGTGTGTGTGTTATATATATATATATATATATATATATATATATATATATATATATATATATATATATATATACATACATACATACATAAGCTAGCATCGCAGTTTCACAGTCAATAGGTCGCTGGTTTGATTCCCAGATGGGGAGGGGGTTCGAACAATTCCAACTGCGGCCTTACTGTGTGGAGTTTGCATGTTCTCCCCGTGTATGCGTGGGTTCTCTCCGGGTACATCGAAAGACATGTATGTTAGGTTAATTGATCACTCTAAATTGTTCCAAGGTATGAATGTGACTGTGAATGGTTGTCCGTCTCTCTGTGTTGGCCCTGCAACAGACTGGCGACCTGACGGTACAGAAAATGTCTAACTAATGACTTATATATATATATATATATATATATATATATATATATATACACACACATATATATATATATATTCACATACAGTCATCCACAAAAGCATTCATACCCTCCAATTGAAGGAAAGACTAAATTCACAAGTTATTCAAATAATAGCACACTACAGAAACTAATAATAATAAACTAATATAAATAAAAATGTACAAAAGATTCAGTGAAGTAAAATACTGCTTTTGAACTGTGGTTTAAAATAATAATAATAAAAAAAACAAAAACAAACAATCAGAGAATCAAAATGTCCCAGACACTTTAGAGCACTTTTCCCATGAACAGTGGAGCAAAATGCCTGTCAACCGGTGTCGAAGTCTTTTTCAACATTACAGAAAACACCTGATTGCAGTGATTCCCTCAAAGTGTTGCTCAACAAAACTTTAGCTTCAGACCCTCATCTGTTCATTGTTACATATTTTTTTTGCTTGTTTTTAATAGTTCTGTTGAACCCCAATACAAAATCAGTGTCATGATTTTCATTTAAAAAAATTAATTATTACTTCTTTTCAAATTCAACTTATTTCAGTGACAGCTGATCTTTTCTCTTTTTTAAATGGAGGATATGGAGGGTATATATATATGTATATGTGTGTGTTATATATATATATATATATATATATATATATATATATATATATATAACTTCCTATTTATATGTGTGGTTTAACTGTTTGGATGACTGTTTGGTAGGACTACTGTACAGTATGTGTCATGACAATACCTCATTAACTGATTATTGTGTATTGGCGTCTCTTATTTTTATTTCTGAAAAGTGGAAATCCTACCCCTTACTAGGATTTTTTTTTTTTTTGTCTGTTTAACTTTTCACACTAAGAACTCGACTGCCACTTGAAAGTTACAGCAATTGCAGCTCACCGTTTTTTTGTTTATTATTTATTTTACTTTGTCCCCATTTGTTTGGGCCCCATTTGAACGCATCACCAAGTGTGTTATTTATTTATTTATTATTCGCAATAAAGTGCCAAATAGCAAACTAGTCTCGTGCAGCTGGCAGCTTTGAGACACACGATAGGCTACGTGTTGATTAACGTGGATGAAGCAGACGAAGCAGAGCGTGGGAGGAAACTTGTTGCGCAGATCCCAGGTCAGCTGGTAGCGGCTCGCAGACTGAGCGTAAATGTGAGCGTCGTTGTTGAATCGCGCATGTTGACAGCGGCAGTCGCCCTCCACCGCAGGCACGAAACAGGCTACTACCACATGCACTCTGACGGTGTCTCAGAGATTCGGGATGAATGAAATGTCAGCACATTTTCATTTGGGGGGATTTTAAAGAAGGTCTTGTTCTGTCGGACGCACGCTGTCCTCAGCGCCGGGTAAAATTTGAGATTTTTTTCCCCCCTATTTCTTTTCCTTAGTTTTGTTTACTTACCTTACACTCGGGAGAACAAAAAGTATATATGATGAAGTTTAAGCCCAACCAGACCAGGACGTACGACGGCGAAGGGTTCAAGAGAAGAGCAGCGTGTTTGTGTTTCAGAAACGAGAAGGAGGACGAGGTAAGCTGCGGTAGTTGACAGCCGAAGTTTATGGTTTCTGTTTGCATGATGGAGATGGCGTTTACAACTTTCTTTATTTCTGACAGTCTCACATTAACCACGCAACCCTAAAGAAATATTATTTACGCTCCTAAGATGGCAGTTGATTGCTGGATTCAATTAAGGTCCTGGACAGAGATGATCAGTAACCTAATTGGCTAAAAGCGCCAAATATTTGACTTGTTTTAACAGCAGGGAGCGCGCGTGCAGCCAGCAGCTGAAGAAATCAACATAACTCATAATTTATAAAGGCAAGCCATCCTCACAACTATTGTTAGTGACACTCAAGAATTTATTTGACATATCTATTTGACCCCAGTTGCATTTCACAACTGATATTGCATGTGAATAAACTTCACTGCCATCTGTTATATACAGCTTATAAATACTTGCTGTCATTATAAAAAATATTACAGTCAGAGATGGTTTGTTTAAGGTGGAGCTTGTTATTCACTGTAACACCATGTTGTTGCGTGTGCAATTTTATTTATTTTTTTTTTTTTTGGGGGGGGGGGGGGGGGGGTTGCTTGTTTGATGCTACATTTTTATGCGGTTTTATTCAGATTTTATTGTAAAGACAACTCAAATGATTTTTACTTGAGATTAAAGTAGGGGTTTCTATAAGAGGCATCTTGATTGGATAATAAACTAATCATGCAACCATGTCGTTCTAATAAGTTTTGCATCCAGTCTAATTAATTCTCCCTATAAACAGTCTTATTTGGGATAACAATCTAGACTTTGCAAGTCAATATTCAAAGTAGTACAGTAAAGGAGTGGGGGGTGGTGGTAGCTAATGACGGCAGCAAGTTAAGGACTACATGTGATAGGGGGGCTGTGGCTGTTACACAGTGTGCTAACCACCAAGTGACCCATTGGCTGCAATTTATAGAAACAAGGTGCAGGCACTTGCCATCCACTGACAGATTTGTTTTCCAGCTCCTTGGGCTTGTACCCTCTTCCCTCTCTGTGGCTCCTCTTCTGTGACATATATGCTGACACAAGATAAAAGTCTCTTTGATTACTTCTAAGGGCACTGCAGGATGATGAGATGGGCTCATGTCTCGCCCGTCTTTGCTTTTCATCTCTTGTGTCACTCTTGATGTTGAAAACTATCCATCCCTGCTGCATGCCTGGTTTACAGTCACTTCCTCAACATGTCAGCTGCAGGCCAGAGGAACAGCAACAGGTCTGCATAGGAGGACCAGAAAAGATGACTTAGGCTACCAGTCTGGACTTTGTTTACCCCCTCTGTATTAAAATCATCAAGAGGTGCTAAACTTTATCTTTATAAAGCACTTAATATGTAACTTGTCAGTATGGTTGGAATCAGTGTTATATTTTTGGTAACAATACAGTGCATTTAATACACCAACATTTCTGAACATCTGATAAAGTTCTTCGTACCGAAAACAAGAGAACCGAAAAAGACTGTAGAAATTAATTTTATTTGGGAACTAACTGGACTAAAGCAACTAATGAGGACAAATTCTAACTCCTCTCTAACTCCTTAATTTTACTGTATAAAGCAGGGATAGAAAATGGATAGATGGAATATTATATAAACATAGAGTGGTTATGTCATCTCTTTGCATGTCTTTCTTTTAAAAAAACAGTTTTTCTATTTCTAAAAAGGGACAGAGCATAATAATAAACATAAAATTTAAATATGTAAGATTATCGCAATTTCTATGTTTGGTCCCTTGGCAGTCTAACACAATAAAAAAATAGCATTATTCAATATTAAACTGATATTTAGGCCTTTTCAACATGTTCTTAATAATTATTGTTCCATCAAAATTCAGATGATCAGCTGTTGTTGCCCAAACCATGAAACTACCACTATAGACAGGGCAGTTTCATTTTTTCATTTCTAAAACAATATTTTATTTTATTTTATTTTATTCTATTTGTTTTTATATGTTTATATGTTTTCTATCTGTTTTTTTTAAATCTGTTTTTGTTATTGTTTTGTGTGAAGCATTTTGGTCAACTTTGGTTGATTTTTAAATGTGCTGCCATACAAATAAATTTGATTTGATTTGAAGATGTTCATGCTCGAGTGCAGTATATTTTTTATTACTGAGATATTACTCACTCCATTTAAAGGGATATTGTGTAAGTTCTCCTGTGTTTTATTCACAAAAACTGATTATTTGGTTCAAAAGTGTTTTTTCATTAATCAGTAATCACTCCCATCAACAAACTGAAGTGCTCCTCTAAGTTCTAAATTTGCCGTTTGTATCATTCATTTACACATCGAGCGGGTCGGCTCGGTGGAGGCTGCCATGTCGTATCGCCATGTTTTTGCGTTCGGGAGAAGTATGACGGCAGGAAAACATAGACACTCACCGGACACACCAGAGTTTTCAGCTCAGTTCGAGGTAATGCCTTTGAAAAGTCACCGCGCTGCAGAGGGGAGAGACTAGCGTCTCACTGACGCTGGGTTCACGTGCAGTCGGGCAGACGGCCGTTAGTAACAAACCAGATGTTATTTTAATCAATAAAGCCGAACGAAAGACGGTAAAACATGGGTCAGGGAAAACAATACGACATCGCCATGACAACCGAACAGATGTGGACTGATGTCACTGTAACTGACGGACCACGTCTTCACATAGAGGCTGGTGATAACTTTACATGCAGCGGATGTCGTCGGTCTGCCCGGTTTCACGCGAATGCAGCATGAAAAGTACGAGGGAGCTGCTCCCGATTACACAGTGTCCCTTTAAAGCAAGAAGTTCTATTTTCACTTCATCTGTCCACAAATGTAATTTCCTTTTGACTTTTCTTTGTCAGCTTCAGTGGCTCTTTTTTGGGGGTAGATGTTTTTTCCTCTCTGCTCTGCCATGCCTGTTATGTTTATTTGCTCTAATGTTAAACTCATGAAGATGAACATTGATGAGAGGCATGTTGCCAGGTAGAAGTTGCTCAGGTTCCTTTTGTGAGCTCTGTTGGTCGGCTGCTGCTGGGGAGCGAGGCAGCCGTGTTAAATCTCTTCTTTTTTGCATGGATTGATGGAGTTGAAACAGTTTAGAGGTGAATTTTGTCGCATTTTACTGTCTGATCATTTTGAGATCCTCACACTTCTCATTTGGCTGTGTCATGATACACTTCCACAGGTGATGCAGAGATTCTGCTGTTTAGATAAACATTAACTCTCAGCTGATTATCATCTCATTAACTGAAAACACTGACTCTACCTTTTGAAGCTGAAGTTCACTTTTTGGATTTTCATGAAAATCTGACATTTTGCAAACCTGCAAGATGTTTTAAAAGAATCAGATCTGATTGGGGCTGAAAGCTCTTCCCCACTCTGAACTCTGACTGAGGTGTGTGATGCCTGTTGGGGTCATTAACCTCCTCTGCTAAGCTCTGCCTTGTTTTCATACAGAAAGGCCACTGCTGATCCAGTGGTTTTTGAAAAGCCTTGTGGCTGTGCATGAGCACGAGTGCCTTCGTGTTTCACATAGTGTTTGTGTGAAATTGCGCATCCATGTGTGGGTTATGTCTGTTTGTTAGAGACACAACTGGCAGTGTCTCTGCTGTCCCCTGCCCTGCACAGAGAGATTAAATGAATAGTGATTCAGATGAGGCTGCTCTCATGCTTTGGAGCTTTTAATTCGCTATCTCATATTTGTTCATCATGCTGCAAACTTTGCATCATATTAATGCTACATACAGTGTTGTGTTGTATTGCCTCACTTTGGCTCATGGTAGTGTTGAAATAAGCACTTAAATTCTGCTTTTACTCAGTGTAGTGAGATAATAGAGCATAAAACATGCAGTTATTACCCATTAGTTTAGTATATTACACTATTTGTCCCAAAGCATTAAAGTTTTATGAGTTAGAAGGATAAATAAGGAGTACTGAGGTGGGAAGACTTCTTATTGCCGGCATTTTATTGAGTGATTACTGCAGAATTAAGTCATTGAATAGGAAATACCGTAGAACAATGATCCCTTGTACCTTTTAGCTCAGCCTTTTTTTCCAAACATGAATATTGACTAGTTTGTGGTTGTAGGACAAAGCTACATGGTCCCTGGAGAGTTTGTTAATGCAGGTAGAGAGATGGAGTCCACCCACATGCACTCAAGCCTGTACATCAATCATTCGAAGCCTGTAAACAGCCAAACAGGACCTCTTTTGTGAGGTTTTAACTTGTGTGGTAATTCCTGATAAAAAATTTGATTGGTGGAAAAAGTTCTGCAAATAGTTTGACTGGGGAAAAAAATTGGATGAAAGTTTCTGAATCCTGAAATATTCCTCTGTTTTTATCTAACTGTTTTTGTGGAACATGGTCACGCAGCATTAAATTTGACTCATCACAGTAATTTATGTGCAGTGGAGACCAATTTTGGTTTAAATGATTTCTATAATTCATGCTTTTCACGAATCTGACATGCTCGTGCTATTTGGTCTCAGAAAAAAACACTTCTGTTTTACTGGGATGTTAAATTGTCCAATTTAGGTGCTGGCTTTGAATGAGCCTCTGCTCTTAAGGGACACATGAATGTGTTATCTGTTGCTGGTGAACGAGCTGGCAGCACGTGTCTAGCTTAAGGCAGGATTCAGAAAGTACTCACACGTGAACTTAATGTGGGTCAGTGGGATGCCAGATAGGGTTTAAGGTCAAGTGACAGCAGCAGAGAGGCACCTTGCTCAAAAACGTCAAATTGTTTGTGGCTTAATTTGATTCTTTACATTAGACTGCTGCTTATGTTTAATCTTTAACAGTTTAGAAAAAAAACAACTTTTCAATTAAATGGTGGTGTCCAGTTTAGGTTGCTCCTCATGCCAGTGTGTTTATTTCCATCCTCCAAAACTTTGTTTGGTAATATGTAAATCAATATAAGACTAGAAAAGATTTTCAAAAATGTCAAATCTAAAAGAAAACCCGCCTAAATTTTCTAATGATCAACAGCTTTCACATGAAAAAAAATTAGCAACCACAAACAGGCCAGTACATGAAACGTCATGTTGGTTATTTTCATTCACTTATTTTAATCGCGTGGCAAAGAGAGAAATGTAGAGCAGCCCACTCCAGTCTAATGTTGTATTAAGTAAATGAAGTGAATGACCGGCGAGAAATTTGAGAGATGTTCAGTAGACTGCTGAATGAAGAGCATCTCACTTGGCAGGCCGCTTTAGCAGTGATGGACTCCGAACTTGGACATGCCATGCTGTTTGCATCTGAACTCTGCAGCACCGACCTGACACAGGCCTCTCTCCTTGGCAGGTGCTGCTGGTGAGCAGCAGTCGACATCCAGACCAGTGGATTGTGCCTGGAGGAGGAATGGAGCCTAATGAGGAGCCCTGTGGAGCTGCTGTGAGGGAGGTGTACGAAGAGGTGAGCTCATGACAAAGATGACCTGTCATGTCGCCTGTTTTAAGTTAAGTGTTTGTTGCAGATTTTAGGGGTCCATAATGGTGATTTATGATTACTTTACTGTAGGTTTAAAATTTGATGGTGCTGCTTATGTGTTTTACAAAGAATACTTGCTGTTTAGATCAATTTATCTCCTCTGAATAAATCGCTGTAAGAGCAAATTTAGATTTTAGGCCTATGTAAAATGAGTAATTTTGTATTTTCAAAATCAGTCATAGTCATCATACAGCAATAGGATACAAACCGCCCCCAAAACTGCTGACAATGAGTCTGAGGTGCTTGCCTGTCCTCTAATCTGAGTCTGATTATGCCTGTTGGGATCTCGGGGCAGCTGTGGTTCAGTTGGTAGAGCGGGTCGGCCAATGATTAAAGGATCGGCGGTTCGAATCCTGATCCCCTGTTGTTGTGTCCTTGGGCAAGATACTTAACCCTCCTTGCCTCCAGTGGGGGCACCACTGGTGTACAGTATGAATTTGTGTGAATGAATGGCTGCCACGCTTCCGTCAGTCTGCCCCAGGGCAGCTGTGGCTACATACGTAGCTGACCATCACCAAGTATGAATGACCATCTGTATCCGGGGGTGGCGGACTGGATGCGGTGCCACTAGTGCCTTGGCGGGGGTTGGTATTCCAGCTGTGCCTCCCCCAGACACCTGGGCCTTTGCGGTTGCAGTTGCTGTGCCGCCCCGGTGCAGACGGCTCCTCTAATGGGGTTTTCTCACTTTGTCCATCTGCACTTAGCCTCTGGTATATCGATTTACTTGAGCTGGGGAGGATTGGTGATTTTTTTGTGTTTTTTAAAAAATATATGCTGTAATGTTTGGTGTTTTTTGAAGGTCAGTGGGGGGGAATATTTTTAAACTGTAAAGCACTTTGAGTCATGCCCCTTGCTTGAAAAGCGCTTCATAAATAAAGATTGATTGATTGAATTTGCCCTAAAATTTAAGAGTAGATCCTAATAAAGATAAAAGCTATTACTAAAGAATCTTAGCTCTCAAGAGAGCTCCTAAGGTGAGATCTGGTAAGAGCAGGGAAGAGGACTTTTAAGCAGCTTAGGAGTTCATAAGCAGAGGATAACATGATGAATGGAAGAGGCAAGAGAGATTTTTTTCAAACACTTGATGACCGTGAATTAATGAAATGCTACAGATTCGGTCGTGCAGGAATCATGTTTGTGGTTGATCTCATTAGAGATGCACTTACTTCTCCAACTCAACGTCATAATGCAATACCACCCAAAATGAAAGTCGTCACAGCACACTTTTATGCTCATTGAAGAAGCAGACACTGATCCTCTGTCCGGTTGGGTTTCCTTATTCTTTTCTTCTCCATTTCTGTTTACTGGTTTGCAGTAGATTTGAAAGCCAACCAAAACTGTTTCTTATAGGTTGGTCAGCAATCACAGTCATTGATAAAAGCTGATACCAAATATACCAAATTGAGTTGAAATGTTAAAAGTAGAAAGTGCAAAATTACAAAATGTGTGAAAACTAATTTTAAAGTATAGATTACTACTACTTATTTAACATTAACAGATATTTTCTTTTATGCAAAATCTACAATTACAGCCTTCATAAAATTAAGTATGATTAAGTTTATCGATTGGAGTGGCCGTCCTTTGCCCTTCATCACCAAAAGTACATTTTTTTGTCTAGCTTTTAGGTGATGATGGATGAGTCATACCTAGCAATGGGGTCAACCACACCTCCTCACCAAGATAGGAGTTTCTGTCCATTCTTTGCTCTGAGTTCTCTGAGAATGTTCTGGAATCACTCCTAAGCTAAAACTCCTTGCTAGAAATTTTTAAGTTAAGTTAGGAGCGCTTTGAAAGGATTCTCAGAATCTTTACAAATATGGGCCCTGGTCTGAGACACTACAGGACTCCCTCAGGTGCTCTCTGTCCACAGCCTTACTGCTCAGAGTAACCTCTACAGAGTGGGAAAGACCTGCTCAATCTTGGATGGGTGGTTATAATATTGTGGCTGACTGGTGTGCATTTGTATCTTATATCTCCACCTTGAAAGGTCTGTGAAGATTAAGCCTGACATACACTGCACCCCAGCCATCATCCAAAGACTCCTGGGGTCAAGAGGTCAATATATATATATATATATATATATATATATATATATATATATATATATATATATATATCCATCATCTTTTCTCCAGCTCCTTTTCTTGACATAGTTGGAATATATGCAGTCACAAAAAAATGGTTGGAGAAGTTTTTAAGGAAAATAAAAGATAAAATTCTTATTGAGGTTGGTAACTTAAAAAGGGATGAAAATGTCTATTATTGCTACAGGCAGCTCACACTCACCTTCCTGTCATATTTATCGACGGAAATCAAAGTTAGAACAACTGAATGAAAAGTAATTGAGAGTAAATTGAAAGTTGCGGCTGCAATGAATTGTGGGACAGAATGATCTCCTCTTTATCATGAATGATGATCTAGAGTTTCCTTTGCTAAAAGAAGCACCGGAGCGCCTTTCTTTGAAATGTAGGTCATTCCAGCAGCTCTTATCTTTGCTGCTATACTTGCATGTCTTTTTATGTAGTTAGGAAATTTCCTGATCAAAACAAACTGTATGGTTGGACGTCAGCGCTACTACTGCAAGGTCAGTGAGGATTCAAAGATAAGAGAGATGGTATAATCCGTAACACTGCCGACTATTGATGCCATAGATCTAAGCTGAAAAAAGACCAGCAATGAGCATGAATGGATTTTGTGAAGCAGTTTATGCGCTGAAAAACTGAATGTGAAGGCTACTTGTTAAAGAATCCAAAGCTGGAATTTCCCCGCAATGCAAACATGTCAACATAATTGTGAAACAAAGCACATTAAGAGTTCACATTCATGAAAACTAGAAAAAGGAGGAAGGAAACATTTATGATTCTTTTACATTTCCTAACACCAGCAAAAGTTGCACCATCATCCTCATGAGCAGGACCAGATTCACATGAATGGGAGAGAAAAATTTGCACTCTTGCAAAAATGGTCATTTAATTAGTTTTGTGGTTTAGTACAGCAGGCTGCTGATTTTTGGCCAGAGTCTTTTACCACGAAGCAAGCTGTGAACTTCTGCTGTGGATCGTATGGTGTGCTCACAGACTTGAAGAATGACAGTGACATTTAGGGAGGGTTTCCAGTTACCCACATCCTGCACACCAGTCTTGTATCTGTTATAGATGGGCTGCTCACCCCCTGCAGGGAGCAAACTATCTATTTAAACTATAGTTTTGAATATTACAGTATCATTTTCAACACAGCAATCAACGTTGGCGTCACGCTACAGAAAGTTTGAGCTTTTCTGAGTTTAATTAAAAGCTGTAGGAGCTTTAAATGATGTTTATAACATGAGATGGAAAGTAGTTCCTCATATACGATACTACATATTAGCTATTACCAGGTTTAAGGACTTTGAAAGAACAAAATATTCTTGTTTATAACAATATGAAAAACAATCAAGAAGACTTTTTTTTGTTATTTGTAATACTTTATAGACTGTATGAACTGAGGGCACTTAATATCAGTGAAACTGGGACATGGTTGTCTTGGTCTGTTGTCGCATTCCAGACATCTTGACTGATCATGATGGTTTTGAAATGAGAGGACGGGCCTAAACTGTGCCACACAGCAAGAGTTAGAAGTCCTATACAGAGTCAGGATCTCCTGGTATGTGTCACCTTTTCCCCATGGCCAGCAACAGGGAGACCCTGCTTTTAGATGATATGAAAGTTGAATACACATGTTCTGTACAGAGCAGAGCTGTTCTCATCTCTTCATTGTAGGTTGAGGTCTTCACACTGGAATCCTACGTTTCCTGTGTAGCTCAGTGACCATGAAGATGCAAGGATCCAGTCAATAATATCCAGATTTACTGAAAAGGACACTATTAAGATATATATTGACGTATCGGAGTGTGCAGAATAATCTACTGCAGCATAACTGAGAGACTCAGAACTTCCTGCAGCGTTATTTGTCAGACCATATGAATATGCAAGGATGGGTAGTTGGTTAAAAATGGAGGAGGCAGTATTTCAAACCCTGGGTCGAGCCACAAAGCTCAGACTTGATTCTTCCTGACCAGTCATTTCTGCTGTTTATGGTTCAATCTGTCAGTTTGTAGTTATAAATGTGATTTTAAAAGTTCTGCTTCCATTTCCATTAAAAAGTAGCTGTTTCTGGTCAAATGGCTGACTCATCACCCTGGTAAATAGGTGAAACTATCAAGTATCTCACAGGAAGACCACAAAGGAGCCCCCCCCATGAAGTTAAACCTTTAGGTTATAAATCTTAGCTGTGGAATACTCATGAGTGGATTACGACTGTACAGTTAAGCTCTTAGTTGTTGCCCTTCCCCAGAGTAAATCAAACTGTGCACAAGCAGAGATGGATCTGGACTCGTGCACTGTGCCCGTGTTAAGCCCTCATTCTTGTCATTGTGTCATTCAGACTATGTTTAGGCCTACCTGGTCATCTCTGCTATCCTGTCTCTCAGGCACGTGGCAATGCTGGGGTGGCACTGAGCCACAGGGTCTCCTGTCCCAAATTAGAAAAATGTCAAATTAAAAATACACATACAACTCAACCAATGACAAACTGTTTCTTTAATGAATAAGTTTAATGAATTATGTGGAAAATTGTTGATGATATAAGCATTTTTAAGGAAAAACATCTTATCAATCCGGTTTAAATGCACCAATTTGTTTCTTTTTTTGCAGGCTGGTGTGAAAGGAAAAGTTGGTCGACTACTGGGGATATTTGAGGTGAGTTTATCAACTTCTGTGATCCTGTGAAAACTCCAACCAATGCCATGCCATGGCTAGGAGTAAGCTTTAACATACTCGATGTTGAAGCTTTCTAATATTTTTATTATGTGTACCTAGTAGAGGAACAGAATTAGCTATTATTATTTATGCAAGCTTTGCATACACAGTTTATATGAGATATTTAAAATTGCCTTCTCTTGATCTAAAATTTCTGCAGCACAATCAAGACAGAAAGCACAGGACTTATGTCTATACCCTCATAGTGACAGAGATGCTGGAAGACTGGGAGGACTCCGTTAACATTGGTATGCCTTCATCTGTTTTTTGTTTTTTTCCCCCTGTCTAATAAGATTAAGCATTGTCTCTGAAAAGCATGCAACTCTACATAATGGCATATAAAAGAAGCTGTAGACCACTGCAAAAAATCCTGACTATGGTTTAGCCAAAGTGGTTGTTTGGGGAAGAAAACCCCAAAATATTTATCTGAATGTTGTACAGGTCTTTGCTTCAATTGGAAATTTCCATTTGAGGTGCCAAAGGAGTTTCGACAAATTTATTAAATCCAAAGATTCACTTCCAACTGTTTCCAAGACATTAGATGTTAAATCAAAGTTACACTGATATTTACTCACTCACAGTACAGGCTTCACATTGTATTACTTTCTCCAAGTACATCTCAAAGCTCACCTTTATTTTATTTATTTATTCATTTTTACAAGGATTGCAAAAAACATTTGGATCTTTTTGGTCTAATGTGAGAGGGTGCACAATTTTTTATTTACAGTACTGCGTAATTAAAGCCCTTCAGCCTGCATTCAACTTTTAGCATTTAAGAAAATTAAAGGATCTTGGTATGTTTACTTCTTGCGCACAAAGTTTATGTTTGCATTCACTGTTTGTCACTAAACACATAGTGTGTCCTTGTGCCCTGACAATGTGAAAGTGTGTCATGTAAAAGTAGAAAAGAAAGTACAATATATCACTTTTATAAAATCTGTTTTCCTGAAAATAAAAGTAAACTGTTTAAAATACATGACTTTAGATGCATGATTACAGTTGTTGCTGCATTACATCACTTGTTGCTGCATTTTAATTTGCTACAAAAGCTCTCAGTAAGCAGAATTGCATGCAAGTTGCTGGAGAGATGCATACTGAACCCTTGAGGAACTCGTGAACTGATGAAAAAATCTTTCAAAGTGACAGAAAAGGTTCTTTCAGAGAGGCGTGGGCATAATGAATCGAGAAGTGAAGACTGATAAGATGCCAAAGATTAAATTTTGATTTATGGAGCAGAGTTCTGATTAAACATATAACTGCAGAGTTAAAAATATCAGACAAGCCTGCAAGGCAGTGATCAAAAGTAAACCATTGATGGGATGATAAAAAAAATATACAAGGAAACAAAGGAAAGACTGCTGTGATCTCCAGTCATCTATTTGTAAAATAGGAAACATGCATGTAGTATCAGTGCATTGATTGCACTTCACCTAATGGTCCTAAAATACTGGCTGATGAAAATGTAGCAACAGTTTGTTCCCTCTCTGAAACACAAGTTACTTCCATCCTACTCATTAGATGAACTTTCACAGAATGTATTTGACCGAACATGAAAGATATTTTGTCTCATTTCATTGACCTTGTTCTCTCACATCTCAGGAGGTGCTGACAAGTACTTAGCAGATAATTCGCATCACACATGGCAGTGAAGTTATGTAAAACTATGTCCTAATTTGTTTTTAATGTATCTAATACTTTACATCTTATACTCCTTTACAAATAGGCTAAGTTGTTACAAATATATCTTACTGATCTGGAAAATGTTGTAGTCTTTTACTTCCCATCACCCTGAGAAATAAAGTTCAGCCTGCTCACAAGGGGGAGGAATGTTTACTGCTCCCAGTTGTTTTCCAGTTATCATCACTCACTACAGCCCCCTCCATATTTGTCCCCTGTTGCTCTGCATGATGGGTGTTACTGAGCAGAAAAGGTTTACTGGTCTAACTTGCTCTCCCCTCTGGTGATTAACTTTAGGATGTCTAAATAAAGTGGATGAATCCCCCCCCCCCCCTCCGCACATACAGTATTCTGATATTGCAGGCCCTGTTGTATTGATAAAGACCTACCAAAATGCAGTTTACTGGAAAGAAAAACAATGTACCTGTCTTCCTTTTCTTTCCTTATTCCTGCATTAAAGCCTTTAAAGGAATAGTACACCCACATTTCCTACTCACCCTCATGCTGAGCAAGACTGTGGAGCTCGGGTCTCAGGAGGGTATACCAAAAAAAATAAATAAAAAAAAACCTTAGATAACAGCGTACAAGCAATACAGTAAGTTATCTGGGGATGGCTCTTAGCATGGAAAAAGGCACTCAGTCAAAAGAGGCCTAAAATTAACTCTGGCTATTTTTTAAAATGCATGTGGTGCAAACCCAGCATTTCTAATAACTTATAACACCATCTCTATTGTAAAGCATGGTGGTGGCAGTGCCATGCTGTGGGGTGTTTGTGATTGAAATTTGATCAAAGGAATCAAAGGAATGAAGGATACTGCTAAAGCAATACTCTCATGACTTCAGTACAAAACATTTTAATGACTGAATTGAAGGTTTAACCTCAATCTGGTCGGGAATCTGTGGTGTGTGTTGCATTGAGGGGAACAAATTAGTGCAGAAATAAAGAAATGTGGTTGATACAGTATATTGCAAAAGAAAAGTCTTACCTTGAAGTACAAGGAAAGAATAAAAAGCACATCCACATGACACCATGTTTATGAATTTGTCACATTAAGTAGCTTATCCTCTTATAATGTTTAAAAGGTTAATGCAAAGTTGACCACAGGCTTGAACCCACAAAGTACCAGAATATCATTTACTTGTTGTCCAGAGTTTTAGAAATAAGGCTATGCTCTGGAATTCTTTTCTTTGTGGTTTTTGTTTTAATTTTACTTACAATCCATATCAATGAGTATTGGTAAGGCCCCAGAATTTTACCATATTGCATTATACAGTTGTTAAACTGATACACACAAGAAAATTGCAAACACCAATAAATAAAAAGTGATGTATGATTGTTCATCAGTCTATAAAGCACTGTAGTTTTCATTTTGTATCTGTCAACGAGATGCTGGAGAGATTAGAGAGACAAACTCAGAGACACAAGGTCACAGGTGCAGTGTCAGCAGTGGCTGCCACGTCTATCATGTATCATACTGAAATGTCACTGAGTACAACAATGAATTCCATTTGTTGATCACTCTAAGCTGCTTTCAAACCTCTTACCTTTGTCCTTCACAGGAAGGAAGAGGAAGTGGTTTCAGGTTGATGAAGCCATCAGGGTACTTCAGAGCCACAAGCCTGTCCATGCAGAGTACCTACGCAGACTCACAGACACCTGTAATGCCAGCTGTGGCCCTGTGTGTAGTCCCACTAACAGCAACGCCCCGCGCGCTCGACTGACGGACAACAACACACCTCACTATGTTGTGTGCTCCACGCAGGGGTCAGATCTGTTCAACAGATAGGATCCACTGCAAGCAGGTCCTCTGAGAGGATGCCAGGATGGACTTGTGATCTGAGAAAGACTTGAGCATTGATTACATTGCTAAAAGCCTTTTCAAATGTACAGAATGAACTTTTTGGAACTGGTTGAAAACCATGTTGATCTGATCTAATAATACTTTTTAACTGTGTTTAATGCTTTCTATGGATTTTTTTAAACAACCATCACAGTTAATATAATACTGCACACAGGTTGAGTGTGATGAAAGTGTTCGCACCTAAAGGAGGCCCTGTTCCCACAGTGACGTGTGCTAAATATTGTTTCCTGCAAGATATCTTGTAGAGAAAATAGATAAAACTGTAGAATCTTGTGCAATTATGTGTTTTTAGGCGTGGGATAAACTTTTATAAATCTACATCATGTTTTGCCTAAAGAGAGCTGGTTTACAGCATATCTAGATGCAGCAAATGTGAGCAGTGTTGCTTTGCCTATAATTGCAACCTTACACAGTGTCATCTCTAATCACCCGTAACACTGAATACTGTAATAAAGATGAGGAGATTATCTGCACACTTCCCACCACACTGAGATGAAGCCTTAACTGGTGCTTTCCCAGACTTTGTTTAATATGCGTGTGGTTACATGGATTTAATGTTGCCAGAGCAAATTACAAAATACTGTGGGTTAAATATCAGCTATTGCATAGTTGGATAGAGCAGCAGTCTGGCAAAGAGAGAGCTATCAACACCACAAACACACAGAGCCTTTCACTACAGATTATATTTATTACTGAGAAATGCCCCCATAAGAAACTCTTAAGTACATTTGACAAATGTGTCATGTTGTAAATTTATGAGAACATAATAAGGAAGTCAAATATGTTTGGGATTTCTTTCCCTAAGTGCCTCCCCAAACAACAACAAATTGTCTGATTAACGAACACTGAAAATGTTAACTTGAAGGAGTATTAGTAGCTTTTACACTTGTTGAAACATTTTCTTTCTTCAGTCAGCTTAGGTGTTGAGGAGAATACAGCATTTCTTATTGCAGTTGAATGTACAGCTTTGCATTTCGCAGTAAGTCAATTTATGTCTCATCGGAAACAATCATGGTCAGGAAACCATCCTCAGCCTTTTTGTGAACTTCACTGACTCCTGTTTTATAATAATATAATTTTTTTTTTAGTTTTGCATGCGAGACTGAAATTTTCTGCTGTGTTTCATAATGTTTAGACTATTAAAATAAAAATAAACAACCGATCATTTTCGTTGCGGGAGTCTTTCTTGTCATTACACTTGAATATATTTATTTTTATGTTATTTATTTATTTTGACAATCTTAAAATTGTCAGGCTGTGACTGCCTCTGCTTAACCATCCCCTCCACACCCGCCCATCCGCCGCTTCTTCCTGAGCCTCCTGGTCAGGTGTTCGCTGCTCTGAGACGTGAACTTTGCATTTGGATAACTGATTAAGTTTTGTGTCTGGACAAACGCAACCGAGGCCATGCTCAGACGGATACTTCAGATGGTAAGCGTTTGAAACATTACATTCACCGGGGGTGGTGTTGTTTGGTTAAAGCGTCTCGTTTTCCGTGGGAGACATAGGCCTATCCATGTCTGGTTTTATGATAGGAACGCATGTTTTTAATTTTCTTTGTATCGCCGAGGGGCGGGGCTCTTATGTTTTTAGCTTATGCGAACTCGTGTTTGGAAGAGTGCCGCTGCTCTGTTAGGTCTAGGTGAACATAAGAAGCGCTCTTTGCTTTTGGTTGCCACAGCTAGCTAGCTAGTGCTAACGTGGTTCATTTGATTGAGGATCTCTTGACAGGCATGAAACCAGAGCTTCAGAATATCATAACGCTTCTGTACATCATTGCAGGGTTTGATGAGTAAGAAACAAGTAATAAGCTAACATGTTGAGCCATTGAGATGATTTACTGTCATGGTTTCCGTTAGCTAGTCATATAACAGCCCTGAGTTAATTCATCGTTTAGTCATCTCATGCTAACGCTACCGTTAGCCGCAAGCTGTGTGTGTGTGTTATCCCTGCGTCGGCTTGATGTCTATAATACACAGAAACAAGTGATTTCAAGAAAAAAAGTTTATCACATATTTGTGAATGTACGATTGGACACACAACCAATCTGTCATTAAAATTACCCGAAGAAGTCAAGAACAGAAGTAAGCTAGCCTCCCCAAGACTACATGTCCCACAATGCATTGCTAACCGCATTGTGTACATTTGGAAGTCATTGATTCATTTATTTATTTTTTATAACATCAGTGAATTTGACAAACATTTTTTTGTTTTAGGTCGGCAATCGAAGGTCCAACGATAGATCTGAGATTTGAGACACAAAAACAATAAAACAAAATATTTCACTTGCGCCAATAACAAGACAAAAACATAGAAAAACACTGTCATGTAATGTCATGTTCCCCGTGAAGGTGTGTTTTTGGTTTTGTGCACTCTTCTTGGGTCTTGCACCCCAAGTCGTCATGATTTGTGATCCTCAAAGGACACTACTTGTTAACACTACTGTCAAATGACTCTTCAGACCTGCCACTTCTGCAAATAATTGTTCAAAATGTGGCCAAGGACACAGATATTATCATGAGGCGCAAGTCTGAAATCTGATTTTTGAGGGACAATTTAATTCACTTTTTTTTTTCTCTATGCAGTCTTCTTGAAATTTCACTTATTTTCATGATGTGCCAATTTAATTATGGGTACAAAGAATCCCCAAGCTGTAGCCTACACTGAAATATGATTACACTGCATTTTATTACCATATCACGCCAGGACTCTACTACCTTTGACCATGATTTTTTTTTTTTCACAGATAACGGGTCTTAAAATATAGGTATAGGCATTAAGTAAGAAAAACTTATAGGACTACAATAAATCCCTAAACACAGTTACATTTTTTTCATCATTAAATTAAACAGTAGATTATTTATTGAACATTTTTTAAGGGTAGTAATGTTTTGATTTTGCTACGAACAGTGTGGTGCTGGTTTATACATGTTGATTCTTTGACCCGGTCAAAGGTTCCATGATGCAAACATTGGACTGCTTTTAAAGTTTGTCCGCTCTCCAACAGGCTGTTTGGGCACAGTGAACTGAGTCCACATACTCACACAAACCTATGTATTGACCTCATTCATACATACAAACTATCAGAAGCCCATACAGAACTTTTTCTTCTGAATGGACCACCTGTGGCACAGGCATCTGTTGTATTTGTGCATCAGGTTAATGAATTTAGCTGACTTCTGTTGTCAATCCATATTTTTTAAACATCTTTTTACCACTTCCCTCTCACTTCCTCACTGGTTAATATGAACTGTCTCACTGCCTTCCCCAATGACATGCAATCTTTGGAGGGTTGCAGTTATGTAAGTATAAATTTATTAAGCCAAATTAATTAATGAAAGTGAGTTGAAGCATTTTTTTTTTTTTTTTTTAGAATAACACGATTAAACAGCTCCCAATTTTTATGAGGGTCTGTGAGTCTTAACTCAAAGATATTTCAACTTATTTATTGTCATCCTTGCAAAAAGCTGAGACTAATAAAAGGTTCATACTTATACAGCATGATTATCAAACAGTGATTTGGATGGCTCTCATGGTAGCCAAAGGAATTAGTTATTTTTGTGATGCCAAGCTATGATGAGAGAAGTCAGGTTAAAGATGAAAGAGACTTTATAAGGTGGGATAACAGATGGACAGATTTTGGATCAGTCAGAGCTACAATTGTACAAAAAAACTTTGACATCTGGGCTGTCAGACCATCACAGTTCCACAAAGCATGGTGGTCTCGGCATCATTATGTGTGAACTATAGAAGTGCTGAAAGGACTGGGAGTAGAATTAAAGCTGTTTAAATTTTCCATGAATTTTGTAGTTTCTAAAAAATTCGAGCTTAAAAGGGAAAAAAAAATCCAGAAAGATCCTAAATATGAAGCCACAATTACCCATAGATGGCCTCAAGACAAGAATGTTAGCGGGGGTGGTGGAGTGGCAAAGTCAGCATCCAGACCTCAGTCTGTGGTTGGACCTGAAAACTCTTCATTTACTATTTCTGTGCAGCTTGAGCAATTTTGCAGCGCAGAATGCCAAAGGTGCTAATGTACCTAGACTCTCTGTCAAGTATAATTACATGTCTAAGCATAGACTCACTGTCGCATAATAAAATGTTCTTTTTTTATGTTAACTGTCTCAAAAAAGCAAAAGGAGAACACAACATCATAGCAATAAAGGTCAAAACTCATAATTCCCATAATAATTCCCATAATATTTGTTTAAGGTAAATAAATCACACCCAGTGGAGCTGTGTTTTTGACACAAAGAAGGCCTTGCTGTTTTTCTGGGAAGCCAAACCTTTCTTAAATGTTTCCTGAGCCAACATTTACCCACATAAACAACATATGTGACACGAAACAAACACGAGCCTCTGAAAAATTATTGCATACACTGTTAATGTTACATCTGGTTGTCTCTGGACTGTTGTCTGAGATTACCAATACCCCTCATCTGTTTCCCCCAGTGATCCAGATCATCAAACAAGTACCTAAACTGAGGGAATTTTTGCTTATTCAAACCAACTTCACACTGTATTTTATTGTCCAGACTCCTGGGAAGGGACCCTCCCAGAATGCAGAGTCTGAGCAGCCCAGCACAGACCTCAACCACGATCAGACGTCAGAGGTACTGCAGATGCTTGCTTTTTTCTTAATTACACAAGTAAAACAGTTTGATCAGCCACTGTGACATTTTTACTTCTGATGGTGTGTTTCTCTGTGCAGGGCTTCATCTGTCCTCAGTGCATGAAGTCTCACAACTCTGCAGAGGAGCTCTTCAAGCACTATGAGCTGTTCCATGATACTGGAGACCTCCCTGCTCATGTGGCCCCCACTCGGTGAGACAGATAAGAGACTGACATTACAGTGCTTATGAGAGAATATTATGACATGAATGTCCTTTTTGCCCTGCAGTGAAGACCTTACAATGCTTCGGCAGGAGGTTCAGGACCTGCACGCGTCTCTCAAGGTGAGTTAATTATCTGATCTGTGTTGGCAACAGAGTTGTGTGAATGTCACTCAGACTCCACCATGTGTCTCTTCTTATTAGGAGGAAAGATGGTTCTCCGGAGAACTAAAGAAAGAATTAGACAAAGTACAAGGACAACTGAAGCAAGTAAATCCTTTCATATATCTAACATGTATTATATTAAGATGGTGGCTTTCTGTGTCATAGATAATTACCTTTACTGTACATATTCCTCATTATCTGCTTTCCACAGAACGATGGACAGATGAGCTCAGAGGATTCAGGTAGGAATTAAAAAGACGCCTCGAAACGGATCTCAAGCTTTAAGCTGCTAATACGTGTTTTGTTTTTTTTTTTCTCCTCAGTCCTTGAGAAGAAGTTGAATGAAGCTGAGACAGAGAAGTTCAACATAAAACAGATGAAAGACTTGTTTGAGCAGAAAGCTGCGCAGCTGGCCACGGAGATAGTAGGTTAGTGTGAGAAACTGGGAGGCCTGTGTCTGTGGGTCATTCAGCAAACTGAAGTGCTATTCTACTACATCACTGTTACTCTCAATCCATCTATTGTGTTCTGTCCAGTCTTTACACAAGTTGTTTAACACTGTGATGATGCTTTACTTGAATCACTCAGTGAATTTTATGAATCATGCAGATTTTAGTTTGGTGTTTTCTATATATGTTTCTGTATGATGTGCTTATTTATTTAAAATCGTTGAATCCAGACTTGAAGTCCCGATATGACGAAGAGAAAAGCCTGAGGGAGGCTGCTGATCAGAGACTCGCCAAACTGACTGAACAACTGCAGAATGAGAAGCAAGAGACAGAGAGACTCCAAACAGAGCTGGTACAGCAACACAAAGTTTCTACTAACATCTCTTTTTCTGTCTTGTATTGATTTTTTTTTTCTCCATGAATACAATTTGTTGGGATAAAGGCAAAGCTTTCAGCCATAAACATGGATGCTTTGTGACTTCCTGTCACCTTCAGCAGCTTGGTTACTTTTAATTTATCTGGATAACAAAATGTCTTTTTGCCATCTTTGTGCCTCTAATCACTGTGCCTCTGCTCTGCCCTCTAGCTGCAGCGACCGGGAGTGGAGGACGTGGAGGTTTTACAGAAGGAACTGGTGCAGGTGCAGACGCTGATGGACCGTATGACCCTCGAAAGGGAAGAGGAATCTGAACGTATCAAAATGCATTATGAGGAGCTGCAGGCAAATTACACTACCTCAGAGGTTAGCAGGCGAAAAAAGCCTCCCTCCCTCTTTGGCTAGATTTTCCCTGTCACATGCACAAATGTGCACACACTGTTTATATTTTATACTTTTTCTCATTGTGCTTAGTTTATCAACTAACTGTACTTTCAAGGACTAAGTTTTAGACTTTTATTGACAAACTGCTGTGAAATATTCAAGCTATTCATTGGTTATGCCAAATTAAATGGCTTTATGCCTCATCTGGCTATTAATCAAAGACTGGTGAATAATTCAGCCTTATCTCCTGCATTCTGGAGCTGCAGAGTATTAATAGGGCTCCATCAGGCAGCTTCAGGGCCTGGACCTCTCTTTGTGTAAATGATCTTTAAAAGATGGTTTCCTATTTTTACACACTGCAGCCACATTCTGAATATTTTTGAACGGCTGGCTGGTTTTTGATTACATAATGGCCCTCATTTATAATCAACACAATAGTCTATTTGCTATAATTGACTAGAAGTTCCACAGTATGAACAGTCAGCAATGTTTCTCTGAATTAGCAAGTGAAAAGTTGAACTTCATCTTCTTCATCCAAGAAGGAAAGCACAGATTAAGGGGAAGTCTAGTGTGTGTGTGTGTGTGTGTGTCCCATTCCCCTTATTTGGGTGCGAAATATTAATATATGCAGAGATTTGCAATCTAAACTATATTGAAAAACAAAGCCATGACTTAAAAGTGCGTATATTTCCAGTGCCAAGGCTCAGATTGCCCTTTGCAACAATACAAAGCAAATTAAACACACCAAATTCTCTTTGGTGGAAAGTCTTCTGCTCAGTGCTGCCACAGGAGGTTGTTGTCTTGATGAAGTTCAGTTAAATTCATGTGCCATTTATTTTCTCTCAGCCTCCTTACTTCGTGTTTCAGATTGTAACTTGTTGTTTTTCATGACTTACCCGTGTCCCTGTGTCTTTTTCCCTTCCCTCCTTCTTCTGTATCCCTCTGCAACATGCACAATACTCAAGATTCAAAAACTGGAGGTAAACGTTGGTTCCAGTTGGGCCTCAAATTTAGTTTCATCCTTTTGAGTTTTACTTTTCAGACATAAGTTACTTATAAGTGTGTTGCCTCCTTTTTTATTTTAATTGGGTTTTTGTGCAGCCTGCTTGTTACTAATCATTGCTGTTTTTTTCGTTTGTATCCGTCCTTCATGGTGGTGCTTCACTTTCTTGGCTACACAGAGAACGGCTTTTAGAAAGAGTCTTAACGTGTGATTCCATTGAATTGCAGATGACTATATCCCAACTAAAAGCAGAACTGGAGAAGGGTCCTCAGGAAGCGGCCGTCTACACGCAGCAGATCCACCTGCTGCAGAGCAATCTGAATAACTTGCAGCAGCAATGCCAGGTGACACATACACACCATCACAGCTGAACTATTGTTGTCAAGTGACAGTTTTCTGATCTTGAACAAATAGCTGCTGGTACAAGCATGTCAGCTATGACATCTGTTGCTCAGCAAGAACATAAGATTCCCTTTTACTGCCATCATTTTAACAAACATCAGCAGCTGCCTCTCATGTACCGAACGCAGCATCTCCGTCCCTGTAAACCTGCATTTGTTGCTCTGCATCAAAATGCCCTGCTGTCACCAGCCGTCTTTGGCAACCAAGACTTGTTGACAAATATTATGGGCAGCACTATTATTATACCAGCGGGGGGTGACGCTGCTCTGCCAGCTCTATCACAGGGAGTGAAATACAATCACAGTAATGTCAGTGGTTCAATTGGCGTAGGGAATGTAGAACAGAGATTAAAACCTCCCTCATCAGCAGTAGTTCAGCCTCCCAGCCAAGTGGGTTTCTGTGTATGAGGGTGATTACAGTACTGGACTTTTAGTGATGCACATGCTCCCCTGAGGTTTAATACAGATTATTTTACTCATGGAAACAGAAATAAAACTTAAGAGAGTTGGGGAATGACCATCAGGGCTGATGCTGGTCTGTACATTTTTGGATTAGACAGGAGCGATGCTTCAAAGAACTCTGTTGGAAACACAAGACAAGGCCAGTCTTTGAAGAGCCTGTGGTGATCTGCAGAGGTTCATTGGATGCTTGTGAAGTACAGAGCGCCTGTCACACTCCCTAGTTAGCATCTCACTCTGTTATTAACAACATTTTGTTCTTTATCACCCTGTTGTCAAGACTGTTGCCAGAACTTAGACCAGGACAAGAGCTGTGTTGTAAACCTTCCTGGAGAAATGGCATGCCACACTTTATTCTTGACTCTTGACAGGCGACTGTTCTTTTCCACTGCTCAGACCACGTGGGGTGGTGTGAGTTCATGACTTGTTGCAGCTTGTATCATGCTAGCTGTTTCAAGGAAAGACACATGTCTCATATTTTGCTGTGGCTTAATTAATCACTCCAGTAATTCCTGACTAACTTCCCAGAAATCTGGATGTAGTGATGGACTCACTTAATCCTTGAAGAGCACATTAAGTGAATCACAAAAATCACCTTAAGAACAACTCAAGGGTAAAAAATCTGATGTCTCAGTAGGACCTAGAAAAACTAATTCAAGCATTCATCTTTAGTCAACTTGATTTATTATAGCATCTCTACCAGTCTACCCAAGAAATCCTGCAGTTCATTCAGTCCTCACTAAGAGCAAAAAGTGGACCAAATCAGTCCACCTCTGAGGTCTTTACACTGGCTGCCTGTCTGTCAGACAATAGACTTTAAAGTTCTGTTGCTGGTGGTCTGTAAAGCTCTGAATGGTTTTGGACCTTAATACAGTACATCAGTGACCCCCTGACCCTGTATAAACCTACCAGACCCTCATGTCTTGTACATAAAAATGTGGTATATAAGTAAACTTGCCTATTCTATTTTGCTATTCCTAAAAAAAAAAGTCAGAAGACAATGATTTTACTTATTTGTTTTTTAAACAAATATACTCCTTGGCTTTCAGTTTGTCATGGCCAACTTCCACCCCCCAAACCTCTGTGCATCTTCCTCATGTTTTCCTCTGCTCCTCACTCAGAGCCTGTCTGAAAAGCTTGTGCGGAAGGAGAAGGAGTATCAAGAACTGGAGGAGCATTTGGGAGCTGAAAAAACTGCCAAGAAGGGTGTCCAAGACAGCCTGAGGGAGAGGGATTTGGAGGTACAGGAGCTCCAGGCTCGGGCCACAGGGGCTGAAGCCTCCCTGCAGAAGGCCCAGACGGAGCTGACAGAGAGAGCTGAGGAAGTGACGAAGCTAAAGAGTGAGGTTGCAGAGCTGGAGGTGAAGCATGCAGAACTGAAGGTGGAAAGAAAACAGCTGGAACAACAGAGGGAAGAAAAAGAAAGTCAAGGTGCTCAGCAGCAGACTGAGATCAGTCAGGTGAGTATAGAAAAAACAAACAAACAGCAGGCTACTGGGTAGAAAGACCAAACAGCTGATGTACACAAAGGGATTTTTTTTAAAGCACTGCTTTAAGATGTGGGGCCATGAGAAAAGCTTCAGTGCACCTTGGAGCAGATTCTGCAGCCATCTGACTTATTTTGGTTTAGACTTTATCAGCATGAGGCTGGACATATCCCAGGATTTATTTTCTTTTCCTACTCTGCAAACTGCTCACTGATTCCTCAAGCCCCACAGATGAGGACAGTCATCACAAGACAAATGAGACTCAGTTAACATATTAATTATCATACTTGCTCAAAATATAGTCAAATTAAGCAAAAACATTGGCCTCATACATCTGAGTAATATAGTAAAATCACGTTAATTGCACTTATTTTGGAATTTGCTAAATTTTGTTTTATATGTTTTTGAATAATATTGACAAAGTTATGAAACTTCACACTCATGATTTCTGATATGATGTGACATCTATTTCTAAACTGTGGCTTTGTAGTTCGTAAATATGTTCACAAAACACAAATGCAATAAACTCGGGTCGGCATAAACTCAGTTTGTGTCATAATTGATTTAAGAACAGAACATTTAATTGAAGTTGAAGATAATTGAAGGGATTTATGCGCTAAATATCTGTTTTCCTTGTTTGATTCCATCGTAGCTGCACAGCAAACTGCTGGAGGCAGAGAGGCAGCTGGGTGAGGTGCAGGGTCGGCTGAAGGAGCAGAGGCAGCTGTCAGGGGAGAAGCTAAAGGACCGTGAGCAGCAAGCAGCAGACCTGCAGCTCAAACTCTCCCGTGCAGAAGAACAGGTAGGAATCAGCTGAAACCTTACTGATCACCCTAGAATTAGGCTGAGTGTGATTAGAGCAGATTTAGATATTTGTGCACACATGTATCTGATTTTTCCATGTATAGTCTAAAATATGATATGCACTATGCAATATGCAAATTAACTTTTAGTTTTACGTTAAAACCAAGAGACAATGTGGTTAAAACAAGGAAGCAATAAAGTAAATTTACGGAACTGCTTCTGAACAATGTCACAGAGGCTGAAAGGAATAGAGAATGGCTATGAAGCTAATGAGAGTTGGTGCATGGTTAGATGGGAGTTAAAAGGAGGAAAATACAAAGTTGTGCTTCTGTGTTTTGCATCAGCTGAAGGAAAGCACCAGTAAGAACACAGACCTGCAACACCAGCTGGAGAAAGCCAAGCAGCAGCACCAGGAGCTGCAGGCGCTGCAGCAAAACACCAACGGCAAACTCCGCGAGGCGCAGGTACTGCTTACCACTAAAACCACATATATGGGCCATTCATAACAATAGTCAAGGGCATGAAGCCAAGACATGGTTGTTTTGTCTTCAAATTCAGCAGTTTCTAAACAGTTTAAGGCTTTTTTTTTTTTACCCAGTTGTAAACACAGCATAACTCCACCGTTATAATGCTTTCACCATAGTGAATATCAAACAAAATATAAAATCCATTCTTGTTTCGTGGTGTAGAATGACCTTGAGCAAGTGTTGCGTCAGATTGGGGATAAGGACCAGAAGATCCAGAACCTGGAAGCTCTGCTTCAGAAGAGTAAAGACATCGTGAGCCAGCTGGAAGCCGAGAGAGAGGACTTGTGTGCCAAGATTCAGGCTGGGGAGGGAGAGACAGCAGTCCTTAACCAGCTCAAAGAGAAAAACCATGCACTGCAAGAGCAGGTTTGTGCATACAGTTTTCAGTTTTGCTTCTTCATCCCTTCACAGAGACAAACTGCTGTATGTATGTATGTATGTATGTGTATTGTGTCTCTCTGTTAGTGTGTATGTCTGTTAGCAGAATTTAATGACTAGCACCATCAAGACAGACCAGTAACCTGTAATGATTATAGGCAGCACTTATTCACTGTCCAACCTTCTTGCTTTTCTTTATGTGGCTTTTAAAGGTGACACAGTTGACCGACAAGCTTAAAAATCAGTCAGAAAGTAACAAGCAAGCCCAGGACAACCTGCATAAGCAGGTCCAGGAGCAGAAGACCCTGCTGCGTTCGGCCCAGGACCGAGCTCACACCCTGGAGACCTCAGTCAGTGAACTCACCACCCAGCTCACAGACAGCAAAGAGAAAGTGTCGCAGCTGGATGCTCAGGTACTATGAATCTGGAAGCATGTCAGGAATTCACACTTCATATTCTGCAGTGGTATCACTGATAATTTGTCATGGCCTTTAATGGAACGGCTGATAGAAACACGCTCTGTTGTTCTGCAGATTGTATTTTCCATCAGTGCAACTAAAGTTTTTCTTTTTTCTCTTGGTCTGTTTTGCTACAGCTGAAGGCAAAAACAGAGTTGCTGCTGTCTGCTGAGGCAGCCAAGGCTGCACTGAAGGCCAACCTGGAGAACAACCTGGAAACTGCTCAACATACGCTGCAGGACAAGCAGCAGGTTGGCTTCCTCTCTGTCCTACTGATCTTGATATTGGGCCTTCCTGCTTCCCTTAAAGTGCACACATTTGATTCTAAAAACATGAACAAAGGAAGAACTGACAATTTGAGTTCTCTGTGATAGTTTTTTTTCCCTGTCCTTTGCTAATGTAATAAATTCCCTGATGTCTTGTGCAGGAACTGAGTAAAGTTCAGAAGAAGGTGGAGGAGCAGGCCCAGAGGCTGAAAGAGAGACAGGAGCTAGGCACTCAGTTGGAAACCAATCTAAAGGAATGTAAAGACAAACTACTTGCATCAGAGCAGCGTGTTGAGCAGCTTGAAGGGCTCAATAAGGTTTGTGAAGAGTACTAGGGCTACTTTTTTCTGCCTCGGAAATCTTGAATTATTTTGTTTTGATAAGTGATCATGTTTTCATTGACAGAAACTGGAGTCGCAGATTGTGGAGGTGCAGACTGCTCGAGATCAAGCACAGAAAGAGGTGCAGAAGCTGCAAAAGGAGAGTTCAGAGGGTAAACGTAAAGCAAAAGAGCTGCAGCGCTCCCTGGAAACTGCGAAGGAAGGGTGAGACAAACCGCTGCATGAGCTTTCATAGACATGTTTAAGGCTTTGTTGACTATCCAGACCTGTATGACTGTTAATTGCCCCTAACAGAACATGCATATGTTTCCTTTTCTAAGAACTACAACTGTGCAAGAGGAATTAAAGAAAAAGGCAGCTGCTTTGACTGACATCCAGCAGCAGTTGGGGCGCTGTGAGCAGGAGATGGCTGCTCTGAAGGCGAATCTGGACAAAGTGACCCAGGAAGGAAAGACTCAGCAAGCAGAGCTGGAGAAGAAAGCTCAGAGTCTGGCAGCAGACCTACAAAAGGCCCAACAAGAGAAAGAGGCTCAGAGGAAGGAGCTTGTCTCTACTCAGGAGAGCTTAGGAAAAGCTAAAAAGGCACTGAAAGATAGTCAGAGTCAACTGGACACTGAGAGGAAGAACCATAAATCTGCTGTGGAGGAAAAGGTAGGCCTCAACTGAAGTCTGAATCTTATGCAGCTTAGACCACATCAACATTACTTTCTCCTTTTACCACACCGAAGACGTGTCTGTAAGAAGAACTAAGAAGTAAATGGCTACTTGTTTACAACCTCAGGGCGTCGCTGACCGCATTAATCTGTCTTAATCCCTAGGAGATGTCCAGCGAAAAGGCAAGACGGGAGCTTCTCAAAAACAACGAGGCTATCACCAAGGCAGCGAAAGAATCTAACGAGCAGCTGGAGCAGATAAGAGAGGTAAGATGCTGAAAAACAACAACAGATGAACAAACCTTCTTATTTTAAATGCAACACCTGAATATTTGTTGTGTTTTCAAATTTCAGGCAGAAAAAAAATTGAAATTACAGCTGAATTCATTAGAGCAGCAGCATTCAAAGACTCAGGGGACACTAAAAGACAAGGAGACCGAGTTGGAGAAGCTGTGGGTGCAACTCAAGACGATGCAGGGGTCATTAGAGGGCGAAGTGAAGACGCTGAAGGGCCAAGTGAAGGAGCAACAGGAGGCTGGCGTCAAGAAAGTACATACAACAGCACAAATTTATACTTTTTGAATCTATTGTTATTAACTATGTTTTCTATCTGTTGTAGAGGTTTTTGAGCATAATCTTGTCACAAATATGTGAACAAGTCTTCATGAAGTGCATGTTTGATTCTTATATTCAGGCAGAAGAGGAGAGTAAGCTGAAGGCTCGATTGTCAGGGCTCGACCAAGAGCTGGCCTCTGAGAAGAGTCGGGCAATGGAGCTGCAGAAGGCCATGGAACAAAGTCAGGAAAACCTCACCAAGCTTCAGTCTGACTTCTACGGCAAGGAATCTGAAGTTTCTGCCCTACGTCAAGACCTGAAGGTACACACTGCAGAAGAGGTTGGAGAATTAGGAATCAATGATAAATCACATTAAGAAACTGCTTCAGGGTTATCAAACCTCCAGTCAAAGCTGTGTTGATATAATCTTGATTTAATGATTCGCTCTTATGGACTTATGGACTTCCAAAGTACGGTAATTGACTGTTGTCTGGCTTCAGGCATCAGAGGAGAAATTAAGCGTGACTCAGGAGGAACTGGCTGCTAATCGAACCCATCAGACAGGTTTAGAGGCTCAGATCCAGGAATTGAAAGCAGAGCGGAGCTCATCGGACCAGGAGCTTGCTAAACGAGGCCAGAAGCTGCAACAGCAGGAACAAATCCTGAAGGAGCTGAAGCAGCAAGAGGTTTGGAGGAAAAGAAAATTAACATGCAAACATTCACATGTAACTTGATGTTTCTGTTTTAATTTATTCTAAACTGCATACTCTCTTAGGGTCAAGTTAAGGAGGAACTGCAAAGGGAGAAGAGCAAATTGGAGGAGCTGAACAAAGCCAAGAGTATTCTGGAAAAGAATAACACAAAATTAACTACTGAGTTAAAAACGATAGCAGAGAAGAGTGAGAAGGTCAGTCTCATCTCATAACAAACAGCAGTTACATCACAATCTGGCTTATGATTTTTCAGGAAGAAGACAGGCTGGACTACCTCACTTTTTAAACCTCCTTCTTATTTATGCCACTATATGTATATTGATTGTTTTGTGACCTACTTTCCATGCTCGACTTTATGTAAACAGTTAAACTAAGAAACATGGCATGGCCACATTCTTCAAAGTCATAACTAAACATGCTTGACTTGACATTTTAGCCTGAGTCTGGATGTTTCAGTTCTTAGCTGCTTCTGTGTTCATCAGCGGGATTTCTGCATCTCATTTAGAAATAAGTCTTTCGTTTTTGACTCTACACTGTTTTGCAAACACATCTAAAACTCAAGTGTCAAACTTGCTGTTTTTTAGGAGCTGGGTGAGTTGCGAGAGGCCAAGCAGCTGTTAATCCAGCAGAAACTGGAGTTGCAGGGTCAGGTGGAGGTGACACAAGGTGCCCTCAAGCAGGAGCAGAAAGAGCATCAGGCCACCAGAGATGGCAGGAGCAAGAGAGAGGAGCAGCTCCTCGCCCAAACAAAGGATGTCCAGGATAAACTGGTAGGCTAATTCTGAATGCAAGGCCTGTAACTTTTTAAGTTGCTCAGTTGTGTTTTGTGACACTGTTGATTCGTCCTTCCACAAGGTGGCGGAGAAGCGAGCCAGAGAAGAGCAGGTGAAGCGTGGGGAAGAGGCTGAAGCTAAACTTGGCGTACAAGTGACGGCTCTAAATGAAAATGTGGCCACGTTGAAGAGGGAATGGCAGGCCAGCCAGCGGCGAGTAAGTGAACTTGAGAAGCAGACGGATGAGCTGAGGGGGGAGATTGCTGTGCTGGAGGCCACTGTCCAAAACAACCAGGATGAGCGACGGGCTCTTCTCGAAAGGTTTGTGGATATAACTTTAATAATGCTCAGCATTCAGTGAAGTTGGGTTTTAAAATATTCTGTAACCCTTAAAAAGTCTTATTAAAAGGCCTAATGACCTAATCATCCCAGGTGTTTGAACACAGCCTTGTGGATATTTTGAGTTGAATTTTATTCCACATAACAAATACTCGTTAAATGTGAAGTTATTTGCATTAAAAGGCATAGAGAAAGAAAAAATCCATGGTCACTTCACATGCAGGATGGACAGGATTGTTTTTGAAAATGGAGCTGAGCAGACAGACGAAGAGAAGGTGATTGTTAGTTGTCATGTCCAAGTCTGAGGACGTCATGTCTGCTTTTTTAGTGTCATTCTCTAAACGTAGGGGAGGTGCTCTCACTCCAGAGGAATTACTAAACATAAAGCTTGCATACCAGGGCACAGGCCTCCATTAATCAAAATCCACTATATGATGAGCAATGTGAGATTTTCCTGTTTAGTCTCCTGTTACTGACAAAAACTGCTACTGGTAAAAATAAAACTGGATCTATACAGACGTTGAAGTCTTTGTTTCAGCAGACATGAAAACTTGGCTTGAAGCATTCTGCAAACAACAACAGCCCAACCATGAATATGATGTGGAGACATTTGGCAGTGACCTTGCTGACTTCAGCCAACCCCACTGTCCCATTCAAAGCTTTTAGGAGAGACTTGGAGAAGCTGTAGAGCCAGTGTTTTTTTTTTTTTGTTTGTTTGTTTTTGTTTTTTACCTGCACTCTGTAGAAATAATTTCCTTTTTAGAGTAAGGAAAATGCAGTTTCTTATTTTCATGTACAAAAAAAACCTCAAATGAAAACATTTAATCTTTTAGAGGGGGGGGCTGATATATATACACAAATACATACATACATATATATACATATATATATATATATATATATATAAGAGAGAGAGAGAGAGAGAGAGAGAGATTTTATTTGAATAAAAACAACAAAAAAAGACCTGACCTATTTGGACCTTTTAGTAAATCATCTGTTTACTGAAACCTCATCAGGGATGTATTTTTATACTGTAGAGGGGTGGCTGTCAATAAGCAATCCTCTAAGGTGAAAAAAGAAGAAAAGGTTGAGGTCTGCCAAACAACACAAGAACTGAACTAAAAATCAGTGGCAACAGGTCTTATGGAGTGATAAATCCCTCCAGAGCCTGAACCTTAGTAGACAATGGAAGAAAAGGCAGCTAAAGTCAAAAGAAAAGCCACAAAAAGTCCAAGAAGCCTGGAGAGCATTTCCTGAAGATTATTTAGAGAAAATACCGGAAAAAATACTGGAAAGCTCGTGCTGCTAAATAACACACAGAAATCATGTGTGCTGTTGTGTTTCAGGTGTGTAAAAGGTGAAGGTGAGATAGAGAAACTGCAGACGAAAGTGGTGGAGCTCAGGCGGAAGCTGGATGACACGACAGCAGCCATGCAGGAGCTCGGCAGAGAGAACCAGTCGCTCCAGGTCAGCTGCGAAATGTCTTGTTGTGCAGTGAAGACAAATGATAAGAGTGCCTGACTATGCATGACTGGAAAATCATGTGGTTGTTTAAATGTAACTCCTGTTGTTGATTTCTGTAGATAAAACAGTCACAAAGTCTGACCAGAAAGTGGGCGGAGGATAATGAAGTACAGAACTGTATGGCCTGTGGGAAAGGCTTTACTGTCACTGTTAGGAAGGTGGGTGATTTTTTTTTTTATTTATTCATAAAAAGGTGGACACATAATTTGTTTTCTTTGATATGCTTTTTAAAAAGTGCCTGCTTTGCACCTCTCTCCTTGTCTGAAAATCCAGCACCACTGCCGACACTGTGGGAACATTTTCTGCGCCGAGTGTTCGGCAAAGAGCGCCCTCACGCCGTCCTCAAAGAAGCCAGTACGGGTGTGCGAGACGTGTTTTGAGGAGCTCCAAGGCTGATTTTCTTTTCCTCCCCTTACTCATCCCTTACCCACCCCTCCCCTCTACTTTCCCTCTCTATTCCAATGGGCAGAAGAAGGCATGTTTGTGTCGTTCTTATTGTGCACTATGATGGACTGACCCAGTGCAAAGACTCCGATCTGCACTTGACTTCTGGTGCAGTGTTTAATGAAACGATTAAAGCGATTCCAAGAGAAGACGCCAGAGTCGTGTGGTGGGATGGGATTGGTCGGGGTTGTCTGTATCTGTTTTTGTGCCTTTGCTACTCCTGTGGACTGCCAGAGAGCGGAGACAGTGACGATGAGACACCACTCACCCGTTTTAAGTTCGTATTAACGACTCCATCGCTCTTTGGCATCATTAGCAGTTGTGAGGTGGTTGCTTTGTATCTTGTGAAATGTTTGGTTAGGCGATCGGTCAGTGTGACACTACACGAGTGAATATTGTAACAGTGGTGTTAAGACTAACTTCTGCCCTACAAAGGTAAATGCAGTTAACTCAGTATTTTAATATTTTGTAAATAACAATGTCAATCTGATCAGAAACACTTAAATTATCTTTTTTTTAAATGCTAAACCCTAATCTGAGTGAAAAAGATGTTATTTTCAATTTATTAATTTAATGTAAATAATGCAGATCTAACATGTAAACTCAAATATGTGCCAATAAGTGTTTGACAAGGCTGCAATAGCTTTTTTTAGTTGATCAACTGAGGATTTCATTTAATATTTCTTTGCAGATTGTAATAATATAAAAGAAGACATTGAAATTAAAAAAAGATGTTTTTTGATTCCTGGAGGTAAACTGCTGTTGAATGTTGTCGGTGACATTGTTGTGTGCAGGAAAGTAATTACTATTCAAGGTTTTGGGGTCAGATGTCACTCTGCAAGGCAAAAAGGCTGCTTTAACGAAAGCAGTTCATCAATCAACTTGTGCACCAGCTGTAATATATCTGTACAGAACCTGTTAAATCAGTTACCGCATGTTCCCTTTGTGAGGCAGAGTGTTTGTGAATCTGTAGTAATTCATGTATTCAACCTATTTCATGACCAAAGAATGTCTGCAGCAGGACTACAGCCAAGGTGAAAGCTCCACGATTGTTTCATGTCAGTATTTTGAGTTTTAATCAGCAAGTCGGACATTTTTAAAAACGACATGTTTCTTTTATGTGTCTTGAGTGCCACTTTTTTTCTGTTCATGAATCATGGTGCTTTCTGCAGACTGGTAATGCAGTCACTGAAGGTGCCTACATGTTTAATTTTATTCTCACTTCTGCTTGTCTCTACTCAACAGCGCTGGCTTCAAGCTGGAGCTGCTGAGTGTTTCTGCTCTGCTTTGAAGCAATAACTTCAGCGGTGTGTAACGTTTCTGTAACAGTGTGTGTGTGTGTGTCAGTGTTTAGGCCTGCTGCGCATGCTGAGATGCACTGTATGAATGTTGGCTGCTCAGAACCTCGGTATCTCTCTGGCACGTTGTTTGGGAACTTCGTTGCTGCTTTCAGGTACAGCGGTTACTGTCAGTTCTCTGTTCAACTGAGAACACTGTAAAAGTAATTTATTTTATTTAATTTACGTTTTTCAAAGATACTGGTAAGATCTCGTGTGCAGTTGTCTGTAGACTGGAGGAAGTGGTAACGCTGAGCCAGACTACGCACAATAATCTGCAGCAAACAACTTGTTTCAGACTTACCAAATGATTTCTATATGCTTGTCATTACAGAAGAAAGTCCATTTAATTTGTAATCTCTGTTGAATTGGTTTTATGTCTACCTCAAATTGGCACAGGAAAAGCACTATTTCCCCACGATGGACATCACAAATGCATCTTTGCTTTCATTTGATTGAGGATTTGTGACCGCTCCATGACAAACAGTCCCTGACTTTTAGAGAGATTATTTGCACCTTATTGTATTCTGGGCTTGTCTGGGTGGGACCCCTGCCACAAACATAGGACCACGTACTTTATACAGGCTTCAGCATTTCTAGCCCCAGTAACTGCTCATTAATACTAAGGCTGTCATAATTATATTTGTAAATGTTTGTAATGAAAGAGAAAAAAAACGACATGTGAGTGTAAAAACATGGTAACAGTAAAACTGTGTTTGACTTATCAGTGTCTTTTACGAAATGGCACCACAGACCTGTGCACACTAAATTGTGGCTTGCTTCGTGTTATTGTCAGTCGTCATGCATGCTGACTTAACAGGCCTGTGGCTCACACGTTTTTGTCTATGTTCAGTCATCATACTCGTGGTTGTGAAGGTGTGCCTTAGGCCAGAATTACCGTTAACGGAGATCATGTATGCCAGTCTGCGCCACTTCAGGTCACCTGAAGAGTTGAGGGAAGTAATGTAATTTATGTTCACATGCACCTGTTGATTTTCTTATTCATTGTCATGACAAACTTAAATAAAACCTGCAGTATGTTTCTATATTCTTGGGCTGTTTTTACTTCGCTGGCAGATGATTTCCTGGTTTATTTAATTTACTATACTTGTCCAAAACCAAAGTTCAAATGCAAAGACTAGAGATGCACCAATCCGATAACCAGATCGGATATAACGGCTCTGATACTGACAAATTTGCTGGATCGGATATTGGATAAGTGAAACCGATCCAGCATTACAATCCAGTCATTTGTTTTCATTAATATAAATCTACACTTTCCTATTTGTTTATGGTTAAAGTACATTTACATCTTTGTCAATTTACCTTTCTTTTTACTAGGCTAAATGTTGTCAAGCCTAATGCCTTCACTCACGTCACGGTATATAGTTCATTGATTCAAAAATAGTATCGGATCGGTATGGAAAAAACTGGATCGGTGCATCCCTAGCAAACAGTTTTTTTTTTTAAAGTTGCTGATTAAATATTTCAAAAACCTTGGAACAGGCTCCTATTAAACATGTTGCATCAACTTGCACCTTCTTTTAAAAATTGCTCTGTGAAAACTGAGGAACCTAAATATTGAAGTTTGGATAAATGTTCATCAGCTCCTGTTTGAGCTTAGAAGTATTTTTTAGTATTTTTCAAATCTTCTGGCTTTGAGGTTATGATGACATGCAAACTAGTTTCTAACAAGTTTCACCATGGATGTTTGTGTGCAGAAGGTAATTTAGCATAATCTTACAAAAAGGACCATCTTAAGACTAGACTGAATGGCAATGTTACTCAAATCTTTATATATTCAGTGTTAATGGAAGATTACAGATGTGAAACTAAAGTACCGGTGACACACTTATTAAACCAATCCGTAACGCCACAGATAATGGCTTTTAAACCAAGTGGCTTTTTGTAATTTCAGGCCAAACAAAGTCAGGGAACAGCTTTCCTCCTTATTATAGCTCCTGGTTTTACATCATTGTTCTGAGTTGCTGATCTGGAGCTTTAAATGTCACATTTTACATTTAAGCTCCTCCATTTTGCCGATGGAAAACTTGTTATATGGGCAGCTAGTAAATGGAACTTGTAAATGAAATCTTGAATGAAAGCATACGGGGGGAAAAAAAACTGCACTTTGACTACATAATCAGATTTATTGTACACTACTGCAGCAGCTGCCTTTAAAGGCACATATCATTTACAAAATAATCCTAGTGCAGGAACAGTCATTTACAAGACTTCAGAGGACAGTGAAGTGCACATTGAAAAAGATTTCTGATGGCTTCCAGTGCCGTTCAGATCTGTGAAGACTCCAGCCACAGTGAGGAGCTCTTGACTCGCGGCTGCTGACAGTCCAGCTTCAGCAGCGCCGTCACTGCGCCCTCTATCTTTGACATCCACTCCCTCTGAAAAAAAGTCATGAAATGTTAAAAAGGAAAAGAAATACTAGGTTTTCTGGTCAACAGCTGACTGAAAAACAAACTAAATGTGTTAGAACTACTTTAAATCACAGTAATACCTTTTTAAAACTTTAGGAAGTTATTGGCAAGTATTTGTAAAGCACATTTCATGTACTTTCCAGACATGTTGGGGTCATATTGTTGCTTTGACTATTATTTTGTTTATTCTCTGGTTTTCTCTGGTATATATATATATATATATATATATATATATATATATATATATATATATATATAGTACACACACACTGATATATTAAACAGATACAACAAAGCTCAAATAAAACCCATGCATATCTAGTCAATATTTTTGTTTTTATTAGGAGATTATGGGAAATTCTTGAGGTCCTGGGGTTAGGATGATCATTCAGTATAAATCTAAATTAGGTGAAAAATATGCACATTAAAATAAAAGAAATACAGATGAGGGGAAAATCAAGAAAAATTTGGACACAAATGTTGCCTGTACACAATGTTTTGTCCAAGTTCTTCCATCCAATTAGGCTGCATGATTTTTGAATCTTGTCATAAATTTAGAGTTGAATTACTCTACCTTGGCAGACTCTGACGCAGCTTGCAGGATGAATGCACCGATGCATTGCTGGTAGCGGTTGTGGTGCATTATTATGAAAGAATGAGGCAGCCCTGATGCTGTGCACGAAGCAGAAAATTCTCTTAATTAACAACACGTGTAAACAGAGTGCCGTGACATATTTTGTCAGCTAAAAGACAGACTTCATGTGTCACTGATAAAAATAATAGCACACTAGGAAAATCTTGTTCTTACTGGAGGCATTTAGCTGATCAATGTTCTTGAGCTGGAGTCGGTCCAGAGAAACAGGCTGGTCAAGAACTGTGAAAGTGCATCCCTCCTTCAGTAGCTGATCCAGCTCCAGGTTCTGTTGCAGCCTCAGAGGGTTCTGCTCAGGACCAATGGACCTCTACAATGTCAGTCACAGAACACAGTGAACAATGTAGATAAAAGATCCTTTCACTGAATTTCCACCATTGGTCCAGATCAGAGTGAGAACAGGGCAAGCCACGTACCTTTTTGTTCCTTTTTATCTTCGTGATCAGCAGGAATTCGTCAAACAGGAACAGATAAACATCTACCAGCTTTGTGTTCTCTGGTAATGAGCCAAACAAAGATGGTCTAAGATGATGTTCAATGAAGCACTGAACACGTGAAATGTACTGGATTCCAACTCTACACACCTGTCAGCACCAGTTTCCCCTCATGCAGCAGACTTCTGTGAGAGATGAGGTTCTCCAGAGTGACAGCTTTCAGGAGATGTTTCAGAGTCTGAAAGAGAAGCAGCTCATCAGTTAAATCTTTTGACAAGTAAATGAAAGATCCGACTTTGATACCAGGAAGAGCTAATGACATGCCTCCTTGCAAGAGTGATAACTGGTATCTGATTTTGCATTAAGATAAATTGGAGGATAAACTGTTGGTATCTGTGATTTTAATGCTTTGCTCTGTCAACACAGTGGTTGCACAAGCACGTGAAAAAATATTACTGTATAAACAAGGGCACAGAAACCAGACCAACCTCTGGGATGAAGGCACGCTTGTCTCTTTCCCACACAGGCAGCCACACCAGGGCATCTCTCAATTGTTTCACCTTTTGGTAGTTATCCAGCCATTTGACTTTTCCTTCTAAATCACCTGGAAACGGGGAGGAGAGGACACTGAATGTGCAAGGTGTCATTAAGGCAGAAGAAAATAAAACTTCAGTCAAAAACATGACAAATGTAAGGTATAAATCAACAGGTATTCACTGAATCAACACCCTTTATAAATAAGAAAACAATATAAAGACATTGTGTCGAAGATTTAAGTTTTTTTTTTTTTTTCCATATTTTCATTATCCCAAGTTTGATGAAATGCAGTGAAAGCCACTGTTTGGTCCAAGAGACAATTATAGAAACCAGCATTAGTAAACAGTTCCTGCCTGCATCCACAGGTTCACATTGAAAATTTTCAATGAAAATCAGAAAACGCACAACTGCCTTCTCTCGGTCAGACCTGGTGACAACATTTTTTTTTCTCCCATTTAGAACAAGAACAACGTTTGGATGCTTGATTTCAATTTCTTAAACCTGATGTGTTGCAAGTGTCCTAGCATCATTTAAGATGCATTAAGATGCATCACAATGATTTGATACACACAGTACTGATGAACATTAGGCAAAAGTAAATCATGTCCAATTTGACACCTGACATTTTGATATTTCTTAGTTCTTTGAGAAGGTGGAAAATGTTTTATTGGGAAGTTTTAACTTTTTCAAAATTCCCTTCAGAACTTAGGAGGTAGGTCGTTTTCAAAATCAGCATGTGACTTTGTCACCAATAACAACATATTAATGAATTTGAGCCCACAGTGTAAACGCAAGCATGCCTAACGGTGTAGAGGTTTTCATTTTTAAGCTACACAAGAGAAACTTGCACCTGTAAAGTCACCATTACAGCTGAATGACTTGTAGACAGATTTTGGTGTAATAAATTCTCCCATCTTAATTTTTCCAGGTGAGCCTTCGCTTATTTCACCAGAACAAATCCAAAAACACATTCTGCACAGATTAGAGCAACATGGCTCACAAAGGAAGACCCTGAATGGTTGAGCTGCTCAAACCCTATCTCAAGCAAAGTAAGACACACCTTATATTGGCATTGCACACCGTATTAGTTTTATTCAGATGAATCAACTCTAATCTAATGCAACCTATGAAGCTCTTTAGACAGTACAACACCACTGCTGATAAACGCTATCTATTTTGTTTTATTATTCGCACGGTGATGCTAAAACATGGACCCGCCTATATCGTGAGATTACAGCTGTCAGATTTTTATACCCCCCCCACACCCAGAGAGGACTTTGGTCTGCACAGCTCACCTGTGACTACAAGACTGTCAGCTGTGCATTACGTTATCATAACCATTAAAAGGGTGTGGCATGACACACCTTGTGGTAAAAGCCACCTTTTAAATGGTGGGAAAGTGTTTCATTAAAGATTTGTCGGTTAGGTTTTGTAAGGTTAATTTGTTCAATTCAACAAAATGACACGGTGCATAGCTGCAGCACATTTCCCACAGCCTGTCCTCCTGGTTACATAGTAAGCTGCCACAACAGGTCTGCAGGCGGAGACATGCTGTGAAGAATAAAAGGTCAGGGAATGCTGGCTACAGTCCAAGGCCTGCAACCCATTCGCTGTAATAGACACAAACTGCCCTGCTTGTGTTGACACAGATAACTGCACTTACTTCACACACCTTTTGTATCTCAATGCATTTGAAAACCACCTGCTAACCATCAGCATTGGACAAAATCTATGTGAAGTCATTCAAATCCTAAAACAAACCCTACAACAAAACACTCCTAATACAATCAGCAACAAGGCAGGAACTTAAACAGCGTGTTGATGCACTTCACAGATAAAACCAAATACTGTGATTCATGGGGAAAATGTGCATCCTGCTCACAGATAGATGTGTCCACTTGCTCTGCTATAACTTGTAGAAGTCTGGATTCCTCATCCTTCTCGCATCTTTTTGCGATGTTCCGCAACAACAATGGGTATCTGGTTAGCCTCTGCAGTGGCGCCACCAACAAGTCATGTAGTTGTAACCTTCGGCACTGTTCGTTCCTCTCGCACCACTGAGGACAGAAAAGGACGGAGTGAGATAGAACAGAGGGTCATGTTGGTGAGACCTAAAGGAAAAGGGATGGTGAAGTCTATTATAAAATCTTACTGATTAATGTGTGAAAAATTAAGGTTGTTGCTTAAATTGTAAATAAGAGGGTAAGTAGAAGCCAGATGCTGCTTATCAAAAGTAGCTGGTTAACTCAAATGTTAATGTCTCCAACTTATTCAAAAATAGGTCACACAACAGAACAACGACAAGCGCCAGCAAATCTACAACAAACTGAAAACAAAAGAAAATCATTAGGATGTTGCAATGACACAAAGTTCAGACCTCAACTTAACCGTAGCAGACCCTTATAGAGCTGCACATGAGTTAATGCCTGCAAACCTGAACAAACAGTATTGGGGCCATAATCTTTCATAATTATGTGGAAGACTAATAACCTCAAAGAAAATTATTCTGACTTTGTTAAATGTTAATCTGTAAAGTTGTATTTATGTGATTTAAAGAACTTTTTTCTGTCTCGATATGAAAAACTGTAGAACTGATTGGGACTGTAAGACTGAAAACAGGGAAGGTTCAACTAGTGACAAATGGTGACATTCCTTTCATAGACAGGCCTCTGTGACACTGAACTGATTGCAGCAAAATTGCTGCATGTGCTCTCGCTCTCTCTCTCATACTTGGCACACTGTGTACCTTTTCAAGGTACACAGTGTCCTCACCTTTGTTTACTTACAAATAATTTGGCTGCCTAAAATGATTTCTGTCCTGTACCTTTAAATATGATCGAAAGTCCTCTCTGGGCTTCAGGTTGTACAGATAGAGCAGAGCTGTGGAGTAGTTCAGGCAGTACTTCTGCAGGCAGTGGCATATGCTCTCCTGGAAAGCCTGGCAGAAACAGATAGCAGAGTTACACAAACATTGGGCAACAGACTGCAGGGTCGCATTAGCTATGAAGCTACAGATAAATCATAAGAAGGCAAGATGACGCAGACCTGGACCCAAACAGAAAAAACAAAAACTAAACCCATGTCTGAAATATAAAGTGCTGCATGAGTTCCTACCATGATGAAAACTTAATTTCCCTCTGATTTATACTGTAAATTTAGGAACTTGAAATGTTTAATATTCAAGACCAAAGCACAAAAATAGAGTACTAAAAGTAGAGAAAGTTTCTAGTCATTGTGTTTTAGTGCTTTGACACAATTCCTCCTGAATGTTCACGTTTATTAATGTTCATCATATTGTAACAAGTTTATGAATGTGAAACTAAAACATCAAGATAGATTTTAAATAGCAATACATCAAATACAACCTGCTTCCTGGTGTAAATATGTCTCTGTAAAAGCAGAAAAATAAGATATCGAAAAACAATTATTACAGCTCATATTAGGCCTGGGCATAAAATTGACTGAATGAATTCATTCACATTTTTTGTTACAGGAGATTTTAAAAAATAAGTTAATCGAGTTTTTATGTAATGGTGCATTTTTGGCTTCCCAGTTCCTGGAGCTTCCAAAAGCAGTTTTAAAATGCAGTATGGCAAGCGACATCATCATCATAGCCCACATGAAACAGCAAGCGACAACATGGCTACTGGTGAGAGTACAAAGTTGACTTAAAACACAGCTGGGACTTTGATTCCAAGAGGGTGTTCATTTATTTGTTATTCATCTCAATAATGGGGGTCACATTTGTCTTGTGTTTGATTAATTAAAAGCAAAAAAATTTTAGGTTGTCTGCCGTTTGTACGTATTGCTTTCCTTAACATCCGTTTGCTAGCACAGTAAGTGATGCGTTGCTGCAACCAATAGTTGGCCGCAACATCACAGTCACGTTCCAGATGGGAAACTTGCATACTGCCGTTTCTGAGCCCCAGGACGCCTCTGGTCAGTGATGGCTTGAAAATGTGCATAATGAATGTTGGTGTGCCACCAAAACGAGTCAGAAACGCAGATTTTTAAGGTCTAAAAGTTACAGGTATCCATGATCATGTCCATCCATCCATCTATCTCTCTGTTTTGTTTATACATCTTATCAGTGGACTTTAACAAGTGACAAGGTGTCACTGTGAGTGTCCACAGTGAGACTTGCCTTGCCGAGCAGCTCCAGCAGGGTGGACCCGCCACCCTCAGTAATCTCCAACGTGTCCTTTATAACACGCAGAAGGTTGTTCAGGAAACCAAAGCTCACCTGCAGCAAAAAACAGTGTGTCAAGTGTCACCATGAAGGCTGCGAGATGCTCTATGCTTTCAGTTTGAGCACTGTGCCCCATGTAGTACAGAAAATGCTTTTTCCTGTTCATTTTCTTACTTTTTACTTTCGCATTTTCATTTCAACCATGTTTCTATCTCAGTTGCTTCTTTTTAAGTAATCCCAAATATTAGACCTACAGAGAAACAATTTATCAAGTTACTAATACGCCACTTTTATGACTTCTGATTTTTGTCTGAATTACTGAGCATGTTTAAGAACTGAAAAACTTTAGTGTTGTCTTTGAGACAATGGTCAGTTTTCCCAGTTTCAGGCTTCCAGAAGTGTCTCTAAACACAACAAAGTTGCAATTCTTTGCATTTTTAAAATGACTTAACCCACTGATCATTCTTGTATTTAAGATTCCTCTCAAACATTAAATTAAATCTCATGTGATGGCAATATTTTATGTGGATTTCTAATAGAAACTGGCCTGTAAAGATGGCTATACAAAAGCCACTTAATACATGTTAAACAAAATGACCACATATGGAACGATGACAAAAAAACTGACAATATAATCCAATATGCAAATAATGCAACATTCAGGATGTATGCTTTTTCAGTTTCATCAATTTAAATTAAAACTTTAAGGTAGAGTCCAAAGTCCCCTGCCTGTTTCTGTTTGCAAACAACAGTATTCAAACTGAGAGCCCCTCCCTCTCAGGCTGATGGCCGCCATGTTCTTCATCCTATTCAGCTTCAAGCCTCTCCTTCAGAGCTCAGAGGCGGGTTAAAGCCAAACCAATATTAACCCTGGTTTTCCAACGTGCACCATCTAAAGCTCTTACCTTTTCTTTGCTACATTGCTGTTTTTCTTTTTTTTTCCTTCGAGAGTTAGAGTGGTGTCTGCTCCAATCATGAGCTTATTCCCACACAGCGTCATGCCCTTAGTTCTGCCATTGGCTGGTGATATAAACAGAAATCTCCACCCAGAAACGTCCCGACCACACCAAAACAAAACGAAAGAGCGAATTACAGGCAGGGGGAGAGAGAGTTGCATTTAAACGCACCACTGCACGCGAGTAGAGGCACCGTTTGGGATGGATTTCACTTGCACAAGTCTAACGTTTATTTTCAGGGGGAAACTTCGGACTCTACCTTTATAAAGATATAAAGATGTCTGCTAAACCTGTGATGAAGATGATATTTTGCTTAGTCCCTTTGCCATTTTAATCCTAAATCAAATATCATGTTAGTTATGAAGGCTGCTGTTGTTAACATCAAACTCATGGTAAATGTAAAACTAGAAGCCTCATGCAACTTATTTGCATCATGTCTCACCAGGCAAAGTTCATTGAGGTTTGCAAACAGCCTCCATGAGTCAACATCAGTGAGGCAACTCCTATCCTGCAGGTTTGTGAGCGTTGCCAAAAACACCTGAAAGAAACAAAAAGATCAGAGAACAGGCTTTCAAATCTGGCATTAAATTTCAATTCCACAACTGTAAGAAAATAAGAATCCTAAGAGACTTTTACATGAACACCAAAGACAAATGATGACCAACAAAGCAGCAAGTGTTGGGTTTCATTAGGGTTTGGTCTATGTGTTTTTAGTCTTGTGTTTGTGTGGTTTTGAGTGGACAAAGTCACCTCTTTGAGAACCATGAGCTGATCCAGGAAGTAAACACACTCGCTGGTGAAGAGTTCCCAGATGGCCTCTTGTCTCTTGTGGCTCTGAGGGTCAGAAGTGACGCTAACCTGGGAAGACTGGTCCTGCAGGAACTCATCCAAAGAGAAGTCCTGCATGGGTAGATGGAAGGACTTTCAGAAAATCAGACAAGAAATCTGTGTCCGCCAAGTGCATGTTTGTGTGGAAAACTACAATTCTATGACTGCAAATTTTGTACTACCAACATGACTCAGGTGCATGTCAGTATTTGTTTATATACAGCATGAGTAGGGTCAACCCAGCTGGTTTCTGTCAAGAAATTCTGGTTCTTGCACAGCCTCTGTTATCTCAAGCTTCCCTTTAACTGCTGTCTTGTCATTTCTGAGTCATTTGGTAAACACTGAATTGTGTTTGGATTGGGAATCTGGATATCTTTACAGTTCAAACTTTGCTTAGATTAGAAGTAACTGTGAAGACAGAAGCAACACAGTGATTTACAAAGATGCTCTGCAGCCGATTTCTCACCTTATATTTTTGAAAATCAGCATTTCTCCAGTCTTGAATTTGCACTGTTGAAAGGTATTTTTCAATATCTGACGCTGTACCCATCTGTGACTTCCCTTTGGTCTAAAAAGGAAAAGTCAGACACACAGAGAAGGTATTTCTGAGTCACAGTTGTTGGTTGGCCATAGATGAAAAAAAAAGATGTCTGCTTATTTTCTGCTTTGCTCTGCTCATTATCTGCACTCATAACAGTCTTAAAAGCTGAATTAACAAGCCTGGTTCAAGTTCTGCATTTCAAGTGTTGACCAATTACAAAAAACTCTGTGCTCCAAAAGGGATAAGAGGAAACACTAATCTGCTTTGAGAAGTGGGTCAGAGAACAATGTCCAGTCCAACTGCCCACTGCTAAAACAAAGTACATCAAAACAAACCACAAGCACACCACTGGCACCAGTCACACATCCACCACACCTACCGTACTACGCCTTGAAAAAGGCCACTTTGACTTCTTTGTATCTGCAGAAGTTGGATACAAAAACATAGAATGCGCTGATTAACGAATAAACAAGGCATAACTGTGTTGCATGCAAAGGGTGAGGTTAAAATCAAACACAAAAGTGCAAAAACTGTTGAGCTTGAGAGGGAAAAGTAACTAAGTTTATATTTGGAAGCACAGAGGCACAATCATTATCTGTCTGTACGCTTTCACATCCTAGCCAAACACCGCACGTCAGTTCAAGGTCTGTTCCAAGTCACCATTACAGTTTATGTAATGTCCACAAATCCTCCCATTAAAGACAGAAAAAAAATTCTCTGCCTGTGAAATAAGTTGAAATTGACAAAATTAATTATAAAAAATATTTTTTTTTTATGAAAAGCACAACATTGATTTTGAATTGTTGTTCCACATAAATTTTAAAAACAAAAAATAAAACAAGTAAACAAGCATGATGGGGCTCCTGAACTAAAATTTTGTTGAGCAACACTTTGAGGCAATCACTGCATTTTCTGCAACATCCAATCAGACGTGCACCTGTTAAAAAGTACTTTGGCCCACTGTTGATTAGCAAGGTGCGCTAATTTGTAACAGTTTTGTTTGTTTTATTTTTTTCCAAACAATTTAAAATCTTTTTTTTTTTTTATTGTAATTTAGTTCATTTTTATTCATTATTACTTTTTTCACTTTCTTGTTATTTGAATAACTGTTCAAATTTAGCCTATTCTTTAACGGGAGGGTATGTAAACTTTCAAGCACAACTGTAGGTGTTTAATGGTGGAGGTGCAAGTCCATTCAGTACTTTACAAATGAGACGTGTGTCCAAAAAAAATCTGACAATTGCCAAAACTAAGAATATTGTGTTTTTTAACAATGTCACAGTGGTGGAAATGATGGGGTTTTCTATCCATGATTTTTTATTATTTATTTATTTTTAAAGAGAAACCTAATGGGTTGTAAAATGCCAGCAGCTGTTAATAACCTGCTTCTTTTTACTCCTAATAACCCAAAGTTGCCCAAGGCAATTATTTAGAGAGCCCTTTCCTCATTATGGAAAGTAAACAACAGTCAAACCCAAACTGTTATGTTACTTAGCTAACAATAATGGCAAACAAAGTTGGGAAAGAGCCAAATTATTTGCTTTTAAGAGCACAAATGACTGATATGTTGACTCAAAAGCCTCATTTAAACAGAGGTCAGATCAGACTGACGGGGTTAAATTACACACTCAGTTCAGAGAATGAGAAGAAACAAGATTTAACAGGATATAGTTTTACCAGAGAAGTTCGAGCCATTGATCATGTCTGCGGCTCCATTGGAAACAAAGAGGTCTCCTGGTGAAACATCCAATCCAGGCAAACTGACCACCACGGAGCTCCGCCTCCTCTCCTGAAGCCTGAAACAGACATATGGGCAGCTTTAGATGGTCTCTGGCTTAAAACTATTTTGTCCAACATGCAAACTTTTGAACAAGTGGGAGTTTTTCATGGCATGAAAATAACTCGGTTCACAAATGAGATGGTGATAATCTGTTGTAAATGTGCTGGGCTGTAAAGAGAACAGATTTAGTGCAAGCTACAGGAAATAACAGAATTCCTTTTGTCATTTTACGTAGCTGAAATACCACTGAAATACCATCTGCATTGTGCAGCAAACTGGCGATTAACATGAGCAGCAGATATTATAAAGGATAAGCGTTATGTGTCTGGCTCATACATGGATTGCTGCTGATTAATGGATCACCCTATTTGTGTGGAAGGAGGCAAGCTGTCAGTGTGTGCCAGTTATAATCCTCTTGGTCTCCTTTTCATAGTTTGTAACCGAGGCATGGCTTTGGCTGGAAAAACACAGGCCTGCCTCAGGCAAAGCTCACACAGCCACTGTTCTCAAGTGTTTTGACTTATCTTCTGCTGCTGTACAGTCGGGATTACTGCTCCGAGTAAAAATGAACATCAGCATGCTGAAATTAACCAAAGACGCAGATAGATATGCAAATATTCAAGAGGGAAGCATTTAATTTGCAGCCAAAATACGAGACAGGGCGTGACCACAGCACATTTTCATTTGTTGTAAAGGGAATTAAAAGTCTACAAACTTAAAAAAACTTGATCAGGAACAGCATCCCTAATAATCACAATCCCAAAGGCAGCCATACTAAGCAGAGACGAACAGCCGTTTAACGTGACTTGCTGTCAACATAAGGTGCTCGACAACCAGAAAGGCTGGTTTTTCTGAAGGTAAGGTTTACTTTGAGCGTAATGAAACTAATCGACAGCAAGTAAGAGATCCACAACAACACTCAGTGGTTTCTTTTGTAAATATTTAAGGGTCACCACTTCAAAAGAGAAGAGCTTTAAGTTCAGAAATGGGGGTTGAACTGATACACATCTTCATTTGGATGAGGTGGACCAACAAACGCACTGAAAAAGATTGTCATGACATAAATAGACAATCAGGATGCACAAATGAGGGCTGAAGTCTATTGATGAGAACAAAGGTGGAGCAGAAGTATGAGTGAGAGGAACAATGTTGATGCTATTTTTTAAATGTCAGCTATTGTTTGTAAAAGACAACTAGCCTGGAAGAACAGACTTTCTTCCTCTTACAAACACTCAAACAGTAGCAGGGCTTTTGCTGCACATCCACAGTTGCATAAGTGGCCTGCAAGACTTAAACTTAACTGCACATGTAAACCACATGGCTGCAGGGCCAACTTGTACACTTGAAGGATATGCGAGTCTACAGCTGAACAGGAGTAACCTGGTTCGTTTTTCCTTCAGGATGCTTTTGTTGGCTTCTGAAAGCATCAGTTGTTCCTTGCTCTCACTGGCAGGGTGGTGCTCTTACTGGTAAACTGATACCTCCCCATTCCAACTTTCAGCTCAACACATTGGCAGCACCCAGATAGAACTGAATAGTCAGCATCAGCTGTGGCTGACAGAGCAATCAGAAAGGCCCGATTACTCCTCTAAACCAGGTCAGTTCCTCCTTGCAGTTCATCCTGCAGCATCCTCACAATGACATCCTGTTTGTTGCTTTGTGATAGTGCAGAATGCTTCCTCTGTCAGCCTCTCTACCACCGAGAGAACTTGTAAAAAAAATGGGTGTTTTGTTCATACAAAAGAGAAATAATGATGCCTCAAAACAAAACTGTCCCAACTGATGGCTCACAGGGGCCTGGACACAGTAACAGGCACAGTGCCAGGGTGTAATTACAGGGACAAAAGCTGCCTAATTATCTAGTGCGGGGAAGAGCCTCACCGCCCATTAGGAGGGGCGTGGGTGGCAGTAAGGGAAAACAGCCTTAATGAGGGATTGTCTAGCCCCTATATAACCATGGGACTCTCAAAACTTAGCCCACCATGATTATGAAGCATTAACAAAGACACAAATGACAATGAATGCACAAAGGGTTTCTTAAGCTAAAAGGTCCAATCAGCATCCAGACAGCAAGTCAAAAGTGCTTAGGTTTTCTTTTGTTGATTAGATTGTTTATCGGAGAGGCAGCAATGCTTCGTCATGGAAACAGGGATGAACCAGATGGCCAACAAAAAACAAACGCCAGCATTGTGTTGCACACAGGAAATTTTGACTAATTCCTGATAAGCAAATATGTTCTCACATACTCTGAATGGGACACCTTTGCTGCATATTGACAGGACAAAGCAAGCATCCAAAACTGAATGAACTGAATGTCCGAGGTACAGCACACCCACCTTCTATGGCAGTGTTCCTTCTCCTGCAGGAAAAGAAAAAGCAAAACTGTTAGTGCTCCCAATTTTCCAAAGCAGTAATCATACAGTTTCTGTGCCATATCAACACAATTCCAGTGTACAGTCAGGATCAAATTGAGGGTGCATGCAAAGCCCTTCTTCTGCTAACAACACCACTATATCACTTTCAAAGACATTCAAATTTGAATCAGTGTTTTAAGTGGACGCTTGGATTCAAAAGCCTCTGATATTGGAGGAGAATGTCAGCACTCCATTGAGAATGTGCTTGCTTGAATACCACGAGCTGATGAATAGATCTCCCCATTATCTTTTTCCATCGCTCACTGACCCCTCCATTATTGGGTGACTGCTGACTGTGGTGAATAGGGGCCCAAGGAGAGCACTTCCCAGGGCTCTCCAGGCAGTGGGTTTGGCCAGAGCTGTCAGTGCATGTAACTGCTGATTCATTTGCTGTCAAAAGCTTGCATTGTGAGTGACCACTGCAGGAGGCAAGGCAGAATAAGGGAGAGAAAGCTTCCGCAAGGAAGGAATGTCCACCTATTTAATTTATTATAAGCTATAGCTAAAAATCCATAGCACGCAACAATAAAAAGGATTTGTGGGGATGGTGAAAATGACAAATGCAAATAGGGTTTTATTATATTTACAAAAGAAATCTGCTACAAGCTCACCTGCACTTCAACAGGAAATCCAGAATCTTTAATAAGAGCGGGATCAGCACTGAGACATTCTTGTGCGGGGGAAGTGCTACCATTGTCAAAAGTCTCTGATCTATATGATCTTGTTCTCTGTTGGTGTGAAGAGGAAACTGGTGGAGGGTTGTGACAGATCTCTCCATCAGACGGGGGGTTCACTGCAAGGGGAGACTTGACTCTGTGAACAGGAGACAAGGAGCTTACAGGGGAAGTTGAGCTTGCAGATGATGGCTCCTCCTTTGTAATCCCCATCCTGCCAGCATCACGGGAATCTACCAGAGGACGCCGGGTGCTCCTCATCCTCCTCAAGGTGGGCGATGTGGAGATGCGCCCCGGAGCTTGGCGGTCAAACTGGAAGAAAGGTGCTACGCAGTTGTCAGGGTCCACCAGAGACAAATGTCTCAGTTTAGAGTGCGTCCGTTTGAGATCTATGTGCATTATGACCGGGTTGCTGGTTTGGCTCCCCTTATGCTCATAAGGCTGCAAGTCTGTTTGCGTCTGGGCATTCACCAAACCCGTCGTAACGACTTCATTTTCAACCCATTCAATATAACTCCAGTCCAGCTTCTTCTCATTGTCCTGGGCTTTGTCTTGCAGAATAACGTGCTTCAGCGTAGACATTGTAACCTCAAAGGCATTATTACTGTGCAGCCAAGATTGGAAAACGTATAATCTTACAGTCCAATTGCTATGCCTCCCTCAGGTTAACATCAGATGATAATCCTGTTGCATTCCATTTTCACACCATTTGCTTCTCAAGTATCTGGGGGAAAAGTAGAAAACGTGTCAATACCCACAAGCAGCTGAAGCCAGGCACAAACTTACCTCTTAATCTTCTATAAGGGGATTTGATCAGGGTTAAAATGGTCAGTTGGCAGAAGAAAAGCCTTTAAAAAATGCAGTATGTGAATCATTTGCAGTGCCTAAAGATATGTTTCTGAGAGGGCTGAAATAGCAGGTGGACTATGTTGGAACAATGATGCTACAGCACACCTCTTAAGGGGAGGGTAAGTGTTTGTCTTTAGTCAGACAATGAGGAAGGTTATGGAGACATTTTTTCCAGCTCTCCTGTCTGGTACAACGTGTCTACTCAGATATGAAGCTTCTGCTTTGAATGAAATATGGTGATTCTAATCTGCTTCTCCAGCAGGTGCATCTAATTGATAAATTGAAGCAGCGCGAGCTCCACTTAACGCAGCACATCCACGAGACAACAAAGAAGTGCAGAAAGCATAAACAAAGAACAACTTCAAGGTGACAAATAGCTGTTTCCGTGTATAACCTATGTGAAAGCGGAAACCGCACGTGCTTTGGAAAGATGGTAAAAAATTCAACAAGTCTGGCTTACTTACATCCAGCAGAACCCCGTGACGAGTCGAGTCGGGCGGTTGACGGCCGTGGAGAGGGCGGCCGAGGAAAACCAGGCGGCAGAAGGTGAAAGTCGGCGAAAAAGTCCCGAAGCTGTTTAGTTATCACAAAGAAAAGGAGGGAGTGGAGCGCTTCATTGTCCTTAGCTGGTGGAAAGGTGCGACTGCTGTGTGCATGGGAACGTCAACTCTGGAACCCTCAGTCCCTCCCTCGCTCCTCCATAACACACGTCACATACGCGCACACATCCAGGAACAATAAGGTTACACTGTTCCACGCAACAGTCAATTACTGCCACGCTGGTTTCACAGGAGAGGAGAGGTGTAACACCTCTGTATTCTGAATAATAGAGTGCAGAAATAGATACTATAAATGACATTATGCGGATTAATCCATTGTTGTTTCATTGCTTCCTTTGTTTCTCTCTTCGGATGTATTTTTTATGCAAAACTGCACGCAATCCAGCTTTTGATTATTTATTTTGTGTGACAAGTTGCTTTAATTTGTAATAGCCTTATCCATACCTAATAATAATAAATAATAATAATAAAAGTAACAAAAAAGGAAGCATCTTTTTGCATCATACTACACTCCCTTGCTTAATCATACAGATTAATGAATGTAGGTTATCTGTAAAGGAGACAGCCACAATTTTGCGTTTTTCAGCAGCTGTTTTCTTGACTCTGGTGTGCATATTATGGTTCATAATTTTTTGCTTAGATTGTGGTGGTTTTAGTTGATAATGTGTGTGCGTGACCAAAAAGACAGGAAAACACATCATCATTGTGTGCTAACATTAAATCAGATGTTATCTATCACTGAGCATCCTATACAAAAAAAAAAAAAAAAAAAAAAAAAACCACACACACACACTGACACTGGAGTGTTTTTGCCGTTACGCAACCTTTTCATATTCTCTTGTTTCACTGGTAGACTCCTGAGAATACTTTTTAAAAACATTTAAAAGTAAACTAAATTATGAGTCACTGTGTAAGGAATTGAAGCACTGAAACAGTTTGATGTGCCTGCTCAACTAGCAGGGGCCTATTGCACAAATGTTGGATTCAGTGATCAGGATTAAAACTTTAGCTTGGTTCATTTAATCCACAACAAGCCCATCTAGGTTGTTGGTTCCACAAACCGTTTGCCAAGATAAGTAGACGGATTCATAAAGCCTGGTGAAACATAACCTGGACACTACTGTATGATCCTGGAGCAAGCCTACCTTTGGCATAGGCTACCTCCCCGCCACTGTGACCGTTTAGGTATTAAACCATTGAGCATATTGTTTTTTAGATGTCTGCTCTGACTTTTAATATTTCTAACCTTTATTTATTTATTTTTTGTTATTTAGCATTAGTATTTTGCAAAAGTTTAAATCCAGGCATTTGATTAGAAAAGCCCCCTTCAGACCAAGTGCGGATTGGAAACTGCAGAAATTCATCCCAGCGATTAGACAATTTTGTGCATAATGAGCTGGAAACTGCTTCACCAGAGTGCATCAGTATGCAGTGGCCATTTTCTTTATCAATATAAACTATAGCCTATATCACAGCCTGCTAATGTAACTGCATCTGCTTTTACCTGTGTGCTGAGGTTTTTACCATTTAGTTTCACAACGCTGTGTGACTTCAGTTTTTAACAAAGCTCGTAGTTAAATTGCTTTGATTTATTCTTATTTAATAGCAAGCAAGCAAATCTATTTGTATAGCATATTTCATGCACAAGACAGTGCAAAGTGCTTTCCATTAAATATACATTTGGTGATTTGCATTAAAAGCATAGCAAACTGAAACCAATTTTAAAGTACATAGAAAAAAAGAGTTAAAGAAAAAATAAAATAATCATAATAAAACATAGGAAATAACTCAATTAAACAAAATGATTAAAAGAAGCAACAGATTAGATTAGTCTAGATTAGTTAAATTACCATGAAGACTTCATGGACAGGCACATAAGAAAAGAAATGGCAGGTAGTATCTACATGGGATGTGTATTTATATGCAGTCTATGGGAAAGTCCCAATGATTGCAAAATCCTCGAAAATAAGTAAAATTATTGCAATTTATGATGAAAAATGTTAGAATAACGACAGTGGGTTAAATTGAATGTGATGCGTAGAGGACAGTGGAAATATTTGTTTCCATTTGTAGTAACTGCTAACTGTGACAAATCCTGGAAATGAGGCTGGTCTGGAGCAGTCTCACTCCACAGAATGAATCTGCATGATAACTTATGACATATCACACTATCCCACTTTTGTACAACCGGATTACGGATAGGTTGATCCAGAATAAGCAACATACCCCGGCTTAATCCCTTATCCTAGTTTTTGTGCAAAAGGCCCCAGAGAGGCTGAGTGACCTGTTGAGGCCATAACTTGAACACTGTGGGGCGGTGCAGGTCAGATAATGGACCTGCCTGTGTGACATCTGAGTCTGAGCTTTCAGAGATTTGATCAGGAGTGCACCCTGGTGTATGAATGTAGGTAGTACTCTGCACATAAGAAGCAACATCCATCCTTTTTTTTTTTATGAACATTTGTTATTCTGTTGCTGCAAAACATTTTGACTCTTTAACATTTTGAAAGTGCTACTCACTGTTTGGTCGGCAGTGTGCAAAAGCAGAAGTACCCTCAATTCAATATATCGCCAGGAAAGCAGGAAATGTGTACAGTGATTTATAGAAATGGGCAAACATAGATGTAAACATGTAATCTAATCTAATCTGATCTCATTTCATTTCATTACGGATTCCCATGAATTACTTCCACAGCAACAATAAGTTTTCCTGCGGTTTACACATAAAAACAAATACAATACATACAGTAAGCCTACCAAGCATTAAAATACATAATACAACATTATGGTAAAAACATTACATTTGAAAAAATATGAGGCAAAAACAGTTTGTTTGGTCAGTATTTGGTTGTAAGTATTTATTATGACCACATTTTTCCAGGAATTGTTCTCCACACTGCAGGTAGGAAATTTTCAAGCTCTTCTTTGGTCATTTCTGCCTTTTGTTCTGTTCTCTGTCAAGATTATTTCACACCACTAACACTGTTAAGGTCCAGGTTCTGGGAAGGATTCATCCCTCCATTAGACCTGTTGCCACTGATTTTCAGTCCAGTTTTTGTGTCATGTGGCATACCTCAGGCTTTTCTCCCCATTTTCCCTCTTGACAGCTATCTTTCCACAGCGAACATATCTGATGGGGCTTCAGCAAACAGCTGGATCAACTGAGGGATCACATGCGACTCTCAGGTCTGATGTCATGTCTTTTGCTGGATTTTTTTCTTCAGGATATCACTTTCGGATATCATCTGCTCCAGATCATTTTCAGGCCTGCAACATCTTTGGACCTCTGAAAGCAAAAATGCACATAATGCTAATATACCAAGTTTTCAGCTGTTGAAGCTTTATGAATCATCCTATTGGTGCAAAAATGCTACTTTATGTCTGCCAAACTAGGTTGGTATGTTTTTTTGGATACAGCTAATAGGAATAGAATGAGTTTGTGTCTCTCTGACAGGCTGAAACAAAATGTCCAAAAACACCATAAAACTGCTTCTTTCCTAAATAGTGAACTGTAGAATCAACACTGGTTCAACTCTCAAGCAAAATACTTTTTATGCTTCAATAACTCATGGGTCAGAATTAAATGGCTTAACATATAAGTATGTTTATCTTGAAAATACAACTTTGAAAGACTTTCAGGAGTCTGTAGAAATATTACTCAAGAGCTTAACAGATTACAAAGTCTGGCTCCTTAAGCCTAATATAAACAGGTGAGTGGTGGCTAAAGAATTGGCACAATTTTGCATCTGTGTATATCTTATTGTTAATTGTACATTAACATGTAAACAGCTGTTTTAACCACTTTAAATGGTACACAGCCATGGGAGTTAGATCAGCAGCTTTTAACCTGAATTTCAGGTTCCAAAAAAATCCCAAAACAAATGTGAGAGTTGGGAGGAACAAAGTTTTTTCCTCTTCCTTAAAATTATTTGATAGACCTTCATTTTGTGATTTGTGATTTTGTGACTTTGTGATTTTCTTTTCATATTTTGTATTTTGGCCCCCAAAAAAGGTTTGAATGAGAAGTGATAAAGGTGCTTATGATGCACACATTAAACACAACTTTAAAAAAAAAAACAAATACCAGAAAACACCACAGTTGAATAAAACATGCCAGATCTCTATTTTTGTACAATTGTTACAGTATGTTTTAGGTAATTTGCTTAAAAACTAGGGTCCAGGATACAGTTTGTGTGTGTGTATGTGTATATATATATATATATATATATATATATATATATATATATATATATATATGAATATACAGGTAGCCTACTACCCAAAAATTAGATTATTGTGAAAAAGTTCATGTATTTCCGTAATTCAACTTAAAAGGTGCAATTTACATATTGTATAGACAAATAACATGTGAAAATATATATTTCAAGCTTTTAATTTGTTTGGATGTTGCTGATTAGAAGTTGCAGCTTAAGAAAACCTCTAAATCAAAACCTCAAAAAATTAGAATACTGTGAAAAGCTCCAGTATTGTAGGCTCAGAGTGTCACAGTCTAATCAGATAAGTAATCCAAAACATCTGCAAAAGTGCCCTGAGCCTTTAAAAGTCCCTGTCTTGGTTTAGAAGAATTCACAACCATGGCGAAGACTGCTGATCTGACCGTTATGCAGAAAACCATCATTGACTCCCTGCACAAGGTGGGAAAGACACAAAAAGTGATAGCAAAAGAAACTGGATTTTCTCAGAGTGCTGTCTCAAAGCACATTAATGGACCGTTAAGTGGAAGGAAGAAGTGTGGAAGAAAACGGAGTACAAGCCGGTGGGCTGATCGCAGCCTGGGAAAGATGGTCAGGAAAGGGCCTTTCAAAAGTGTGGAGGACTTCATAAGGAATGGACTGAGGCTGGAGTTACTGCTTCATAAGAACAACACGCAGGCGGATGCTGGACATGGGCTTCAAATGTTGAATTCCTGTTGTCAAGCCACTCCTCAACAGCAAGCAATGCCAGAAGCGCCTTATAAGCTAGAGAAAAGAAGGACTAGTCTGTTGCCCAGTGGTCAAAAGTCCTCTTTTCTGAGTTTCTCATTTGGAAACAAAGGTCCCAGAGTCTGGAGAAAGACCGGAGAGGCGCTAGATAGAAGATGCATGAAGTCCAGTGTTAAGTTTCCCAGTCTGTGATGACCAGGGGATCCATGTCAGCTGCTGGTGTTGGTCCTCTGTGCTTCATCAAGTCCAGCATAAATGCAGCCGTCTACCAGGACACTTTGGAGCACTTCATGCTTGCTTCAGTGGACCAGCTGTATGAGGATGCAGACTTCATCTTCCAGCAGGACTTGGCACCTGCCCACACTGCCAAAACTACAAAATCCTGGTTCAACAACCATGGGATTACCATGCTTGATTGGCCCGCAAACTCACCAGACCTGAACTCCATTGAAAACATGTGGGACATTGTCAAGAGAAAGCTGAACAAGAAGAGACCAAGCAATAGAGAAGAGCTCAGGGCTGTGACTGAAGCATGCTGGTCTTCCATGACACCTGAGATATGCCACAAGCTGGTAGCATCCATGCCACGCCGGGTGAAGGCAGTCATTAAAGGGACCCCACCAAGTACTAAGTACAGATGCAAGATTTTACTTTAGGAGGCCTGATATTTTTGTATTTAAAACTCTTCTCTGATTGATTTTATGCAGTATTAAAATTTTTTGAGTTTGCAGTTTTGCAAGTCCTAATCAGCAACATCCAAACAAACAAAAGCTTGAAATATATTGATTTGCATATTATTTGTCTATACAATAAATTGCACCTTTTAAGTTGAATTACGGAATTATGAACTTTTTCAGGATATTCTATTTTTTTGGGTAGTACCTGTATAGGTGAGAGAAAGACAGAGGGAGAGAGAGATGTTTTCCTCAAATTTATTCATACCCTCTGATTAAAGAAGGGAAAGAACCCACTGTCAGTGAAATACGATGAAATTGACAAAAGTAATGATAAAAAAAAATTCTGTGAAAATTATGACATTGATTTTGAATTGTGGTTTGAAAGAAATATTAAAAACACACACACAAAAAAATAAAACAACCAAACAAGCATGATGGGGCTCTAAAGCTCAAATCTTGCAATCAAGCAATCAAATGTTTTCTCTTATGTTCAAAAAGACTTCTACACCTGTCAACGGGTATTTTGGTCCACTGTTCATGACCAAAGTGCTCTGTTAGGGACAGTTTTGTTTGTTTTTTTAAAATATTTTTTCTAACCACAATTCAAAAGCAATATTTTATTTCACTAACCTATAATTTTGTACATTTTTATTTATTACTAGTTTCTTATGGTTTGAATTACTATTGTAAATTTAGCTTTTTTTCTTTAATTGGAAGGTATGAATAATTTTAAGAACGACTGTATGTATAAAAAGAATACAAAAAAAGGGTGAGCAATAAAAGACAAAGAAATGTCATATCCTAAAATGCACCATGATGTGTCCATGACAGCGAGGCGTGACAAACAAGCTTTCACTCATGTTGCCAAACTTCCGTGATTATTCTAGTGAGACTAATGAGAAATAATTACACACAGCGTGATGGTTTAGATTAAGATAAAATTATGAGAAATGTCTTTAGCCGCTAATAAGTGATGATTTCTACATGTGCCAAAAACACATTTTGTGATGTCACTTGTGGTTTTTGTTAATAATAGACTTGAAATGACTAAAGGAAGCTAAGTGAGGGAGAATTTGTGGCATTTCTTTTAAACTACCCAAAAAGAAGTCCAATATTTACCTACTATGTCATTTACAGGATTAACTAGTTGTAGTTTTGCCCTCTTCTTGTCTGCTCAGATTGAAATACAAAAAAGGGGAAAGATGTCATTGAACGGAATTTGCTCACAGCCCTGACAGCAGTCGCAGTCTCCTCCCCCTGAAGTAGATGTGAAGAAGAGCTCCGCTCTGACATACAGGAAGAAGTTGAACAATTTTTTTTTTTTTTTTTTTTAAATTAAGGGGGAAAAAAAAACTCTTAGCAGCGTGGGTTCTTACAAACCGCCTGCAGTTTTTGGGCACTTTCGTTCTTTTTCAGTGGTCTCGCAGAAGTGTTGAAAAACTGGAGGAATGAAGGTGAATCTGAAGGCTGCTTTTAAACTGACGCCGCAGTAACGTGTGGATTTCCTCACCCGAGCAGAGGAGTGCCAGTTGGTCATAAATGGGAAAGCAGAACAAATCGACAACTAATCCGCAGTGAGAATGTCAGAGCACAGATCCAGTTTTCTTCACATTGGAGACATTGTGTCTCTGTACGCGGAAGGCTCGGTGAATGGCTTCATCAGTACTTTGGGGTATGTTCCTGCTGTGTGTCTCACTTTGTACTCCATGCTGTTGCAATATAAACCATCCCTCTATCACGTACTATATTCGAGTGCTTTCACTTTACTTTTGACACGAGCTGCCGCTTACTTCACCTCCAAGGATTTGTTGTGAACCCCTCATGTCAAAACTTGACGCCAGACTTGTGGCCAAGGCCTGTCAGCGCGCATAGTGCTGCGTCTCAGGAAATTCTTCACGCAAATGTAACAGGAATGCAAAACAGCGTGTTATCTAGGTGTACACGAGAAAAACAGATTGATCGGATGAAGTCTACATATGGTTCGGGGACCAAGAGGCGTACCCGGGATAGTGTTTCACGGGGGCCCAGGGCAAAAAGAGGGATGGTGGGATAATAAGCACTGACCTGCTCTTGTGCACCTCACTGCTGCTACACGCAGCAGCCTTTTGCAGCCTTTTGTGTACCGGTTTAGGTTTACTACATAAACGTACATGACAATCTTGCAATTTTTTCCGCATTCATTTGTGGATTTCAAGAGTTTCACACACTTTGAATCTACCACATGATCTTCTGTGTCCTGCTGTATCAATCAGAGAGGTTCTGATTTAGATTTGAACCACGTTCTGGGATCCGAGAGACAACAATTTGGAGCCAAAACGCTTTAAGATTCTAATCAGTCTGAGTAACCTCAAGCCATTTTAAAGTACTGGTCATCAGCCCGAGGCTCAGGACCCTTTTCAATGAGTCACAAGATGAATCTTAAGATAAGTAAGGTGGCTGAAAAGAAATGCCATAAAATATCTGAAAAATGGGTAAATATTTGTCTTCTTTCTTGTTAAGTACTTGTGAAATTATCCCTGATCGCAAACAATGAATAAGATTGTTTGTTGAACAGCTTCTAGGTGAGAGTTAGCAATGGGTCATGTATCCATCAGGTGCCAGATACTTCACGATAAATAAGAAATATCACTTTTGGGCTGTATGTTTCTTCTGAGCGGAAAGCCTCAGTGCAAGGTGAAATTTTAAAGTGGTTCCGGGTGCACTCTAGCCTCTGAGCTGGACTGGCCCTGACAAATGACTCCTCCCCCACTCTCTCTATCTCACCCTCTCATTACTTTTTCTTCCTGAAATTCCTCCTACAACTTCACACAGTTGTCCTGTGGGTGGTCTTTTGAGTAAGTTCTGTAGTCACAACTTGCTAAAATGCAAATGTGTTTCCAGATTCACAAAATACTGGAGTGGACACAGGCAGCCTTTTGCTGAAAAGCTACTGCGCTTGCAAAGCTTGTGATAATGCAAAGCAGCAGCATTCAGAGCGACTGTATACATAAAAATGCAAAATGCACAGCAGCGATTGTTCACACCTTCAGTTATTGTGACGCAAGCCAGTCAACTCTTCTAACATCAGTCCTGACTAATATCTCAGAAGTTGGGCTGTGCCAAACTGGCAATATCTGAAGCAAAGAGCTTGCAGGAACCTCCCCAAGACTGCAACCTCTCAGCGTAACCTCGACTGTACAAGGCTGTCCGTGCCCATGTTTGCTTATGCTTACATTAAATCTGTGTTCCTCACAAGCCTTACAATGCTAAAATCCAAAAAAACTTTTTTAATTTTCAAGCTTTTACACATTTTTTAGTTATCAGAAGGTTCATTTGAGCACATTTAGTATAATTTTTCCACTTACAGCATTTTTTTTTTCACCTTACATGTTTAGATAGAGGTTTTCGGTAACACATGAATAAAACAAACATTTAATGATTAAGTTTACTTCCATTGTTTTGTTTCCTTTAAACAGAAGTGAGATAATTCCTTGTGTTTGAATAAGAGGTGTGTTTGACTCAATTATATTTCTTGGCTGATTACCAGCAAGTTAAAACTAGCAATGACAGACACTGACTGGTGATCAGATCTTTCTCACACTTCTCAGAGTTGAGTCACACCCTGTTAAATCTCTTTTCTCTAGAAAATGCCTCAAAAATCAAACACATCATCAGACTTGTTTTCATACTGTTTATTTTCTGTGTTTGTGTCAGTCCACTCAACACAAGCTGCAGCTATTATTAGCCCCTGTATGTACAGCCAGGTGCATTTATCTGTGGTTCATGTTTAACTTGGTTACAGCGTGTTAGGCCCCCACAAAGCCTCTCTGCAGCCTTATAGTTACTTATTTATGACCACAGGGGACTTTTCCAGGGCACCTTCCTGTTTAGCCACTTAGCACTTGATAATGCTTCCTGTTGGACTCTATTGTCTCTCATTTAGATGTAAGGTTGATACAGAGTTGGAGTAAATTATACACAGCCAGAGGACAGACGCTGATGGAGCGCCATGGCACCAAAAAGGGAAATGGCTCAACAAGCAAGCGGCTCGCTTTGTATGAATTGGAAGAATTGTGTGTTGCATTATGTTTCTCTTCGGTGGACGGGATGAATGGATGTGCTTGTGCGTTCTGAACTGCTGCGCAAAGGGGTGAAAGAGATGGAATGAGATGATATGGAAACCCCTGTGCAGAGATTCATAGCTGGAGTTCACAGCAGATTCAAGCTGACGTTTTTTAAAGGATAAAAATTATATTTGATAATTATTTTGACAAACCTAAAAATTACTCCAGGTTCTTTGGCCTTGTCTTTTTTTTTTCATGTCTTTAAACCAAAATGTGCCTATGATAACCAAGCCCGGATTAAGGAAGCAGGGGCCCGGGGGAAAAAATGATGGGGGGCCCCTCAAAACAAAAAAAAAAAGATAAAATATAATATTTATTTTAATTATATTTCACATCATTATAATAAAACAAAACTTTTCTGGGGGGGGAAAAAAAAAAAAAAACACTACAGTGGGATTAAATCAAACTATAGGGAATGTAAATATCTGGGGTTTTTTTTTTTGTTTTTTTTGTCTTCCTCCTATGTCTTTCTTTCTCTGTCCTCCTCTTAATTTTTTAAGGAATATTAAAACCGAGATACTATCAACCCAGGTGTCTTCAAAAAAATATTAAAGAAACTCTTGAGGAAACATGTATGGGATCAGTCAATAAGTCAACAACTCCTATATAATTTACATATTATAAAATATTATAATTTTAAAGAGGTAAAAACCACCATCTTCTTGCTTCTTAAAATTTCCCCCTATCAGGCGACATATGGAGAATTATGTTAATTGTTTTCTTTGGTGTTTTTAATGTTATTTATAAAATTAATTTGCTTTTTTGTAGCATGAGGGGGTTCGTTGGGTCTTGTCCTGGTCCACCTCCACTCCTTGGCATTATTTCAGATACCAAACGAGCAGGCGATGGGGGGTGGGGGTGGGGGGCATCAGGAGGGAAAGAGCACAAGGCTCTCTGCTTTCCCGATTGGTGGGTTGGTGAGGGGTGGGATGATCAACAAAAAAAAAAAATAAAAAAAAAAAGAGAAAATGGAATATAATAAGGAATGAAGGGAGTAATTTATTATATAATTATATATCAATTCTATAATTCTGAATTAATAGATTAAATTTTATATAATAAAATTAAATTGTTTTATTTTTTTTTTAAAACCATGACAACAATAAACTTGACAAGGGGAGGAGCGGAGGGGCGGAGAATGGAATGGTGTAATGAGTTCATAAATTTATCTCATTTTGTTTTTGTTCTTTATTTTTTTTTTTTTTTCTTTTCTTTCTAATAAAAATATAAAATTATTATCATTATTTGATCATCCTGCTTCTATAATTATAGTTAAAATAGTCCATTTTCTTTATATCTTTTAAATCAATAAAGCTAATTAATTAATATATTAAAACTATTATTTATTTTCTTCTTCTCTCCTTCTTTTTTCAAAAAAAAGAAAAAAATAAATATATTAAAATTATATTTATAATTTTTAAAAAAAAAAAAAAAGATAAAAGAGAAAGAAAAGAAAGTAATAAAAAAAAATAAAAAAGTTTTAGTTATAGTAAATAAAAAAAATAACGCCAAATTTAAAAAAAAATGATGATAAATGATGTTAAAATAAATATAAATAAATAATTTCTCTTCTCCTCCTCCTCCTCCACCCAACAACAGGAGGAATCTTTTTTCTCTTTAATTAAATAAAATATAATATTTTTTTTCTGTGGTAGGAGGATGAAAATTTTGTTTATTTGTCTAATTTTTTTTCTTTTTCTTTCTTTTTATAATATACAAAAGGAACAAAAAAAACAAAAAACTACAAAAACATCACCATCTCTCACCCCTTTTATCCTTCTCCTCGCCGCTGAACAGAACATAGTGGTCGGCACGCTGTTTGTAAGGGAGGTGAAAAAGAAAAAAGGCGGTCTGCTCTCAGGATCTCAGAAAATCTGTAAATTTCTAAATTCGAAAGAGACGATGAAGGACGGTGAAGAAAGAGATAGTACCCCTGAGTTTATCCGTGGAGGACCTGCTAATAAAAGGGGGGCGGAAGGGAGGCGGAGGGGGTGGGGGCGGCCCGTCGGAAATCTGCCACAGCCACCATTGTGAAGCTGCTCCTCTGGGATGCACGTGGTTATTCGTAGGGGCCCCCCCCTGGGCCCCTGCGCCCAGTGGGGAGCATCCTGTCCTTATTCTGGTCCCCCTCGGGCCTGGGTGGGCCCGCCTGGCCGGAACCGATATGATAACGCCTTGGTGCTCACCTCTTAAATTACATGATGCTAACATTGATGTTTTTTATAATGCAGAGAAAGGGGAGTGGGTAGCCTAGTGGTAGCGTCGTGGGCTTTGGCCTGGAGGACCCGGGTTCGAGTCTCTGACATGACCCCTAGGTGAACCACTGTGGACCCCTGAGCAAGGTCCTTAACCCCCACCAACTGCTCCCCGGGCGCTTTAAGTAGCAGCCCACTGCTCTCTGATTCTCACAGTACAGAGATGGGAGAAATGCAGAGCCCTAATTCCCCCTTGGGGATCTTACCAGTATAAGATCTCTTACCAGTATAACAAAAAAAAAAAAAAAAACAAAAACATACTCTAAATCAGTGGTTTTCAAACTTTTTGAGCCATGACATACTTTTTCCTGACACCCCCCTGATGACTGAGTGGTTAATTGTGTGATTATATCTAATGGGCCATCCTGTGGTCATTCCCTTAATGTTATCAGAATCTTCATAAATGAGGAGGATAAAGTTGATTTTGGTGGATTATGTTATCAGCTGTGGAAAAAGCACCCAAATGCCAAAATTCGCTTCCCTCACCAAAAACGCTTTTCTCACCCAAATGCCAAAATTCAGCTTTTCTCACCAAAATGGGGCAAAATTTGAGTTTTTAACTGTAATCATTTTGTTTCTAGACACTCAATTTTAAAAATTCTACATGGAAGACTTGGAAAACTATCAGAAACTTCATAAATAAGGAGAATAAATGTTTTCTGGTGGATTCGGTTCATTGCTGTGAGAAGGTATCTACTTGCCCAAAATTGGCTTCTCTCGCTGAGATAAGGCCAAATTTGAATTTTTAACTTGGTATTAGTAATAACTTAGTTATTTATGCAATAGTTAAGAAATTAATTTGTTAATTCCACAGATTAATTTCTTTGCATAACTAGACAAAATTGATAGCCCCCAAAATCCCAAATTTATTTGAGAAATTTTAGGTACTATTTTTTTTTTCACAATGATCTGGTGACCCAGATGGGGGTCCCGACCCCCAGCTTGAAAACCGCTGCTCTAAATCAACCCTGAGGTGACCAGTAAGTGTTATTAAACCATATAACAAGATAAATTCACTAACAATTTGAAACGATGTGAAGGTAGAGTTTGAAAATGAATTCATCCAGCTCTCTTTGTTCCCATGCATACTGATATAGCGTGTATTTTTTAAGGCTTAAGTGGCCTTTTACCCCAGATTATCTAAAATTTGCTTTTATATGAAAATAGTTTCCAGATAGAAGATCAACCTTCAAGATATAATTTAGTTTTCAAAACCTCTTCAAGGTTTTGATAAAGCCTCAGGTTATTTCTTACTTTGCCTCCTTTAAATGATGTCCAACAAAATAGCACCACCTTAAACAGGATTTAAAGGAACATTTCTGGTGCAGTCGTTTTGATAAAACCATTTTTCTCACAAAAAGTTTGAAGATAATTCACTGCAGGAGTCCAGACATGTATTTTAGTCTTAAAAAGAAAAGAGTCTACCTCCTGGGATACTTTAAAGTATTTGTTATTCTGTTCATAGGCTTGATCTTTTTTATTGTCCTGTTGACTTTTTCCCTCCCACTCCACTAAATGATGGGCCTAGTGCCATTCCAGCCTTGGTGTGCAACTTTAGTCTGCTCTCTGTGCTGACTGCAAATGTTGATTGTTCAACATTTGCTGTTGATCAGGAAGTTTTACAGAAAGTAAAATATTAATTGCAAAATTAGCTACTAAACCAGTTTACACTCTGTTACAGATACATGTTGTAAAACTGGGTAACAGATTTTGGTAATCTTTCTGTCTCATTTTGCCTGTACTACCTGGAGGAAGCTGTGCTGCATCTCAGTGGGACTTTCCAGGCTAAATAAAGCTCTAATAAACAAGTAAAACTTGCCTGTGTATGACATGAGATATGACTGATATTGCTTGAAGTTGCATGCACACATAGCTGAATAATCTCTCCAGTTTTTTTATGTTTAGTGAGATCGGAATTTCACTTCCTAAATGCTGGCGATAATATGTCAGATGTGTTTTATCTACCAGATAAAGCTTCTGTAACTGATTTAAAAGGCATAAATTAGACCCCATGCTACTCTTAAAGCTTCATGTTTAACACGGCGTGCACCTGACATCTGGTTTTAGTTTATCTCCTGCAGAGTGTATTAACTCGTCATTCATTTATCTCAATAAAAACTTACAAAGACGGAGCAGATCTCTGTGCATCTGGCTGCAAAGCGCAGATCAAAGTCTAGTTAAAGAGGATGAGCTGCACCCTGAGACTTTCAGCATCACTCCAGATACAGGAATGATGATGAACAGAAGCACGTACAATTTCTTCTGCTTCCAGATCCTGCACATGACCAGTGCGGATTGTGCTGAACCTTGTATTCAAATGAGTGGTTTGAAGAAGTTTGGTGTTCTCTTTCATGTATTTGCATCTAACTGTGTTGCTACACTACTGCTTGTGCAATGCAAATCTCCATTTTTAAGGCAAGTGATAACACTGTTCTGGCTACAGGAACAAATAAAAAGAATTGGCATCATCAGTGTTGCATTTAGAGATGATTTAATTGCTGGTTTAATTGCTTTGTTTTTTTTTTCTCTGCAGGCTGGTTGATGACAGGTGTGTGGTCCAGCCTGATGCTGGAGACCTTGCTAATCCACCCAAGAAATTCAGAGGTGGGTGAGCTTTTTCTCTTCGCATAAATGCACGTTTGTTTTGTGTTTCGACACAACATTGTGGTTTAGTGTGTTTAAGGAACTCCACTGGCCACTGTTGTGTAAATACGCGTCTCACCACATCACAGCCTTTGAATGGGACTTGGTTTAACTCAAAACAAGTGACTCCTGTGAGCCTGAGGTCTGAATGCTTCTCCTTCTCTGTAGATTGCCTCTTCAAGGTGTGTCCCATGAACAGATACTCAGCCCAGAAGCAGTTCTGGAAGGCAAAACAAGGAAAACAAGGGAATAACAACACACAAGGAGACCTATTTAAAAAGTTACAGGTATGGCCATGTATTGTTTTTTTAAACTAAAACCTGCACTTAGATTTTCACTGCTAGAATTTCAATTTTTTTCTTTTACTGTTTTGTCATTTAGCATGCAGCTGAACTCGAGCAGAAGCAGAACGAGTCTGAGAACAAGAAGCTCCTTGGAGAAATTGTCAAGTACAGTAATGTCATCCAGGTAGAGCACATCTGTCCTGCAACACCTAAGACTTCAGATAGCCTACAGCAAACTGGTTCAGTCAAAAATGAGCATTGTTTTTATTTTTTGTCATCCAAGGCTGTTTGTTTAAGTGGTAATAATTTCTTTAACTGTTTAATTCATCTTAAAAATGGAAATTGGAAACTACACAACGTCAAGAAATGGTTTCTGTAACTCTAGTTGTTCAAACATCTATGCAACAGGTTTGAATCACAGATGCAGTTTTATTTTCATTAATTGATGTCCATATTATTGGTAAGGTGCATGATTAACAAAATATATTTGTGGGAAACCTTTTTATGTAAGTAAGTGGAATATTCTTCAACAACTGAGTCCGTCTTCTGTCTCAACCACATACAGTTGTATTTCTCTTTCTTTGGACAAAACTTGAGGCAAAAAGACTAATTTAGAATAAGAGGGGAAAGAAGATCCGGTAGAGGACTGTGGGTGAAGTTCCTGGGTTTCAGATTGTAGGCATCACCTGATCACGATTTACAACAAAATATTAAGAAATGAACATTTAATTTATGGTTATGTTTTATCACCTTGTTTGTTCAGTGGAGGCACAAAGTTTGGTGTTACAAGAATCTTGAAGTTATCAAATTGTTCTCTGCCCAAAAAAATAAAGTCCTTTTTTACTAATTTACTATTTGCAGATAGATATAATTCTTGCATCCAGTGCATGTAATTGGATGATTGTGTCATCTATGATGCTTAGTTGCTGATTAAGACATCCAGCAGGAAATAAGAAGCTCTAACTCAGGGATCCTCAATTAGCGGCCCGCTGGCCACATCGGGCCGCGAGAGCAAAATGTCCGGCCCGCACAGACCCAGTAAGACAATGTAATAATCTATTTCAGTGTTTCCAACCATTACATAGGCAGGGCGCCCCCTCCCCTACCAGACCTGGCTTACCTGGTGAACATGACAGCATCATAGCTTCATAGCTGCAGGTGTGTGTTCCTCTCAGGGTTTCTCCGCCCCCCCCCCCTCCCGCGTCCTCGCATGAGGCTCCAGCACCGAGGACAGAGCTGGCGTCAGAAAACACATTAACCACTTCAAAATCAGACACTAACATCAGTGTTTTTAAACTCTCCCAGGGACAAAGATGTTGGAACTGGAGCCCCTGAAACATTCTTAACCCCTCTATAGTATCGTAGATTTGATTGATTTTAAGATTGGCTTTGTAATGAAGCCCACATGTAATTTTAATAGTTTTATCCTTGTTGGGCTGATGATGATCGCGCTATTTCCCAGCTGTCTTGAACGCAGCACAACTCTGAGATGCGTCTTAGGTTTTGTTTCTCTGTCCTGTTCGTGGCTGCCGGCCGGTTTAAATAGTCTTCTCTGGTATAAGAACCAACAGCAGTTCATGGAGGTCTACAGGTCTGTTTTAGTTTAATCAGTGAAATGGAGGAGGAACCAGTCGCTCCTCAACGAGCAGCCGGAGGTTTTTCTCCTTCAGAGAATACACATCGCAGTAGCTTAAAATGGATCAGCTGTACGTGTTTATTCCAGCATGTTATCTGAGATGTGAACTTTAAGGATTTTTAACGCGACTCCACTACATGAAACGGTTTCATTAGCACTTTAAACAAAAATAAACTTTTTTTTTTTTTGTCATCAGTGGGGTTTTTTAATCACCACGTTTCAGTCATTTATTGATGATCATTCTTGATTATTCTGTGATGAATCTCAGAAACGTAACGTGCTTTCACAGCATTCAGCTGTCACATGATGATTATGATTGATTATATCATGTGCCATATAAACACTGTTGCTGTTTGTGGGAGGTCTGTTTCATGAACACATCATGAAGCAGAGCTGACTTTAAGGTTATCAGTGCAGTCTAGCCTGGATGGAAGTTGAAAGAATTAAAGTATAATAGCTACTGTTACATAATATAATTTTACATTTTATTAATCATACAGTACATGTAATATCATACTTATTACACAGCCATGTCACAGAAGTTACTGTTGGTACAATCCCCCCCCCCCCCCCCCCCCCCCCCCCAAACAAAGAAAAAGAAAAAAAAGTTGGCCCTCGCCTTGGCAGTGAGAACATTTTTTGGCCCTTTGCCTCTAACTGCTTCAAAATGAATTGGCAGTTAATTGTTTTGTTTTTTTAAACTTGATCTATACACATCTTCTACAGCAGTTCTTCATGCATCTAACCAGTCTTATCCTTCTGTCACAGCTGCTGCACATAAAAAGCAATAAGTACCTGACGGTGAACAAGCGTCTGCCTGCGTTGCTTGAGAAGAATGCTATGCGGGTTTCCTTAGACCCAGCTGGGAACGAGGGCTCCTGGTTCTACATCCAGCCCTTCTGGAAGCTCCGCAGCGAAGGTGACAATGTAGGTTTAATACAACTTTGGATCACCTCTCTGCACACACGAAGCGGCGTACAAAATCTTAACATTCCTCGCCATCTACAGTGGACTGTCAGTTCATTGTTTGTCCTGTTCCAGTAACATTTCTGATTTTGTCCTTCTTCTTTGGCTTTAGCATCCTATGATTGAAGGTATTGCTCTTGATTGTGCATGGTGTTTGTGCATAAGGTCACACACAACAAAGTGGAAAAGCATGGATGCAACACCCCTTTTCTATGCATGTAGACCAAGGATTTTTCATGTGAATAAATAGCCCTCTGCACAGCAGTAGAAACTGTGAGCCACCTGTTTCTGCAGCCAGAGTGTGCTTGTGTGTGGCTGATGAAACAGCTGACTTTGCAAACTATGATACAACCTCTGTCAGGCCAGGTTGGAGAGCATGCATTATGCAAGCAATGATACATTGATGAGTGGTTTACTTTTCAGCCATCATGTCTTTGTACTATATGCTGCATTCATATCCTTTAACAAAGGTATGAATAAGTCTGTTTGCTGTTAACAGCTCAGTCTTTCTTCCATGTGAAGCCCAGCATGTTGCATTAGCACCATCTGAGGGAGAAAAAACACCAAAAACCCCAGTGATGTTTCATAATTTCTTTGCATGGATTCACTCTTTCCCTCTGTTTTTATCTGTTTGAAAACTACTGAAGGTTTTTATGTCCTGCTGCTGTTTGATTGTCACTGATTGGCTTTAAGGTGGTGGTTGGAGACAAAGTGGTGCTGATGCCAGTGAATGCCGGACAGCCCCTTCATGCCAGTAACATCGAGCTGTTGGATAACCCTGGCTGCAAAGAGGTGGGACTAGTTCATTTCCATATTTTCTATCTGCACGATGAAGACTACATTTTCAAACTGGATTTTGCCTCTTCTCTGCTTCCTGCTTCAGGTGAATGCTGTCAATTGTAACACCAGCTGGAAAGTCAACTTGTTCATGAAGTTCAGTGACTACAGGGATGATGTGCTGAAGGGGGTGAGTGTTTTTCCTACATTTTCAATTTTGAGTTGTTTAGAACCAAGGGGGAAGACCACAACTGTAGTTTTTATGCATCTTTTTGAAGTTTTACTTTTTACCTTTTGTCAGGGAGATGTGGTGAGGCTGTTTCATGCTGAGCAGGAAAAGTTTCTGACTGGTGACGAGTACAAGAAACAGCAGCACGTCTTTCTCAGGACCACACTCCGGCAGTCTGCAACCTCTGCCACCAGCTCCAAAGCACTATGGGAGGTTGAGGTAAAGTACACACCAGAATCAACAGCCTCTGAGGCCATCAAAAGATGGCACTTTGTTATCAGATCAAACTTTATTTATAGAGCACTTTTCATGAATTACAGCAGCACAAAGTGCTTTACATGATATAAATTATTTCTGCATCTTTAAAACACAAGCAATCACAAGCAGGTCCGGGTCAGTTTCTTTTAGGACAGAATTGTTAAGTGCATGCAAACATGTTGGTCTGACTAAAATGATAAAATTATACCCTCAGCTTGACTAACACATCCAGATAATGCAGTTGAGGGTTGATGCATATGGTCCCAGGTCCTCCACATACACTCCAGATCCCCCAGAGGAGAGCCATCCATGCGGCAACAACCCTGCAGACCAAGCAAGCAAAGCTCCCTGCATGGAGTATCCCCATGAGGACAACACTGGAGTTAAAAAAATATAAGATATAAATTCAAATCTTAAAACAATAACAGCAAATAAGAGCAACAAGTATGAATATATGGGTAAAGGAGTTCATATAAACAAGGTACCTTGGTAAAAACAAAACCATCTGACAGGATGTTCCACAGTCAAGGGTTGTAGAGATGGAACAAGCTTCGCTGTGAGTCTCAGGTCTAACTTTAGGAACAACCAAAAATTCAGTCCCAGAGGGTCTCTGGTCCACGAGGTCTCATAGTTTAAAAGCAGGTCAAATAAATAAGAAGGCCCAAGACCATTAAGACATTTATAAACTACTTAAAGGTAGAGTCAGGAGTCCCTCCACATTTCCTTTTTTTAAACACTATTCAAACTGAGCACTCCTCCCCTCTGACTAATGGCTGCCTCGTTCTTCAGCCTCCTTCAGAGCTCAGAAGCGGGTAAAAGCCAAACCGATATTAACCCTGGTTTTCCAATGTGCACTATCTAAAGCTCTTACCACAGTACTTCCTGTTCTTTGCTACGTCTGCCATTTTTCTTTCTTTTTTTCGAGTGACTGGTGTCTGCTCCAATCATGAGCTTATTCTCACACAGTGTCATGCCCTTAACTCTGTCATTGGCTGGCAATATATACAGAAATCTCCACCCAGAAACGTCCCAACCACGCCACAACAAAGGAAAGGAAACTAAGACTGGGACTGGGAAATCCCCAATAAAATGAAAATGGGAAATTGGAGGTTGCAGGAATTTCTGATTATAAGGGGAATTGGGGGCCCCCCCAAAAAAAAAAAAACGAGAATGTGGAGGTGGGGTGGGGGGGGAAAAATATAGGAAAGGAACAAAAAAAAAGAAACAATCCTCTCGTGCAGGGGAGGTAACGGGCGGGGGGGGGACGGGTCAGAGGAGGCCGAGGTTAAGGTGGGGGAATCAAGGGAGAAAAGAAAAAAAATTTTAAATGTTAGAAATTCCCCAGGGTAATCCAGGAGGGAGATTGGGGGTGGGGTTGGATGGAATTTAAAATGTTAAAGTATTATACAATTACATAGTATTATAAATATTATTAGTAATATACATATAAAATACATGTAATAAGCATAATAGTACTTATTACAAAGCCACGTCACAGGAGTTTCAGCTCACACATGCAATCAAATTCGGATTATTCACGCAGCCATGCTGACTGGTAGCAATCAACATAAGACCCCGCCCCCTTGCCAATTTAATCGTTTATTGGCAATCTTAAGCAATGACAATCTACAATTTGAAATTTGGAGGCAATCGCACAGCCCTACTACAGACAGGGGGAGAGGGAGTTGCATTCAACTCACCACCCCACAAAAGTAGAGGCCCAAAGGCACAGATTCAGACAGATTTCACTTGCACAGGTCTAACATTTATTTCCGAGGGGGGACTCCAGACTCTACCTTTTAAAAAAAAAACCTTGAAATCAGTCTGTATAAATAAGTAGAAACACACTAACAATCTAATTTTTTCATAATTTAAACTCACTTCTCATGAATTTAAGCCATGAGTCTATGTTTTAACTGCCGGCTTGTCTCTGTAACCTTTTAGTTCTAATATCTATCTATTGTACTGCATGTTCCTCTTTATCAGCATGCACAAATTTGAAGTTCCTGTTATTGCTCTACTGTTTATGCCAGCAAGCACCCAAGTCACCATATCAGTTGCTGACATGTTGCTGTACCAGCAGGACAAATATGTTTCTTTCCAGCATTACCAGATTAAATAATGTTGGTACACAAAATACTTTAAAACTCTAAACATGCACTCTTTTTTCATCCTAATTGGCAATGTAATTCAAACTTTGTATCAAAGAGAAAATCCTCCTTTAGCTGCTGTTATATCAGCTGTCCAATTTTAGTTTGAGCACATTGACAAACCAAATTTGCCTGCAGTGTAATTTGCCTTTAGGGTAAACTGTGAATACTGTAGTTAACGTCCTTCTCTGTTCGTGGTAGCTGGGCAAAGTGTGTCTTGCACCATGAAGACTTAACCAAAGGATATATTTCCGTGGCTATAATGCTCCTTGATTTGTGTCTTGATGGCAGGTGGTGCACTACGACCCCTGTAGGGGTGGAGCCGGTCAGTGGAACAGTCTTTTCCGCTTCAAACACTTGGCGACTGGGAATTACCTTGCAGCTGAGGTGAGCCTTACCCTTCAGCTAGTTTCCAGTTTTGTTTTCACCTCATTGGAGCTGTTTGATTTCACATTACTTACAAACAGAGGCTCACGTTGACTATCATACGGAGCACAGCTGAAGAGGGTTGTAGATGATGTGCTGTAGGTGGCAGTATTCCCATTGTTTTGCCTGCTATCAGCCTTCCTTTGCAGTTGAATAGTTTGAAAGCTCACCAGAGCTCACTGGATCTGTGGCCACTGATGGCTTAATTTCTCTGTAGGTGAACCCTGAATTCAAAGACAACTCAGTGGAGTCCAAAGGAGAGGTGAGTCAGTCAAACATGCACTTTCCGAGCACTTCAATGCAAACTGAGGCATTATGCTAACTTTTACTTATAAATTTTTCTGCATTATATAGTACATTCAGTCAATAATTAGAACATAAGTACTTTGAACATTAAGTTTAGCTAAACTAAAGGTTAGTTGGGGTGTATTCGACTTAGAGGAAAATAGTAGTGAGCAGTGTAAAAGTGTAAGGAGTACACAAGGTGCAGAAAATGATGTAAGTACTAGTGTTTCAGTAGAAATAACAATTATCTCAGTAGTTAGAAATTCAAGGCCTTTCTCTGTCTTCTCTGTGCTTTCGTTACGCAATACCACCAGTTCAGCTCTCACTCAGCACTCCCTATCGATTTCTCTGCACACACACAGACACAAACTCTGCCAAACTCTGAGTCTATATCCAGACGTTTCTTTCAGCTCGTAGCTGCCTGGCACATTTGTATTCTGGCAAGGCGAGAAACACACACACACACACACACACACACACACAACACTCTCAGCTTCGCACACTTTCTCATGCACATGCTGAATTTCAGACACACAGGGGGCTCCTTACATAACGTCTGGGCGTGGGGGGGTGGTGCCCTGCGAGAGGGGATGGAGGGGAGGCAGACGTGCTGTCTGCTCAGCTCCACTTGCCTGTGCTAAGCTGGTGGGGTGAGTCACCAGCGGAGGGAGGAGGGAGGGCAGTGGGAGGATGGAGAAGCTGAAGCGTGGAGGCGACTCTGGGGAGCTTCCCATTGACATGCAGAGAACAGTGGGAGAAATTAACCCTCGCTGTTATCAGCTGCATCTGCACACTGCAGCAGCCTGTCTTCCTGCAGTTTGTTGCAGAAGGCGCAGAAAAGTCACGGGTCTCTGGCTACACATCTGAGTAATTTAATACCTTGTTAGTGCAAGAAGCTGTGACAGTATTTCGGCTCACATCCGCGTGTTCTCAGTCATATAGCGGTATCTATTAGTGTTTATTAACAGCAGAGCTGATTTGTTGCAGCTTAGGCATGAAAAGATGATGCAATCTGACACTGAGCAGATCCTCAGAGTTTAAGTCACATAGATTTATTGTTCATTTAACTGCAGCTGAAAATATTTAGATAGTAAAACAATGTGTATTATTTATGTAGAGTGCAATTGAGGTGTATTTTGCTGTTTGATAGAATACTTTTAGAATGAATCTGTACCATCATTGCTACTATTCTGGCGTCCATAAAAGTTGCAAATATATGCTGCAGTCATATTTAACTAATAGGCCAGTAAAAGTTGTTTTTGTTAGCACATTTGTGTGAACAAGCTGTGCAAACATCTTTCTATCAGAGTTGAATCTAGAATGAATGTTTAGACTGGTGTGATGTTTATGTAAACATTTTTAGGACAGAATGAAATCCATTGTGTGAAAATTGTTAATCAGCAGAGCTGTATCCATGCTGGCCTTTTCCACCACACTGTATGTACAGTGCCAACTACTTCCTCTTTGTGCTTGCATGTGTTTGCAGCAGAATGAGGTGGATACTGTGTACTCCAAGAGGAAGCATCAAGCTGCAGAGAAGATTGTTTACACCCTGGTTTCTGTTCCCCATGGGAATGATATTGCTTCTTTGTTTGAGCTGGATGCCACCACCTTGCAGCGGGCCGACTGCCTTGTGCCCAGGTCAGTCTGTCACATGGTGGCACTTTCAGATACAAGTTAACATCTGCTGCAATTTTATTAAAAGGGGTCATTTTCAGTGAACTGCAGTCCCTGACAGAAAGTCTGACATTAGGATGGGATGATAAGACTTATCTTGTCTCCAAAACGTTTGCCTTTTTGGTTTAATCTTGTATTTGCAATTTTTATTGTGTAATTTTCCCAAGCATAGGGGATTGAGTTATTACAATTCCACCTTGATGTGATTTAAACTGGGTTCAGCTTGGAAAATGTGACTGAAATGCATGGATAGGTTGCAAAAAATCGAAATCTTGACTTCATGGTGGGCCAGAAGAGTCACCATGAACTCATCAAAGCCAAGGATTTATCATCTTGAGGGCATAATTTCATGCTGTGGATTATCATACGAGTTTTCATTCTGGGATTCCTAAAGCCATGTGCTTCTAAAAATATTATAAGAATGAATATCAGGCAAGTTGACTTGCAAGGATATGAAATTTTTGATTTAGTTAAAGGTTGAATATGGATACGAACAGAACAGCGACATCACGTGTGTCTAGGTTGTAGTTGCAACGGCAGAAAAACAACTCCAGCCGCTGCATGGGATGCCAGGCTTGCTGCTGATAGGCAAGTGACCAACAGCCTGCAGCATGTCCAACAAGTAACGCGGAGGAGTTTATAACTGACAGCTAATGTTAGCCACGTTAGTAAACAAGTTAGCTTACCGATCCAGGAGAAAAGTCGCCATTTCCGTGTTTTGACGCTGTGGAAAACGTTTATGTGGGTCCATTTAGTGTAGTCTCCACCTAAATTTACTCCAGGTTTTGCTCTTCTCAGGTCACTCCTCCTCAGAAACAGATAATATCTCCAGGGCTCTGAAGCAGCTGCTTCACTTGCCGTGTCCACTGTTTCCCCCTGTGGCAGCCTAACTGTGCCCAAAATATTGATGCCACACAGAGAACGTATTTGGCAACCCGCAGTGGCGGCGTGTATTGGCTTATAGACGTAAATATAATGCCATTATCGAAACCCCTAAAAATGTATTTTATGATAATTTTTAGGCTAAATATAATTTTTCTAGGAAATGTTGTACTTTCATTCTGTCCCCCCCAACAACCTGTGGAGGTTTTTTTTTTTTAAAATATACTTTTAATAAAAATGTTCCATATTCAACCTTTAACAGTATATTGAGGTCGATATGGAGTCATATTTGCTGTAATAATGAAATAATTTGTCCAATCCTTCCTCAGAAATTCCTACGTGAGACTCAGGCATGTGTGCACCAACACCTGGGTGACCAGCACAAATGTTCCTATTGATGCAGAGGAGGAACGTCCAGTGATGCTAAAGGTCTGCTTATATTGTCGCCACACTTACACAAATTTAATATACAGAGGTATTTGAATTGCAATTTCATTTTGTTTTCACATTAGATTGGCACCTGTCCCACTAAGGAAGACAAAGAAGCGTTTGCCATTGTGTCTGTTCCCTTGTCTGAGGTCAGAGACTTGGACTTTGCAAATGATGCCAGCAAGGTCTTGGAGTCCACCGTGAGGAAACTTCAGTATGGCAACATTGCTCAGAATGAAAGGAGGTACGGGCACGTCGGATGATGCAGGTGACACCAGGTGTTGTGCGTGCTTTGTGATTTCACGCTACATTTTGCCTTCAGGTTTGTGACTAAGCTTCTGGAGGACCTGGTTTTCTTTGTGTGTGTGGTACCAAACAACGGACAAGATGTTCTATCTGTGGTCACTTCCACACCCAACCGCGAAAGGCAGAAGCTCATGAGGGAACAAAACATCCTCGCCCAGGTCAGCATGAATAAAATGTCAAATGCTTATTGAGCTGATGCTTAACAGGTGGGCCCAGTGCAAATGGAAAACCTATTGTATTCCCACTGTTATTGTATGCTGCAGTAGCAACAGATTAGCCTCAAAGGGTGGATTAATACAAGTATTTTCCTGCTGCCATATGTAATTAAACTGCTTGGTTTTTCTCATTACATGTGGGTCTGTGTTCCTCCAGATTTTTGGCATCCTGAGGGCTCCTTTTGCAGATAATGGTGATGGTCCGATGCTGAGGTTGGATGATCTGGGAGACCAGCGCTATGCTCACTTCAAGTACATGTTGAGACTTTGCTACAGGATTCTGCGGCACTCCCAACAGGACTATCGCAAGAACCAGGTTGGCCTTAAACCTTTATTAGAGTTGATTGTTTAGTAAGGCTCATTAACATTATTATTGATAGAAATGTAAAGTAGTTCAGAACAAAATGGGATTTTTGACTCGGGCTGTATGATGTGTGTTACACATGAATTGCTGAATCTTAGCGTCACAGCTGTGTGTAGGTGTGTGCATGTGTACTCCCATTGGAAACTTCTCTCCTGCCTGCTTTAGTAACAACCATAAATGCAGAGTTTTGTGCAATCCGTGTTTATTCTCAATTAAAAAGGAGGGACCGGAAAGTAGACCAGCTGAAGCCAGCAGATTGGGGAAAGTGTGTTGTTGCTGACGTGAGACAAGAACAACAAATGTTTAATTTGTGTAGTTTGCTGAGAGCTGCCTCTTTGGTACTTTCCTTATTCATGAAAAACATGAAACTGTGACGCGTGGCTACAGCTCAGGTAGAGCCATGGCTCAAACATGCATGCAACAAAGCCTCTGTGGACGCTCCACACAGCGCACATGCCCACACCACTGGTGCGCAGCAAACCTTGAATCAACATTCAGGATGCCAAAAAAAGGCTTTAAGTCCTTTTTTATTTATTTTTCTAGAAATGTCTTTTTTTTACTGCTTAGTTTTTCTATGTTAAATCCAGTTGCTGTTGCAGGCATAGGCTAGCTAGTGTAACAGACACTTGGGGTGCGTCCTAATACACCCACTAGCCCTACTTTTTACCCCTACCCCTAAATTTTGCACGTTTCCATGAAGGTAGTGCTGTCCCAATCCCGCTTTGCATGTAGGGGTAGTGGACATAACGAGGGGTATGGGGTATGAATCTAGCCCTTCAGAGTGAGGGATGTCAGATGCTGACTTGCTTAGGAAGGGCCAGAGAAAAGGGAACAATAGAGTCCTGTCCGGAGAGCGACAGGACTCGGAGAAAAAAAACTCACAAATGTACTGTACATATGTATGTTTGTTCGTAACGTTAGCCAGACTAGCCATGCTAGCTAGACTAAAATACTGATGAAAAGCTTGCGAAGGCTTTTGGAAGTTTACAAGAGACAACAGTTGTCATGGTGACTTCTTCCCCATGTGGTTGTTTGGTTTATTAATCAACCAAAGCATGATGAATGATGGAAAAAAAGAAAAACAACCACAACTGTTAACCCTGTGTTGTTGCTGGGGTTGTTATTATGGTGAGACGTATGTGCAAATGTCACTACGCAGTCGCTTACGTGCCTGAACGTAAATGCAGCAAGTGGTGTCCCAGTTCCTAAGAAAGATTACAAAGCCCTACCCCTTGTGGCTTCACTTCGAGGTTGTAGTGGTTGTGGGTGAGAGTTAGTGGTAGTGAGTAAGGGCTAGTGGTTGAAAGTAGGGGGAACATTGGGAATGGGCCTTAGTCTTGTGTGTATGTGTGCCACTGCTTTTGGCTTTTTTGTAAAATGGCATAAGCTAAAAAATATTGGGGAAAAAAAACTATTTTACAGGTTAAGTTGTCAATGCATTAAATATACATCCAAAAAGTTATCATCAAATCATACGAACAAATTAGATAAAGCTGTGTTTGCCTAAATTAAGCCAACCTAATAATTTTCAACCTCTGCTGCAGCATTTTAGCATGACTCAAATGGTAGTTAAACATTACTGAGTAAAACAAGATAGAAAAATGCCAAGCCATTCATACGGAGTAAAATAATACAAATTGAATTTAATGGTCTGATGACTAACTCGGATACACGAATAAGCACAGACATAAACCTTGTGAGCTTTCATTACTTTTAAATGTGCTTATAATTGTTTTTTGTCAGTTTCAATTTTTCCTATATGAATTACTCATCACTGAATTAAGATGATAGTTTGTAGATTAATTGATGGTCTCTTGATGAACCCTTAAATTCCCACTAGTTTTTTAAATTAAGATGACTAAGCAGCTGGAGGTGTGTGTGACAGTTCAGACAGTTATTAAATTAACATGTTTCTTTTTAACATAGGAATATATTGCCAAAAAGTTCTCAATCATGCAGTCTCAAATTGGGTATGAGATTCTCGCTGAGGACACAATTACTGCCCTGGTGCACAACAACCGCAAGCTGTTAGAAAAGCACATCACAGCCAAAGAGATTGAGACCTTCGTCAGCCTGCTGAGGCACAACAGAGAGCCCAGGTCAGACACACATGCCTTCCTAACAACCAATGTCTGTTTTTCTTATACATTTTGAAACAAGTATGATCATCATGCCTTTTTTGAGATTTGTAATATTGTTTGTATGCCACTTTGAAACTGTCGGTTTGACATGTTCCATACAGAAGATATATTTTTACTCACATTTTATCTACTCTGTCAGATTCCTGGATTATCTGTCTGATCTCTGCGTGTCCAACAAAACCGCCATCCCCGTCACACAGGAGCTTATCTGTAAATTTATGCTGAACCCCACCAACGCAGATATCCTCATCCAGACCAAGTGAGTCACACTCTGTGCTATCTACATTTTCAACATCTTGATGCATTTCCAATTGATTGTTGTTTGATGAATTTTTGAACATGCACGTACCTCCACAGCATGTGAGAGTGTTGTTTCCATCTGCCTGTCGGCCTCTTGCAAAATGCAGCAGCTGCTGTTCTGGCTGCTTTTTTTTTTTTTTAACTAACTGGTTTATGTCACACAATCTCTGTTTCCTTCCACCCACACTCCCTATTAGACTAATCTCCAACACGGACACCACCCTGGATTCATCTCATGCTGCAGGATGATGTGGAGGAGGAGGAGGTTTGGCTCTACTGGATCGACAGCCACAAGGAGCCCCACGGCAAATCCATCCGCCACCTGGCTCAGGATGCTAAGGGCAACCATAAGATTGATGCAGATATCATCACTTACTACAGGTGATGGTGGCCATTTGGTTTTTAACCACTCAATGTGCTTGATTTTTATTACCTCAGTGACAACAAAAAATACAGTAAAGAAACATGGCACCATGTTCCCCTTTTCCTTTCTTTCCATACTCCTCCCCTCCACAGATATCAGCTGAACTTGTTTGCTAAAATGTGTCTGGATCGTCAGTATCTAGCCATCAACCAGATTTCCAGTCAGCTACCTGTGGATCTGATCCTGCGCTGCATGTTTGATGACTGCCTGCCCTACAACCTCAGAGCCTCCTTCTGTCGACTCATGCTGCATATGCATGTGGACCGTGACCCACAAGAGTCTGTGGTTCCTGTGCGGTATGCTCGCCTCTGGACTGAAATCCCCTCCAAGATTACCATCAATGAGTGAGCATCTTCCCATGAGATTGGACTTTTATCTCATTTTTATTGAATTTGTACACTTTTTCTTAAAGGTGCCCTGAGATGTGGATTTTGGTTGATTCCACAGGTTTGAGTATGAGTCAACGGACAGTTCAAGAGAAGAGATGAAGAGGAAGTTTGCTCCCACCATGGAGTTTGTAGAAGAATATCTCAAAGATGTGGTCAGCCAGCCTTTTCCATTTGGGGATAAAGACAAGAATGAACTCACACTAGAGGTAAAATAATTTATTTACTTATTTATTTTCAACATGCCTGGATCATGGTGGAACAGCATGTTCTCCTTAGAATTACAGCTTCCTCACACATGCTAAAAACATACATGTTAGGTTAATTACATTTTTTTAATTTCTGAAAATATTTTTTTAAAAATTGGTGGCTTTAAGGCTTTCTGGGGTATTTTGGTCTGGTATAGGCCTGTGTCACAGTTTTAACTTATTCACCTTATAAGTTATTTGAGCTGACAGTAATCATAATATCCTCTTAATGTTGTGTCCATTCATCTCTATAAATACGGCTGCTTGAAACTGACAGAAATGTCATATTTCCATCTCAACTTCTGCCTTATTTTCCACTCAGAGATTTGACTGGTTCTCACTTTGACACCATATCATTGTTTCTCCATCCTTTTCCATTAGATTTAATAGCTCTCAGCTAGAGAGTTGGTTCAACCAACTGTTAATCCCAATGTACATGCCTTTAATATTCAACCATTGCAGTTCTGTCTGAACATCTGACATTAACATCATGGACTTGATTGTAAAGGCAATAAATGCAATAAATGCTTCACTATTATTGTTACACTTTGATCCCAGCTCCAAGGCATAGAAAAAAGAAGAGCCTAACAAATTGGATGTGACTTGCTTGAAGAAAAGGTGGTGATAAATGTTGGTAATAAAACTGTTTGCCATATGGCTATTTAAAGCTCAGCTGTTTAGCCAATACTGGCATATAAACAGTGTTACTGATTGTTGTGCATTTTCCCTAGAGGAGAAATGGAACGAGCGAAGAAAATAGACTGTAACTTTTCTCAAAAGTTTCCATCATCATTGCCGATGAATGGCTCTTTTTTATGAGGTTGCTTATTCTATAATGGGAATATAGACTAGGGAGAAAAAGCCGGATAACTCAAATAAATTGCTGCTTGACAACTGCTACGACAGTTGTCCAGTAAAACTTCAAGATGGATGATGAATTTGATTTTTCATTTCTCTCTTTCAGGTGGTAAATTTGGCTCGAAACCTGGTCTACTTTGGCTTCTACAGCTTCAGTGAGCTGCTGCGCCTCACACGCACCCTGCTGGCCATCCTGGATATCGTCCAGCACCCACTCACCTTCATGAACAAGCTCAACAAGAGTCCAGAAGCTGGTCAGTGGGGGAGCCTGATTCATGCTTTATTTTTGTTTTACAATGTCCTGTTGGATTTTTCGGATCAGATGAAGTAATTCTTAAGTAGATTAAAAGTGATAGATGACTCTCTGCAGACCAGAGAAGGAACAAAAATGCTTTTGTAAATTTATTTCTATTACCGTATTTTCCAGACTATAAGTTTCTCCTTAGTATAAGTTGCATCAGTCAAAAATGCATCATAGAGAGGAAAAGAACATACATAAGTGGCACTGGACTAGAAGTGGTATTTATCTTTTTTAAATAGGGCAATTTTTGGATTTTTCATATCCAGTTTGTTACTGCTACAAATTCCCCAGTCACTCTGATTTCAAAGTTAATGTCTGTAAATGATCATAAACATCATGATTAAGAAGGTATAAACATCCTTTGGTCATGTCAGTCAGCATAAATTGGCACTTAAAAATATGTTAAATTGTATATATTCCTATATATAAGTCGCACTGGGCTATAAGTCGCAGGAGCAGCCATACAATGAAAAAAAGTGTGACTTATAGTCCGGAAAATACGGTAATGTGGACAACTTTCTGCACCATCGGGCATTTGTTATTCTATTTATGTTAGCGTGTATGACGTATATCTGCAAACTTTGACGTGCTGTAAAGGAATAAAAATGATGGCCTTGCACACACACACACACACAGTGTAAAACACTTGATGATTGTTGTCTTCTTTAGGTAACAATGTCCTGCGGACGATTCATGGAGTTGGAGAAATGATGACTCAGATGGTGATGAGTCGAGGTGTGCCGCACATCCTGCCCGACACTCCTCCTTCCCTGCGTTATGGGAAAGGACATTTCCTACTGGACAACGAGGATGTGATGGTGATGGACACCAAGCTAAAGATCATTGAAATCTTGCAAGTAAGCACCCCTACAGTCCTAGATGTAGTAATACTCACTTCTGTTACACATTTTCACCTGTTGGATTTGAACATTTTAATAAATTCATGTCCTTTTTTTTTTTATCCCCATCAGTTCATCCTGAGTGTGAGGTTGGATTATAGGATCACATACTTGTTGTCAATCTATAAGAAAGAGTTTGGGGAGAAGACAATCACTGAGAGCTCTGTCTCTTTGGCTGAGATGCCTCTAGTGACACGTGAGAGATGATTTCATGCAAATTCTGACATTTTTAATGTTGCAAACTGTTTTTATTGGAGCCTATTTTACTTTGACTCTTCTCATCTTGTCTTTAGCTTCTGAGCCAGACATAGATGAGATTGCAGCCAAAGCAGAAAGCATGTTTGCAGGAGGGTAGGTAAAAATGTGCTCATCTGATCATTCAGGGTGCTCTAAACTCTCTCAAACATTTGCACAAACAAACTTAAAAGATGCAAACCTGTATGATTTTAGCTCTGAGTTGAGTGCCGTGGAGCTGGATGATGAAGGTGGACGGACATTTTTGAGGGTTCTCATCCATCTCATCATGCAAGATTACCCACCACTGGTGTCTGGATCGCTGCAGCTCATATTCAAACACTTCAGTCAGAGAGCTGAGGTGCTGCAGGCCTTCAAACAGGTACCGACGCAGACAATGAACTATCTGAAAGAATGTGGCTTGAGGCAGTTCCATAGTGGAGTTTTTGTTCTGGTTGATATAATCAGTTTGGCTTAGGAGGGTTCTCAAAAGACCAACAACAGCTATTGTTAAAATTTCCAGCTTCGTGATTTTCAGCTGAATGGAAAAACTGCTAGAGTTGCTGTATGCAACGGTGTGCTGACTTTCCAAAGTGGTGCTGGCAGACTTCTTGGCAGATATTCTCTTTCGCATGCTGCTGTTCTTTTAATATCTCCATGTCTGGTTTATTTTTCATCCTTTGTGTGTGATTCAGGTTCAGCTCCTAGTATCGGAACAGGATGTAGAGAACTACAAGCAGATCAAGGCGGACCTGGATCAGCTCCGTCTGGCTGTTGAGAAGTCAGAGCTGTGGGTGGAGAAAAGTGGAGTCTACAACAATGAAGACCTGGGGGTCAGGCAGGGAAAAGAGCCAAACAATGAGGTGCTGTCTAACATTTAAGGTCGCAGTTTCCCACTAAGCACTTCAGCACTTTAGCTCATGTAACGCTCAATATGTCCTGCTCTGTTTTAACTCCTTTTAACCCCCAAATCATTTTTGGCAAGAGCTTGGTGACAATATAAAGGATAAAAAACACTTTTACCATTTACTCAAGAAGGGCTGCCACCTGCTTTCAAATACTAGGATGAAGGAACCATAAAGGAAAAAAAAATACTCTGTCACTCCATTTTAGAGGACTTGCTTAATCTAAGTCGAGCAAACCTCACTGTTCTATGAAAAATGTCATGTAGCTAATTGACAACTTAGTCATTTAGAGGTAATATTCAGGTGATCATACAATATCCAGCCCAATTTTTTAAGACTCAAAATGCTTGCATTTAGTTATAATTTTAATTTTATAAGTTATATAATGCATCATTTGTTAGTGGCTAATAACTGAACGTTTCATTGAGGTGTGGATCTGCTCTAAGTGGATGTCAGTTGTAAGTGTTTGACTTGCATTTGTTGCCAGGAGGTTGTTTTGAGTCCAGTTCAGGATGGGGATTGTAAACCTCAGATTGACATCAACAAGGCAAATAACTATAACATTGTCAAAGAGGTGAGCTACATGTCCCCATATGCTGTTGCAGCAGCTTATCTTTTTTTTGCTAATTTTGCAGTTTTGTGTCTAGAAAAGATTTCTATGCCTTATTTTTAGATCCTGCTGCGGCTCAGTAAGCTGTGTTACCTTAGTAAGAAAAGTCGTGTGCAGCAGCAGAGGCTCCTGAAGAACATGGGAGCCCATACTGTGGTCCTGGACCTGTTGCAGATTCCCTTTGAAAAGGCAGGTTAAGTAATCAACAGCCAACCACTTGTAGTATCATTCAAATAGTTATGTGATGGTTGTTGGACGTCTATTTTTCAGATTTTTATGATAATCTCTTCATTTTATTTGGTTTGTTTCTTCCACAGAGCGATGAGAAGATGAATGAGATCATGACCCTTGCTCATACGTTTCTGCAGAACTTCTGCAGAGGAAACTCTCAGAATCAAGTTCTACTACACAAACATTTGAACCTCTTCCTCACTCCTGGGGTATGTTGATATGATCATGCCATGCTTTATTCTCTTCCTCTGTCATGTCTCGGTTTAATGCTTTGCAAAGTTTACCATCTTCCATTACTGTCATCTCTCCTATTTTTCATCAGCTTCTGGAAGCTGAAACAATGCGTCACATCTTCATGAACAACTACCAGCTGTGTAATGAGATCAGTGACCGTGTGGTCCATCATTTTGTCCACTGCATTGAAACACATGGAAGACACGTTCAGTACCTCAGGTTCCTGCAAACCATTGTAAAAGCTGATGGGAAGTATGTGAAGAAATGCCAGGACAAAGTCATGACAGAGGTGAGACTCATAACAGATGTCAAATCTTCCTGAAGCCAGTACATTTACAACATACTTCGTCCATGGCAGGATGGGGTTGCGCACGTGATCGTGTCCATGTATTTAAATGCCACCTTCAACCTTGCATCTGCAGAAATGCCGATGTGACAACTCTACTTCAAGCATCTCCACGTTAATCCCACCCGCCTCAAATATCTGACCAATCATACAAAACCTCTTGGAGCCCCACAAGAAGAGAGTTTTGCTCAGCCGAGGGGTCCAGAACAAGCCACAAGCCATCCTCAATTGCGTCATTTTGTTCTCGTGGCCTTGAGAACGAAAACAAAGTTCTTGCTTCTCGTGGCGTATGCAACAAGCTTTGGTCATATGACTCTTAAAAGGAATGCGGGGATGTTCCCATAGTAACAGTGAATTTTCTACGTGCTAATGGAACAACATATTGCAAGATTTCATAATGGAACAACGAGATATCGTAATATTTCGTCTGTAAAAATATTGGTCTGAAAAAAACGATACTAATACTTTCCAATATCACATTTTAATGCCTGATTTTGGCTGATAATATCACTAGGCCGATAATATCAGACATCTCTAGATATTTCCATGACTATATTGCCTGAAAAAGGAAATTAAATGAGGTGGTTATTTATGCATAATGCTGCGGTTGGAAAACTCATTTTTCTGCTTGGGCCTGCTTGTTCTCATCATCTTCGTGTTTGTCCAGCTGGTGAACGGTGGCGAGGACGTGCTGGTGTTCTACAACGACCGCTCGTCGTTCTCCGTCCTGCTGCAGATGATGGGCTCCGAGCGGGAGCGGACTGACGAGGATGGAGCTCTGGCGTATCACAACACACTGGTGGAGCTGCTGGCAGCTTGCACTGAGGGAAAAAATGTTTACACTGAGCTGAAATGCAACTCTCTGCTACCGCTAGACGACATTGTCAAAGTTGTCACTGATGTCAACTGTATACCAGAGGTAGCAACCACATTGTTTATTATTCCTTTTATGTAAAATTAGAATTTTTGATCACTTGTCTGAGAATATTAAGACATTTTATTTCCATTTTTTTTTATCCCTCAGGTGAAAACTGCTTATGTTAACTTCGTGAATCACTGCTATGTGGACACAGAGGTAGAAATGAAGGAGATCTACACCTCTCCTCATATTTGGAGGCTCTTTGACAACTTCCTGGTGGACATGGCCAGTGTAAGGCTCTTTCAGGCTGAAAGGTCACACATGCGCCACTTAGTTTTTCATAATGAGGCAGCTTATGTGCCAAGATGCTTGAAGACTCACTTATGCATGGAACATGCTCACACACTGTACATATAGAGAGAAGGATGGAGGTGTGATGTGATAATCAGCTTGATTAGAACTTTTTCATTTCATATTCAAGGTTTGCAACTCTACCACAGACCGCAACCACGCAGATCAAGCCCTGGAGAAGTATGTGACAGAGACGGTGATGGCCATTGTCAAGGGCTTCTTCAGCTCACCTTTCTCTGTGAACCACTCCAACCTGCAGGTAGCGTTTTTTTTTTTATCCTCAGAGAGAAGGTGAAATGTGCTGCAACTCTGAGCTGCTCCATAGTCCAGATATTTAATCGCAGCCAGCTTTTTTTCTGCACTTTCACCAAGTTTAGGTGATATATGCTTCCAGCACAAATGTCTCCTATAAGAGTCGAGATATTAAAATGTTCCTGACTGACTTTGCTGCATTACTTCTCTGCACTTATGCCCTTTTAAGAAGCAGCATCTCTTGCTTTTTCATCTCTTTTCTCAGACAAATCAGTCTGTCTTTATCAAGCTGCTGCAGTCAGCTTTCAGAATCTATAACTGCACCTGGATCAACTCAGCTCAGAAGGCAAATATTGAGAGCTGCATAAAAACACTGGCTGATGTTGGTGAGTCCTGCTACTCTGCTGTCCAGGGTTGATAGAAAGTGTTTGAAAATAAGGACTAAAGCAGATAAGTGACATATTTTGATAAAAAATGGATAATTCTGTACATATTATGTATGTGTATGACTACTTTAACGAATCTGCTGGAGTTTAAATGACTGCTGTATTTGCCGTTTGTTGATCCAGCAGAAATTTAAGCCTGCATTGACTTTTAACTGTGTTCTGTCCTCAGCTAAGGCACGTGCCATAGCCATCCCAGTCGATCTGGACAGTCAGGTCAACACTCTGTCTCTCAAGGTGCATAGCAACATGGTGCAGCGGGCAGCCAAAGACTGGCGGATCTCTGCCCGCTCACGACCTCGCAAGGAGCCTCTGGGTGGACCTGACTACAAAAACATCATTGAAAAACTGCAGGTGTGCTTCTTAGTCTGCTCCTCTGCAGTCTGAGGCAACTCGCAGACACTGCCTCGTTGTAATGATTGTTATTCAACTTGTTTGTGAAGTTTTTAAGTTTATTTCTTTGGGATAAACAGGGGGTGGTGTCGTGCCTTGAGGAGCAATTCAGTCCGAGGGTTCAGGCAGAATTTTCTGTGTTGGTGGATGTTCTCCACAGCCCAGAGCTGCTGTTTCCAGAAGCTGCACGGTTACGCTGTGAAAGCGGGGCCTTCATGTCCAAGTAAGAACCCATCTAGAACAACCATGTGCTGTGCTGTTGACATGTCTCCTGTTTTGAGGCACTGGATGTCACAACTTGGAATGCTCAATAGCTATAAGGGAACTCTGCTGATCCAGAGAACTTACGGTTCTTAGATGATAAATAATTTAATTTAAAAGAAAACATGATCATGATCCAGGATTGCTGTTGTTCTATTGCTCTGTCCGACCTCTCAGCAATGAAGTATTGCTTTGATTTGTGAGTCGGTCACTTACTTAGTAAGACAAATAACGATAAAGTGCTTCTCTTATCACTCTGCCAGACTAATCAAACACACGAAGAAGCTCATGGATAAGGAGGAAAAGCTGTGTATAAAGATCCTGCAGACGATCAGAGAGATGCTGGACAAGAAGGAATGTTTTCAGGAATCTGTAAGTACTTGATGAGTAAGGGTGCATTCACAAAGCTTTTTTGATTCGAATCAGAGTCTGTCTGCTCGGAACGTCTGCTTCGTTTGGGGGAGTTGTGAATGCACAAACGGACTCTGACAAACAACCGGACTAGGTCCACCTACAACCGCAGGTCTTGGTCCGATTCAAATGAACCAAATACGGGAAGTGGACTACAAATTGCATTGGCATAGGTAAAACGTTGGGCATCATGGGTAAATGCTATGACAACAAACACATGTGTGGGACTGCAGTACTTCTAAAGATGGCTCGTGGTCAGACGTGGAGTTATAAGGAAGTAAGCTTTAATCGATATTTGGTTTGATGAAAGCATATCCCAGCTCCTCGTACAAAAATATTGTCATTTTATGGAGGAAGCAGAAGTTGTGAGAACCTTCTTGTTCGTTGTACGTCTTGTCCTTGCCTGTGGTGAATCTGAATGCAGCGCCACCTGAGATGGGGAACATTATTCCAAAGGTTTGACCCGTTTGGCTATGGTGCAACGTGAATGCAATCTCAGTCCAGAAGACCACCCCCGCCCCCAGCCGAACTGAGTCCCCAAACGGACCGAGACCTGCAGACTATGCTTTCTGCATGCACCCTAAAACTTGAATTTTCCACCCTCCCCAAAAAAAGAAAAAAAGTTTGCATACATAAACAAATGAATCATGTGAGGGTATGTAGAAGCTTTGCTGTGGATTTGGGCTTGTTGTCATGAGTCGGCCGTGCTGTACTCCCATCAGCAGTGCAACGGAGTCCTTGTTTCCTCCCAGGTCTTTCGGCCCAGAGCCCAGACTCCCCTCATCAGTATGCTGTGGACCAGTCTATGTTACATAAGGCAGGGAGGCACTTGAGGACACACTCACACTGAGAAGGAGAATAGGAAGGAGGAAGTAAAAGGGGAGGAGGTGGGAGGGAAGCACTGAACAAACAAATCAATACTGCAGTGAGAGAGGGGGTACAGGAGCCCGTGTCCTGCTGTTCCTCCTCTCAGGCCACAAGGCTGAAAAGTGAGTGATAAGAGTGGAGATGTCTGAACATTTCTGTTTGTGTGCACCTTAAGTGAAGAAAGTGAAGGCCAGAATATAAAAAGTCAGGTTAGCGTTTAAGGTTTTAGGAGATTTTGTTCCAGCTGTGGGAGATGAGATGAAACTCACACAGAACGTGCTTCTCTAGTCAAGATTTCAATTTGTGTGTGCACAAAAATACTTAACATCTCCCAAGACCTGTCCAGTATTTTACATTGTTTGAGCCGAGTTTGTTGTGTTTTACTCTGTCCTGAGGTAAACTGGTGGGAAGTGTGTGTTGCAGTCTTGTAATTTCATGGGAATTTACAAAAATGTGTTTTTACTAAAAGCTGTTCAATTATACCAGAGCCAAACATCTTAAAATGGTGTTCTTTTACCCTCTTTATCTGTGTTATTGAATTACGAATACTGCCAAGACTACCTTTCTAAGTGTAGTATATGGCAACCAGTGTCTTTATGGTTTTGTTTTCCCTTTTTTCCATTTGCATCCTGTTCAGTCAGGTTATTTTTATTTATTTATTTACTTGTTTGTTTATTTTTAGTCAAAAGAAAAGTGATTCAACAGATGCGCAAAAGATCTGAGAAATTCACAGAGGAAAAACAGTCACTTTTTAAAAGCAGCCTGGTGCACCGAGAAGCCAGACAGTGCAGCAACAATATGTGAAATGTCAGTTTGTGTAGGTGTTCATGAGTGCTCTCAGGCGAGTATTTGTGGCCTCTCTTTGTCATTTCCCTGCAGTCCTGAGTGTGGTGCTGCAGCCTCACTGCACGAGAGAGAGAGAGAGAAAGAGAGAGAGAGAGAGAGAGAGAGAGAGGAGGGAGGGAGACGACAACGATTGATGGAAATAATGAGAGGGGGAGAGGTAGACAGACAAAAACAGAAGGAGAGAGACAGAGTGACAGCATAGGCAGCAGAAGTTGGTGGCTCCCCTGGGGTGCAATGAGTGGGTGGAGGAGAGGGAGGGAGCCATGTGAGGAGCCATGTGAGTGGAAGGGGAAAAAAAGTGGGCAGCGTCTGCAGGGTGAGGGTTTGGAGAGAAGCAGAGTCTGCTCAGTCCATGAGGAGACAGGGCAGGGGGTGCGCTTACGTAACAGCCTGCAGTGGCTGAGCCAGCGTCACGTGGATCATCACGTTCTCCCTCCCTCCCTCCCTCCCTCCCCCTTTCCCTTCCTCTGTACGCTCACTCTGTCCGATCTCTCCACCTCCTTTGCTCTCTCATTGCTTTGTCTCAGTCTATCGCATTCTGCCTGCACACCCAGCTTATTCTTTCCATCTCGCTCCTGTCTTGTCCAACCCAGGCCCTGACCTGTGTTTTCCCAGATCATGGCAGGAGCACCGGTCAGCAGTAAAGGAAACATTAGCAGTCACACTTCAGAAATGTGTCTTATTGAAGCACATCACTTCTTTGGCTGTCAGATGAGGGCTGTTCTATCACTTGGTATGATAACATCCAGGCAGAGGGATTGACTTTTTAAAAACTATGTATTAGATGTTTCTTATTGGATTGGGTTGGATTTATTTCATTTCTTGCTGTTGTTTGTATTTCTTGGTGGAACATCTCTAGCCCTTTATCACACATCTGAAAATTAAGGGATGATCCAGATGTACAGTATGTAGTAACTTTTTTTCAAAAGTAGCAGGACAAGTTGGTACCTCAGTTACATATTTGATATAAGTAAGTTAATGCAGCAATAAAGACTATGCATTAAGGACAAACTTAACCTCTTCTTGGATTTGTATTTCTGACACATCACTGTTGCTGTTTTTCAACGGGATTTAAACATGGCACAATTTCAGCGCAAACTACTTACGACCAATATATTGTAACTTATAGGAATGTAGCGTTTCTGTTGCAACAATTTTAGTTAGCCCACCATGGAGGTTTCTGAAATGTTCACTGTCATTGATCTGACTGATTTTATTGATATAAAGCTTCTTATTTAAAGTGATACCGTGTAACTTTTGAACCCAATGTTCGCCAAATATTATGATACATTATATTCTAAAATTATTATTAATGTAAGTAACTATAGCTGATTTCTGCAGTCAATATAGATACTTGACGCATGGCGTTGCTCTGAGGGGGCTGCCGTTCTCAAAAACCAGGCATTGTAGCTTCTCAGGAGCGGGCCGTCTCTCATTGGATCATGTAACCTGGAGCGCTTTGATTCGTGGGTTGATGACTTAAAAATCAGCTTTTCAAAGTGGTCTGCAACACTTTTATAAAACACAGACTGAGACTGTTTTATTTTTGAGACAGTTGTGGCGCCTGTAGGAAGTTACAAGTTTAGTGCCCATATTGGCCAAAAGTTACACGGTATAACTTTAACTTACAAAAAGAAAAAATGTCTGTTTGCTTTTTCTGTTTTTCAGTTGCTCTGGTCTGTGCATAGGAGGCAGACTGTATTTAGGAATTCTTCGACATGTTTCTTATACACACAGCTCAAGGTTTTTCAGTTTGGTGTTGCATTTATGGAGCTGAACTGACTGAATGTGAAGATGTCTTACAGGTAGAAAAAAAATGCTTCAAGCTTCAGGGGCTTGAACTAAAATACAGTGTCCTCTTTCTAATGAATAAGTATGCAAGTCAGTGCAAATGTCTGTGTTTGTGTGTGTGTTTATACATTTTATCTGTTAACAGTGGACAAAATGTAAAGCTTAAGTAGGCATTTTTCATAAATAAGATCCTTTGGCTTTAGGCCTTTTATGGGATTTATTAAGTACATATCATTAGCTGTCATATGTACACATTTTTTTCTTGTTTGGTTTTCTTCTCCGGTTCTTACAAACAGTTATGTAATGTACACCACACTCACGGGGCTTAGTTTTCCTCCTTCTCTTTCACACTCATCCATGTCATTCACACGCTGTCTCCCTTTCTTCCTCGCTTGCCAAGTTTCACACCACCTGCCCAAGGCAAAGCAGATTTACAGATTACCACCCTCTTGATGCTAAGTGCATCACACACATGCATGTAGATGGAAAAAGCTTCACCCGGACACATGCACACATGATCCTAGGCATGCAGTGCCATGCTTGGCTGTCTGTGCAATCATCCTGCAGGGTTTTCCCCTGGTTTGGGAGTCCGAGTGGACCATAGCCTGGGTTTTCTGGATGGAGTGGGTCAGACAGATGGAGAGTTACATGCTCATTTGTAGCTTGTTGAATTTGGCCTTTTGAAAAATTAAGGCTGATGGAGCATACTGGATAATATCTGAAAGTTGGGATTAGAGGATATCTGACAAAATTAGAAACCTGTATGTTTGAAGCCTGCAAACTTTTAATGTAACATGAAGTATTAATATTTTCTTTGGAAATCTGTTTGGCATGTACAGTAAATCTTACAGTCATCAGCTGTGCTGAGGAGGCGATCCTTCTTTCCTGTTGCACTCATTTCCCTCAATCCATCAGTCAGGTGTCTGTTAGGGGGAGCATTATGCTTTGGTTTCCATGGTGATGGGGGATTAGCACATGTTGTTTGTCTGGTCTGGTCGTGACTTGGCACAGGAGGTCTGTGTATCACATTTTTTCCCCCTTTTTTTATTTTTTTAACTCCTGCTCTTGCTCAAAGCTTTTGAAGTAGGAGAACATTTACCAATGTGATGAGCAAAAATGAAGATGGGTTACCTCGAAATTATTGGAAAACCTGGCCATTATGAGCTATCTTAACATTAAAGTTAAGATGATTGAATTAGATAATATCTAATCTTCATTCCTTTTATTTGTAGATGAAAAATAAAATCAAGACACATTAGGATTAAACTAATCAAATGATGAATTTACTGCTTGACATGGTTGTCAATCTCTGATGACTGAAAAAAGTTTGTCACCCTAAAAAAAAGTTTTCCTGTATTTCCACTTTATTTCCATTTAGTCTTTGTGTAAAAATCTTTAAGACTTGGATTTCATAGCTCCAAGCATCTGAGGACCACTGTGAATGAGATAATTGTCACTGTGAAGAGTGTTTTGACACAGTTCATAGTGTGTTGTTTGAATTGTACACTGAATTGTATGTGAGTTGCAACATTTGTGCTCAGGGAAGCACATGATTGGCAAGAGGATGAACGATATAAACTGCAATCTGTGTTCTGACTGATTGCTTGTGTTTCACTTTTAGCTGGTGGAATGAAAGAAATAGCTTTTAGTGATAATACAAAGGACAGAGATTAAAAGCAGAGATTATTTTTGCTTTAGACTACTAACTGAGGTCAGTCAGCATTCACAAGTGCTTACTCTTCTGGCCACTAATAATTGTTGTCTTGAATTTTCCTTCATGATATGGCAACCTACATGCAAAAACAGTGGCCACACCTCTGCTGTAAAAATCTAATCAAATTTTTCTCCGCACCTTCAGTATTAAAAAGGTCTTTGAGCTGATTTGACTCAACAAATAAGGAAGAATGAGGCTCACAGCTGTAATAGTCACTTTGTGAAACTGCCCTGTGCATCACCAGTTTAATGCTAACATTGGAAGTTAAAAAAGTTCCCTTTTTCCTATATTTCCAAGGTACAACTATCAAAACACATTTGCTCTTCTTTTATATTGCTAACTTGTGTCATATTTAGTGAATACAGATGTGCATGTGTTGTATAGATCTGGAAATCCCAGGAACGGAGGATTCACCCTGTGTATTAACATCCGCACAATAACATGGCTAACTTGCCTTTGTTTAACAGGTGTATTTGTAATCAAGAAAAAGAAATCCTCAATCCTATTAAGAAAACTGAATTCTAAAAAGAAAAGAATCCTAAAAGTTCTTCCATTATAAACCCCCCTCCCCCCGAATGCTTGCTATATTCAAAGGTAAAGGCAGTCCAAAGAATTTTTAGTGTATGACCTTTTTTTTTGTGTTTTTTTGGTGGCAACTTTTTTTTTGGCCAGCAGTGTATGCAGTCACTATTGAGACTGTCATAGAAAAGTGGAAATGTTGAGCTGAGTTGAGTGAAGCCATTATGAAGCGTCTCTGGGGCCACAAATTTTGGCTTTAGACAGCAGTTATTTTATTTTTTTTAGTAGGCAATGTATTCAAATTGTTGACCCGCTGTCGACTAACGACTATGACCAAAGGCAAAACCAGGATATTAACATGGCTAAAAATAAAAATCCTCAAGAAATGCTCATTTTTTACTTCCATAGTTAATTTCACTTTGTATAAATGCCCAAGTTCCAGCGAGGGCACAACAAACAGATGCTGCTTGTGAGCCAGCCTATCATCAATATTATATCTTCTTAATAAACACAATCATTGCTTAACAATGTTAGCGAATAACACTTCCACAGTGAACCCACAGGTTAACCTTTTACTGAGTACTTGTTTACGCTGTTGGTCTTGTATTTCCCTGAATCTGTCTCACCAATTGCTCTCACATGTGGGCTTAATTTGTTTTGCTGATCTGCTTGTTTGTTGGGTAAAATCATTTCATGTGCTGTGGAACTACAGCTTGAAAATGTTGTAAAATTGCAGCTCGTGATGCTTGTTTCTCTTACGGGATTTCATCAGATACACATACCATTTGTTAACTTTTGGCTCTGTGTACAATACGACAGGGCGTCACGCTAACAGGTCACATCCTACCTAAGGAAATGAACTAATAAGATGAACAAATGGTCCTCCCAACAATAACTGTCAATAAATATTGCAAAGTCCTTAAGCTAAGGCTCACCTTTTAATTAGCAGTATTAGCATGTAATGCTGAAAAAAAATCTTGTTGGTTCATCTTGTAATGGAACACTGCCCGAAAGTTTGATAATATTTCTTGCCAAAATTCAGCACATCTCTGGAACAATATAGAAAACATGATCCTGAGTTTCCTCAGCGGTAATGCCTTTTATTCAGGTTTCACACTTTAGACCCCTTGTTCACACAAACTCAGACAAAGCTGCCACAGAGCTGCCCAATGTGTGCATTCAGAAAGCGTGCCTGCGCTGCAGAGTCTGAGGCATGTAACGCATCAGGGTGTCTGTCCAGTGTGGCGCAACAGCTTTGCTTCTCATTTCAACTTTACTCAGAACAGCTAGGTGGAATCCTTCTTGAACAAAGAGGTTGTAGTCAGAAACTGGCTTTTATCTCTCCATGTTGTGCCATTTCCTGTCTGGCTTTATGTATATACAATGGGTGAAATGACAGTCTAATTTTGATGTGTTTTTTTCCCCCTGAACTAAACCCTTTGGTGATGAGACTTTTCTAAAACTGAAATGTAGTGTATTACAGACTCATTTATCTTGTGGCTTTCCATGTTCTGTCTTGCTTCAAGGTAACCTTAGATCTTGCACAATTCATGTTTTTATGCTGTTCACAAGATTGAATTTCACATGGTGTTTTAGTACTGTTGTCTTATGATGCCACTAACAGAAAATGGGACAGAGTTTGAAAGTGCATCTTGAAGAAGGTGTAAATGAAAGTTGTTTGACTCAAATGACCTGGAAACCATGTTGTATCACAATATCCTTAATCCCAAAACAAACCCAGAGTCCTCCCTCCTCTCCACTCTCTCCAATATTTAACTTGTTTGGAGAACATTGTCTTCCGTTGTGACTCCCTGCTAACCTTATTTGAACTGAGCAAGCCCAGTGCTGCCCTCTGCCACCTGCATGAGTTTTCAGACCACCAAAAGAAGCACAGAGTTCACAGCGTCTTTGTCTTTTTATCTATGCTTTTCTCTGGAGTCAGAGAGATTTGCAAACAGCAGAACTGTGAGAGGCCTAGAGGAGGGAGGGGAGATGAGGGGGTGTAAAGATGCCAGCGGTGGGGATAGGCAGCTCATCCCCAGCTTGGACACTAGAACCGCAGTGTGGCGTGCCGGTGCACATTTTAAAATATCACGACTGTCTGCTCCTAGCTAGAATTTGTTTGTTCCTTTCCTCACCCCCTCTTCTTCCTCTTACTTCTGTCAGTTCTTCGTCTGCTTCTATCTTTCTCTCTTTCTCGTGGCTCTTACATCACCTGACTGGAGTTTTTCTCGTCAATGCAGCAGCAAGCAGATGAGTCAGGCTGGGCTGGCTCTCTTCTACAGCCATCCTGCTTTCACTCTTCTCTCTCTCTCTGCAGTTGTAGCTAGCATACTGCATCGCCCAGAGGGGAGGCAAACTAGAAAAAAAAAAATGTCACCCCAACCCTTTCTTTGTCACTGCTACAGAGTAAGAAAACTAACCCATCTTGTCAGAAAAGGGGAAATGTTAAGTCAAACATCATTCAGTCTGCAATCAGTCACAGAGCTTTTTCTGGGATCTGCTGCTTTATGGAGTGTAGCTCGGAGTTTGTAGTTGCACTGAGTGTGTCTCTATTGCTATGTTGAAATGAGAGAATATGGCTCAATGGATCATCACCTTCAGTTCAAAAAGTGTGATTGTGTGTGTATATATGTGTGTTTTTGCGGCAGCACAGCCAGACAGTGCAAGCAGACAAGTGTCTCTGCTGACTGCAGATGAGATGGAGTGTTTACTGACACAGGGAGCATCAGCTAAGCGTGCTCCTCCACATCTCCTATCTTCAATGCTCTTCGTTTGAGGATTTTTAGCTGAACCGTACCTGGCCTGCCTTTGATGGCTGGACACAGGGGTACATCATTTACTGTCAAAGTACTTCTGGGGGAAGTTTGGTTTGCCACTGAAAATGTAGAAGTTTAGGATGTAGTTTAGCTGAGACTTTTTGCAGTTTTGCTTCTTTACGTAAGAAGGAAGTCTTGTAAGCTGCAGTTACAAAGCAGTTGCACAAATGAGTATGAATTCTAATTCACAGAATGTGTGAGCTTTTCTAAAAGTGTGAAATTGCCTTTAAGGGGACATGCAGAGAGGCAAGAGGCCAAACAACTGCTGCCTGAAATGCTATAGCATTTGCTGCGCAAGTTGCTAAATTATAGAATACGATGAAGAAAAAATGACAAATTTGTCAGTTTATTCCTTTTAAAAAATATTTGGTTTTAATTATAAGTTAAATGATTAATATCCGATTGAAACTTTAACGGGAATATAGATTTAGAAATTAGCTTATCAATTATTATAGCTCTAAATTGCTTTACAACATCACAAACTGATGCTTAAAAACCCTATCATTCGGTATGATCAGCGTCTGATGGCCACCATCTACTTCTAACAGGTTTCCATGGAAACCATAGGTGGTTCCATCTTCATCATTTAGTTTGAGTCCTCCATCAGTCAGTTTATCTGTCTCCTCATCTGTCCATCCAGGGTGTTGATCAATAATAGGGAAGAGTGCCATCAAAACAAGCCTATTTGAGTTATGTTACCATAGAAACGGATGCTGACCAGCTTAAAGGGTTCACACAGTCTTCGCATCTCTGTACAATAATGATAGATGGTGACAAACACAATGCAACTCATCACCTGCCAATCACTGGTTCCCTGATTACACAACCACAGAGGTGAGATTATCTCCACGAATCTTTTCCAACTCGTTCCTGCTCATCTGTGCCAAATGTCACAGGAGACACAGAGAGATGTTTATTACGGATAAAAAGATGATAAATGTCTTCCCGGGATAAACATGTTGCTTCTATATTGGTTAACTGTCTCCTGCATACATGGCAGGCATCCATCTGTGCCTTCTGCTTTTAGGCATGTGTGTACATGAAGTGCTGAGATGAAATCATAAGCCTTATAAGGTTTAGTATTCAAATGAAAAAAGGAAAACTTCCACAGAGGGGATTTTGGGACTGTTCCTTAAAGTAGCTTCTTATCATTTATTACATAATTTCTCTAAACATCACATGATCAGTTAGAGAAAGATTTTGGACAGCACTATTACTGTCATGCTTTGTGAAGCTCCATTTTCTTTGATAAGAGTGTTTGTCATCCTCCGAGCCATAATTTCCATCAAGACAGAAATGTATCGCAGAAAGATGGTGAAGATTTCTATTAGATGGAATGAGATGAAATGCACTCTCAGCAATGATTGGGTGGATTTAATGCAAGGGAATACAACTCACCTCAGATCCTCTTTTGTTGTGTTAACCTTCATTTTTGATTTCATCTTTACCCTCATGGCTCATAAAAAACTACTCTCTCAATATGTGTGTATTTCCTGCTTAAAAGCTGGTCCTCTGTCAGACTGTTATATGGATTTAATATTATGTTTTCTGTCTCCACAGGGAAATGAGTTAAGAAAGATTCTTCTCACACGCTACTTTGGAAATCAAAAGCCTCTTTCCAAGTCGGAGCTTGGGAGTGGAAACTGCTCATCTGGCAGCTTTGTCAAGCAGTCATCTGGAGGTACTGAGAACCTCAGTAAACTGGGTAGTCACTGCAATAACCGCTCACTGCAGGGGAAGCAAAAGTAGTTGACATGACAGCAGTCTGCTTCCAAGTAGACATGTTGTTTGGAAAATGTTGGCAGATTTTTAATCCTAAAGCAGTGCATATCGTAGAAATGCACATGAACATTCCTGTTCATTCCTGTTCAAAATATCTCACTCTTTGAATTGCTAAGCAAACAGAAATATTATGACTTTACAAAACCTGCTAAATTAAAGTTTTTTTGTTTTTTTTATTTTCCAATTTTTTGAATATAACAAAATACACATATAAAGGAAAAACAACAAAAAAGAAAGACAACATTTAAACCCTCTCCCTTACCCACCCACTGAATAAAAAATTAGGAGGCATATAAAACAAAATTAATTTTTGATGACAGAGGTTAATTCAAACATCATTACATCATTCTATAAGTGATCTATCATGGCGTTCCATGTAAGTCAGTTTACATTATTGTTAAATTTAAGTTGATGTATGTTTTTGCTATTTTATCTTTTGTATTTTTAAAACAAAGTAAAAAAAAATCCTGGACAAAAAGTGGAGCCTTGGTAAAACCTCCCTTTGACACAAATTGGAGCTCATAACCATATTTTGTTACAGCTAAGTGTTTCTCAGTTCTTGCATGGGAGTTTTTTTTTTTTTTTTTTTTTTTTTACCAACCCTTGCAGGTGGCTTTTGGTCAGGCAAACACTGTTCTTTTTGTTTTTTATTTAGATATGCCCCATGTTCAGCATATCCCATTTGTAGCCCATACTAGGATTTGTATCGTGATGTAGAATGTATCTTTTCATCTTCACAGTGTGAAGTTTGCTCACAGAATTTGTTGATATTTACTTGAATCTACTTGTTCTTCTTCTTGTTTCCCAAGCCACTGGCTGCAACATGAGTTCAAAACATGATGAATCCACCTCCGTGCCTAACAGTTGGAGGAGATGGTCTCATGAAATGTTAAATCCTTTTCTCACCAGTGCCAAAATGTTCCAATTTAGTTCATTAGCCAACAAAAGTTGCTTTCTAAATGCAGCTTTGTAATGTTTATATGCAAAACTCTGACACTGAATGCTGCTCTAAGTATGCAGAGAAGGTTTTCCTCTGGCTTTTCATTCATATATGTGAAAATGGGCCTGCAGAGTGAAAGAGTCCTCCACAACTCTGCAGTTTTCTAAATCATACTGGAAGCCTTGTCTATGTCTGTTAGCAATAGCCCAGGCAAGATAATTAAGATGTGAAAGCTCAAGTCTCTTAGGGAACACGAACATTTGCTTTGTGCTCCTTTTTCTTTTTCCTCGTTAAGCTTGCACAGCATAACGATGATAGCTAATCTTGCTTTAATCTGTTTTGAGTGTGATTGAATAGAATTATTATGTTTCATTTCTCATTGAGGTTCTGCCGTGCTGGACTCTGACAAGCCAGGCAGCAGCATGGTAGAGATCCAGTATCTCCTAGACAATGTCGGGGCGTCAGAGCTGGTAATCGACCTCATCGTCAACACCAAGAATGACCGGGTGTTTGAGGAGAGCATCCTGCTGGGCATTGCCCTTCTGCAAGGTGGAAACACACAGATACAGGTGGGCTTCACAGATGAGCATATGCAGTGTTTTTTTTCCTCTTACGCTTTTGAAGTTTTTCCTCATCGTCCTCTGTGTTGCTCCACCAGAATTCGTTCTACAGTCAACTGTACAAACAGAAGAAGTCTGAGAAGTTCTTCAAGGTTTTCTATGACCGCATGCGTTTGGCCCAACAAGAGATTCGAGCCACTGTGTCTGTCAACATGTTTGAACTGAGCTGCAGAAAAAGGGACGATGATGGGGACGTGAGTGGCACCAGGTTTAAGAAAGGTAAAGATGAACTCTCCTGTACTTTATTACCTCCGCCAAGGAGGTTATGTTTTTGGTAGCGTTTGTTTTTTTGTCTGTTTGTCTGTCTGTCAGCAACTTTACGGAAAAAAGTTCTGGATGGATTGACCTGAAATTTTCACCAGCCGTATGCCTCAGCTCAAGGATGGACCCATTAAATTTAGGTGGTAATCCGGGTCACCTTATGGATCCAGGAATTTTTTTTGAAGGATTCATCATTGTGAGATAGGCCAAATTTAGGAATTTTATGCATATATATCCATACAAATGGCCTGAGTGCTTGGTAAAAAATTAAAAGAAAGGATCTCCATGAGTTCTAGAATGTTTTCAAAAGTTGATCCGGATCCAGAGAAAATTGCAGATACAATGATCCAGAACACAAAAATAAGGGAGTCGTTGGAATTTTCAATGCTGAAAGGTGACAAATGAAGATACAGACATGCAATACCAAATTGTAGCCAAGACTCTGCTGAATGGGGAGTATGCCAATGGAATTGACACAACTGATGAATTGATCTTCAATAGCAACTGTGCTAGATCCAGAAAAAAACTGCCATTATGGAAATATCGATTTTTGGAAATAACTATTGAAGTAAAAGTGATACATGCATGATTCCAGATGCTATTGGTATGTTTTCATGGTCAAAGAATCCAATGATGTCAACTAAATGAATGCTGGAGTATAAGTTTTTGTTGTAAGTCACAATATGAGGGGGACATGAGCTGCTTGGTGAAGCTCTGCACTCTCTGAGTGCTTTTCTAGTTTCTTTATGAATTAACCCACTATGAGTTCCACAGACAGCAAATGTTTTCCTGACAAAATGTCAAAGCAAAGAGTGAATAAGTAAAGCTCATTTAACTGAATCAAGTGTGTTGGAAAAAAAACAAAACAAACAAACATCAGAAGATTTGTAACATATTGAGTCATTTGGATCATGCCCTGAGTCCAGCCTGGAACTACCATAGAAACAGCTGGAGTGAGGGAAAAGCCACAAAATCAATGTGAGGACCTGAAGTTCAGCTTGGCCTCAGGTTTAAAATCCAGTGATCTTTTGTTGCTGTGCTGACAGACCGTTGTTCCCAGTTCCTCCAGTCACATGTCAGAGGCCATGTGACCACCCGCATCACAAGCTTATCAAAAGGCCATTGTATCAAGATTGGGTAGTTACGTGCTACATAACCCCACTCAGTGGTGGCCCACTCGTCAAAGGAGTTTGTCTGAATGTCATTTATTAATTTTTAATTCATTGCCGCTGACGAATACTTTCAAAACCATATCATTTTGCTTATGTAAGGTTAAGTTGATCACTTCTATCTATCTGAAGACCCATTTGTTCCCAGATGTAATTGTATTGGCCAATAATTAAATGTTAAATAATCCTCTGTATGCTGCTTTCTAGGGAAAGACTCAGGGCTTCACATGAGGGAGGACATGCGAGGACAGCTTAAGGAGGCATCCTCAGTGACCTCTAAGGCCTTCTGTGCCTTCAGAAAGGAGCTGGACCCTGACCTCGAAGGCCTCGGCCAGACCAATGAGATAATTGGGGCTGAGGAGGTTTTAGAGGAAACTCAGATGAGCCCAGCCATCACCATCATGAAACCAATCCTTCGTTACCTACAGTTGCTCTGCGAAAACCATAATTTAGACCTGCAGGTGCTGGAACTTTTTAAGAGCCTTTGAAACCAGGTACGTTTGCAATTATTAGCTGCTGATTGACTTTTAATTTCTTTATTTTGTTCTGATTCCAGAACTTTCTGCGCAATCAGAACAACAAGACTAACTACAATCTGGTGTGCGAGACTCTTCAGTTCCTGGACTGTATTTGTGGAAGCACCACTGGAGGCCTTGGGCTGCTGGGACTTTATATAAATGAGAGTAATGTCAGTCTGGTGCGCCAAACCCTGGAGACCATCACAGAGTACTGCCAGGGACCCTGCCATGAAAATCAGGTAGGGCAGTGATGGGTTAGTTGAGGTAGAACAACATAAAATACCATGTCAGACATTTTCGGCCCTTCTTTGCCAAAACTAGTACAGTAATATAAGCAGAATACATTTTGTTGTTAGCTTGCCTGGATGAGATGTCATCTAGTAGCACATGGAGCTGCAGCATTAATGTTCCCCCACATCACCATACTGTAGTGTTGTGTATTTAAAGAAAAAATAATAATGCTTTTTTGCCTTTATTGTCCATTAAATGTTATACTTTTATCAGTTAAATGTCACTGTGTGAATCGTATTCCCTTTTATTTACATCTCACTCAGCATTCAAATTTCTTTGGAAACAAAAATTATTGTAGTAAAAAAGTCTTTTGCACCAATTTTAATTATGCAAAATACTTGTGCATTAATAACCACCTATAGTTTGTTACCATCTTTCATTACTTTGCCATTTCCACTCTGAGTGCACTGTGTATCCTTCTTGGGTTTTCAGACGTGTATAGCCAAGCATGAGTCAAATGGCATTGACATTATCATTGCCCTGATTGTCAACCCCATCAACCCCCTGGGGAAGCATCGACTGGACCTGGTGCTGGAGCTCAAGGTGAGCAGCAGGTGTCTCTGAGATCCCTGAGAGGTCTCTTGCTATGACTCATCCATTATTGTTGCAGTACTTACAATTTGCTGTGCACTGTACATCATCTGTAGCACTTTAGACTCAGGATAAGAGAACTAGATTCAGTTGTATGAATTCCCCTGTCTTTGAAAAATAATGAAACCATTTATTGTTTGAAGAGGTTTTTAGTTTGAAGCACATTACAGCATGTTTTAGTTGAGTAGTTGATTCCTGTATCATTTAGCTCTTGTTTAGTGGTGAAGCTGTTTTTTCTTTTGTAGAATAATGCTTCTAAGCTCCTGTTGGCTATCATGGAGAGCCGCCATGACAGCGAGAATGCAGAGAAGATTCTTTACAAGATGAGACCCACTGAACTGGTCAGTGTGTGTGTGTTTCTGTGTATTAACACGGATTAAACTCTAGACACAGTCAGTTCCACATCGTGTCTGACATGACGTAACTTGTCTGCTTTAGGTGGATGTAATGAAGGAAGCCTACACCCAGGGTCTGGAGAGTGAAGAAGATGAAGACAGCAGTGGAGACCGAATCAAACCCAGAGATGTTGGACACAACATTTACATCTTGGCTCACCAGGTTATGAAAAAAGCCTGAGCTTGTATTTGGCTGTGACTCACACATTAGTGGATTTCCTCCGTCTGACCCTCTGCTGACCTCTGGGCCGTTCACTGCAGGAGTATTAAATGATGGAAGACTGCTCCTCCGTGAATGAGCCGCTCTGACAGTTTTCTAAAATTAGTTTTCGTGATGTGACACGGCTTTATGTAAGTTGGAAAGGGCAGACCAAGTCTAGCATGTTTTCACTTCTGCCTCTTTACAGCAGAGTGTCAGACGGGGTATTTTTGTCCCCCCCACACTAGTTTCACAATGAAAAGGAAGGGGGGGTGGGGGGAGAAGGTTGTCTTTATTATTTTCATTTATAGAAAGAAAAAAAACAAACATGAATGTACACAAGCTCAGAAATGAGCTTTTTATGTATTTTTTGGGCAGCCATTCACTCTATTCTTTTTCTTCTTTTTTTTCTCTGTATGTTTAAAATTATGATAACAATAAATGTAAAGATAAGTTAAGAAAAGAAACTCTATCGAACAAAATAACCAAGTTGAAATGTCACTATTGTCACAGATGTTGTTTTTGGAAAAAAAAAAAAAAAAGAATTTTAAATTTAACGTTGTCAACAAAGCCGAGACGGGGATATAATATATTGAAAAGGCTGTGAGGTTAATTTTAGCTTATTTAGCAGCAAGTCCTTTTTTTTAAAAAGTACATTTTATCATATACCTTTTTTGCTTCAAGTTTGATCAACAGAATACTTGTTTGATAAAAATATTGGACCACCAAGCTGAACTAAACAAACTGTTGTTCTGATGTTTAGTTGGCCAGACACAACAAGATTTTGCAGCAGAGCCTAAGGCCGGGGTTGGGGTCGGGTCTGGATAGCGAGAAGGATGACGCCCTTCATTATTACGCCAAGCACACTGCACAGATAGAGGTAAACATCATTCTGCTTATGTCCCAGAAGCTGGAAAACCTTTTAAACAAATAGTTTCTCTCTGTTTAGATTGTACGTCATGACCGCACCATGGAGCAGATCGTGTTTCCAGTTCCAAACATCTGTGAGTATCTCACCGAGGAGTCCAAGGTGCGTGTGTTCACCACCACTGAGCGAGACGACCAAGGCAGCAAAGTCAACGATTTCTTCCAGCAGTTTGCAAACCTCTACAGCGAGATGAGGTGGCAGAAGAAGATTCGCAGTAAGTTTTTACATCCTGGATAAAGTGACCTTAATGATGACAGCAGCAGAATAACAGTCCATGATGATGAATCATTGATGCTGTTTAGAGCATCTGGTTCTTCTAATTCCACATTAAACTAAAGGACCTGCCCTGATTTTATTTGCACAGAAAATAAGGCTCTGTTCTGGTTCTCCCGCCACATCTCCCTCTGGGGGAGCATCTCCTTCTATCTGGCATGTCTGCTCAACCTTGCAGTGGCTATATTCTACCCGTTTGGTGATGATGGAGATGAGGGTAAGCTTTTTTGCATTATCTTTTTTTTTTCTTTTCTTGAAATGGTGTCAAACATTTCAGTCTGATAGACAGTCAAGTGAATTAGGTTTAGGTCTTATAGGGGCTTGTTTTCCTGGAAATTTGGTATTTATCTTATTTACCAGTTACACCTATGGTGAGATAAGGAGATAAGTTAACATTACTTTGTGCAAACTGACAATAACCAGAGCTTGCTCTGCATTGTATGCGGAACTTGACAGATCAGAGAGAACAGCTCCTGGTGCTGAAATAAAGTCTGTTCAACCCACCAAAAAAGACAGAAAAAGAATTAAACTGCTTAATTTCAGAATAAGATTACCATATCTCTTTCATTTGAATGCAAACATATTTATTACTATTGATCATAATAAGTGATGTGCAATTGTAGATGTAATGTTCATATAAATATAAAAGTCTTTTTACTGGATAGGTTTTACTTGCTGACTATTCCTGAAACTCAGCTTAATGGTTGACATAGATATACAGTAATTAATTAATACATTATGTCCACTTGTACAGCACCTTAGAACTTCAACATCAACTTGTTTTTGGTACTCGAACATTAAAAAAAGATTTTGAAACTAATCAAAGTTTATATTCTGTTGTGTGTGTTTGCTGCAGACTCATTATTATTGCTGCTGGCTAAAAGTAATTCACTGCCTTTGCATTAAATAATTCAAAATTTACTGTCAGAATTGAAATACTTGTGGTCCAAAAAGTCAGAGATTTTTCTTTTGCTGAACTCCGTAGCAATCTGAAATTAAAACTCTCTTTTCTTTTGTGCTGTTAATTTTAGTGTTGATGGCTAAATAAACTTAATCAAGTAAATATGCACAATATTACAGGAATATATCAGCCATACTGTGACTCATTTCAGGATTGTCACTTGAAGCATTCTTGTTGAAGCTGGAAAATGTTTAAAGGAGTACATCGCAAGTTCCAGCTTTTTTTCAGAAGTTCGCCCCCTCTGGTGACAAGTGGAAGTGACGCTAATGTCGTGCACACGTATGAGCTGCTTCGACTGCATTGGTCTCTAATTTAACCCACATTGCACTCAGTCAGTCAGAAGTAATAAAGTTATAAATCTGCAAGTTGTTTACGGTTTGATCATTGAGTAAACTGATGAACTGCATGCTAACGGTAACAACAGGCTAACGCTGGCTTGTAGTTCAAATATCTAAAGTCACAGGCTGAGACCACAATTACCTTATAAAATTACCGTATCTTCCCCGGTAACAGTCATATGGCTGTCATACTGCTACATTTTCATGCTAAAAAACTTAAAATTGCAATATTATGCATCCTTATTTCCATCATACATCACATTTAGCTACCTAGCTACCTAAGTAGAAAGCCAACTGTGGGTCCCTTTTTATTCTCAGACTGGATCGGAGCTCCCTCCAATTAAAAAAAGGGGGAAAAAGCTGCTCGGTTGTTTACTACCATCTTACTCCGGTGCCAGTGTTGTGCCAAAAAACTTCCCCCTGCCATGGGGACCGGTCAGACTCCAGTTTGGTTCTCTTCGTCTCACAGGACAAAACTTTTCTTTTTTGTCTTACTGGAGTCTGACTTGGGGTTTGAGGGGCACCTGCTCTCCATTGCAGCAGTGAGTGTTGTCTTAACATGCGCAGACCTGCGGTGGCAGAATACACGGCACCAGTGCAGCCAGACAAGAGAACATGCAGCTCATCTCCCCCACAAGCGCCCCCTTGAGGCTTCGTACCCGAAACTCTCGCATTGAGCATTCAATGAAGTGCAGTGAAGAAAGATCAGCTCATTCTACACATCAGGCAATTGTAAGAGCATGTGGAGGAAAGAAAAGAGTATTTAACATTTAAACTTGTGCAATGCACCTTCAAGTTTTTATGTTTTGCTAAAAAAAATTCTTCTGTGGAAAGGTTTGTGTGCATATTTTAAAGGGGAAGTTGGTATTCGTTTTTCTCCTGTAACTTCTGTAACTTACTTTGTGGCATCATAGTCAGTGTAGAAACAATATCTCAATTCTACAACAGAAGAGCCTTTATGATCACATTTGATGTGGGACAACTTGGACTTTAATCATCTTTATTGGCGCGTAGAGATTGTGAGCTGCATATTACTTCCTATTATAGCAGTTCCATGTAGCTTCACCCTGTGACTTTTTCAGTCAGGTTGAGTGAAAATACATGAGTGCAATGTGTATCTACTACAGGGATCACCAACTCTGGACCTCTTGAGCCAGAGTCCTGCAGGTTTTCAATGTGTCCCTGGTGCAACACACCAGGTTCAAATTAAATGGTTTTCCAACAGCTTAAGTTCTGCACAAGTCTATTCACAACCAATTATTTGAGTCAGGTGTGTTTCAGCAGGGAAACATTGAAAACCTACTGGACACTGACTTGAGAGGTCCAGATTTGGTGATCCCTGATCTATTGGAAGAATAACCAAGAACTCCATTAATAAGATCAGGATAAGATCAGTCATTTATTGTGCTACAGATGTTGGCACATTAAGTTGGTATGGTTGGATTTCAGTTGTTTCAGACTCATGTGGACACATGCTGGATGTTGCTGCAAGTATTTCCTTGAAAACCACTCTTCTCAATTAAATTTTAAAGCTCTGCAGTTTCCTGCAAAACTCGAGCTTCACAGATTGGCTTCACTCTGCAAGGTGGAGTTGAGATGGATGTTTTAAGCGATAACGTCCCCACAGAGTGTTGTTTGACATTTTTAAGTGTTGCCTTTGATGGAGTGTGTGAAGTTAAGCTCTTAGCTCAGGTGAATAATTTATTAGAGTTGTCACATTTCAGAGCGTTGTTGTGCTTTGCTTCACCCCATACTTTGTTCTTTTACCCAGGCACCTTGTCCCCTTTCTGGAACATCTCATTGTGGGTGGCGTTGGGGGTCTCCACCGGTTTGCTTCCTGTACTGTCCAAACCGAGAGGCATCCAGTTATTCCTGGTCTCCCTCATTTTGCGTGCCATCTACACTATGGGCCTTGCACCTGCTCTTTTATTACTTGGTGCTGTCAATGTAAGTAGAAGGCGCCTTTGATGGGCCGGGTTTTTGTCCATTCTTCTCATACTGTACATAAAACATTTGTGCTCAGTTCCTTGGGCTTAGTTTCTTTTTTTTTTTTTCCATTTTCAGCTGTTCAACAAGTTAGTCTTTCTCGTAAGTTTTGTGGGCAACCAGGGAACATTCACTCGAGGCTACAAAGCAGTTCTGATGGATGTTGTCTTTATATGCCATCTGGGATATGCCATCATCTGCGTCTTGGGCCTTTTTGTTCACGAGTTCTTTTATAGCATTTTGGTAAGAAAACCTCTTCTCATTGTGACTTATTAATTGTGAAAGCAGCTCTCAAAGAAATTCATGTTCTCCACAGTCGCCTTGCACTCACTGGCCTTGGTCTCCCTTCACAGTTGATTGACCTCGTGTTCCGAGAGGAGACACTGTTGAACGTGATCAAGAGTGTGACAAGAAATGGTCGCTCCATCATTTTGACAGCTCTTCTTGCCATCTTTCTCGTCTACTTTTTCTCCATCATCGGCTTCCTCTTTCTCAAGGATGACTTCCGCATGGAGGTGGACCCCCTCCTTATACCAGGTCAGAATATCTGACTTATCTATCTTTACTTGACGATGTTATCATGCAACAGGCCTCAACAAAGTCTGCCTGGTGTCTGGACTTGCACACCAAAAAAAAAGTTTAAGTGGCTACCTTTTTTTTTTCCAATAAGTTGATCATTTAGAGCAGACATGGAACTTTGTGGAGGGATAATTTTAAAAATACAGGAGCAAAGTTGGAGCATTAGAAACAGAAGGTGATGAGATGTACTGTAGCAATAATGATGCAGGCATTTGGAGACAAAAAAATCTCCAACAAAAAACCGCTTGCTTGCTTATTTATTTATTAATTTATCATAAAAGCATTTGCACCTGAACCTAGGGAGTGAGCATTTTTGTTTTTTTGAAAAACATTCACAAGATGTAAATGCAACTACAAGTGTTGGTTATTTTAACACTTCTAGTTCACGTTTAATTATTCAATTCATGGTTCAGTTATTTTTTTTAAAGTCAATTTCTTAACAGTGAAAATTCATGCTTGTATGAATGAATGTATATACACAGTAATGTAGATCATTTACAGTATACTATGCATACATTCCCAGACACATGTTTTGATCACACTGTGGAGAGTGTGGGTGTGTTAATGAGCTCTGGCACCGACGATCAGGAAGACATCCTGCTTGCACATGTGCACCTGTTGCATAACCTGGTGGCCGAGCCATCCTGTGTTTTGCTGAACAGAGCACAGCAGACACAGCAGAGCAGCAGTAGATTATGTAACCAGCTGGGCTCATGCATGTCTGTATGTTAGCTGAAGGCTGAGCCGCCGTACAGACGGAGCTTCATCAAACTAAGGAGCACCCTGTCCACCCTGAGGCTGTGACCTTAAAGCTCCTGTCAATTTTTTTAATGACAGGATAATTTTTTTTTTCAATTATTTTTTTAACCTCCTCCTTCTGTAATCTTTCCGACCTGTCCCTCTGTAACTGTCAGAAAAAAATGTCTCTTCTGTTGTCTCCATGGCCGAGGTGTTTAGTCCTCCTTCAGCCAGTCTGCCTGAGCTGATCAGACCTGAGCAGTGTAGCTCCTCCACTATGTGGGGTTTTGCCCATGTGCAAATGATTTGTTCAGGTTTTTTTTCAGTAACACTTCACCACCCACCCAGCAGCTGCTGCCTCAGTTTACATAATGTCTGACTATATCTTTTCTTTTTTTTAAAAAAAAAAAGACACTGATTTTTACCCACACTGGTCTGAATTAGTTGTAAGAAGTTTTAAAGTAAAAACATGAGTGAATCATCCTCTTTCTTTTGAGAACTTTAACCATTAAAAATATGCTGCCTTGTCTTTTCATCTGCAGGAAAAAGAGATTTACTGAGTAATGGTGGAACTGCAGACTCATGTTTGAAAGATGGCTGCCCTCTGTCAACTCCCATATCACCTGGTAAGTTTTACCACGAAAATATCCCACTCAGTCATGGATTATTCAAGTCTACGAGTTTAAGGAGATTTTTTTTTTCTTACTTATCTATATATTTTTTTGGTTTGACCGGAATTGTGGGTGTTTATGTGACCTTTCCGGCAGCAGCAACTCCCTGAAAGGTTACTCACACAAACACACTCAGGCATGCACACGCACGTACAGCCATGCACTCACACTGAGGCGTGTACACAAAGAAACTTGATGAGGCAGAGGGGGTGACTCACACTCCTGGATCCATGGATCACCTGCTCTGTAGGGGCACACACGTGATCTCATCCACATCCTTCACCTCTTTTTTCTTTCTTCCTCAGCAGTCATGCCGTAGGTGGTTTTATCATTTACAGTATTCTTGCATTTCACATATTTTATAAATAGCAAAGGAGATTTTACGGTTGATAAGGCATTATGGGTTTTTTGTCCTTTTATTCACACATTTGAGGGATTTAAGAATTTTTTTTTTTTTTTTTTTTTTTTTTAGATCATGAGTCACTCATCCGAGTCAGCAGGATGTTTTGCTTTCATTTTTTTTTTTTTTATTGAACTACTTGATCCTGACATTTTAGTTTATCGGAAAATTCAGTTTATTTTAACTCTGCTGAAATTCAGTCTGATGATATGAAGATCTAATCAGATGATACAAAAAATGAGATTTATAAAAATAGAGCAGAACAAAGTGATGGGACAGGAAAAGACAATCTTTAGTCGATCTCATTTCATTTTTCGTTTACATAATGCGCTGTCTTGCAGGCTTCATATTGCTGCCCTTCATGTGATGTTTTGTGTTTTCTTGCAGAAGCAGATGATCGAATTGAGCGGGTGTGTGACACTCTGCTTATGTGTATAGTCACTGTGTTGAACCAGGGACTGCGTAATGGAGGAGGGGTGGGAGATATTCTCAGGAGACCTTCCAAAGAGGTCAGACCACCTTAAAATTAAGCACCATCTCATGGTTTTTTTTAATGTGTATTTTGTTGACTGGAAAAGTTTAAAGTTTTGGTTAAACTATGAGGGTGAATTTAAACTTTGACCTTGTGACCCAACCATCCAGGAGCCGCTCTTTGCAGCCCGGGTGGTTTACGACCTTCTGTTCTACTTCATCGTCATCATCATCGTTCTCAATCTCATCTTTGGTGTTATCATTGACACCTTTGCTGACTTGAGGAGCGAGAAACAGAAGAAGGAGGAGATTCTCAAAACCACCTGTTTCATCTGTGGTGTGTACAACTATGTGGAAACTGCTCTGAGTGAAGGACAAAATGGCGTCTTTTTGGAAGAATTCTTGTTAAATAGTTGATGTCTTGCAGGGCTGCAAAGGGACAAATTTGACAACAAGACGGTGTCCTTTGAAGAGCATATCAAGTCCGAGCACAACATGTGGCATTACCTTTACTTCCTGGTTCTGGTGAGGGTGAAGGATCCAACAGAGTACACCGGCCCTGAGAGCTACGTAGCCCAGATGATCAAAGTCAGTACACTTCATATCCAGTACTATTCAAAAATTGTCACTTATTTTATTCAGTTTGATGCATCTAGATGGTTGCATAGAACAACAATAAATCTCATTCATAAAAATATAAGATCATTTAGAAATATTAGGCTGCACTAAATCTTTGACTCACACAAGCTCAAAGAATATATGAGCAATTGCATTTATTTCACCCCCGATTCATATTTTATTGCCAGGCTGCACCAGATGTAGCAAATGACGGATAGGTGTCTTAGCGTTGCACCGCCTTCCTTTGTTGGCACATTTGCAAAGTGAGCTACAGAGGCGTGATCCCTTACAGCGGTGGAGCGATTGAAAAACAAGACTGAGCCTCCAGGCTTGTGCTGGGCATCCCAATTTATCCTCCTTCCCCCTCACTGCTGGAGAGAGACAGGTCTCTGTACTCGGGTAGCGTTCACTATGCTGCGCTCCTAACCTGCTAAGACACATCGTGGTTAAATAGTAATTAAACTCAGTCCGGCACCATTATCATCAATGCACTGAGTTGCAGCGCTGACATAGACAAGAAGTTGAAGGATGTAAGGGCAACTAGAGGTGTGTCTGTTAGGTTAATGGATTCAAATGAAGCTTGGCAGCACAATGGCACTTTTCGTGATTAATTCTGGACCGTGATGGGCATAAGAATGGTGGCATTTTAATGAACAATTTACATAACAAACGGGTGACAGACATTAAATTAATATGTATCAGCAGCTCTTCCAGCAGGTCGGTTTCTGATGCCGGACCAGCGTATAGCTGATGAGGTAATGATGAGTCAGGAATGCATTTTACCTCCAACTAATATGCTGCACGTTAGGAACACACACAAGAAACTGACAAAATGTTTTAAAAATTATAGTCTTCAATAATGAAATATTTAAATTATAATGGTCCAGATGGTAGGTACTGTAGGGCTTCGCTGATTTGCATTGTTTATGGAGAAATGAAAGCAGAGTTTGTGCAACTCCTGTAGCATTAAAAACAACTGCCAAAAATGATGTATTTTAGTTTCTGATATTCGTTATGGTCAAGTCTGTTTTCATATTAACATAAAACACTAATCTTATCTGCTTAGTCAGTAATTTTGTCTATGATTTATGAACAGTGCCCCTGCTATCAATGTTGATTAATTCGTGAGAACAGTTTGTCTGTTTTCTTTTCTCCTCAACTGAGTCACACCCAAACTAGAAAGGAAAAACCCAACTAAAAATACTCAGATACAAAATTACCAAAAATAGTTTGGACTTGTGAGTGAAATGGGAAATAGAGAGTGCTGCTTAGAGTCATGGGTTGTGTTTATAGCGTAATGGTGAATGTAAATATAATCTGGTGCTTGTCACGGATAAGTCACGTGACCATGGCTTGTTGATAAAATGTGACTGTACAAAGTGTTTATGGGCAGTTCAAGGTAGAATCTGAGGGACTTTGATAAAGTTAAATATCCTTGATTTATCAGTGTATAATAATGTGGGCCACTGCAGGAAGAAACTTTTATATTTGGATGATTTTTTGCTGTATTTAATGCGAGAGATGCAATTCAGATGCTCGCCACACTTGGTTCATTTTTTTGTTTTGGTTCATTTTTGTGCATGAGTAAGTATGACCTTGTGCATGCAAGGAGCTTTTGCACGTCTTTACAAGACACAAACATGAAAACATGATTTGTCCATTTTTGGAAGGCCCTGTTGGTGCCAACAATATGCTGGTTTTTGTCATGTTGCTGATTCTTTTGCGGTGCAGTGAGAAAATGTTGGCACATGTAAAGCATTCAAATATTTTAGGTTATAATTAGCTGCTCATGAATAAAGCATCTTATTAAAAACGTAAAGCAAAATTTATGAGGAAATGCACAAGCATTGATTATTTTGACTATTGTGATGACCTGAGATTGACCACTAATGAGGTGTAATAGATATTTCCATGAGGCCATTTAGAGCTTTTATCTGTGTTTGTTCAGCTCTGTGGGGACTAAACTTGTCATATCTTTACTTCCGATGATACTATGACTTCTACTTTCTCTTTATAAAATGTAAACATGCAAGTTTCCAAGATAATGATGTATGAATGCTGCATTGTGATGGAGTGTGCAGGTATTGATGCAGTGACGGAGATTCCTGATTAAATGTGCTGGCATGTTGACGCTGATGTGGTGTGATCACCTGCAGCCAGATGTGCAACCGTTTACAGCTCTCTCTTTTCTATTTGCTGGTGTGGTTCATGAGCGCCACAAGCTAATTTTAGTTTCCTAGTGTTAACTACTCAGGCAATTATTTTGGGACCGCTTAGCATTTGCTAATATTCATCATCATACGTCAGATTTGAAGGGGGGGGGGGCATGCCTCCACCAGATCACCCTTTTGGCTCCATCCTTGTGCAAATGGCATGGCTGACACTGTGCAGCAGACTTCTTTGATGATTTTATGCATGTTGCATGAAACATAAAAATGCATGAGAAAAACCAGCTTACTGTCAATATTTCAGAGATATAACAAAAATTGAAAATGGCAATGGCAATTAATAATCTTTTTTGCTTTTCACTTTTCACATACAGTATGACACCCAGGAAAGAGGAGATATTTGGAGTGTTAATTATTATGAATTATCTGTGAAAAAACTTTTTTTTTCTTTTCTTTTCTTTTCTTTTCTTTTCTTTTCTTTTCTTTTCTTTTCTTTTCTTCAGAATGTCTTGGTTAAGCCAATCAACTGTATGGCGTAATCATTGATGGTAAATTTTGCAGTCACATGTTTTATCCATAAGTTGTCTGTTCTTTTTTTTGAGTAATGTGTTTACTCAAATTAGATACATGCATATATTTTCTAATCAACCCCTCAGTGCATCTCAAGGACTGAAATATGTTTTAACTCCCAATTATCTGCTTATTGTTAGAGTTATGGACAAACTACCAAGTTGGATTTCATAAAACCTGGTTGAGGTTTAGCAAAGGCTGAGCAAGTGTTCATTAAATTCTGGTGTGCAAAACACAGCATTGACCTTGGCAGGGGAAGAGTTCTCTGAGTCTGTTTAGTTTAGTTGCATGGCTTTAGCTTTATTTTGACTCTATAACTTTTCCAATTTACAAAACAGACTATGAATTCAGAAATCCTGTTTTATAATTTTTGGTGTGTAGAGTCTGATAGAAATATACTATCAGCTGTCTCTCTGACACCCTGCTTGGGAGTAAAAATCTGTTTCTTAGGCTGTGGTGCTTGAAACATTTGTTTTCATGTGCTTCTTCCGCCTTGATCTCAATACAACACAGAATCCTAACTTGCTCACATGAATAGTCGCATGTTGTTCTCTATGTGGGAGCATTGCTGTAAAGGCACTTTGGGTATGATCGCCTTTACTCCAAACTAGGGGCCAACAGTAATTTCACAGGGTTGCCAACTCGTTATAAAGCAAATAGAATAAATAATGATATAAGGGATGTCAAAATCAGTGCAGGAAGATTACCCGTTAATTTTCTAAACAACTAAATCATCACTCATGCCATATTTAAAAATCTGTATTTGGCATTTTCTCTTTGAGAAAAGCTGATTTTGGGATTGAAAGTGGTTTGATTCAAAGGTGAACTGAATCTACTAAAAATGACTTAATCATCCTTATTAATGAAGTTTATTATACCTTCAAAGTCTTATGATTTAGTACAGGTCCATGTATGCCGCGTTCCAGTTGTGCCGCCGTTTAGTTCCGACCTCCATGGTGCATCAACTCACGCCAGGAGGGTTTCAGAAGTTTACTTGCAGCTCTGCATGTGCTGTTCACATGCACAACAGATGTCTGATAGCAAAGTAGCCTACAGTTGCTACGCTTCTGAAGGTGGTAATGCATGCATGGTCACATGATTCCACCCCACACAGTCTTAAAGGGACATGAACATAGCCCTCCTACACACAGCCCAAGAGTCAAAAACAACTGATTTTTAAAAAATTGCCACACATACCGAAGTGGGCAAAATGACATCATGGTTGTTGTGAATTTTGGTGTACGGTAAATTTTTTTATATATATCACCCAGGCCGACCTGAACCCAAAGTGAGCTTTGACTTGATGCTCAGGTTGGCATACTTTTAGTCAGCTTTGAGGCTTCATCTGTTAACTTCCATCTTTATTGTCTTCTTATACGCTACTGCTACTATGCAATATAAAACTTTTTCTTTCTCCACGTTGGAAAAGAGCAGAGATCTAATGACCTCGACCTTGCACACACACACACACACACACACACACACACACACACACACACACGCACACACCCCGACATGCAAACACACTGCTTCTGACTCATAATGATTGCCTCTGGTTGATAGGATAAAGTGATGTGATGCCAAGCAAGGGAGTCGGCTCATGTTACACTGAGTGTCTGTTCTGCTGGTGTGCTGTACATGTGAATGTGTGTCAGTGTGCGGGTGTTTGTGTGTAAAATTATGACTGCGACTACAGGCCTAGCAGGTACTGCAGCAGCCACAACGCTGTTACATAACCCATCTCAAGTGGCCTGCTAATAGCTCAGCCTTGCCTGGCACGTGCTCTCCTGTCCCTTTCTTTCTCTTTCTCTGTCTCTCTCACACAGACGCACACTCTGTCACACTGTGGACTCTTCATTAAACATACAACACACATGTCACATGCTGTCCGTTAGAAAAGCAACAACAGGAGAAGTGGATGAGGGCCTTGTTATTGTGATGTAAAGTGAGGACAAAGGTCACTTACTTTATTTAATTTCCATTTATTTATTTATTCATTTTATGAGATGTAGTTTAGCTGCAGCTCTTTAGAAACAGTGTCTGGTAAACTTTGTGTGCCGTGTCATTGTATCTGCTCTGCCTGTTGATTACAAGTGTTGCACTGCAGCATCAATCAGCAGTTTGATCGCAGCTTGAGTTCCTGATCAAAGTGCAGACAGACGTGTTCAGTAAATAATGCATGTATTTGTGAATCTTTAATATATGATAAATGAATTAATTATTTGAAATGAGGTTTTGAAGGTGCCTCAAACAATCTTAGGTATGAAGGTGAAGATTAAGAAAGCTGGAAATTAAGAATGCAAGTTTTGTATAAGATGACAAAAGGAAACAAATCCTTTTATGTGAAACTAATTCATTCATCCAACATTTGTATTGTTTGACAGGGTTTAATGGGGATTTGGACGCAGCTGCGCCACTAGTTTCATATACACTATAGAGTTTTGTCATGATGATGCTGACGTGTGTGTGAAGGCACTTTGCATTATAACAAGCAGACAACAGTTATTCATTTGTTTATTGGGAGAAATAATCTAAATCACATATCTGTAAGTGATTAAACCATGTGTACCTCTACAACTGGCAGTAAATAAGAATATATTGTTATATTTTTAGTCAATGGGATAATGATAACATGAATGTGCGCCTTTTTAAAAAAAGTTTTATTTAAAGATTTGGGATCTATAAAAGTCTTTTATTTGTAAGGGGTTGGTGGAAATGTATAATGGCACAAACAAAAGTGGGTTTGAGGACCTTCAGAAAAGGTTTTGATGCGCAACAGCAACATTACAAAGATTCTGAAACGTCAGTGGTTGACCAACAAACAGTAGCAAGGTGTGTGATACCACACAGGGTCGTAAATAGACAAAGAGTAAATTCTAGGCTTCTGTCACATTGGTTTAATTTAATGCTCATTGCAGTAGTTTCCCATCATAAAACACTTATTTACGGTGGCGTGAGTGAAAAAAGTAATGCACTAATGCTGCCTGTGTGCATTTTCTACACATCACATGGACAAGCCACAAGACTGCTCGAGGTAGATCAGTTTAGATTAAATAATAACTACCCACCTTCCAAAATGGTACTGGTAGTTTCGTTGTTTGGGCTCATTTTGAAGTACAGTATCTGAGCCAGGAGATAACAAGCAAATAAAAATGGCTTTAAAAAAAGAAGTCTTTTTTTTTAAAAATTATTTCTTTCTTTTAATTTCTTTAAAAAAAAAGAAATAAAAATAAAAATTGGCAGAATATTTGCCTGTGGACTGAATGATTAAGTACTCAAGTTGTTCTATGTAAAATTTTTTTAAAAGGGTGCAGAAATCTAAAACTACAGCTTTGGAATTGTAAATCAAAAATCCTTTACTTAATCACTTAGAAGTGATGTGCTATAAGGCTTGAAGTGAGCAGTTCATGTGAGTAAACCCACAAACATCCCAAAGCTGCAGCTTTTCTACACAAAGGGAAAGACTGACATTCCTCCATGCTGATGTGCAGCACTAATCAACATTTCCTGGAAACATTTAGATACGGTGATATCTTCTCCAAGCGCAAATGTAATTGTAGGGGTCACAACCCATCAAGCTTTTTTTTTCCCCAGGTTCTATTCGTGCACACATATAGCAGTGGCGGATCTAGAAAATTCAGACTTAAATCGAACTTAAATACCGAGGTGGAAGATCTCGATGCTATAAAATAAAAATCCAGCCATGTGGATTGCAAGCATCAACATTTGAAAATTATTGCACAATATCACCAGAACTTTAAAAAATATGAAACCAGAAATTGTTCATTACATGGACAGAAGTCTCAAATGTCATTAAATTTAGACTGTTTACTCTCATTGTAGCCCGTTATCTCCCCAGTCTGACAGTGAGGATGTTATTGATCTGCCTCATTGCTGTGACAGTGATCACATACAGCTGTCACTGAAACTTCAGCCCCTGAAACAGCAGCTTTCTAATCATTTTTCATGTCTGAATTTTTCATTAACTGCTCGTGTCTTTACTGTAATCAGAACTAGGGAAATGCAAGGGTAGCCTAGTGGTAGCGTCGTGGGCTTTGGCGCAGAGGACTCGGGTTCGAGTCCACGACACTCAGGTGAACTGTGGACCCCTGAGCAAGGTCCTTAACCCCCCACCAACTGCTCCCTGGACGCTTTAAGTAGCAACCCATTTCTTTCTGGTACTAATGTACAGAGATGGGTTAAAATGCAGAGCCCTCATTTCCCCTTGGAGATGTAAACAGTACATCAAATCAAAAATCAAATGTGTTCCAGCAAATCACACGTGAGTGAGTCACTATCTGCAAGCAATTAGTGAAGGTGTTGGACTCCAACAGTCACCTTTAGCAGACATTCCTTGTACTACCCATTCACTTTAAATTGAACTTTGTTTGTGGAAAGATCACCTGTAAAAACAGACTTCACTAGGAGACAGTTAGGTGACCCAGTCGCTCCACTCTGTGAGGTTGTAGACAGACTATCTCCTACTTATTTGGGAAACCCTAGCTCAATCTTCCTCAATCCTCAATCTTGAGCCTTGAGGACTAGTATCCTGCTGGTTTTAGAAGTTTCCCTGCTGTAACATACCTGTGCAGTGCTTGCTATCAGACTCTAGAGTCTGAATCAGGTAAATTGCAGCAGGGAAACTTAAAAAACCTGCAGGACACCAGCCCTCAGGGACCAGGACTGAGGATCACGTGTAATGGCAGAGTGGCGGGAACACTCATGTTTGATGCAGGGCCGTAACTAAGTTTTTGAAGGGCCAAAGACTCAGAATGATTATTTCTTTTGATAACTTTTACCGTAATACAGGACATTTGTTTTTATAAGCATGATTTATGACCATACGAGTTGGAGGTTAGTAAGACTCTGAAGTGATGCCCCCACCTTCAAGCTCAGGAGCCGAAACATTTTGGGCATTGCAACAGCACTCACTGAGAAGCACATCAATGCATGTCTGTAAAATATTGCTCACTGTTGTATTTAAAACGAAGCAACATTAAAGCCTAACACATTTAGACAGCACAGCACACACAGCCTGTAAAAGTCTAATGATGAGCAACAAGACGTCGGTAGGACAGTTCAGATTCTGTACAGTCACAGTTTAACCTTATCTCTTTAATTAAGCAGTGATGCTTAAACCAGCATGAGTGACTGTACGTCAAAAAGGATATTCACATCTTTTGAGATCATAATCCATCAGTTATGGATGACTAAGGACAAGGATCCGATAGTTCTCAGCTCCAGGGGTGTCTTTGAGCATACAGAGCTGCTGTTGTGTTTTTGAAATGGTGAGAAAGGAAACTATTCTTTTTTTTTTTCGTCCCCTAGATGCTAGAGGCCCCAATTAGCCCCACATTTTCAGGGAGGCTCTAATAGAAAGGTTCAATTCATACAGTGTATCTGAGTCTAATAGCTTCCCCTCTAGTCATTAATGGAGTCAAAGGGGTTGAAAACGGCCAAAATGAAAGCAAATGAATAAGTAAAAGACCACTTTTTTTTTTTTTTTTTAGAAATCTGAGCTAGATGGATGTGTAGTATATGGGTGTATTATGTATGAAGACTGCAAAAGGACTCGTGTTATTACATATGATTTAAACTCTAATTAATTCTTAAAGAATATCTAAATGATTGAGGAAATATGGAGGAATACATTTTCAAAAAGTGAAATGTTAGATAAAATGTTTTTTTTTAAATGTATTTTCCACACATTTCCTAATTTATTTCTACACGTTGTATTACTTGTGATTTTTTTTTTTTCAGGTAATGCATTTTTTCGTTGCAATTTTTATATTCTTTCAGTTTTATTTTTCCTTTAACTTCATTTATTGATCATTTTCCTTGTTCTTTCATCCTTATGCTTTTGCTATTTCCAAGGATTCTGTATTTTTCCCCATCTCCCAGTGGTTGTTTTTCCTCTTGTTGCTTGTACATTTACTTCCCATCGTTCATACTGAAAACCTCTTGTCGAAGTCCAAATGGAAGTAAATTCTCTTTAAAAAAAAAAAAACAACAACAACAACAAAAAAAAAAAACCCTGCTACAATGGACACACTGTGCATGTATTGGTCCTTCTTGTTCATTGCAACAAGTTGCTACCAAATAAAGAGGGCTTCTGTGCAGGATTTTGCACTCATGGGTTTTGGTTCAGATAAAGGCGGAGACATGGTTGAAAACACTGACAGATATCCGTCCTTTAAAAAAAAAAAAAAGTAAATAAAAATGAAAGCGGTAGAAAAATAAAAGATGTATATGAAAAAAAAGACACATTATTTTTTATTTGTTGTAGTTTATTTATTTGCCTATTTGGTCATTAACTGGTTGCAGTTGTCTTTTCTTTACATCTCGACTACCTTCAGAGGCCTTGACAGTCTGTCCTCAGCTAACAAAAGCTCTTCAAAGGGGTGCAGAAAAAATGTTGCTAAATCCTTGTGAAATATGATTAAATATATCATGACAGCTGCAAATATTTGATAAAATAGTCAAAAATTAAGCTCAACTCATCTCTAATCTTGCTTACCATTGCCAATAGTCTGTTTGTAATTTAGTTTTTCTCTTGATCTCATACACTGCTTCTGTGTTCATAACTTTAGTTTAATGTTGAGTTTATCACCATTGTGCTATCATTAGTAGTATAAACATTTGTTCAATATTAGAATACTATGTTTAAAGGAAAAGGGGAAACAAGACTTTGCCCAAACTGATGGAGTATGAACTAAAAGTATAAAACTGAGATAGTGAGACAAAGTAGAGCTGCAGAGCTTTCTGAAATGTTCTGATCTGAATTACTGTTGTTGAATACTTGATTTAGGGAACAAAGTGGTTCCCTGCAACATTAAAACTATTAGCCTTATATTGATTTTATTTGATATTTCTTCCTGATAGTTCAACCAAGACCTTTAAAAAAAAAAAAAAAAAAAATCAACAGTGTAGCCTCTAGGACAGGGTTACTCAATTCGTTCCGACAAGGGCTGGAATCCAGCAGGTTTTCCATGTCTCCATGCTCCAACACAAGTTGGAACACAAGTCATTGTGCAGAGTTTGATTGGCTATTGGATCTATGGATGCTCGATTTTTATATCTAATCTTGACACCCTCACCTGTCATTAACATTTTGATTGTAGAATCTTCCAAAGTTGTTTTTCAAGAAACGTTTTCCCCAGTGAACTACCATGGGCCATTGAGCAAGGTCCATAACCCCCTCTCAGTGCTTCCTGGGCACTGTAATTGGCAGCCCACTGCTCTCTGGTTAATCTTGAGATGGGTTAAAAGCAGAACCGAATTTCCCAATCGGGATTAATAAAGTAAAAATCATTATTAACTATTATTGTTTATTGTTTGCATTTTTGGCATCAGTTCTTGCACATTTGTCAAAATTTTCTAAATCCAGTAATCTTGACTGGTGAGGAGTCTCACAATTATTCCCTGTTTTAAGGTTTGAATAAATAAGCTTAAACTTTTTCTAACTCTATGAAGTTGACTGACAATAATCAGTCACTGCTAACCATGAAGTAATGATGAATTGTTTTTTATTTTATTAGTTTTTTAGAATTAGTTTTTAAATTTTTCTTGAAGAGTGACGGCAGTTCAGTTGCAAGTTTCAGGTGTTCATGTGTCACTTTGCAAAGTGCGATTTACTCATTAATCAAACGAACAAAAACAAATAACCCACACATTTCACATCTTCACCCACCCTCAGAATAAATTCCCCTTGCTTTTTTTTTTTAATCTTCAATGTCTTACACTCTCATCAGCCTATCTATCCCTGCAGTCTATTATTATATAAGAGTAGGTGGTAGAATACCTCACTCACCCCTCCCACTGGCCTTATCATGGTGCCAGTCAAATCCCACTCTCAGCACCTTGTAAGTGATTTTTTTTTTTTTGTTAGAATATCTAGCAAAGGAATATTACATAAGATCAGCTGATCTCTCTGTGAAACCTATCTCACTTTGCATAAGAGCAAGCATGTTGTAAAATGCACACTTGCTCACACAACATTAAATACATTTCTGTGCAGATGCTCGCCAACGGTACATACACCCACGCATGTACAAACACAGACACACTTAAGCCCGTTACATAATTCTATAGGTTTGTTTTGCCCACTGTTTTCCCAAAGCGAGGCTGCAGACGGTTACCTCTGTCCACTGCGCTGTTGGAAAACATGATTAACCAATAACTTTGCATGTGCGCATGCACGCCCACACCTGCAAGTGACACTGTACTTCCAGTCATGCTGTTGATTGATTGACAGTGACTCATCCTCACACCAACAGTGTTTATGGTGTGGGTGACAATTGAAATGCCAGTTATTGTTCATTTAGTGTATTAATACTGTCTGCTGTAACCAAGAGACAGCAGACATCTGCTCAAAAAAATCTACACCGTCAAGCACAAACCAGAGAGCCGCTTCCATTCTGATGAGATGATTAAAATTGAACCTTCACACCCGTCTCCACTTACCACTGCATCTCTGTTAACCATCCTCCTGAGGTCAGGCTTCCTGTGTGTCTATGCAAATGTTATCAGTGTTTGTCCCAACATACTGTACTTTTACTGCGTTTCCTCTCTACTATTTAGTCAGCTTCATCTAGCTTTTTGTGCATTTTGTTTTTCTCATCACCTCTCACGTCCCACCTTCTGTCCTCCAGGAGAAGAACTTGGAGTGGTTCCCTCGTATGAGAGCCATATCCCTGGTGAGCAGCGAGGAGACAGCGAGCAGAATGAGATGCGATCCCTGCAGGAAAAACTGGACAGCACTGTCACTCTGGTGGCTCAGCTCTCGAGCCAGCTGGCTGAGCTCAAAGATCAGGTAAGCTGTCACTTTAGGTTGTTCTTCAGGCTGTGGTAGTCTAAACTGACTGGTTTAAAGTAAAATGGTCCAGTGAACTCCACATGCTCCCTGACCACGAGGCTTTTTCACCTAAAAACACCAGTAGAGGGAGAGGTCACATAAACAGGGAGTTTCTGCTGAGCCATATTGTCATAAATCTCTTTTCGGTGCTAAGTAATGTAGTTGGTTGGCTTGTATTAGAGCTTTGATGCTACTGAACGCACCACGACAGGTGACTATCACGTCAGCAGTAAGCACGACTGAGAGCCGCCTGTGAGCCTCTGGCTGTTTGGATGACTAGCTCCGCTCCTACAGTGTGACTGATCACTCTCATCACCTGCCTCCCCTGCATGTGATTCCAGTCACAGGCCTGTCCTTGTTCCCCTTCTGCCAGATGTGTGAAAACAGCTCCTGCTGAGGGTGGATCACACTCCAGTAAACAAAACAACAACCTCTGCTGACCTTGGCAAGCAGTAGAGTTGGTAAGGGCTTCCTGCTGGCTGGGGCCAACTACCATGTGTGTACTGTTGAAGCGCCCTTGAGCAAAAACACCAACATAGTGGCTCTGAATTTATTTTTGAGGCAAATGCAGACAATCTCATTCTGATCTAGGTTAACTGCAGTCTGTAGCGACTAATAGGGAGTCATGGGGTTAGCAAAGATGTTGTTCTAACTTTATTGCAAACAGATATCTGAGCACACATGACAGGGTGCAATTCTGAAGGAGGAGACTTGCAGGTCTCTCCCCTGATCTGACATGTTTCTGATTCGATGCAAAACTCTCTTGGAGCTTCTAACTCATACTGCAGCCTCTGCTTACCTCAGCACTTTACACATTCACAGCTGAGGCTGTGTACATGTGTGCTGCGTTGGTCATGTGGGTTTTGGGGCTCTGCACAGCCTGCTTGATTTTCTTTCATCTGCCCGTGTATGGCTTTCAGAACCCGTGGACTTCACTTATGACGTCAGCACCGTAACCACTGTAAATATGATGGTTGTTAGAAACCACGAAACTTCCTCCCCACATTTATACAACCTCCAGCGTGCAGGTCACAGTTCTGCTCACAAGCACGCCCACACATACATGACTGTGTCCTCAGATGAAGTTTCCAAGGGACATTTTACTTTCCCGTCATAACAGCTGAACTGAGCAGTAATTAACATATAACTGTGGAGAGTTTTTTTTTTTTTTTTCACCTTGCATAAAAACTGTTGGAGAGTGTTTTGCAATGTTTAAGTGATTCCAAACTCAAGAAATCTTATAATCTATATGCAGTAAATCATGACAGGCACCCCAGGCAATCCTCCTATACCCAGTTGGTTGCTCCATTGAGTAAAGTTCATATTTATTTTGTTTTGCAGGATGTCCTGATTGTTCCAGACCTTAATTAATGTCTTTACATGAGTCAGACTTTTTTTTTCCCCATCTAAATACTTTTTTCACTTTAAAGTTACATATTTAGATCATAGTTTTCCACGAATGCAAGTTCAAATGGATGAATAACCCCATCTAAAACGCTGTAATTATGTGTGAGCCGGTGGGAATATTATATTTTTCATGATAAAGTGCCCACTAGAACAGTAATGGCACAAACGCAGGTTTCACATAATGTGTTTGCTACATGCAATATTAAAAGCCACTCCACATTGATTGTGTTTCTTTTCTTTTTTCTTTTGCTTCACAGATGACCGAACAGAGAAAGAACAAGCAGAGGCTGGGATTCCTGGGTCCTACTCAGCCCAACCATCACATCCCAGCACACTGAGGGGGTGAAAGGCTGCTCGACTGCAGCCTCGCTTTAAAACCATATAGACATGCAAACACAAACTCCAGCCTTAAGAACAATATTTGTAATCAGATGTGCACCCACAGATGAGATGCTGGAAGAGGCCAGCAAGCATTGACGCATAACTTTTGACATCGTGCCTTTTCTATGACACAAACACTGCCATATTGGATGCTAAATGCGTCTTATGTGCCCACTTAGCCGCAAGGAGCACACTGTACAGAGGAGCTCAGCTCTGTGAATGATTAGCTAGGCACAGCTCACATCTGCCAGTGTGGCGTTAGTGTGCCAGACAGAGGTCCAGGGAAATGTTAGGGTAAGGTTAATGGTTAAGTGCTGTCAAGTCTGTGGACAGCATGTTTTGGCCTGCGGTACAGTGCTGTCAGTGTGCTGATCATGGCGTCACAGAGGTCAATGATTGGCCTCTAGGCTTTTTAGGAAAAGAGTGCACACTAACATTAAGTATTCTTCACTTTACGTTTTTAGATTCCTGTTAGTATTTATGAGAACATTTCCATTCTTAACTGAAGTATTACTTTTGCGTTTTGACATTGAAATCACACTGCCTCACACATTAACTTACTAAGAGACATCACATTCCCATGGCTGTAAGTGCACTTTTTTTTCTTTAAAAGGGAAGAGTTAAAGCTGTAACTGGAAACATTGGTTGGTTTGGGGTATTATTTTTGAATGGTTTGTATTGTGTAAGAAAATGCAATCACTGCACCACTTCAGTTGCCTTTTACAGATTTCTATATGTAACAGAAATGTGAAAAGAAATACGAGTGCCTGTGTGAAACTTGAAATTTCTTAAGACTTAATCTTATATTGGTACATAATGGAGTGCTGACTGAACATGGAAATTTTGATGTTCTTTGTTGCAACATGACCATCCTTATCTCTATAGAGATATCAGCTCATTTTTACTGAATCTGCTCATATCATCAACTTCCTCTGCTTGAATAATCTTTTGTCACTATTCTCTGTTGGACTGCAGTTGATAATGTCAGAATTAATGTTTTAAACTTGCACAAACAAATGGAAAGGTGTGTCCACTTGATTGTGATTGTTCTGTGATACTTTCTTTTCAAACACAGTGGATAGAAAATGTGTTTTATGTGGTCAGATGTTATAATAAATTTGGAATAAGAGTTATTTGTGCATTTGAATCTGCTGCTTTTAAGCAGTTTGCCTCAGTCTTTTCATGAAGGGGTTGGACTTAAAGGTCCACAACGGAACTTTTAGCAGTTTTCTCAGTGATGCGCCCCCTATTGATGGCTAAACTAGCATCCATCTTGTATCGTACCTGTACTCTGAGCTCACACCAGTCAGTAAAAGACAGTGTTATCCTGACTCTTGTACAGTCCCTCCCTCTCTTTCTTTTCCTCTCTTTCGTTTCCTTGCTTTTCTTTGCCAAATCCGACGTGATGCGTGTTCAAAACGCCCGCTGTGTTCATGTCTGGTTCCTATCCGTTTGCTACATGTAGTAACTGACTCAGTGCGCAACCAGCAGTCGGCTGCAACATCACAGCCCTGTCCTAGATACAAAACTTACATAGTGCAGTTTCTGATCCTCGGGACGCCGCTGGGCAGTGACAGTTCGGAAATGCGCATAGTGAATGTTGGTGTGCCATCAAAACGAGCCAGAAATACAGATTTTTAAGGTCTAAAAATTATGTTGTGTGTCTTTAAACTTGTATTTGTAAAGGAAGGTAATGCAGAACCTGGAGATTATGGCTAAAAGGCTGAAACTGACAAACAGTAGCTGATGAACAATGGAAATGGTTTGCAGGCACATGAAGCAAACTTAACCACATTAACTTAAATTTTAAAACTTTCCACTGCATGAATAAGATTGTTATCATCATAAAGGTCTGAGTGACATTCAGTTTGGACTCATCTTTGGAATTTCAGCACAGTGGGCAAATCAAAACTGATCATCTGTGTGTCTTTACTCCTGCTCCATATTGGAGATGATAAAAGGATCACAGAAAGTAAACTGGTGTTTCATCCTGTCTTGTCATTTACCCTCTGCAGAGAGGACCATCAGTCTTGGCTTCAGTTCAGTGTTTACGCTGGCAGGCCTGCATTTACTCCTGCTGCCGGTGACAGCCATTAAAATTAGTTCATGCGGTGCCATAATGGTGAGCAGCTGTCACTGCATAGACACGAGGGGTAAAGTGCAGCATTACTGGAATGTATTTCACTCAGGGAAGGGAGGGAGAAGATAATATCAGGGCCATCATTACTGTCTTGCAAAAGTCTTGTTACAATATTGTGATACAACTGTGTCAGTTTGTTATGCCTCCTTAATTAATCTGCTGATTTATCATTTATAGTTCCCAAGATGCTCTGCTTCATCTCATTCTCTTCATATGCACTGACGTTTTTTAGATGCATGTGAGCAGTGAATGATTTACTTTATGAACACAACCTTGGACACATTTGGATCATTTTTGAATATCTTTGCAAACCGCAGTCAAAAGTCACATGCTTTGGCTTTTGTGTATTCAGTGGAAGGGGTGGGAAAACAGCCAGAGAGGGTCAACAAACACAAGACAAAAACGCAAACACCTCTGTGGCCAGAGGCAGGTTGAGTGAGTCAGGCCTTTTGACTGCGTTTCTCTGAAAAAATGAATCCATGTGGACTTCCTACACGGAACTGTTTATGTTTTACAGATATATGTAGCTTCATGTGTGGCTGGTAAAAATGTCAAATTCAGACTTCAGTGTTTTAGAGTTGCAGTGAAAGTTGTGATCTGTGTTGATACAGGCATTGATCTCCCGTCCTCTCCAGTTTTCTTTGAAGACTTGCCAGTATTAGTGGGTTGTTGTTTTTTTTTGCCACTAAAGATTAACTGACCACACAGAAAGTGCAGAGGAGGGGATGGTCCCTTCTTGACTGTCATTTTTATAAATAAACATGCCCCCATGATGACTGGCATGTGACTTCCTGTGTCTGGCTATGAGCTCAAGTCTTTGTGGTCACATGATGCATTGACATCATCAGAGAAAACAAGCACATGGAAAAGCACTGCATAGAGGGCCGGCCTTTGTCACACACTGGTCTGGTGCAATTAATACAAGTGTGAGATTAAACAGGAAATGCAACATTAATTATTAATCAAACAATAAACAGAGATGTGTTTGAAGTAGAATTTAGAAGTAAAATAAACTGAGTCCCAGTTTGTTTTTTTCAAAGACATTCAAGACATTTTAAATTTGGTTTCATCTTTTGGGAACAGTCACTGTTTTTATGTAGAACAAGTTTTGTTTATGATTTGTCCCTTTCTGTTTTGATGACATGCTGACTTTGCCTTCAAGCTTACAGCGTTAAATTAGCTGCCACAGAAATCCATAATACTTGCAGGATGCAAAGGTAAAGATGCCCTTCTCCACTCAAGTCTTCAATACTAACCATGCATTTCCAATTGAGATTCTGTCATTTGTTGCTAACATTTTTTATTTGAATTATCTCCTCTAGAGTATCAGTTGTACTTTCATACTGACCAAACATTTAAGAAGAAACTGCATTTGATTGACAGAAAGGTACAGTACTTTGAACCATGTCATGACAGTTTGATGGAGGAATGCTCATGTGATGTCACATTTAAGAGTACTATGAGAAAAAGACTATTTCCATGTTTTTTTTTTTTCAGTCAGTACATTCTTGTTTTCAATAACTGAGGAAATGCGTGAAACATTCCACGAGTTACACCCTCACTCTGGGTGCACGTTCACCTGATTTACATCACTGCATCAGGTTTGCTGTTCCCTGCACAGTATATACAGACTGCTGCAGCAGCTATCGGAGAATAATGTGGGAGAGAACTGAAGTCAAGCATCTTTTCCAAAAGCTGAGTTTTTGTAGCTTTTTGTTCCATCCTGTCTGAATATGCATAAATCAGACTAAACGCAGAGAAATGATTCAGCTGCCTCGCTCCAGTTGCCTGTCTGAACCCCCCTTTCCTCACCCCCACCCAACCATCCCTGCCACCCTTTGTGGCTGCAGTAGTTTGACTCCTACAGGCTGATTGAGTCACGCCGGCCACCATCCTGGCATCCACCTTCGCAAGTTAGAGCTCACCTCAGTCCAGTTCCAGCCTCATGAAGCATCATCTGCCCAGATTATGTTACTGCTGTTAGGACCAGTGCCCTGATCTCTGCAGAGCTGAGAAGTACTTTTCTATTGCTTATAATTTATTATTTAACACAGTAAAGCAGATTACACTGAATACAAGTTACTTCCAAATTATTTTTTAAAAATGTATTTTCAAAAATTAACTTCAAGCAACATGGAACTGAAAACTTCACTGTAATAGGATCTTATAAACTAGTAAAGCATGTAATTAAGTGAAGCTTATCAAAGTATCTAGGAAAGTATGAAGTATAATTGCAATTGTTTTTAAAGATTTGACCTTTTCATTATGTGAAAAATGTTTTCAAAAGTTTAAGAAAGTATTTTTTATTATTTGCAAGGCATAACATGAGAAAATAAAGATTCTTTGCCAAAAAACCAACTGTATAGCAATATCATAAAGAAGAGCTTCAAATCGTTTGCATAATTACACAAATTAGAACCTGAGAACAGTGAATCATTGTGCCACCCAAAGCATCACTGATGTGACTCATTCAAATCTGCAAATATCAGCAACAAAGCCGTAAGAAATCACTTAATCACTTGTAGATTTTGGGAGTTATGAAACAAACGAGCTATATTGGTTTCAATGATGTTGCAATGATGCATACAGAAAAGCAAATGCCAAGATAATTAAATACAAAGAAAAAAGTTGTTTTTGCTTTTCAAAAATAATCTGTTAAAATCTACAAGTAGAAAGTCATTTATATGGTAAAAAATTTGTGCAAAAAAACCCCTCAAGACATTATAATATAAGCACCACAGAATGTTCACTGCAGAGAGGTGACAACTTAAAGGAAAAATGGTGACACTATTGTGACCCAACACCTTCCTGTGACACTTTTTGTTAGGTTTTCCTTTCATTTGTCACCTGTCTGAATGACTGAAAGAAGAAAACACACTAAGGCACACACTAAAAAAGGCAAGTGCCCCTGCCCTTCAAAGTTTAGTCACAGAAATGACATTTAAACCTTCCATCTTGATTTGACTAGCCAAAGTCATCAAATCAGCTCTATCATCATTACTTTAAACTTTCTGCCACTGCTGAGTGGAGGGTGAACCGATCTGAAGACCAGAGAAGAAGACCTGATAGCGATGCTTCCACATGATGAAGGCCCCAACGGCACAGACAAGGGCTTGGGCCAGGTTTAGCAGGACCTGGAGCAGGAAGTAGAACGCAAGCGTCCCGGTGATTGTTTCGCAGTCGCTGACCCCCTCGTAGGTGAAAGTGCGGGCTATTGGGTCATTTTGATCCAGTGTGCACACGCAGTCATCGCCCGCCTCCTCACAGATGAAGCTGCTGCTCTGGGAGTGGTGGTGTCCAGCAAACGCCACAGCCAGCAATGACAGGACCAGGCCAGTGGTGCACATGATGAAGTACAGGAGCTGCAGGGGGCAGAGTTACTGTTAGACTTCCACTTTTAAAGTATTGATAAGGATGCCATTTATCATCTTCATTTCAGTGAAGATGATTATTTTTAAAATAATCTGGCTCCTATGTGAGTCTGTTGTCTCATGATTACCCTAGAGTGCCAAAACTTGGGCTTAGAGACAGAAATACTGGCTCAGTGCCTGCAGCAAATTCAGTTCAAAGAGATTAGCCACAATACTGCAGGGCAAGGTTTGACCCCCAGAGTAGGAGCGCAGCTGCTAGCACAGGTGAAACTTTACACATGTTGTTCTGCCGTTCAGGTACGACCACTTCCCATCTGTACTGGGTACGACATGTACAGTTTACTGGGTAGCAGAGATTGTCTAAAAATACAAGTGTAAAATGTGACAGAGGCTTTGCGTTGTTTATGCAGTTGCACAATCACAACACTAAACCCTCATTTTAATCCATCTGTTATATAACAACAGTCCTCATTCACTGGTGCAGTTTGGCTGCAGTTACATGCTGTTTATGGAAATATGCAAGTGATGAGTGGTGCTTGGTTTACAGTAGTATTTGTATTAATTTCTTAAAAATCTGAAGTATTTCCAGTTTGGCTTCGCAGAGATGGACATAAAGCTGCTGAGAAGCATGTGCTTCACCAAGTGGAGATGAACTGAGGCTCCAGAGCAGGTAGAAACTAAACAGGAATCATTGTTGTCCTTGAATGCTTTAGTTGAGCATGCTCGTGGGATCCATAAGGGCATTTACAGAATGAATAGAGACAGAGTCACAATCTGACAATGTAGTAGCATTTAACATCACAAATGTCTCCAGTTAAAGCACATTTTCTGCCCATTCAACCAGTGCCAAGGGCAAGAGAAATAAATCACTGAACTGACTGCAAAGCCATAAATTCTTAAGCAAGAATGAAAATCCTATAGCCATGAGTTCATTGAGCTGTTTAGATATATGACATTAACAAATAAAGACATCTCTTCTGACATGCACATAATCAGAAGATTTTATGATTGCTTTATTTCTCATACAAATGTTCTTTTGAAAAGAAATTCAGGGGAAAGATGTACACGTACTGCAGTGCAATATTTGTTTTAAACAGAAGTAAATCAACCGTTGTATCTTAACGAAGACAAAAGTCTACTTAAGTACCTCATAAGTGCATTGTAAAATTGCAGCACTGCTTTATAATCTTTGTTGATAAACATTTAAATTAAGATAATCTTTGTCATTACAGTGATAAAGACTTAATTTGGGAATCAGTTGATCTTCTCAGTGCATAATACTGCTGAAGTGCTTTAAAACATTTTCAAATCTTAAAGTAAGCACCTGTGTTTTACAGGAGAGCCAGACAAAAAGAGGAAAAGGAGATTCTTTGGAAAGAATAGTGGACTGATTTGAATTCCCTTTAAATTGGGGTTATGTGTATTTTGTGGCAAACTAGGCTGCATGATCAAGCTGCATTAATGAAAGCAGTCCTCTGCTCATAAAGATCCTTGCAGACAAGAATGCAGGTGCATTCTTTTCTCCATATGGCACTGATGGCCTGCACGAGTGGATAAAGCAGTGTTCCCTGCACAGGTCAGCAAGATAAATCCATTTGATCAGGTGTTTTTCTGCAACAGAGATTCTGTAAATTTTGGTCACTTTCAAAAAAACTGGGAATCTGGTTTGAATCTTGAAGTTTTGGGATTGTCAAACGTGTCAGATTCTGTGCAAACTCACCTTGACAATGAACTGCATAGATGTCCTCTCATCTGGTTGATATGTGACACAGTACAGGATAAAACCCAGGATGGAAACTAAGCACAGCTGTAGCAAACCAGAAAACATTGGCTTAATTTAGTAATATTCAACCACTTTAACATATCATAGATACTAACCAAATACTCATTTTTCAGTTAGAAAGTTTGCAGACAACCCATACATTTCAACCTTGATGAAGTCTTTAACACATTTCCCCTTGTCATTATTTGATTTGTATGTTTGCTATTAGACACAGTATAGGAGCAAGAATCTGGCCCTAGACAATTGTGTGCCAGGATTTTCAGGGATGTTTCATGATATTGCATGATTCAGCAGTAAGCTGCTATCTGATTACATTACTTGGCTTCTCCCTCGCCTCTCTCCCTCACTTTCTCTCTCGCTCACACAGATTCGCACTCTATCTCCTCAGCTCAATTGGAGTCTTGTGACTAACGTGCAGCATCTTATTTGAATGTTTTTCCCAGGTTTTTAAGCACTCAAGATTCTCTGGAAAGTTCTTGATGACCTCAATGTTTTTCACTCGGCTGAATCTCGTGAGGATCTAACTCGGGATGCTGGTGTCCAGGGATGTTTTCGACAGCAGATGGCATCTGTGATAGGCTAGAAAAAGACCCAAACGGGAACAACATGTTTTTGTGACCTGAACTCCTCCTCTATTATTCTATATGTACATTTTATTCTTTTATATTGTGGATTTCTTAGAGAAAAGCAATCCTTTTTCACAACTGGTAAAAAACCCAACTTTGCATAACTTAATTTGAATTTATTGCACTTGAATGGACAATTCAGCAACTTTAAGAAACAAATATAGATGTTTTATGTGTGTTTTGGAGAATGTGAGTGGAATAATGATGATGTATAAGCAAGTATGCACATAAAATGTTGACAGGATTTCTAATGCTTAGAAAATTGCATGCTGGGATTGGAGGGATTGTCTCATCTGCCCAGATGCTGAGGACTTATTGGACATACAGCAAACAGGGAAGATGGAGTCATGTGACATAGATTGATCTGGATCAGAAGTTCAGGTGTGTGCATACAGGTGGAGGTTTATATGAATATTAGTATAAGAGCAGTTACCCTGCCTACAAAGACAGTTTGGTGAGGGCCAGAGTTGACATGCAGTCTGATAAACACGGAAAACACACAGCTGCTGAGGGTCATGCAGAAATATTAGAAATTGGAGACTTATGTTCCATGCAAACAAGTGGCTGATGATAGAGCATAAGGACGGCGCTTACAATGATCCCAGCCCAGTGTGGCGTCTCCCTGGCCAAAAGTGAGGGGCTGATGGCCAACATAAGGAAGGCCACGGCTGTGACAGCCACCCCCAACAGCAGCTGGAGCAAGGCGACGAGCAGAGGGAAACGACAGACTCTGCACTTATTGCCGTCCTCTGGTGATGGGCTGTCATCTCTCCTCTTCTTGCTCTCTTTCTTGTCTGAGGAACCTTTCCACCCCTGTCCCATTTCTCCTCCTGCCTTCACACTCTTTTCCCTGTTTGTCTTCACAACTTTTTCTGTTACAGTGTTTTGGGTGGATGACTATGTCTGCTGTCTGCCTCTCACCCCTTCCGTTCCCCTCCCTGCCTGCTCTCACCAAGCCCAGCTCGGCTGCTATTTGAAAACAGAGAAGGCTCTGAACTAATATGGAAAACATTTGGACTGGATTCCTACAGCAGTGCCACATATAGAGCAGGCAGCAAACTGAGGAGGAAAGGAAGAGGAGGGAAGGGAGGCAGCAAGACACAAAGGGGGATTCCAACATACGACAGAGAGGTGGTTTCTCATGTCGTAACGCTGATAACTAGACAAGGAAAGTACATAAGCAAATCAGCAGGTATGAGTTAATGAAAAGCCAGCACAGAGGAGGTCACACTTCATTAGAGAGCAGGAGTGACTGGATCACTCTTTGTCAGCACTGTTACACAAGAGAGCCATATGCTGCCAGCCAGAAAAGTCACATGACTAACAGGAAGAAGTAATGTGATCATAAAGCATGTGAGGACATTACAAGGGCTCAGATTGAAGTGTTTTTGAACACTTAGATGATCACAAAAGGATCAGGTGTGTTAAAAGTCAGATGAATTTTCTTTAAATTCCGATCAAAACAAACTGACTTATGTTGTGAAAATGAGATCATCAAAGCCTCATTTTTGGCAACAATTCCTGTTCAAAAACACGCACTTAAAGGTGGGAGAGCGTCACCCATGTTCAGATTATTAAAGGACCGCGAAGCACGTGTTTGAGCATACAGCTGGGCCGGTGCCATGGTTACTGACAACGCAGCTTTGGAGGACTGGTTTATGAGCAGGTTATCCTGTCCTACAGCTACATACAGTAGCAGGCTGCATGAATGCGCAGAGGCGCTCACAGTGTGTGTATAAGAAATAGATTCCCCGTGTTTATGGCGTGCGATGCAGCCTATTTACTTCACGCTGAGATTTGGTTATCAGTTTTCAGTCCAAAGAACGAAAACCTGTGAAGTATTGTCATGAAATGACGTAAAAGGGGACCAGGGGGGTTCAGTCCTGAGTGCAACAGTTTGGTGATTTCTGCCACACTTGTACACTAATCCAGTAATAACTCTGTAAAACACGCAGGAGCTGCAAAGTTTTCCTAAGACAATACATGTCAGATGCAAAATGCTTGTGTTGATATTTTTCTCCGCAATGTTTCGCACGTGAATCACGTTTCAGCGGCGAGGTCAGAATGGTTTAGACTATATCACTATAGAGACAGTGGTGTTAGCTGCCATAGTACACACAAGGTCTAATTACTGGACTTTGTGCTGGTGCAGCCTACACGTGAGACGGAAGCTGTTCCCAACCGGAGGCGCGCGTGCGCTCTAACCACAGAGCCGACGGCTTTGCAAAGTGGCAGTTCAGGGTTCTATAGACATCAGTCTGAAGCGCAGCTCCACTGGAGGACACGCTCTGTGCAGCATCTCCCTTTCAGCCGTCCGTGTGAGAGTCGTGGAATAACAAACATTCCTCAAAGAAGCTCAGAACCGGATCACCGGCAGCAGAGAAGTAATGGATGAAAGAATACCGCATTTACAGGACAGGCAGTTCATGGAGCACGCAGATTTCTTAGGGTGAGTATCGCTTTTGGGAAAACTCTGTCAAACTATGTCTCATAAAACATGTCATGACAGCCTGGTGAATGATCGTACTCTTTCTTCCTTTCTTTAGGGTGGATTACCCGCCGCTCTACATGTGCAAATCTAAACGAGGAATAAAACGAGAAGATGGTGGGAAGGTGCGCGCGTTTTTCTTTCTTTCTTTTTCTTAAGAAAAACCCACGCAAATTATGTTAAATTTGGACCTAACAACATTTCTGTTTCCCTTCAACTTATACACTAAGACGTAACAACTTTTGACAACAGTGATATATTTCTGTTATAGCTTGAGTAATCGCGTGCATTTCTGTGCCAGCAGGACGCATACAAGTTACCACACCGGTTGATAGAGAAGAAGAGGAGAGACAGGATTAACGAATGTATTGGCCAGCTGAAGGATTTGTTACCCGAACATCTGAAGTTGTCGGTGAGATAATCTTTTTCCAAAAAGTTTTGATGTGCTCAGAGATTTACGTCAAATGGGAAACATTTCTGTTACAGTTAGCTGAACCTAATTTATTTATTCTTTTGTTTTCCTCACAGACGCTCGGACATTTGGAGAAAGCTGTTGTCCTGGAGTTGACATTGAAACATTTAAACGCACTGACTGCTGTCACTGAGCAGCAGCACCAAAAGATTATTGCTTTGCAGAATGGTAAGATAAACATTTAAATGGTAAAAGTATAAATCTTTGAATAAATTGTTCTTTTTGGTAGTTTTTTCCTAATGAATTTTGTTCTTTTAAAAAATTGAAGAAACTTTAGAAGCCTAAAACTTTTGGCATCCAAAAGAAAATTGTGAGAAAGAACATGCAAAGAATGCGCTGTGGACGTTGATGTGCATTTTAAGAATACTTGAGAAACTTATTATTGTGTGCATATCAAACAGAAGAGTCATCTGATTCTCTTCATGCTTTACAGGTGACCGGTCGATGAAATCTCCCATTCATACCGATCTGGATGCGTTCCATTCTGGGTTCCAGGCTTGTGCCAAGGAGGTCCTGCAGTACCTGAGTCAGTTTGAGAACTGGACTGCACGAGAGCAGAGGTGCGCGCAGCTGATCAACCACCTTCACAAGGTGTTGGCGCAGTTCCAGTCCGGCGCGCCGCAGCTACAGCACCAGTTACCCGCCGGGGACGCACAGGATGGTCAGAAGTCTGACAGCCAAGCCAACTGTGTCCCGGTCATCCAGAGGACCCAGGGAGGAGAACTTAACGAGAATGACACAGACACGGACAGTGGATACGGTGGTGAGGCTGAAAAGAGCGATGGCAAAGATAAAGAATGTGAGCGCAACAAGGCGCAGGGACCCAAGGCAGTTAAGATCAAACAAGAGTTTGGAGACGATCGGGCTGCTAAAAAACCAAAGATGTCCTGGCCTGGGAACGGGGTCGGGGGCGCAGACCCCACCAGGCCCGACCTGGCGTTTATGAACTCTCTGATGGGAATAAGCAGTGTTGGACAGCAGACACCAATTTGCATGCCTTTCTACTTCATCAACCCATCAGCCGCGGCGTCTTATATGCCTTTTTTCGATAAAAACAACATTGAAAAGTACATGTACCCGGCGGCGGCTGCCCTTGCATCCCCTTTCCCCTGGCTATATCCTGCACACGCGTCCGCAGCGGCGGCCGCAGCCGCTGCTGCCGCTTTCCCCGGTCTGTCTACACACTTGGGAGCCTCCTCTCAGTCTAAAGACTCCCACCCTGCAGACGACGAATCACACGAGCCTGAGCCAGGCTCACCTGAGGAGTGCGAGGAAAGTCCTGCAAGTGACGACGGAGAGGGTGACGTATGTGACACGTCCCGAGAGAACAAGAATAGCCTACAAGACCAGTTTACTGCTTGTCAGACGAGCTAATAAGTCTGCGTACCTCTCTGTGCATTCTGATGAGGAGTTTTTGTGTTTTCAATTTTTTAAATTAGGCTAGTTTTAAAACGGGGTATCAGAGAAGAGTTTCCCATGTACAATATCTTGGTGAAACGGGGCAGTGGTGACTGCACGTGCCTTTTGCACTTATATGCTCGATTAAACAATCTGAATGACTATCGACAATGATTGACACTTCACGGCTGTGTTGTGCTGGAGTTATTTGTTATTTGTTTTTTTTTTATCCTGTTTGATAAAACATTTTGACATGGCAGCATTGGTGCCAAAACTTTGAGTACCACAGCAGTGCGCAATATCCCAATCAATGATTCTCTTTAGATGTGTGAAGGTGCAACTAACCTCTGCCTCTGATTAACAACCTGGCACACTCTGACTGTAAATATTACCTTGAAGGTAGTCTGATTCATCTATGTGTAAATGTGCACTAAATGGTCCTACAGAAGTGCTCCTGGAAGTGTAAAGCTTCATTACCTCATTCTCAACTTTGCGTAGGGGAAGGCTGGTCAGGGGGCATTAATTTCCCTCCTGATAACTGAATGTTACCCACCTTCCAACATGCATATCATCTCTACCATGAACAACAGTTATAAAATCAGAAATTTTAGTCACACTTGAGCCAAGTAAATGGTGTTACACCTGGATTCCTTTAACTCATCTTTACACAAGTTTGCTTTGTTTGTGCTTGTCAGGAAGACAAAAAATACTGAAACTAGACTTTCAGTACTTAGTCTAGTTGGAAGATGAGTTTTTTTGTCCACAATAGTACAGTAAGTCCCCTAATTGAAGCATTTCTGCACAGAGATGCACTGACCTCCTGTACCTGCAGGAACAATTGTAGGATAGCACCTTATAGATCTTTGATATTGAATGTACCGGTATTTTCCCAGTTAAAGTTTCTATGTAGGATTATCTTTACTCTTTGAGATGTTAAGTGCACTTTTTTTCTGCTTTTAGCCTCCTCCCATCAGTCACCTTCTTATTCTTAAAGTCAATCACTGTAGTTCTCTTTGAACCTTTATTGTGTCGAAATGTCTTTTAAAAAATTGTTTAACTTGATTAAAAAGATTGGAGTTATTATGATAACTCCCTGCAGTAAAGTGGCGATTTAGTAATTTTCCAAAACACTTCTTTCTAGCTCTTTACGAGACAGTCATAATCCGAGTTGAAAACCTGCAAACTCATTACACATCAGGCGATCATTATGTAAAACTGAGAGAACTGGGGGAAGAAACTGTGGTCATTGCCATGTTAAGAACTTTATCTTGGCCTCTTTTCTAACTAATTCCTGCAAGTGTAATGTTGCGCCGCATTTTTTTTAAAGTTTCACATGTGACTGAATAGACATCATTTTCATTGTATTTTGCAAACACAACAATGCTTTTGTAGTTGGTTTTGCCTCAATTCTCTTATCAGCTGTTCTAAAAAAGTGGCATGTATGTTTGTAAATAGTTTTTTTGTGAATATACCATTAAGTATACATGTCTGTCAATGTTGTAGAGCTCTATGGATTTTTTAAAAAAAGATTTAACTGAGCAACTGTTGCACATTTCGTTAATGCTTTACACATATGCTGTTCTAAATTATTGCTGATGAGTTGTAAAATAAATATCAAAAAGAAAACTTTGCAGGGGGTCTTCTTGTTCTGCACAGATTCTTTATGTTATGAAGTCCTACAGGTGGTCAAATGCACCTTTAGTTAGTACAGTATGTGCCAATCTCTTCCAACAAACACCTGTATGTAAAACCTGTATGGGTCATGGGAAAAAAAACATATAAAATTAAGACAATAAGTAATGTAATGCATGACTGAAGGATTCAGAGTACAGTATTGGCAAGAGTACTTTTGAATAAACAATACTGAAAGTTGAGTGGATGGAATGTAATGTAACAATCAGCTGACAGGTCACAGTAGAGGAATGTACAGTAAGCCAAGGCTTTAAACAAAAGTCATGTGATAAAAGGGTGATGAAGAGAGATTACAGTCAGTCTGAACAGACTGATGAAAAACAAGGGGCCTTCTCCCACCTTGTCAAAAGCTTTAAGCAGGATCAAAACCAGTCTTTGTTGTTGCCATTAACTGGTCTACTGTAATTTCAGGTTAATCTGTTCAAATAACTGCAACACTCATTTGGTCTAATTTCTCATTAGTGATCTTCAGGAACTTTGGCAACATATGAGTCAGATTACAGCCAGCTTACTTATTTCAAGCTTTCAAGTGTGTATGTTACCGTTAACCCTGACAGAGGGTTTATATTAAATGCCTTAATGGTGTGGTTTGGGTCAGTTTTGACCTGGACCAAGGATTTTCTTGCTGTAAATGTCTAGCCCAAATTTTAAACTACATAACTGTTCCAAATGTTTAAATAACCTCACATCAATAAATTCTTGATTTATTCTTGATAACTGTTTCAGAGAGCTGGAAGAGTGTATTTATCAGGTTTTACTGTTTGTGGAGAAAAACATCTACTATTGCACAGCATCATGCCCCGTTTTACATAAAAACCATAACAGATTTATTTATTGATTGGATTTCTTCTGCTGAATTTAAAATTGCATGAACTTTTAGAGTTTGTAATGTTTCGTCACTGCAGCTGTTAAACACAGTCTTCGTTGATATATAAGAAATTATGATTATGATCATTATGATTACTATTAGTATTTGCTCTTTTTTCAGTTTTAATCTAGGCTGTAGTGGCCTTTATTTTACAGCTAGTGGGCAGGAAAAAGCATCAAAGGGAGAGACATGCATTGAAGGTGGGAGTGAGCACCTTGTCAAAGAGCTGCAGCCTCTGTATATAGTGTTTAAGCAGCTGAGTTGAACACAGCCCATAATTATCAATATGAATTCAACAATCAGAACACAAAACTTTAACAAATGAAAAACTTATCATAAACTTGTCTGTGCAGTTTTGTAGCCCTTTAAAGGACAGAAGTTAAATCTCCTCTTCTGTCCTGTTATGTCTGAAATCACCACCAACAAACATCTGCTTTGCTGCCTGCTCCTCTTCACTAACCATCTTCATCAGAAGGATGTAATCGGTTTCCTTCCATGTTGTCCGTCTACTCTGACACCTCCTCCTCCAAATCATGATCAACCTTCTAATCTTGGAAGATCAGACCACAGCTCTGTTGCTCTTACGTCTTGCTGCCGTGATGTGCGTACACATACCTTTATGATGCTACGAACACCCTCAATATGGTCCTCCCAAATCAAACCGATGCAAACTTTGTTCATTTTTAGATTACTTTATTGTATTACAGGTTCTTGCAGGTGCAGATCATGTGTCTGTGTCATGGTCCCCTCTGGTCTCTGGACGACTTCTGCCCTCGTGGTGCACAATATATGATTTCTCCTGCACTGTTTACTGTTTCACTGTTCCCACGCCCCTTCATAGACCAGCAGGCCTCTGCATGAACCAAGGCAAATATGGTGGGAACACAGACAGTTCTCGTGGCAGCGTTCAGTTCCACATTCAGCTCTGTCATCAGTTAAAAAAAAAAAAAAAAAAAGCAAACTCGGAAACATGGCCTACTATTTCACAGTTTCAACATTCCCCAAAACAACTATTTTTTTTTATTTCCCAACAGTGTGTAATGTTCAAGATGCTGTTATGTAAAAAAAAAAAAAAAAAAAGAAAAGAAAAGAAAAAAAGTGAATGATATGCTCATGTAAAAAACACCAGCAGATGATAAACTTCAGCATCCTCAAGTTCTGGCTGCTGAAAGTCAATAGGCCTACATTCTGCTTTCTGTAAGCAGACAGTGATGCTTAAAAAGTTTAAACATTACAATTTTCCAGTCTTTGAATATCAAAAACTTACAAACAAAAAAGAGACAAATGTTTTCATGACTTATTCATTGAGTTAAAAGATGCAACCTTTAAGCTGAGTTATTTTGAGGTTGAAACAAGAGTCAGGTGCTTTCAGTCAATGGGATGACAATCAGGTGAGAGTGGGCTGTTTTATTTAAAGAACGAGGATCTATCAACGTCTGATCTTCACACTGCATTTGAGGAAGCGTGTAGTGGTTCAAACAAAGGGGAACTCTGAGGTCTGGAAGAAAAAAAGACGGCTGTTCACACTCATCTGGTTGGAAACTGTTAGAAACTATCTGTAGACTCTGAACTCCATTAAACCACAGATGTTAAACAAATGAAAGATTCTCTCTCTATCTGGAAGACAGAGCTGCAGGAGAAAGTAAAAATGTGCTTAAGTTTGCAAAAGAGTCCATGAACAAACTAGACAGGCTTTGGAAAAATACATTGTCAAAAAAAGAGGCAATATGAGAAAACAGAGTAAAATAGCATTTTAGCTGAAATACCTGGTCCCATCTGTGAGGCACAGTGATGGTAGCCTCATGGTTTGTGCCCATTTAGCGCCATCTTACTCAGAAAAAACTCAGAAGTTACATGTGAGGATACTTGGCTGAAACTTTGAAAAAGATATACATCATGGGGCGAAACAATGGGTCTTCTGGCACATCACACAGGTTTTTCCGCCTAAGAAAGGGTTAAGAGCAATTCAAATGTTTTGGAGTTGCCATGTTAAAGTTGCAATATTTATCCCAAAAAAGTCTTGTAGAGGGACCAGGATCAAGCAACTCCAATTAGGAAAGCCATCAACATCCAACAGCTGGAGTTTGTCTGTACAGCAGAACGTACTGACCTGTAGGACTGATCAACAGTTATTGGAAACGGTGCCTTTCAGTAATCGCTGCACAGAATTATAACACACTACTTGTTATTGTGTACAGATATGTGATGTTTGACCATTTCCTTAATAATGAACTGACAAAGTATGACACCTAGCCTCATTAGTTTGAATTAACAGATACATACAGTTGTCCTCAAAATTATTCATACCTTCTAGTTAAAGAAAAGGCTAAATTTACAACAGTAATTCAAATAACAAGACACTAAAGAAACTAATAATAAATAAAAATTGACAAAATTATAATTTAGTGAAATAAGATATTGCTTTTGAATTGTGTTTGGAAAAAAATAATTTAAAAAACAAACAAAACTGTCCCAGACACATAAGAGCACCTTTCCCATGAACAGTGGACCAAAATACCTGTCAACAGGTGCAGAAGTCTTTTTGAACATTACAGAAAACACCTGATTGCGGTGATTGCCTCAAAGTGTTGTTCAACAAAATTTCCGCTTTGGAGCCCCATCATGCTTGTTTACTTGTTATAGTTTTTGTGTGTTTTTAATATTTCTGTTAAACCACAATTAAAATCAAGGTCATGATTTTCATGGAATTTTAATTATTACTTTTGTCAATTTCAACTTATTTCCCTGACAGAGGAATTTTTCCTTCTTTAATTGGAGGATATAAATAATTTTGAAGACGACTGTATATAAATAAAACCTAATACATTAAAAAATGCTAATAAAATGTTAGTGGTTTATAAACCTGTTAATATCATGATTATTCTGTAAAGCTTAGTGTGTCCCACTATGACAAATTAGTTGGCATTTCCTCCCATTTCATTCCTGTGTGTATAAAAGTAGACTTCCACTTCCACTTCTCCTTCAGCCATGTTGTGCCCCCCTCCAAACATTATTATGCAAATGTCTCCCTCTACTGGTGTGAAGCTTGAGTGCCTGCTGTTACACATGCTAGAAAATCCCCATTCACATACACACACAAGCAATGTTAAAAAGTTGCACCAAGCACAAGACATCAGATTTGTCAGATGGTTTATTGGACCATGCAATCCATATCATACAGCCATACACACCTGTCAACACTTTGCAGTATATTAAGGCAAGAAAAAATAAAAATAGGTTATGTACAGTCGACATCTTAGAGTTCTCTAGAGGATATGCAGTTGTAAACAGTAACCACAACTATGTGACAGTACTGATCAAAACAGTGGTACACATCTGTTGCACAAGACAAAAAACCTAATTAAATGTTAGTTCACTTTACAGCACGTGGTAATATGGTAACAATAACACAGTGGCAAAGTATAGAGCACTATAAGCGTGTTCTTCCTGTTGACATCGCTACAAAACTGACAGAAAAAAACTATTTGTCATCGTGCTTTTGTCATGTGTCGCAGTTTAGCTCTAACATCTACTGACATATGATTTTAACTAGCTTGGATCATTCCTTCAGTGTGCCCACTAGAGATTTACTGTACATTATTTGAATTTGCTTCTTTATGGAATGATTATAAGGCACTTTGATGTGTTTAGCAGCTCAACTACAAACTAATAGAGGCTTCAAACTTGGCTACTCTGATTCTGCGCACACACAAATTTCTTGAATCACTGACACACACACACACAAACATAGTTGATCTACAGTCTAGAGGTGCTTCAAACCTTAACTAGCCTGTGTGCACACGCATGCAGACAAACACACACACACACATACACACACAAACCATTTTCATTAGTTAACCACTTTCTATTACACACTGTCCATTCTATGATTACATGCTGGCATTTTATATCGACTGATTTACTGCACTGTGGGAACCCTGCACATTCATATATGGCCAACACAATCATGCAACAAGACCTGCTAATCTTTGGCCACACAATACTTAAGAAAAACAAGCATAATACATTCAAAAATATACTGTGGAGTCATTAAACAAACAAAAAAATCAGAGTATAACTAACACTGTTTTAATATGCAGCAACTTCTGCAGGAATGAGGGACTGTATATGCACCGCTTTGTCATAAAATATACGAGCTCAGTAAGTAAAGCTTTAAAAATAATGAAATGTTTACAGTGAGCAATCATTTGAGTAACATTCTTCAGAAATAAATTCATTAATCATTTGTGCATAGTTTTAACTTGAACAGAGCACAGGATTAGATGGTTCACAGTTTTACTACACACACAAGTGGATCCTTCACGTACATAAGAATCAGCCATGATGCTGGAGGAATAACACAGATTTGTTGCCAAGATTCTCAAGAATACTGTCCAAAAGGCAAAGGTTTATAATCAAGATGCTGAGGAGAGAAGAATACAAATCATTCAGCAGGTACTAAAGTAAGAGTCAAAGTACATCAAGTGGATATGTTTACATAGGGAGTCCACAACAGTCAGAGTAACGTGTGCTCTGCATCGCGGAACAAAGAGCTGTTGCTTTGTTTTTCGTTAAATTATTATTCGGTCCCATCAAGTGCTGCATTAATTCCATTCAGATTGTTTCTTCACACTAAAAGTTGCTTTCAATTACTAAAAAATGCATAGTCGTGTGCTATGGAGATATTCTGTACTGATACCGACACCAGTTCACCAGAGTCACACATAGATCCCCTCTGGGTTGAGGCCAGAGCTGAGGGGGCTGTGGAGGACACGGAGATGACTGGATATTCGGTGAGACGACACAGGACGCTTCAATGAGCCAGTCAGCGGGACTAAATCTGCAGACATGTGACAGAGAAGAAATTAAAGTTTATTTCTAACATTTGGTCACATAAAATCTGCTTGGTATGAATAGAGTCATGGCATGTGACAAGTTACCAAACTACAAGGCTGGAAAGACTGCAAAATGCAGAGGACATCTACTATTCTGACTGTCAAGTGCCTTCTTTAAAGCTTATGAAAGCATATGCTTTTCAAACCATTCTTTAAGAGCACCTTTATCTTTAAATCTTTAAATTGAATGACAAATACGCAATTATTAACTTGAAAAACAACAACAGAAAAGCCTTGCAGAGACTCACTGCTGCCCTAAAGTGCAATGTACTTCTGCTATGAAGCCACCAGAGGGCACAACTGAGCTTTGCAGAGATTTGGCCAATGCAGTGGAGTTTCTGGCCAGGACAAAGGCCCTCCCTGATTTCCACACACACTGGAAGGTTATATGAGGGTAATCACCACTCGCTTATTACTTTTCATAACTCAGTGTAATTATCATTGACCATAATTCATCAGCTCAGTTCTGTAAACAATGTGACACTAACGCGCACCACAAAGCTATTCACAGAGGTAAAGCTTCTTGGAACTGATCATTTTTTCACTAAAATGTAAAAATAGGTATAAACATTTAATCTGTTACTGCACCTCAACTGCATTCTGTTTCCCTAATAGGAATTGAAAATTGATGGATGAATGTTTTTACAACAAATGCAATAGAACGAGCAGAGGTTGCTTTTTTTGGCTTATTTTTTAGTTAGTGACTACATGGATTGCAATATTCAGAAGCAGGCTTAAACAGAGACAAATTTAATGAAAGCTTGTACAATTAGATTTTATACATTTATTTAAGTGCTTCCACGCTTGAGGTTAAAAGACTGAGCTTGGTCACATGAGCTGAATTTTCCATGCAAGGTTAAATGAACAGTTGGTGGTTATATCCAACCGCTTGTCAGTGTTGCATTACTGTAAAGTTTTTAAACAACCATCTGGCTTATAATCATGCATAGTCTATGTTGCCTTGCTGTCAACATCGACTGCTCTTGGTTTATTTGCCAGCTCTCTGTTGGTTTCCTGTAGGATGACAGGGCTGTGGTCCAAGGAGCCTGTCACAGAAACTGCTGAGCATGTCAGAGGAACAGCATGATGGAAGGATGGAGGATCAACAGAGGATGTATAGTGAATGAACAACTGCTAAGCCTGCCTAAACTCAGGCCATAAGTTGAAATGGTGCCTTTAAGTGCTACCTAACAAGCAGGACAAAGCTCTATACCGAACACACTTTCCATTTTTTCTCTCATTCCCTGCATCATGAACAAACACAAACTCACACATTTGAATGCAGAACTGAGTCATTTTCTCACAGCAGGTAGTCAAGCAACAAGGCTATAAGTGCCCTGCTGGGCAGAATGGCTTCACTAATGCATAGAAATAGCCATTTAATAAAACAAAATAAGTCATTTGTTGCATGTATGAATGATAACCATAGAGCAGCATCTGTCCTCAAACAGCCTACGAACAAAAGGCTGATCTGTCACTAGCCTTACTGTCAACAGCAACTTTATGGGAAGTCAGCTGCCTACATGCCATATAGAGACCTGGACATATTCAAAGCATACCCTGCAGTCTACAGAAGAAAGCATCAGCTCATTTAACGTTCAGAACAAGTTCTCATTACCTATTCCACGACTGCTGTTGGAAGTGTCGTCCTCGGTGGGTTCAGCCGGCAGCACTGTGACCTTGGTTCCAGTCTGCTTAATGAACTGCTGCAGGTTAACCTGCCTCAGCTCCTTGGTCAGCTGCTCCAACTCATGCTGCATGTCCTTCAATGAAACAGGCATGAAAGAAATTACCCTTTACATTTCAGTAAATCATGATGAGCAGCTTAAGTCATAAAAAGAAGCGTCTTTGAGAGTTTTGGTCCAGACATAAAAATATTTGTCATCCATGATCAAATTCTTTATGAATTTTGCTTGTTTATAAACGCATCATATGCTTTACAGAAGATGGAGACAAAACCACTTTCATAAAAAAAAAAAAAAAAAAGTTTTCTGTGGTAATTCAAAGAAATCTGCTTCCACACAAAACTACTAAAAACATGGTAGCCTCATGTACCAGGTCTGGAAGTGACAGAACATGGAGGAAGACATGGAGCATACCCAGAAACTCATGCTGCAGATGTTGGTTTCATGTAGGATAATGGAGAGACTGGGCAATAGCAATCATAGGTTCAGGAAAGAAATGTTTGGATTGCAAATGCGGAAATGAAACATCCATGTTTTCATATTTATTCACTTTAGGAGCCAGTTTTAAAAAATGAGCATTTTCAAGCTCCTAAAATATTGGTTCCATGTGGATGAAATGACCAAACAATAAAAAATCTTTAGTGGATACTACACTAGTGTGTTTTCAACTTGACCACCAACTTTTTCCTAATGGCTTTAGTCCTCCCTTGAGATGCTAGTTATAATGTAATAACATAAACTTTGTTTATTCATCACACCAGGAAATCTCACTGAAACCAAATATGCCTTTTGTAAAAAGACCTTCTAGTAATTAACTTCTAGTCTAAGGTGAGAGTCACAGACTGCAGCAACAAGCAAGTCAGCAGTAGGTGGCAGCAGCTGACCCAACAATCTGCTGTTAAATAGATGTCAAGCTAGCTCCGCAGCGAACCCACCAAACTTTGGCATGTTACCTAAGCAGTAGGTAATTTAGTAGGTTGTCAGCCCCACTGTGATGGTTGCCAACCTTTCCATGCTATTGCTTAGCTAAGGCAGTGTCTCATCTACTGGGACGCCAGCTCAGAGATGCTAGTTGATGTTTGTGTCTCTGATCTAATACCAGTACATCAGATGATCCAGTGAGTAGCTGTGTTAGAAGGAAAAGTTACTGCCCAGGTTGGATAAATAGTTGTCCTTTCATTTGCCAGGGCTGGCAAATTGGCCAGATCAGTAGTGGCCTGAAGGAATTTAACATTCTGCTAAAAATATTTAGCCTAAGTGGCAACCTCTGGCGAAAACTATAAAGCTACTTTCGGGTTGCTAAAAACTGTAGTTCATTCCTCGTCCACTAGGGGCTGGCTGCAAAACAGAGCAAATCCCCATAGACCCCCTCCCCCCCAATGTTAAAAAGGCCAAATTCACAGCAGAAATAAATATGTTTACAGGAGAAATCAACATGTTTACAGCCTGGCTCACAAAATAATTTTCAGTTTAATAGGTCAAGTTTACCTTCATTTCAAATGTGAGGTGGGTGGAATTGTTTTTATAACTCATCTGTTTAGATGTTATTCAATCTTAAAATTACACATAATTAGGGGTGTGTCCTTCTGACTGACAGGCAGCAGACCGGCTGCCAGTGTAGGTACCAGATGTGCTTGGGTTACCAGATCGGCTCCGGTTCTGCGCCTGCCAATGCCGACGCTATATAACTGGAAGTTGGCAGGATGTTGGGACAAATTACAGTAGTGGATTTCATGGGAGATTTTTTTTTGGAAACTTATAGGGGAAGTTTTTTTTTTTTTTTTTTTTAAATCTGGACCTATTTTCTAGCATGAAATACATTCATTTACTCACCCAGATAGTTTTAGTGCAACTTGAATTCCTTCAGGAGATATTAGATCTACTCAAGATCAGCGTATGTCCAATATAATGGAAGTGATGGGGCAACCGCGCGCAGTCCCTAATAAGGCATTATCTGCCACAAACTCCATCATTTCACCAATGTTTTGTTACGAAACATTAGTTGGACCCCCCTGTGAGCTCGAAGCGGCTTTTTTGTGGTGATTCGTCCTTATTTACAGACATTTACTTGTTATGGTGTTGCATAATAGTGACGTAATCAAAGTCGCCTCAGTAAAAATGTCTGTAAACATGCATAGATTGTCTGTTAGTGACAGACATCGTACTCCAACAAGTGGACTGGAGCTCTGCCGTCCCTTTCTACTTGCGTCACGGTGTGATGATGACAGTTTTGTCCTCAAAACGTTTCAGAAAACAACCATGAGCAGAGTTGTCGGACCACTGCTGCGAGAGTCCAGATTGTTCAAGTCTAGTTCGTTTAAGGAAACCCATGAGACCGTGCCCTAAATGTCCCGAGAGCTGAAACAATAATTGTGCCAGATATGCACCATAAACACAATACAAACTGAAATGAACAGAGAGAAGCTTACAACTTTCCGCATCCGACTCCTATGAAATGGGGTGCTCCGAGTGCAGTTTTCTTTTTAATTACAGTACATGAAACACAAATACAGTAAATGTACACCTTAGATAACACAGAAAAGAAGACATTATTGCAGCGTTAGGTATTTCTGATGTCCCTTAATGTTACATGCAGTACTACCCCTTGACAGACGAGGGCGCACATATCATTGAGAGATAACTATGGATATGGAAGGAAGAATGGGATATGACAGCGGACGGATCGATAAAAATGGCTGAAGTCACCAACATGGATCGGCTGTGTCTTTATGAAAATCTTCAATCCTAAAATATCACAGACATCACATCCCCGCCCTCTCTCTGGCGTCATCGCCAAGCACAGACCTCCGAGTTGATCTGGTAACCCGAGCACATCTGGTACTTACACCAGCCAAGCCTGGCACACTAGCCTGACCAACACCATAAGATACACGGCAAGTCAGTCTGGGTTCCCTCCTTTGGAAAGTGAATTCCAATCCGGTTAACAATTGACTGAACCAATCACAGCACGGGAGGCGGGACTTTACGATACGTCTTTTGCGAAGACCAAGTTCTCTAACCATAAACAGTCATAATGGCCGTTGCAGAGGAGCAACTATTTAATGATGCCCTTTCTGATGTCTAAAATGAGCTGAACGTCTTTAAACCAGCAACAACTTGCTACGCTGAGGGCTTTTCTCTTACAAAAGACGTCTGTGTCACTTCCATGTTTCTCTGATTGGTTCTCTCGGGTTCAATTTGTTCTTCGAATCAATCTCGAATTGGAAAACAGTCTCCAACAGAAGGATCCCAGATTGACTTGCAATGTATCTCATAAATGGCGTTAGTCAGACTGGTGTACCAGGCTAACACCGGGCTGCTGGCTGCTTGTTGGCTCCCTGTTTGCTCTCAGGAAGGCCTTGGGCCATAGCGAAGTAGCACAAGAGTGGATTTTAGCTTGCCAACAGCAAATCCAAGCATGCCTTACATTTAGCCTACAGATTAGGGGACTAATCTTCATTAACTCCTGTTAGTTTCAAGTTAGCTTGGTTAGCATTTAGCCCAGAGTACACTGGCTGTTAATAATTCGCCCCAAGGCTGCTCTTTGCCCATTTTTGTGTTTTCCGGGAGTGACGACACACGCAACACGGTGAAGATGATGACGGAGGCACACTCAACTGGCTTCACTTTTGGCTCTTCTGAAACCAATGGGTCACGTGACCGGAAGCTTTCTCCCTCTTTATTTACGGTCTATGATTTAAAGTTTTTGATAGTTTGTTTTTTGTGTCATTTTCAGACATGGAGGAGGAGAAGGCTACAGAGACTCCATTAAATCTACACCTCATATCATTATTCAATTTAAAATTTTTAGTTTTCAGCCTCATTTATCCAATTTTGTACGGGAATTTGCTCTCTGGAGCCCCACTGGGCTTCATCCAACTTTTAAAAAATAAACATACTTGTACTTTTAAGACCAATAAACTTTTGTGCTGGCAGACAAAAACTTGTACAATTATTCAGAACCAGTGTGAGTGATGGTTTAGGTGGTAATGTCTTTAATATTCTCAGCTCTTTGATACTCTCTCACCTGCAGTTTCTTGCTGCTTTGTCCGAGTGATCTGTCCACAGCTCTGCAGCTGCTCTCCAGCTGGACAGCCTGCCTCTCTTGGGCCTTCAACTCTGCCTTGACCCTGAGGACCTGAGCTCGAGCCTCTGCCTCACTGACCCACTGGGTCTCCTGCCGCTCTCTCTGCAGCTTCTCCTCTTCCAGGCCTGCTTCTACACCCTAATGGGGAAGAGAGACTAACATCTTGAGAAAAAAAAAGGAGGAAGGAACCACCAACTAAATTTGACCAACATCATTGGAGTGTATTATTATTTTAACAAAAACAAGAAACAGTTTTTTTGGGCTAATATTCAATGAAAACATCCCAGTGTTGGCCCACCTGTACCATTGCCAGCTTCTCTTTGATTTCCAGCTCACAGCCCTCCAGACGTCCGCGTAGCTCGTCCAGTCTTTCCTCCAGCTGCCTCTCACTCTCTAGCTCAATCTGCAGCTCTGTGGCCCAGAACTCCTCTTCCTCCATTTCCACCTCATTCTTCCTCAAGTGCTTCTCTAACCTCAGGATCTCCTCTATAAACCCTCCACCTCCACCCAGGTCTGCAGTGAACCCTCCACCGCGCCCACCTCGTCCCTCAGCCCAGGCTTGGAGCTCAGCCTCGTAGGCCTCCAACTTTTTTTCCAGCACATTCAAGGTCTCCCTCTGCAGGCTGACCAGTCTGACCAGATCTTCCATGCGACAGGCCCACAGGCCAGGAGAAGCCGGCCCGATGGCTGGCCCTGCAAGGAGATGATTCCCACCGTTTCCTATTAGAAATCTTCGCTTGCCCTCAGCCTCGCTGATTCGGCCTCCGCTCAGAATGTCTCTCAGACTTCTGGGTGCACCAGTGAAAGTGAGAGACTTGCGACGTGGTTCTCGGCGGCGGAGAGAACGATCGTTGGGGTGACGGAGCTTTGCAAGAGGAGGGAGACTCTGTCGATGTAGCCCACGTTCAGGTCCCCTGAGAGGGGGGCCTTCTGAAGGCGGTCTCTCTGTGAGTGAGGGGCCGGTGCGAAGCAGTATCAGCTGGACATCACCAGCATACTGACCCCAGGTGTTAAGAGAAGCCACCGGGCTCTCGTGAGGAGCGAGGTGGCGCTCAGTATCCCGCCATTTTTCTACCAGAGTGTATCTCCCTGTACGGCCTGTAAACAACACAAACACAGTGAAAAAAGATGTGTGCAGACAATGCCCCCCCAAAAAGGGACAGGGTGGATACAATTATTGACTGGCTCAGCCCACAGCTGTAATACATCTACATGTCTGCCATGATGGCTGCAGCCAACGGGCCATTAAACTGTGATTAAACTGACACAAGTTGATGGGGAGCTGTGGTTTTATTTTTTGATTTGAAGAGAAAAAGAGCTTCCATTTTACATTTGAAAGAGTTTATGGTATAGAAATATATCTTTTTCTTCAGTAACCTGATGGGAAATGCATGTGAATAAAAAATAGAGGGTTAAGGTTATTTAATAAATTAAGTGTTTTTAATAGTGGGTTTAAAGTGATGCAAGCCTTGTAAGGTAGGGTGAGAGGCTGTAGCCTTATTTTATTTTTATTGCTTGTTTTAATACATTTTTTGTTTTAAATTTCCTACAGTATGTATTTTGACTCAATTTTTATGTAAAAAAAGGGGGAGCTTATAAAAGATTTTTTCTGCTCTTTTTCATTATTGTTTTTCAATCTTTTGTCTATATATTTCCTTTAGGATTATCTAAAGAATTAAAGCAACCCTTACCAATGTTGCATTGTTACATTATTTTTTTTAATAGGGTAAAATGCTCTGAATGAGGTAATGGAACTCTGAAATAAAAAACAGACCCACCATTAATCAAAACAAAATATTATTCCAATCTCTAAATATTCAATAAAAACTCCAACCAATCCTTGCAGTGGGGTGGACGCCTAGGATTGGCTGAGGGACCTGCCTGTCAGACCTTTGCTTCTGCATTAGGAGGCAGATGGAATGGGGGGTGGGTCTAAGGAGTGAGGCGGGACTCTTTATATTCAAATAATCTTGCTGTGCTTTCTGAATTGCAAGATCTGTAAGGGTTGCTTTAATGAATTAAATTTAAAAAATCCTTTATCATTGTGTAATTCTGAAGTGGCAACTGTCCAATTGTCAAGAACAAATCTGGTTTCTTTTTCCTGCTTGATAATTTAGAAGGCATCCTTTAAGTTGTAAGCAGTTTTTACTCGTACATTTTGCTGATGGTTGCTGCCGTCTTACCATTTAGTTTCATCATCTTGTAAGTATATTTATGTGTACATATTGTATGTATATCCCTGTTTTCCACATGTTATTTTTATTGTAGTTTTTTTAGTATGCAACACACTTTACGCTGGTCTGACATGAAAAATGCTTTATAAATAAAGTTTGATTTGATTGATGTCAGATTAAATAACCATGGCAGATAAACAATCACCACAAACTGTACATTAACATATTTGATAACAAATATGAGTTTCACATGTGGAAAGGAAATAATTAGACATTCGCCACATTGGGGAACTTGAACCTAATCCAACTTAAGTTCAGTAAAATGTTGCTTCTGCTGCCACTATATGTATTGTGTGCCAATAAGTAAGGCATCCAGGTCAGTGGAAATAGCAAAGAAACCAAAAATAGACATCCAATCATAGTGATAATAAAAGCAGTTGGATAAAGTCTAAATGAGAAAAATAAACAAGGCTGGGTTCAGAAAGACAGAATCAGCCTGGCAAGGATGCAAGCAGCACTTAAGGAAAGTTTAAGGCTATTTTCCACTGGTTTTAACTTCAATCATGCTTTTTAGACTGGATCTAATCAGAATAACAGACTGATATGTACTCTTAGCAGAAGACCTCAACACGATCCTTCCTAAATCTGCCTGGACAAAAAAACTTTATAAAAGTGCCAAAAGAAAATCAAAGTTTAATCAATTAGCATGTTATATACAGTATGTGGTGAATATAATGAGGCAGAGGAGGGGGCTCAGAGAGAAGTGCTGCTTTCACAGTTTGGCAGGAGACTGAGGGATGAGTCAGACTTTCCCTCCTCCTCCCCTGCACTTTGTGGGAAGTGATGTCAATACAGTATGCTGAAGTGCCCCCCATTCCTGAAGGAGCCATATGGGGAAAGCAGGCTGCCTAAATCCAAGAGAAGTACCAATATAGTCCTCGATTATGACCCACTGAATCTCAGCAGGAGCTTAAAACGTAGGCAGGACAGATGATTGTCGTTGACCACAGAGGACTTCGTTTCACTTCACAAAGTAGCAGCTTGGCATTTCATTGACTTAGACCTGGTTTATCGCTGTGGGCTGGTGAATGCTAACAATACACTTTCAGCCTGTCTACATCATCAAAATGTAACCAAACAATCATTAAGTCTTTCATAGAATTAAAAAAAAAAGTTTTTTCTTTAAAAAAAGAAGAAGAAGAAAAAAAAGAGAGAAATACTTACCTATTGCCTGGGCCAAAGCAATCACCACTTCCTGGCAGGTGGTTGCTTCTGTTACCCCACACACAACCCTCTGTACTCCATCCACCCACACCTTGAGCTCCATTTTGGGTCAGAAGCGAGGGGACCAGTTATGGTGTGTTGGCCCCGACATTATTACAGACTGCAATGATGCGGGGCGGCTGAAACCCCTCTGGCTAATTCACTGTGGAGGAAACACAAGGGAAAACAGGAAGCAGTTAGTCAGGATGTACTCAAGGCCGGAGTTATGAGGCTCCTAGGTTTCTGCTAACTACACAGAAAAAAAAAGAGCAAGAAAGAGAGGGGGGTAGCAGTATCTTAAAAAGGTAAAGGATAGTCCAGGAGAGAACATGCCAAGGCCACCTGGCTGCAACACTGCTGTTTTGTTCCTTCTCTATGAATAGGTGCATGTCTGTTGGGGGTGCAGGAAGAATCTGCCAGCAGACATTCCCAAGCCCAGTTCCGGCTTTTGTATCGCAGAATTAGATGGAAGCATTGATGACACAATATCTGACTGAGTTACACAGAAACAACAGAGATATAGAAGGAATGTAAATGTGGAAAGAGCCGGAAGGTTTGTCGCACCAGACGAGCTTGTGTTTTTGATCTTGGTGTGCTGTTGCCTCGAGCAGCACAAGACACAACAACAAATCCAGAACTGGCATCATGCAAAACACATCAAAATAACAAAAATGTCTTATCAGCTGTCGAGTCTTTAAATATACTACTGGATTTTGTAAATTGTTTTCCTGAATTGGTGTTTTCTTCTGTGCTGTTGTGCTCTTGTTTGCCTCTTTAATGTCTTTTTTTCCCCCATTTTGTCAGGTTGCCTGAAATGTTTTTCCTCTGCAATGGGCCTTTTTTTTGTTAACTGTTATGTTTTTTAAGATCTTGGTGCAGTTTATAGCTCAGGGCTGCTGTCAACCACTGATAGCAATGTACAAATGAAAACGGGTCCCTCGCATTATCAGGTCTACAAAGCAGACACTAAAATATGAGCAGCCGTTGACAGAACACAAATCCTTAAAAATGTTCCTCAAGGACAGCCAACGGACTGAATGAAGCGTTGATCTGTATCATTATCCGTGGATCTAACCTTCACTAGACCTACACCTCGATGTCAAAAGCTCCTTTTGTTCACTAACTATCCAGCAATTACACCGCCCCAACCCATGTATCCCTTACCCTCAAATTAATCCACACAAGTCTCTGTTCTTCCTCCAAGCAACTGCTTTTTATATCTAGTTAAGACACACAGATGGAGCTGTAACAACCGTTTTAATTGTCTACTCAAAATATACATCATATCTTCAAGGTGGCATCTACAGATTGCTACTTTTTCTGGTCCAAAACACAACGTGCGACACAAAAACAAATCTTCACATCTATGAAATTGAAAGCAGTATTTAGTTCTTTTGCTTTATAATAGTCTTTAAAATTTTTCATTATCCTTTTATAAATCTTTAAAGTGTGATTGGAATGTGTATTCTTCAAACACGGCTCTTTTTGTATGAATCCAGCTGATATAGTCGTACATTTGTAGGTACAAGAGTCACCTTTGTCTGTGTCCTGCTTGCTCTATTCTTGGCGCACTCACAGCTGGTTAGAAAGTGCTTCTGTTCCTTGGTCAGACAGCCCTTAAATGGCAGTAAAGAGTTGAAGGATGGAAGAGAACTGGAAAATATTCATAGACTAGCATACTGAAAGATTTTTTTCTTTGTGTGATGACCCAGAGACACTGTCACTGTTTTGTTTAATCCCGTTTCAAAAAGGATGTGGAAAGAGTAATGGTGTCAGTCTTGACACAAAGCAGGGACAGCTGATCAGCTGGGGAAAAGGAGTTTGAAAACAGTGGAGAGGGGAAGGAGGACGTGATAGAAAAAAATAAAATACAATCTACAGCAACACTTAAAGACTAATGGAATATGAGTTTGGGGGTTTAAAGACCATTACATGGGGCGTTGTATATTGCTCTGACTTTAGAAAGACCTACCAGCCTCCCTGCAGATGCTCAGGAACTCAGCAGGAAATTTTCAAATGTCACTTGCTCTGGTCCGGACTCGTAGCATTTGTATTCATTAACTCAGAAAACCTAACTGGTGATACAGGCACAGCGGTGCAGGGCAGAATGCCATCGTGAGCTCTGTGAGCTCCAATTCTTTGGCTCGTCAAAGCCCAAGCCTGGGGGGATGCCCGCCTCCTGATTTGTGCAGCTTGCTTCATGCCAGAGAGGCATTTGATGGGGCAGAGGACCACTTGGATTTCTGTGAGCTCTATCAAAGCTCAACTGAGTTGATGAACTCGTGCGAAAGCTCAAATCCAGACGACTTTAGCGCCTGCTCACGTCAGTTTCAGCCTGGTGCTGAGCATTGCTGACCTGAGATGCTTTCCTCTCAGAGCAGCGAGGTGTGTGAGCAGCCTGCCGGCCCGGCTGCTGATGACAACTCTCCAGACCTACAGGAGCACACCAAGCTGGCAGGAAAAAGGCTTTGAGGGGCTGCTGGTGTAAACATTCCACCATATGCTCTTGTGAGTGTTTCAACACAACCAATTTACCTCAGTAACATACACTATAAAAGAAATATTGAAGCAGTTCTTACTGCTACAGCACATTTAGGGGATTTACAAGCTGTCAAGCATCACAAACTGGCCTGTGTACGGTGGAGCTTAGTCAGTTGCTGAACAAGGGAGTGTTTGAGGAAAAACAAAATGGGCATTCATTATATTAAAATAAAACAAACAGTGAACTTGAGCCTAAGGAAAAGTGATCTAACAGGAAAACACTAATGTTCAGCATGTACTGCCCCATAAATGAATGCCATTTACAAACCATTGTTTCCCACGGTAGTAAACAATAGAGCAGTTTAACAAAGTGTTGATGTTTCTGCACTCTCTTAAAAATTTATCCAAGTGACTCAACAAAAATCAATTTCTAATAAAAAGTTCCTGATATCTAAAACTCTAAAACAGAAATTTCTCACAGACTGAAGCAGTCTCGCTTAAGCTTTCTTGCCAATTGTAGAGTAACATGTAATTACTAGTAATTTCTACTCTGCTGTAATTGGCTACAGATCTGTTGTGAAACAGATCTCTGTGAGCAGCCAGAGACAGACGCTGGTTTATTGTGGGGGCACTGGTGGTGAAGCAAAGTGCAGAAATCTCTTCCTTCCGTTTCAGCTCTCTGAACAGTCATCATGTGTCATGACCACAGAAATGCATCCAATTCCTGCTCCTTAACAACCTTGGATGGATGACGTGCTGATAGGATGAAACCATTGTGGTAAAAAGCTCTGCAGCAGTAACAAGTTAGAGTCTTCAATGCAACTATGCCAGCCCAATGTGAGTGTGTGCAATGCCCTCTGGGAGTGTAAACATTACAGAGCATGGTAAAGACCAGAGACGGGCCTTGATCCTGTGGAGTGGGAACTGATAACATCCAAGGGATGCATTCCTGAGCTGTGAGAACACAAATAGCCATGACTACGAGGTAAGAAAGTTATGGGTCCCTCTGTGGTCTGTGATCTTGGAGGATCAGCAACAAGTAAAATATGCAACCAAGATGAGTTGCAAGGGGGAAACTAATCTTTATCTTCACGATGAGCAAACTTTAATCAGCAATGTTCAGAATAAATGGAAAATGAATGTAACTGTGGATCAATTAGCCATTATGGAAATATGTGTGCCATCAAACAAACTTATAATCAAGATCAGAGATTCAATAGTAGTAATGGTGCTGTTTTAATAATGATGCACCAAAGCAAACCCCCACAAAAAACTTCAAGGGGACAATTATTTCTCATTTATTCCTCATTCTTGCTCAGAATCTTTCTCTCCACTCTGAAGACTGGGGTGTTTGAAAATAAACCCATAGCCAGTCAGGCTACACCCACAACACCCACAAGCTCCCAGGAGCTCCTCAGTGGCCCCCGCCCTGCAGCTACATACTCCTCTGTCTCTCTGCCTGGTTGATATTAAACTATTAGGAGCTGGAGCAGCCTCCCCCCATTTGGGAGGTCAGTGCTGGCAGAATCTCGAACATCTGGACGGCACGTTCAGCCAGCCATAATGCCGCCTTTGTTCCCTTGCCATATTCACTGCTCACTAGCCAGCTTTGAAGAGCCAGCAGGCTCCTGCAGCAGGACAGAGGCACGGCAGCAACACAGCGGGGCCACAAGAGGCATCTGGCCAATTTATACATGTTACTGTGGTTTGTAAAACATCATCTGGAGCTGACTCACTTGCTTGCATTTAAGCATTTTTTTTCTCTTTTTTAGAATTGAAAGGTTTGACAGGAGCAGCTGGGAGGGCACAAATAAAAAGTACCACATCTATTTTGTTTTCCAGTCTGTAGGTGGCTGTTTTCAGGCTCTCCTTCATGCTGTTTTAACAAATGAATGCTGCAGAGACCACCAAATTGCATGATTCTATTTCTAAACTCAAGCAAACTTCTGTGAAGACATGAAACACTGGTGTCTAAGAGCAGCAACTCCACAGGTTGGCCCCTTACATAAAATAAACTATAGTCAGTGTCTGTTATTAACAAAGATTTTTCCAGTGAGAAAGGTTTAAACGTTCAGATAAACGATGCTGCAGCTTATGAGAAACAGCAGTGTGGAAAAAAGTGAAGCAATAGTTTTAATTAATGTCCTGCAAAACATTTAAGCTATAACCTAAAAAAGGAGAGAAAACTGCATTGACTAAAACCTATCAAATGATCTTATAATCACTATAAATCTGATATTTCGACCCTTTACCATTAAGACGAGCAGCTTTAAACGGAGCCCACCTCTCCAGTTGTAGTCGGTGTGGAGTAATGGCGTTAAAGGGCTGTACTTGCCTCATAGAGTAGCTGAACTATTCCAATACAGAAATGTTTCCGTTATTTCTCAGCTTCACGGCTATAACACCCTCACTGCGCCACAATTTTGCTCCAAGTGAGCTCCGTGATGGTCTTACCTTTGTGGTACAGACGAGATTTCGCTCAGCACTCCTTTCTCGGATGGAAGTTTGGGAAGAAAACACAGGTATAAGCGTGAATTCCGCAAAATTTGTCCCCCCTCACCATTGCTCAATAAATCACTTCCAGCGAACTGCGACAAAGTCACGCTTCAGAAGCAGGATAACAAACACCGACGCATCCAAATCCAGACGAGGGGCGATTCAAGCCGCTGTTTGAAAGTTTGTGTGTGTCCTCTCCGAGCGCCAATCCTCTGCGGTCTCAGCTGCAAGCTGCGGAAAATGCCCCTCTCCTCTCCCCTGGTTCATTACTCCTGCTGGTAAATACATCGCACTGGAACTGGGACACCGCAAGGCATTGTGGACTGTTTAAAGCTGCAATACACTCTGAGGAGAAGATGCCTTCAACTAACTTTTACACATTCAGGACATCTAAACAGTAGATTGAACATACTTTTCTCTTGAGGGACCTTCATCTAAAATATTTTGATTCATTTTTGCACCTGGATGAACAAAACAGAGCCAATCTTACCAGAAGCCCACAAGTGAAAGTTTGAAGCTCTCCACATAGTCTAAATATTTTAAAGAAAATAACGAATACCTCTAACTTACTGTATCCAGACAATAAGTAGGCTACACAATATCATAATTTATTTTCAAAGTATCAGGCTGAATTTAATTTCAATACAAGGCTACGCCCTTGGGGATATAACTTTATATTGTTTTTTTTTTTTTAAGAGTTTGAAACAAAAAGAAAAACATATGTTCACAAATGTTTTGACAACTGGAACCAGATCTATTCTAAATAAAAATGTGCTGATGGAAGTTTCTATATTGTCATCTCTGATTGTGTTCAGGTGCTGTGATGATTCTCAAAACCTGATGGAACATATAGCTGAGCAAAAGTCTTTGTGATTCTGTAGAAAAGGAAGCGGGGATTCTTTGGAAACAGTGCACACTGGGGGATTTTTCAGTGACAGAAATTTAAGAGTAAATATTTCACAGCTCATATGTTTTCTTTGGTTTGATATGACAACATTGGACAAAATACATAAGTGAAACAGGAAATGCTACAACATCTCAGAAAATAGGGTAAAAAGAAAATATTCAATTAAGCAATTCTTTGTAAACTGTTAGATTATGAAATGTTGCATCTTGTGTTATGTGTTCAGTTTTCTGATATCTTGCTGCTCTCTGTTTTGTTTTTGAGCTCATTAATACAACGCTCTAAATCTGGAGAGTTTCCATTTTGCTATGATGTTGTGCACATCAAAACAGCATGTTTCAGTACACGAGTACATCTGTGAGTGAATGTTCACATTTTTTTCCACATATCTGGGAGATGCATCTTGCAGGATACAAATTTTCATGTCCAAAAATGTGAAAAGTTAATTCATTTTCTCCAACAACATCTTTGCATATCAGAATGAAGTCACAAAATCACAGTCGCATGACTTGCATAATTGAAATATCAAATTATAATATCAAGTTCAGATGTAAAACCACACACACAGACACACACTCTCATCACACAGGCTCACACGCGGAGGCGATTCTAGGACCAGAGGTTTAGAGGTGCTGAGTATCCAGAGCTGGCCGGCCAGGCAAGAAAAATTGCACTGTTTTATACATTTTAACACAATTTCATATATTTGTGAAAAATAAGCAAATAAGTCTGTGACTAATTATCAACAAGGGGAAGCTGTGATAGAGACTGATTTCCAGCATATTGGTGCCTTGAGCAATAGTGAACCAGATCCACCAAAACAGAATTTTTTTCCTCCTTATTTACGAACTTTCAGATAATTTTCAAGCCTTAGATTTAAGTTTTTATCATCCAGCTTCCAGAAACAAAGTTATTGCTGCTGCTATTTAAAAATCCCAATTCAGCTTTATCTGGATGAGAGAAGCTTATTTTGGGCATGCAGGTGTTATGTCTAAGTGGGGAACCAGATTCATCAAAACCCCACTCATCCTCCTTATTTATGGAGACTGACAGTTTTCCAAACTTACATTTAGAATATTTATCATAAAAACAAAGTTATGCTATCACTGATGCTATCTGAAATATGCAAGGTGGGTGGGATCAAACCATTTTTGAGTGAAGGGGGTTGCTGTATTTCTGTTATGAAAATATTACATTTCAACAGCGTATTTTGTAGTTTTTAAAAAAAATTCTTTTCAAGTTTGCAAAATAAAAAAGACACATACAATTAAATAAAAAAACATACAAAATGTGCATATATTTTTAAAAATCTCTCAAATTTAGGGGGTGCTGGGATTAAATTTAGAGGTTCTTCAGCATCCCCAAAAAATGGGCTAAAATCGCCTATGCACTCAGATTTTTCTGAAATAATATTAAATGGAAAGTTTAAACTAAAATAGATTTAAAAAATACCTAGCTGTTAAAAGATCTGATAGAATGCATTTCCTTAAATATTAAATATTAGGGATAGATAAAACTGGAATATTGCACACCAGGGAGTGTAAAAATAATGGTTTTCTCCGCACCAAAAAAATTAAGGTTCTTGCAAAAGACTAAAGCTGGAAACAAAGCTTTAGCAGAACGCTCCTGTAGAGTCTTACTGCCCTCTTGTGGCTGACAAACAAACCCTGCCCTTTTGTAAGTATAATCTGAAACTGGAACTATAAATACGACAGTTGATGTTACACTGTATATAGACTCAGATTTCACACACATATCTATGCTCAGAAGCCACACAAGTATGTTTCCACCAGCATGGATGCAACCAACAGCTACAAATGCTCTTAACCAGTAAGAGTGGCATCACTGCTCCATCAGAAATAATTTATAAAGTTGTAAAATGCTTTATTTCTAATGAAGTATATGATCTATCTATCTATCTATCTATCTATCTATCTATCTATCTATCTATCTATCTATCTATCTATCTATCTATCTATCTATCTATCTATCTATCTATCTATCTATCTATCTATCTATCTATCTATCTATCTATCTATCTATCTATCTATCTATCTATCTATCTATCTATCTATCTATCTATCTATCTATCTACATACATACATATGTGTGTAAAACAACTTTAAAATCACTATTTTTATCTCTATGGCACGAAAGATCTTTGTCTCAGCAAACCTTTAGTTGGCTATTGTATTGTGCGACAAAAATGGCATGAATCAAATTTGCTAATTTTCTGCCATGAAAATACCAGCTGTCAAAAAGGGGATTTTAAAGAAATGTATAATTAGATTTTTTTCTCTCTACAAAACAATATCAACTTACTCCCTGCAATGATTATTTTCTCAACTTTAATGTTTTATTTTTGATACGTAATTATTTGCATGTATTTTTACTTCAGATGTCACATTCCACCAGCTTTATTCAGTATACTCGGAAAACAACAAATCAGACTTTGACTACAGCACCAAATGATTTTTAAGAAAACAATAGCAGCTTATTTCTGTTTTGAGGAAGCTGGGGAATGTCTCAGCAACAAATGCTTTTATTAATTCATAGAAATGTACATTAAGATACCCTCACATGAACCCACCACACTGGTAATTACTATTACTGGCACAAAATATCGCAGGGTTTATCCCTAAGTTTAAATACATTGCCTCTAATTCGTGTCATGTACGCATCACTTCAGTAATGTATCCCCTGAATTAACCGACAAAGCTTTCACATCCTTAGAAATAACAGACTAGTGGTCTAAAGTAGTGCAACTAGGAGAACTAACACAAAACATATGCTGTCTGAAGTGAAAGTAAACCTTCTGCTTTAATCGCTAGTTTACCTCGGAATATGTATTTTATTGACCAGCCTTTGAATTGTTTGGGATCCGAAGACACATTGAATGAATGTATTAATTCACCACGAACAACAAACAAAACCCCCAAAACAAACAAACAAATAAACAAAACAAAAACAGGCCTGTTCTTTTTTTTTTTTTTTAATTTTAATATCTTTTACCACAATTCTGGATTGGGATTTTCTGCTTTGTTACAAACCGCACAGGTATTTATGCACATGCCTTGCGCAGCAGGAATCCTAGTGAAGACTTTGGAAAACTGACAAGGGATTGCCAAATCATTTCCTTGCTTGGGAATGACGTCCCTCCTGCACATTCCAGTTATATTTAGAGCCTATATATAGTGGAGTCGCCCCCTAGGCTTTGTTGACTCTGCAGCAGGCAGGAACAGTGAGAGGCATGGGAGACATGAAACTCCCTTTATGTGACCTATACAGTAACAGTATTGTATGAGACCGCAAAAATATGAATATGGGGCACTTTGCTTTCGGTTCAAATGTAACCATAAGAATCTGGAAACAGCTGTGCACACACATATTTAATAATGGCAGTCAGGGGCCAATAAAAAATGCAGTTACACAGAAGGCTTGCCAAAAACATTAGTGGAAAAACAAACAAGAAAATAGAGCGTATTATGGCAAACATTGCGACACACAGGGTCCACTGATTTGCCCCAGACCGGTTGAAATCCCCAGCTATGCTTTCTGGGTAAAGAGCGCCCTGGTATCCGCCCATATTAGCGTAACGCAGGCCAGACTCAGCAGCTAGGCCGGACGCTGGAACAAATGGAAAGTTCAATCGATTAATTTGCCCACTTTTACGCATGTTCCCGCTTGCTTCTAAAACGACGCTAGACCGACTTAAATGCGGGTGTTTTGGTGACAAATAGGAAATGCAGAAATCGTGTGAAACTAGAGGATTATCTGCTTGACTTCTTTGGTCGCTACTTCGGACGCGGAACTCCACTCGCTAAAAGGTAAAACAAACGGATAACACTAATACATGTGACATTTTTTGTTGTTAGCTGCAACCCTATTCACTAACATACGAGGTAAGTCACCGTTGCGTACTAATTTAACACCGAACAACAATGTAGAGCTCTTCTCTTTCGCTTTTTGTACAAACTACGCCCAGTTAACCTCCAGTCTGGCCCTGCATTGCAGACAGGGGCTAGCCTGTCAATGGCGGCTTCAAAATCGGCACTTTTCACGTTTTGAATGAATGATTTGTAAACCTGTTCTTGTACACGGTGCAGGCAAAGCAGCAGTGACGAGCCACTTTTGTTAAATACGCTATGTTAAGAAACAGGAGCTAATCTAAGCTTACTTTTGGGGGTTGTGGGCGAGCTCTGATGCTAAGCTAGCTAACAGCAGAGCTGCCCCGGTGCTCGGAGGTTTTATCATAACCATGTAGACAGGCAACCCTGCGACCACAGGGCAGAGGATTTAAATCAAATTCCTGGCGACTTTTAAGCCTAACTTGTATGCCCCTGCCTGCTTCAACACACGCAGGAGCTTTAGTTGAAAAGCCTCGGCTACTTCATATTGGTAGCTTAATGTTTATATGGCTCCTTATCAGTTTCTCATAGTCCCCCCATTGTGATGCGGTGTGGTGTTGAGTATTATTATCATTTTTTTTTTTTTTTTTTTAAACTTATCCTGCTACTGTTCATCCTACTACACAATAAGTAGACTTTAGACGCTTAACGCGTGCAGTTTTCATGAAATAATTTCCCACTTAAACTTACCAGCAACCCAACTTTCCTACAATTTTAGGCAGGAAACTACTACAGAGCTAATATGTGAACTATAAAATCCTGCTGAGAGAATACTACACAGATGAGGATACTAGCACCACAGAGGTTGTATTCACCTACTACACCACTATTTGTTGTTAAATAGATATCAACCACTTTCATTGCTGCATCAGATGAAAGGTGATGGTGTTCATAAAAGCTTAAAGAGGAGGTGGCAGATCAGTATTCCTGTGATTAGTTTGTGACATTGTTGGCGGTCTTATCTGCTCGGGTAAAGATAAGGCTGTTCCTAAGTGACAGGGCGTTTTTTTCCCCCCTACTAATAAAAGGAAATCTCTAGTTTCAGGGAACACAAATGCACAGTTATTAGCCAAAAAGCTACGAAACTTCATTTTGTTTTATTTTCTTCAGTTAGTTTCCACATGGCAGCAGCATTGTGGAGCTCCTCCCTCACAGTCTGTACAGGGTTTTGAACAGTTTGCACTGTAACGTCTGAAAAGGTTAGCTGTCACTATTGATGGATGGTGCTCCACAAAGCAGTTGGACAGCAGAGACTCCCAGCTGGATGTCAATTTTGGAGTCTAAATGTAATGTTATGGATTTCTGCCTGGGGTTGGTTTCTGTTAGGCTGCTAGTCAGAAAATAGCACAGAGTGCTCTGCTGGATTCAGAGATTTGATTACATGCAAACAGTCTTTATCTCTTTTAGCTCATTGCAGGGTTATTTCTGGTAGTTTTTTAAATCATTGATTTGGTTTTGATAGACCTTTAAAAAAATGTATTTGAATAAGGCCTTTTTAGCGTTTGATTTTTATTTCCCTGATTGTAGGTGTACTTTCTTTAGTATTTATATTTCCTTTTTATACACAATCTCATGCAGATTAACCACCATACTGCATTTGTGCTGATTCAGTCTATGAACAAGTGCCTTGTGAAAATGTGATGTTGCATTCAACTCTTTGTCTTTGCAAGTATTACATAATGAATTTGTTCTTTTTTTGCTCCTACAGGTGAATCATGACAGAATATAAGTTGGTGGTGGTGGGAGCTGGTGGTGTTGGCAAGAGTGCGCTCACTATTCAGCTCATCCAGAATCACTTTGTGGATGAATATGACCCCACCATTGAGGTAAAGAAATTTTGCATGTGCCCGATATTGTATATGTTGAGTTTACAACATTCTGTTTTAGCTTGTATGTCATGCTATAGGGGGCAGAACAAGGATTAACTCTTTTTAAAAGAAGGAGTTGCAACTGGTTCCACTGGTTTAAGTTGTACAATGACACCAGACAGGTTTTAATGACTTTTCACGCCTGGCTTCTGACCCAGTCTTTATATGATCCAGCCTATGTGGTGTGAACCCTCTCATCATGATTTCAATCAGCCGTTGACATGTTGTTGCAGGTCTGAGTGCTTCTATAGATTTAGATAAGATGGTATCGGAAAGTTTGACAGCTGTCTGGGTTAGATGGTAACTATATCAATTTGATTAGAGTGAAAGCACCCATTGGTGCAATAAAAAACTGGAGTACCTCAACAATGAGAAAATTCTCTTTGTAATTTGGGGTCTGCTGCAAAATGAAGTGCTCTACTACAGTACAACCATAGAGGTGCAGCAATTAAGTGGTATCCATCCAAATGTCTTTGAAGAATTTTATGAAATCATTTAATGTAGTTATGTTGAAACAATGAAATCTTTTCGATTGACCTTATAATTAATGATCTGATCCCTTAGCCTTTATACAATAAAGGATTAAAGAAACAGTACATTATAGATGTTTAAAACATAGTGGGAGTAAGACACAATAAGTATTCATATTTGAGAAACTGTGTCTTTCTGTCATCTCATGCTGGTATTGGGACACTTTTATCCCCATCTGGCAGGGCTCTGATCACTCTTTAACCTCTCCCTCTTTCAGGACTCCTACAGAAAGCAGGTGGTCATCGACGGAGAGACATGTCTGCTGGACATCCTGGACACTGCAGGTCAGGAGGAGTACAGCGCCATGAGGGATCAGTATATGAGGACAGGGGAAGGCTTCCTCTGCGTCTTTGCCATCAACAACACCAAGTCCTTTGAGGACATTCACCACTATAGGTGAGCTAGGAGACTGCGCTGTCTTCAGACCTGGAGAGAATGTTTTATTCAGAGCTGGGAGGTAAACATCTGGGGGTTCCTTTGTGTGACTGGAGGTTAAAGATTAGAACTGAAAATTTTACTAACATTAAAATCGGACTACTTATAGGCATATTAGTGCTACACACATAGAAAAATGTAAGTATAAGAGAATATTTTCAGAAACGTGTCTGTTAGCGGTAGCTTTAAACTAAAAGCAATAAAATATTGATCTTATTTTTGGGATTTAAACCACCTTTTAATTAAAATGAAGTCAAATGAAGTATTAAATATGGTTTTGTTGTTGCTTTTATGTGCAGAGAACAGATTAAGCGGGTGAAGGACTCTGAGGACGTCCCCATGGTGTTGGTGGGGAACAAGTGTGACCTCCCGTCCCGGACAGTGGACACAAAGCAGGCTCAGGACTTAGCGCGCAGCTACGGCATTCCCTTTATTGAGACCTCAGCCAAAACCAGACAGGTGAGGGTTCTCCCAGAAGCTGGCATTATATTCCCTCGCCAGTCACATTCGCTTTGATTTCAAATGGAATATTTCAGTGAAATTGAGACCATTTTAATGAAATGGTGTGATAAATTTGACAAGAGAAGTGATTGAATCATGTGGTGTTGTTGATTTGTGTCACATTCACTGTCTGTAATGGTCTTTTTATAATAACGTTGCTGGGAAATTTACCAGCTAATGTGCTGAGCATCATTAAATTCTCTTTGGTTAATTGAATTTTTTATTTATGGGTGATAATGTAATCATTGCATGCTACTTTGTCATAGATATGTGAAATTACATCATCATTAGGCCCACCTGCAAAGGATCCCACATGATAAATAATCAGCAAATCAGTTAATTTGTGTCGAGGGGTCTGCATGAAAGGATGAATTGTCGGTAATTGCTTAGGGTCTTAATGATTCTGCTTACTGGTCACTGTGACTGGGTGTTGGAAGATATGCAGTGGTGTCGCATCAAGTGGTGTGTGTTGTGCGCATGGCCTTAGGTAGCTGACTGGCTGATGGAGTGATCTGTGGACACATTTTTCCTGGTCTGTGTGACCTGGGGTGAATCACGGTTCTTTCTGGTGAGGGGAAATGAATGCCGCAGTGACTAATTTTCTTGCAGCTTCGTTCACCTTTCCCTACCTGAGTGTAACAGTAATTCCTGCCGTGGTGTTGCTTCTGTCTGATGGGCAACTGTCACTTTCACAGGAAAGTAATGATTTTTCAAATCTCATTTGCTTCGTCAAACTGCTCTGCAAAGTCTCAAAATGAAATGAACAGTACACAGTATACTCATAATGCATGTACTTCTCATTTCATGCAGTTAGATTAAGGTAATAATGCACCAAATTATTAATTTAATGCAGGCTTGCAAAGGTGGCCTTTGCTCATTGCACATAACAGGAGGGGGTTTATATTAATTCACAATGTGCTGATGAATATTAAATTTCACTACCAGTAAGCTGCAATGGGCACGTTTTTTATGTTCTTTCTTTTTCAAGGCTGGGACATATGTTAAAGGATAACTTTCTTTTTTTTTTCAACCTGGACCATACTTATAGGAGATTATACTTGCATTTGCTCACCAGTAAAATTTCTGTATCACTTTGACTCCTTTGGAAGATATTTTGTTGAGTCACCCTTCGGCGTACATCCATATAATGGGAGAGATGGGGCAGCCTCTATATAAGACATTATCTGCAGCAAAAACTCCTTAATTTCATCGATGCATTTTCATCGTAGCATGAACAAATGAATGTGTACTTTTGGCCTGTGAGGTCAGAGTTTCGCGGATTGCGGTTGGTGTCTGGGTAGCGAGCTGCTCTTATCAGCTGTACTGCAGCAGCGCACATTGGGCGCATGCAGCCTGTTGAGTGCAGAGAAAACCCCAAAAACTAACTGAGGGCTAACTGAACTCACAGGACAATAGCACTCGTTCGTTCATTCTACTTAAAGTACTGGTGACATGAAGGAGTTTTTGCTGTAGATAATGCCTTATATAGAGGCTGCTCCATCTCTCAAATTATACGGATGTATGCCGAAGGGCGACTCAACGTAATATCTTCCGAAGGAGTCGAAGTGATACAGAAGTTTTACTACTGAGTAAATTTGAGTAAAAACTCCAAGAAATAAGGTCCAGGTTGAAAAAGAAAAATCATCCTTTAAAAATGTAACTTTCCAGTTATTTAGGCAATGTCATAAAAAAAACAAAACAAAAAATAAATAAAAATAAAGATTCCCATCCTCAATGAAAAGAGCAAAATCTTGACACAGACACAATGGGTTTAGCTGAATTTTGGTAATGTCCCTCTTCTTTTAACAGAGAAACAGATCCTTTCCAAGCCTGCTGAATTTGGATGTTCAGTATTCAATCACACTAAAAGAATTTGGAGTATTGGAGTGTACAGATGAGAGGGCAGAGCAGACTTAATCAAGAACCACATCCGAAACAGACAACCGGTCTGTTTCGCTCCTGTGTATCTGTAGTGTGTAACACATGCACCCATACAGGATGTCCTCATGCATTCCTCAGCATTGAGGAAAGTTGTGTCTTATACTGCAGAGAGTGGAAGATGCCTTTTACACTCTGGTACGGGAGATCAGACTGTACCGGCTCAGTAAGATCAGCAAGGAAGAAAAGACTCCGCGCTGTGTCAAGCTTAAAAAGTGTGTTGTGATGTGAGAGGGGTAAGTGTACGCAGCCGCGCACCCATCAGCTTTGTGTGTGTTATTAGTGGGAATTACGGAGAAGGCGGTGGAAGAGGACGCCCAGTGAGAGCTGGTGCTTCAGATGTTCTCAAAGCTAACCCGCTGGTTTCTGCTGGGGTGTGGTGAGGCTCTAACACGAGGCTGAAACTGCTGATTTCTTCTCCTTTCAGTGTCTGTTTGTGTTGTGGTTGATTATTATCCAGGGCTGTTTTCACACTGGGCTCAATTATTGAGTCTGAACAAATCTGATTGACCCCAGCTGGTGTGCTTTCACACACATTTGCTTTTTTCATGCAGGTATTTTTTTCATTATTCTCAGGCGCATGCGTGAACCCTTGTTTCCATAATGAAACAATAATGTACATTTAGACTCTTTGTCTGCACTCACCTATAGATGAAGCATTTTTAAGTGAAACTTGTGAACAAACTACTTTATTCAGACTAAACTACCAGTGTGAAAGTGTCCTAATGTGCTGAAAATCAAAATGAGCTCACGGGTTTGGGCCGGTTAGCCATCATGTGGGATTGATGGATGTAACGGTGAATGTGGGACTAAATCATGCTGAAATCTTTGATGTCTTAAGAAACTGCCACATATGTTTGCTAAGAGTGTTCAAGTGTCTTGCAGGTACAAATCTGCTTAATCTTTGTTCTTTATTTTTCTACTGTCTTTGTCACAGCCTGAAATGGCCCCTGGCTCTCTTCTCATCAGCCTTTTGCAGATTGTCACATTTATTGCATTATTCCAAACTGATCGAACGCTCGCACACTTGTGTCAATGTGGCTTCAACCAGCACTGGCTTCATTTGCACAACTCCTTTTAATCACCTCTGTGAAAACATAAAAGCCTCGTATGAACCCGTCACTCGGGATGAATCGCCACATTCAAAGAGAGAAATCATTCAGTTTGGAGGCTGTGGTTTCCATTTTTTTTTTTTTTCTTGTCAATCAAACCTTGACCTGGAAAAGATGCCAGTCTTGTTTGTTAGTCATTACAGTTGTCAGTGATGTATATTTCCTAGTGGAGCCACATTTAAATGATTACCATCTGTTAAGAATATATTTCCCATGGTGTTGCTTCAGCACAAACCCACAGCTGTAAACCAGTAGTGAGCTGGCATTGATGGAACACATTCAGATTATTGCAAATGTAAACAGAACAACTTGTTCTGTTGGGTTATTAAGCAACATTTTAAACACTTGTGGGCAGATGACATTCAAATAGAGAAATGGACTCATGTAAGTGCAGCTACTGTTTGTGTTGCTGTCAGTGGGAACACTGCTGACCTTTCCTCTGAAATTGTATGTGTATCTGCAGTGTTTGTCTGACTGTACTTTTAACTGGTATAAAATGGGCATTTTGCTTTAACTGCTTTTGATTCACTGTAAACTAAACCACTTCCATCTTTTCAATCCTAACGATCCACTTTTTCTCCCCCCTCCAGGGCGTTGACGATGCCTTTTACACATTAGTTCGTGAAATCCGGAAGCATAAGGAGAAGATGAGCAAGGAGGGCAAAAAAGAAGAAAAAGAAGTCCAAGACAAAGTGTATACTCATGTGAATAATCACCCCTTTTCAAGACAGACTAAAAGTTAAACATTGTTGACCAGTTCCAGTAATACATTTTGTACATTACACTAAATTATTAGCCTCTTTGTCAGTACCTACTTCACTGAATACTAAACCTGACCTGAATTCCCTGCCTTTCTTGTATTTGGACAACAATAAGCTTCATTTTCCAATTTAGTGCCAGTTGCTGACATGTATTGGTCCAGTCTGACGAGCCTGGTTTTATAAGATAATGGTGATTTTCATAATTTGACATAACCTGCAGAGCTGGGAACTGATTGCATCGCCAGTCAGATTTTTACAAATTAATCAAACTATTCTCATTATTTTCCCTTTGCTTGAAAGGTCACAACCCACATATGTTCTCTAATGCCCTTTCTAAGTATGGGATGCCAAAGAATGAACATTCATCCCGCTCGCATTGACAAAATGGATTTGAATAAAAGGACCAACATTCAGCCAGATGAGATCCAAATGTCCCAACCACTGTGTAATGTTCCCATCTCTTACCTTTAGGTATGACTTAGTTTTGTCATTGATGAATATGCATGCAAACTCCTACTCTTTTCCGAATGTTTTAACACCCTAGTTAGCTTTTAATTAATTTTCAATTTGTCATTGCTTTGTATTGCGTGGGGAGTGATTTCATGCCTAAATGAGAAGAGATGCTTTTTTTTTTTTAAAAAAAAAATGTTTTCCTTTGCATGCATTGTGTCCTAGATGACATGGGCATTGCAAACTGCCTTTAGTTGATACATTGAACAGAGCCAGCAAGGAGGAACTCAGACTCTACTTTTCAAGTTTACAAAAAGTAGTCAATATTTTCTGTTTTTGAGAAAAAAGAAAACAAATTTTTTTAATCAACATGATTTGACCCATTTTGTGTTCATTTATGTTGCAAAGATTTATGCCTTGTTTAATGCTACTGTAGAATCTTTTGTCAGATCCAGACACCAATTATTTCATTGCTATGCATTATAAAATCTGGCAGTATGCTTCCACTTGAGGACTTCATATTCAAAACCAATGTTTGTTTGGTTTGATGCTAAATTTGAGCAGTTATGCGTTTTTATTGCTGTTTGCCAGACTTGGAAGAAAGCAGAAAGCAACTTTTATGCAGCTGTGAGGAGAATTTGATGGTCTGCAGTCCTAGAGGTTGTTCAAAATATTGTCCAAATGTAGTTTCAGATTCTTTCCAATGACGAGCTCTTGAAAGAGTTTAGGATTTATTTGCAAATGTGTTAAAATTGTCTGGTGGTCTGCCTTTGAACAGAAATGATTGTGCTTTGTGTTGATGTAATTGGAACAGGCTGTTGCTAAATGAGGCAGTAATTGCCATAAAATAGGTTTTTAGACGAAAATGTCCAACTTAATCTAAAATAAGTCGTAGTTTCTCTCTCAGGTCACCCATATTTCACCCATTTCATTGTATTTACAAACCGTTTGCCTGGGGATTTTTATTTGCCTTTTTGATCTTATGTTAGGTGCTACATTTAGACTAAAGAGTCGAGACCACATTTATTTTGTCCTGCGTGTGCTCAAGAGATATACAAAATACTGTTTTAGGGGTTAAATACCATTCTTGCGGAAAATCAAAAATAACATTTTGCTTTCAGGATTAATGAATCCTGACCCAGTTTATTTTTACCTCTTTTTCTCATGAAGTAGTTGAATAACTGGTAATGCAATTTTAATTATGAACCCTCCTGTTAACAATACTGTTTTAAAAGTAGATTTACTGTAATGTTTGAAATGTTCCTCTTCCTTTATTGCGTGCCAACAGCTGATTTCTGAAATGTATCATTTATACCTGGATCGTATTTTAACAACCTTTGTATAGTTGTGATACTGAAAGGTGCATATTTTGTAAATTGTGCTTCATTTCGTTGGTGTGTCTAAATGAATGTTGCTTTAACGGAGTTTCACTCCGCTCTGTGTATGTGACTAGAGAGTGTGACTGGATCCAGGTCTAGGGAAGTGAATGAATGACCACTTTACAACAAACCTGTTGTGGGCAGTGTAGAGTGGTGCTCTGATCTCAAATGAGTCTATTTTTTTGCCATGAATCTCACCACTCCTATTTAATGTGTAATAAAGAACAAAGTAAAGAGGAACCAAACTTATTCTTTCTTGTGGTCTTGTTTCATATTTATAAAAATTTATTGCATATTTGCTTAATCAAAGTACATTAGATAACTGATATCTGTCTGTATGTACAGTGGGTACAAAAGGTATTCGGACCCTTTTCACTCTTTGTTTCATTGCAGCCATTTGCTAAAATCAAAAAACTTCCTGAATTCTCATTAATGTGCACTCAGAACCCCATATTGACAGAAAAAAACAAATGTAGATTTTTTTTTTTTTGCAAATTTAATAAAGAAAAACTGAAATATCACATGGTCAGTATTCAGACCCTTTGCTCATTATTAAGTAGAAGCACCTTTTAAGCTAGTCCAGCCATGAGCCTTCTTGGGAATGATGCAACAACTTTTTCACACCTGGATTTGGGGATCTTCTGCCATTCTTCCTAACAGGTCCTCTCCAGTTCTGTCAGGTTGGATGGTGATCCGGTGGTGAACAGCCATTTTCAGGTCTCTCCAGAGATGCTCAATTGGGTTTAAGTCAGAGCTCTGGCTGGAACAGTCTAGAATGGTCCCAGAGTTGTTGTGAAGCCACTCCTTTGTTATTTTAGCTGCGTGCTGAGGGTCATTGTCTTGCTGGAAGGTGAACCTTTGGCCCAGTCTGAGGTCCTGGGCACCCTGGAAGAAGTTTTCTTCCAGGATCTTTCTGTACTTTGTTGCATTCATCTTTCCTTCAACTGCAACCAGTCGCCCTGTCCCTGCAGCTGAAAAACACCCCCATAGCATGATGCTGCCACCACTATGTTTCACTATTGGGATCGTATTGGGCAGGTGATGAGCAGTGCCTGGTTTTCTCCACACATATTGCTTAGAACAGCAGTGGGGAACCCTTGTCCTCAAGGGCCGGTGTCCATTCAGGCTTTCCATTTCTCCCCACTTCAGCACACCTGATTCAAATCAAATGCATCTAACAGCCAATCAAGTTCTGCGTAGAGACTCATTGATTTGAATCAGGTGTGTAGGGGCAAGGACAAGTGGAAGACCTGCAGGATGAGGGCCAAGGTCCCCCACCCCTGGCTTAGAAATAACTCCAAAAAGTTCAATCTTGGTCTCATCAGACCAGAGAATCTTATTTCTCACAGTCTGGGAGTCCTTTATGTTTTTGGTTTTTTTTGCAAACTATGCGGGCTTTCATATGTCTTGCACTGAGGAAAGGCTTCAGTCGGGCCACTGTGCCATAAAGCCCCGACTGGTGGAGGCTGCAGTGATAGTTAACTTTGTGGAACTTTCTCCATCTCCCTACTGCATCTCTGGTGCTCAGCCACAGTGATCTTTGGCTTCTTCTTTACATCTCACCAAGGCTCTTCTCCCATGATTGCTCAGTTTTGCTGGACAGCCGGGTCTAGGAAGAGTTCTGGTTGTCCCAAATTTCTTCCATTTAAGGACTATGGAGGCCACGGTGCTCTTAGGAACCTTTAGTGCTGCAGAAATTCTTTTGTAACCTTGTCCAGATCTTCTTCTTCTGATAATTTCCGGCAGACTAAATATATATATATAAAATGTGTGTGTGTATATGATTTTTCTATGGGAGGCCATTAAAAACAAGTTTTCCCCAGAAGGTGGCACTGTTTAATCACTGGTCCTGTGAGTTCTTTTGAAGGGCTTTGTTTCTTGCTGCTCAACTCAACCAGCTTTAGCTGTTAAAGGTTGTTCAAGAATTCACCAGTAGTCTACTGTTGATTTCCACTGAAACTTAAAACATTTCAAAAGAGTGCCTGCATGGTTGTACAAATGGATAAAGGAGATATTTACAAGATCTTGATATTTGCCTCTTTTAAATATGGTGGGGCACTAAAAGTCATTTGAAGTTTCACTAGTAAACTGCATAGAACTGATTATACAGTAGTGCTCTTGGAACAAACTGTTACATGTTAATAGTGACTCATTAAAGGGATCATTGAATGGGCTTTATGCACTACTTCCCGAACTTAAGTCAGCTCCTTTGTCTCCTGTCATTCGTTATTAGACTATTTGATTAATCCAGGTGTGCCTGACCTCAGTAGGACAATGGCCAGACACACCTAGATTAATCAGTCTGTCCAGTAATGAAAGAGGAAACAAAGGAGCTGACTTAAGTTTAGGAAGTAGTAGAGTTGTGCAAATAGCCAATTTCACTTATGAATCAGTTTTAATTTTACAGCAAAACCAATATTTTTGGAAAATATAGTTACAGTATGAGGTTGCTTCAAGAAATGTGGACATCTTTCTTTGATGTACATTCCAGCCTGCTACATCCTCAGAGGGGTACACACATAAATGGCTTGCCACCAGGCCCCTGCAGAGCTTAATTACATGCACATGAGGTAATTCAGCCATTTGATTCAGGTGTGTTGGAGGAGCGGCACTGTAAAAGTTGGAGGATAGCTCTTGAGGACTGGAAGTGTGCAGCCCTGATTATTACCGTGATTATGTGAAAACACAACAGTGCAGCATTGTCAACTAGATTTGGATGTCCTGATTTAAACAAAAAATAAAAACATGCTGTTGCTCTAAATTAAATCATCATGCTTCCTTTTTATTTCAAGACTTTTTCTGTGTGGGTTAATGTTCCATCATGGGGGAAAGAAGCTAAAGGTTTGATGCACACACAATTGAATTTCTAATAATTGGTAATGCTGATTGAACCTGCAGAAAGGCTTCTTATGTTTGCACCGAAAACTCTGCTGTTGCTGGAGTCGTTAAATAACAACTTAAGGTTGATTTTGATATATTCTTTTTGTTTATCGCACAGGCTCCCCCTTTTGATTTTTGTTTTGCAATTACTTAGCTGAAATAGGTTATACTATGTCAAGTTTCTCAAGGATATTTATCCATGTTCAATATTAAACATCACAGCAAACCACTCCAGCGAGGTTTAATTCAAGCAGCAAAGGTAGCTCATGACTTTGAATGAGAAGTCATGGATGTTTTTCTTTTTATCATTCTTACTGTAGCATCAGAATACTAATATAAGGCTATAAACTTGAAAGAAATTTTGTTTGCTCTCATATAAAAATGCAAATTCTGGCTTCTGCATTTTGCATAGCTATAAAACTTCTTCTAAGGCATGTTTGCTTCAATTCATCACTTTTTCTCCCTGAAGCAAAATGCTCGACTTCTTCTTACTGTGGTAACATTATAACTTCTCTGTTCAAACAAGACTCAATCAAATAGATTTATCTATAGAAGTTAACAGGTAACAAAAGAATTATTTGCAAAAACGTGGTTCAAAGGAGACAAATATACCTGTAGCTGATGATGGCTACACCCAATAATGCTAGTTTTAATTCTTCCCTGTCTGTTACAGTCTTCGTCTATATTTGATATAAAAAATGAAACCAGCAAAGGACAAAGTATTTAAAAACATGACCGCTGGTAATACATTTCCAGAGTTTCTGACCTATTACAGTATATATGCACAGTGTTAGAGGTCAACAGAACTCGGTACTGACAGTTTTTTTTAGTCTTACCCTTATTTACTGCTACAGTGACAAAATGTGCCCTCTGGCTTCAACATGCAGGATAGTGTGCTGAAGGATGTGCTTGTTTAGTCATATTCTGTGAAGGGGGATGTCATGTAGCGTCAAAGATGAGATTTTCCCTTGCAGATTCCCTAGAAGTAAATGCCAGCTAGATCATGACGATAGACAGTATACAAGCTTCAAAAGGACAGGCTTGTGTATGTGTCATATGGAGGCACTGTTGCCGTAATTGGCTGCAAAACAGTGTTTGGTGTGGAGGCAACCTCTGTTATCCTGTTTTGGATAACAATCTCACAGCCAATGTTGTTTGTTTAATTGCAGTTAAAGCAATCAATCATTCAATCTACAAGTCAAATTCGAATTAATTTTGAAAAAGGCAAATGTTTAAGTGGTTTTGTTTCAGTAGCCCAGCTTAATTTAGTTTCCTTCATGACTGTTCCACACTGAATATGGTGAATAGCTTTGTTTCAAAGGAAGTTAATTTGTTTCCAAACTGTTGCTGTGAACAATAAACTATGTTAACATATTGTGACAACCTCCATTACTCTGTCTCCTGAAACAATGGGGCTACGGTGCCTGCCACAGCGCAGCCAAAAGTGAAAAAGAGAAGCGATCTAATGAATTATGCAGAGAGAGCTTTCTCTCAGCCTGACAGTCTGAAACCAGCCTGGAGAAAATTGTAAGAGAAGTACAAGTCAGTGCAGCCATCACAAATCCCCCTCCCCTTCCCTCGAGGGACTGCCAAGGCCAAGGCCTGTCAGTCAAGCACCCTCTTCCTAAACTGTAATCTTGGGACAGCACTTAAAAGCCTGCAGGTCTGATAAAGCACTGAAAAGATGCCCAAGAAACCAATCCACAGACCTCTGGGCTCCTGTCAGCGAGCAAGTTGGTGGGTAAAAGACCAAGCAAGTGTTTCTAAATTGCTAGCAACAACCTGACCAGCAGCCTTGTGCACACTAGCAGAAGCACATTCCCAATAACCACTTCTGATCCCTCTGAGCATGCGCAGAAGAATGCGTTCACAATCATCTGAGTATCTGACCTGTGCCTTGTTAGTGCACGGAACGAGAGAATTTCCTTTTTATTTTAATGAAGTGTGGCTTCCCTTCCTGGCAGGCAGCTGAGCATGGGGCAGCAAGAGCACAGTCTGGTAATGAGAGGCCAGAAGGTTTAGGTGTCTTCAAACCACAACGCATTGAAGAGACTTAATACAGACGTGTTTTCACCAGCCCTGGAGGAAACAGAGAGCCGGATGAATATTCATGGCGCGGTGATGAATTGTGTTGCCTACAGCATCGTGCCACTTTGAAAGCCCTCATGCTGCTTCTTTTATCACAGGAGGTCCTTGGCACTGAACCTCACGGGCCACAACACAGCACTTTAGCATCCAACTTCCAATTATCATCTGAGATCATTAACTTGTTATGTTGACACAAACACTGCAATTTCAGATGCCCCTCTTTATTCAAATGACCCTATTCATGAGGAGTGGCTGCCTCAGTTGATTGGATTTTTTTCCCCTGTATGTCGTGCAATCACTCAACAAGTTATGTTTGGACACAAAATTAATGAATACCGTGCAGTACTTTGAACTGTGTGCATGCTGTGTTTCAAGATGGATAAATGAGCCTTAAAATATCTTTCAAAGTATGCATCAGCACAAATTAATACAGTAATGGCACAATGTTGAATGTGTTGCCCTATTCCATTTAGGCAGAATTCTCCTTATAATGATGGTTAGCCACAAGGCAGAGAGATAAAAGAACCAAGGGACAAAGGCAGAGTTGGGTGGTGGGGTGAACGGCCTGGGGATTGAGCAGCGTCATGTTCTGCAGCCCCAGACGGGTGATTCATACCAGCTTCATCACTGGCAACAGACAGGACATCCAGGCCTTTATTACCTCCATCCATCACCATCACTTCATCAATCTGAGTTCCTGTGAGCCAGCTCTCCAACCAGTCCCCAAACACCAATCCAAACGTGCTGCTGGACAGAGATTTACACCCACCCACTAACATCCTCTGCCCCTCTCGCTTTAACACACAAAAACACACACAAAAAGCAAGAGAGATGAGCTTCTGTGTCAACTTTAGCCACGCACACACTCACACAGGGCGAGAGAGAAAAAAAGGGTGTGTGTAAAGGCCATTCTGCATGGTGTGAAGCTGTTTCCTAAGGGTGTCTGGCTGACAGGCTATCCTACATTGTGAAAGCCACTTACACTCCAGCCACATCACACCACCTGCTGCTGCTGACCACTGTGTCAGAGAGACATATCATGATGGATACACTAAACTGTGGGAGAATTCATTAAATCACTCCCACTGCCCTCAACATTAAAAATAAAGAAGAAAGTACAATCTCTTCCCACACATACATAGCACCAGACTTGATTTTCTTTCAGCTGGACACTTTTACAGTCTAATGCAATCAATGCTAGAGTCCTGCAGTAAATGCTTCCTTGACACTGTCAGAGAGGGATGTTGAAGAAACACATTGCTTTATAGGTTCACAAACAAGGGTGGCATTTCGTTTTCTTCTTAAAGAGTAGTAATCAATACCTATGTGTCATTACCAACCCACTTCCCTGCATTATCTCAAACCAAAGTCTACTTATTAAAATATTAATTAATGTGAGTCTATTCCAGCAAAACCTCATGACAATCAAAACCTTTTAAAGGGATGTTTAATAATCAAACATTTTGTGATTGGAGAACAAGCTAAAACCACAACCCTGACACATTTTCATTTTATAATGTCCATAATATTCTTAATATGTTATCAGTGTGGCTGTGCTTATACCTCTGTTTCAGTCTCCACCAACTCCTGTTCCCCCCGCTGCTTCAGTCAGCCATGTTTCAGACATGACTTAAATTAGATTTAATGAAAACATTTGCTATTATAAGTCGACAAGAAACTCTTCAAACTGCAATTCAAGTTTATTTTTTGTAAATTGTTTTTGAAAAAACAAACAAACATACACACACATACACACACACACAAAAACAACCAAACAAAAAACAACAACAACAACAAAAACAAGCTCTGGTAGATCCGACTTCTCTCGGTGGTCCTTGAGATATTCCCAAAAACTTGACCAGAGCCAATTAGTGTTTAATCACATTTAGCATAACTGGGAAAAGTATAAACTACTGTAGAGATGTGACATTCATGAACAAATCGATTCTTTTGACCAGCTCTTTTAAATGAACGATGACAATCTTAGTTGTGAGCCGTTCATTTGTGAGTCATTTCTTTTTTATATCCAAATTGTCCATACTGGCTTCACATAACACATGTGCCATCATAGTGGTCCAATGTCCAACATGCTTCATTCATGTGAATGCATTTTTGGGCAGGAAATGTTGTTGAGAAATTGTGAGTTCCAAAATCTTAACTAAAATTTACACTGATGTACTGTAGCTCAAGTTTAGTCTATTTCTATTTGTATCTTTATTGTATTTTTGTATTTTTCTGCATTTTTAAATCCAATATAGTGGATTTGATATATTTTGCCATTAGCCTTTATTTTAGTGTGTGTATGTTTTTGCATTACTAGAATGTTTTTGTGTAAAAAATATCTAGAGTAAAGTTCTTTTGAATGGAAGTTAATTATAGCCAGCTTAGCTTTTGTTATCCCGCAAAGTGTTTTGTTGAGTAAAAATCCAAAATAGTGGTTGCACTGTCAAATCTGGGGGAAATGGAGCCACCTTATAAAACACTTACAATAAAAACTCAAGATTAATGAAAATTATGACCAATAATTCAGAATAATTCCCACCAACTGAGTATATATTTATGGGGCGAGTAAGTTTGAATTAATCCAATCTGAATCTTGCCTTATAAAAATGCTACCAGAGATTACTTACTTGATAAAGATTAGTTTCTGTTTATTGGTTTCTAAAATGAAAAATAATGACTAAAAAATAAGAATGAGCCAGCCTTTTGAATGGCTTTTCAGAAGGAACAGCCCCTCAAGATCCAACTCCCTTCAAAGAGCCATAAATCCTCTCTAGTACAAACATGTTCGTATAATCTCATACTTGATCGTAGTGTATGTGTGAGAAAATCAAGCCATTAGTGCAAGGGAGTTTTTTTTTTTTAGACCTTTTAGACAGGATCTGGCTGCCCACAAACAGAGCTATCATGGATGAAGGGCCTCACTCAGACAGGTAAGAAATGAGTCGATGGTCACAATTAATGAAACCCAGAGCTCCTTTGTACAGCTGGGAGAACTTCACAGGACAACCATTGGTTTGACACTTCACCAATCAGGCCTTTATGGTAGAGTGGCCAGGCAGAAGCCACTCCTCAGGAGGGAACTACTGTGATAGTTCTGGAGTGACCCTGTCAGAATGTGGACCTGAAGTCACTGGAGCATCTCTGGTGAGATCTGAAAATGGCTGTGCACTGATGCTCCCCATCCAATCTGGTGGAGACCCGGAATTTTTGCTGCAAAGATTAATAGAAGAGACCTCCACGGGGAAGATGTGCCAAGCTTATGGTTTCAGAACAAACTTGAGGCTGTCATTGATTTAAAAAAAGCTTTAAAGAAGTACTGAGAGACTGATCTGAACACTGAAGAATGATACATGTCAGGCTTTAATTTTAAATCTACAAAGCTCTAAAATTAAAAAACAAAAATGCAGTGGGGAATTGTGTTTAAATGGAGGAGAAAACAAATGTGATGCAATGCAGAAAACTGGAGTGTCTGGAAGATAATGTCAACACTGCAAATACTAATTTATTGTATTGCAGCATAAGTTGGGAATCTGTAGTTGATAAATGGAGCTACTTATTGTATCTCAATATAACTGATTAGCATGATGAGGCAGGACGTCTGGGGTTGGAAAACCAAAAGAAACTTGAAAAATTGTTAGCTAAGTGTATCAACCAGTCTCTCAACATTGACATTACATAGTCCTTTGATCAGTTGTTATAAAATATTGATCATATGGCTTCATGATACAATTTCTTATATCAGCTTATCAGCAGTTTTGCCACTAATGTCACAGTGTTTGTCTGGGACTGTTTCAGGTTTGCTGCGCCAGTGAAATTCTGAGAAAAAAAAAAAGAAAGAAGAAAAAAAACTTTGTTTGCTTATAATATTAAATCATCCCATGATTAATATTCTGTTCACAGATATCCTCCTAGTCTGCACTTTTGCTGTGAACATCATCGGCTAAATAAATCATTGCTGAATTAGTGCTGTATATTGCCTAAAAACTTTGGGGGAGAGAAATACCTACTCTACTAGGCCACCTTCAGGCAGTGAAGGGGATGTTAAGGACAAAGAGAAAACCAATCACTTTTGGACATTGTGTCATATTGATTTATGGCCGCTATTATACAATCCTCTACCTATTCCGTACACCCAAGTACACAGACCTTTGTCATAGTATATGATGTGACACAGTGGGTGTCATTAGAGAGTATGAATATAGCCAACTTGGGGGAGATAAATAAATGTACTGCACAGAGAAACATTTCACTCTCGGCCTTGTTAAGTTATTGATCGATGCCCCACACAGTGTTCCAGCAGTCACTTTAATTTATCTAGAAAAAAGAAAAAGAAAAGAAAAAAAGCAGTTAAATACACAAAGATTTAGGTTTCTTTGAGTTTATGTTTTATCTTCTTGTGCTTAGAATAAGCAACCCTTACTGTAGGGGGTAACATACTTTCTGAGAGATGTTTACCTGCTTGGCCACAAGATGATAAGTGATGACAGGAAAGGGAGATGAAAGGGACGGGGAAAGGAAGAGGCTTAACAGAGGGAAAAAAGGGAAGACACTTAATGTAAGCGTCCATCAGCGTGGGGATGTTTGGGCAATGGCGGTTTCCATGGTGACAAAGCGAACGGCAAATAAAACCAAGAGAGACACATTTTGTGCTCTTTTTGGGGACCTGAGTTGGAAATTTGGTTTAACAAATACCTCTTCAAGTGTTTTATTGAGATATATTCACATTGTTCTGCTCACGGTCTGTTGGTGTGTGTTTGTGTGATCCCTTTGTGTGGGTTTATATGCATCAGGATGTAGGATATTACATTCACACCCTCACAGGCGGATATAAATAGTCAAGCCGGAATACAGGGGAAACTGAATAATAATTTGTTTCACTGGCAGCTATTCAAACTTACAGTCTGTCAAACTAGCGTTATGCAGAGCAAGCAGAACGCACCATCTCTGAGCAAATATTTGGTGTGCGGCACAATAAATTCAATCTGCAACTTATTTTTTTGCTTATACAGAGGAGATTTATTGTGGCGCAGATTGGAGATCATGACACAAATCACATCTCTTCATCTCATATCTGCATTTTCTTTGAGATCAGTGGCTGTTCTAGTACCTCTCATTTGTCATACAAATGAGTGAGTAAATGACTGTGCATGCTTAGTTTTGGTGCTGTATTACTCATCTGTGTCATAAGCACCTACTGTATGTGTGTATGTGAAAGGGTTATCTCTTCCTCATTCAAGTCATGTCACAGGCCAGACACTCCATTGTCAAGAGAGGCTTTCATCCTCTGACTTCAGATGTGCCTGTCATCCAGTCCAATTATACAGAGAGAAATAGGTATTGTTACACTCTGGGGATTGATTCAAGACAAAATAGAAAAGTAAAGAGAAGTCTACAGTCATCTACAGCCATGCACCGCTTGCTTGGAGTCACACGCACTCTTGCTCACACACACAGATTCAAAATCACAAGGACGAGCAGCTCCAATCTCTGAGTGATAACAAATCCTTACAAGGTAACACGGCCTCACTTGTGCCTGGAGTGGAAAGTGTCTGGCAGGTGGGTTACAGTAATTTGAAATGGTGAAAGATGGAGTGCTGCGCCTCCACCTCAGCCTCACTGTCGGGGTGATAGACCTTCTTTTTATGGAGATAACTGCAGGTTGATGGAGCAGCTGAGCAATACTGGGCTTAACTACGACTTCAACCTGCTGTCGAGAGCAGCTCAGAGCCACTCAAGCATCAGTCAACACCGCTGACACGAACAGTCTTGTCTCACCATTTTCTGCGTTTTCCTTTCTGCTCTTTTGGTCCCCCCCCCCCACTCCCCGTGGTCTCTCACGCCAAAACCAGAATGGATGTCAAAAACCACCACTTACCTCGGACCACTCATGGGGAACAACTCCGGTTTATGTAATATCATCCTGACACAGGAACCACATGATGCTGCACTGCCATGTTGGTCATTACTGTATTAAGCATTCAGGAACTGTGAAGAGCAGATGCAATAGTTGTGTTAATACTGGTTCTTAAAAAGTTTTCAGGGAGTCTTCAAGGCCTTCTTTAGCTGCTTTCTCAGGGTGCTGAATGACAAAGAGGTGAAACTGTGGCTGAGCTATGCTTGAAGGATTCATCACCTTTTCCATAATTTCATTAAATGTGTTTGTTTATACACAAGAGTTGTGACAGTTCAAGATGGCAGATGTCTCACTTTAGACAATCCCCTTATGTGTAGTCAACCCTGCATCTCAGCAGAGCCTCCAGTGTCCTTGCTCCTGAATCAGATTCACTGATGTGGAACTCAGCTGGCTGAGATGCTGGAGGGCATGGGGAGAAGGGATTTGCTCCTTGGTAAGTCTTTTCTTTCTGCAGATTCCTACTGGGCCAAAAGAAGAGATTTAACTCATACATACACCCTTTAGATGGGAACACACACACATACACACATCTACATTTCTGGGGACTTAGCGAAGCACTGACACAACGCATTTCTCTGTTCACCCCATGTAACATCAAAGACCAACAATTCAAAAATTCACCATTTTCATTTTCACCAAAGGCTGTTCAACAAATGATAAAAGGCAGTCTTGTGAATCTATAGTAGATTTATTGGTATGCATTAGAATCAGCTGTATTCAGTTTGTTGTTTGCAATCAGCAGACATCAACTGTTGCAAGCAGACAATATTTATCTGTTATGTCTTGGATGTGTTGCATTGAATTTTCCTATTGTTAAAGGTCTTTTGATACATCAGTCCCAAAGAACTTGTGCTTCATCAAAAATATTATGATGCAATGAAAAGCTAAAGTACTATTAAGTTGCTTTTGAAACAACTAAGGTGTATTTTGTTGTTTTATTGGCATCAAAGGGCAAAAAGAATCCACAATTTATATTTTGTTACCCCTTTTCACCCATTTTTCACTTTAATCATCATGCCTCTTATATACATAAAGAAGAACATAAAAAAACCCCTATGGGTTGCATCCATCAAAGGTTTGCATGTATAAAAACATGAGCAATCTCATTGCACACGCAGAAGAATGTGCAAACTGATCTGCTAACAGCGTGCCAAAAGTGGCCGCGTCTTTCAAACGTCCTAAATAGTGCACCCTGTCCATCTGCTGCAGTGAATATGCAATATGGGGCATTTACACACAGTTTTGTGTGTGTTGAGAGGAGAAAATGTAAATTTATTAATTTAGCGCTCCCAAAGTGTTTTATCAACCCTGAAGCAGATTTTGTGGCTGTTGTTTTGCGTATATATTTTAGTACGTCTGAAAAGCAGGTGCAAATGTCAGCTTTGCGCACGAAAGGCTTCAGTTTTTGAGAGGGACAATGTTGGACCTGCATAACTCTGATTCAAAATCATTTTTCATGAGTGGTGAAGGCTATGTAGTTTCACATTGTTGAATTCAATAAAAATCAATACATCGAATACCACTATTTAACAGAACCTTTGCAGCCGCTGTGGAGGTTAATGAGAAGTAAAGCTGGCATTAATTGTGTCTTTTTATTTGCCCTTTTTGCCAACGTCACAGAATCACCTGGCAGCGCAAGCCGCTGGAGCCATTGGTATTGTGCCAAAGAGTGCGCACTTCTTGAGTAATAGATGTCAGAGACCAACTTCAAGGCTGCAGACACTTTCATTTATTCATCATCTCCTGATCCACATCCTCATAAACTGGACACTTCTGAGTCTCTGCACAGACACCTGTTGTATTATCCAATATTTATATTAATCATACTTATTTTACATTATATTTTCTTTTCCCTCTGCTAATAATATCCCCATCTCCATAGGGTTTTATTTCCTTTTGTGCTGTTGTGTCTCGCAGTTTGCCACGTTGCAAACCTCGAAACATACAAACCCTCATTTATATAGGGGAGTTTCCAAGACGTTTGCACCCGCTGTCATCATAACCTTCAGTGTTCGTAAATACAGTAACACGCAAACTGTGGTTCAGCCCCTTGTGCAAAATCCTGGATTGCACAGGTAAATTACTACATGCAAATCTGGATCTTAGTAGATCCAGCCCTATGCAGATAAAAGCCCCCTCAAAAAAAAAAAAAAAAAAAGTCACATACTGTGATATTTCGCTTGACCACCTTTAGCTTTGATTCCAAAAGCATTCACTGCATTGCATTGTTTTGATAAGCTTCTGCGATGTCATAACATTTATTTCTATCCAGTGTTGCATCCATTTTTCACCAAGATCTTGTACTGATGATGGGAGAGTCCGAACACTGCACAAAGCCTTCTTCAGCACACCCCAAAGACTCTCCAGTCTTGACTCTGTGGTGGTCAATCCACACGTGAAAATGATGCCTCATGCTTCCTGAACCACTCTTTCACAATCTGAGCCTGATGATCCTGGTATTGTCATCTTGGAATATGGTCATGCCATCAGGAGAGATAGAATAATCTGCTCATCCAGTATATTCAGGTATCTCGAGCTGAACCTGGACCTGACCAACTGCAGCAACCCCAGACCATAGACCGCCCCCACAGGCTTGTACAGTAGGCACCAGGCCTCATGGCTTTCATGAAGAAATGTTCTTACTTTCACTATTAAACATAGTCTTGAGTTTTACTGTTGTTTTTCTTCAATTTGATTTCACCAAATGTTTAAGTGATTGATGACAATGATTTTTCAGAATATTTTTCTGACTACATCTCTTCCAGGAGGAAGATAGTGGTCCACTATCCTTTCAGTTTTTATTAATTTGCTTGACAGTTCTTGATCCAATTTTAGTAGTTTTGTTCAACATTAAAGGGACTAGAGGCAGTATTTAGAAAAAAAAGCAAACATGCATGTCCATTTTTTTAAATACAAATGGGTGATGAAGCGCTAAATACCAAAAAGAACGTTTCCACCCACGTTTCTCTCCGTTGCCTTGAACAGGCTGTGTGCTGCAAAATGCGCTGCAATTCGGTGGCTGAATTTCCCGCACTGCCCTGTGGACGTGACGTCAAATGACACTACATCCGCAGTTTTGATGCAGGAAGAAGGCGGTCGCGGTAAATTCAAACACTGTAAGCTATAGTTATGGATTCTTTTGCCGTCAGCAAACGATCCAGATCAACTGAAAGACACTAAAAAGTGTAACTACGAAGAAAAAGCGTAGTAAACGTGGCTGCAGTTACCTGAAGCGCCAGTCACGGCAGTTGCAAGTTTTGTTTCTTAATCTCTTAATCCTCCCTTTAATTGTTCAACATTGCATGCACAAAGCTTTCACAGGGTTGGGCAGGCTCTGGGCCAATCTGAATGGTGGGTGACCTTAAACCCACCAACCCACCTTGGCCCTAAAATGGCTCCGCACCAGATAGAAACACAGCATTTAATATGTTTTCAAGCTCATAAATCTATCGTAATGACTTTTTAAAAATAGTTAAACAATACTTTTTGATATTTGAAACTGATTAAAAGTATGCTGTATTACAGTTGTTAAAACTCCCAAAGTTACACAAAATATGTCTTTTGCAGATATGAATGTAGAAATATAAACAAATAAAATGATCAAAAACAGTAATCATAGCTAACTTTGGAAAGGTATTGACAGTATAAAACTTCAAGTATCAGATTATTTTTTAAATTAAAAATATGCTTAAGTGAAATTATAATCTTTTTGAAAAATGTGTTTTAAAATTATTTTTCTGTGAAATTATAACTACTTTAAAAAGATGATCATTATTATCATTTTTTTTTACAGTTGCAGGTTTTTCATCTTATATTACATGAGACTAGAGAATATTTCTCACTTTTTATCAACATTATTCTTTACTGTATTTAAAAAGTGGGCACAACTGGTAAATAACAGAAAAAAATCTGTCATACTACAGTTTTTTTCTTCTTTTTTTAAATCCAGGTGGCAACATTAAAAAAAAAACTTTCTTTTGACCAGGCAGTGTATATATCCCCTATGTTGCTACATTTGCTTTGGTCCTCACAAGGACTAGGGCTTTTAAATCAGAAAAGGTCCCAGTGAAGCAACAAAAATGGATAAAACACACAGCACACACATCTGTTTTCCTGCCATCAATCTCCCAACTCCACCCAGGTTGTTTTGAAAGTGATAAATACAGCCATTTAATGTCCATAATTAATAATTTATTACGCGCAGTGCACTACAGATTTAGATTAGGCAGTATTTTATCTAGGTGATAGTTTTACCTTCCAAGGTCATTCTGGATGTTTTTCATTATCCTTTTGGGATTAATATCACTACAGCAGTTCTGTGAGTTACCTTTTGTGACTGAATGGTAGTGTCTAGGAAAGAATAAAGCAAAAATACATGAGGTGTTGTTGGCTAATGAAGTCATCTGTTAGGACTGCCATATGGCTTCAGACGCAATATGTTCCTACAGTTGGTGAAAATTCAAATCGCAGAGGAATAAATATCTTTTTGAAAGGTGTTAAAAGGTGCAACCCCACACAGTAGAGAAAGCCTGCATTTTCCTCAGAAGATAAGGCATAAATTGGTTTCACTTTGTTTTGTTTGGTATGAAAAAAAAAAGAAAAACAACTGGCAGCCCCCACAATCAGCATGCCGCACAATGAGTAATCCATTAAAGATTCACATAAAAATAATCTGAGGAATCTACACCTACTATTGTTAGTATCCCTCTTGAAGTAACAATGTTTTCATCTTTGCTGAGCTCCTGCAAAGCTACCAGTCTAAAGTTAAACAGCTAACTGCTGATAGCCAATGAAAACAAAGCAGAAAAGACTTTCCCTGATGCAGAAAGCTGGTTTTGTGGACTTATTTTCCTTTTCTCCTTTTGTAGTGAATAAATGTAAGTGAACCAAGTTATCTCGCTGTCATCCCCCTCCTTTCTCCCTCCCTATGCCTGTCTTTCTCCTCTCTGTGTGTCTCTGAAATACACACATACTCTCTTGCACAAAGGAGGGAAAGTGTCACTATGGAAACAAGGAGGCGAGATTCTAAAAGCTACCTCTTGAGACGAGAGTTAAGACAACAAAAAGGAGTCCACTGTGTGAATGGCAAAAAGCGGCAATATACACAGCATCTATACTTCTCTCTTCTGTTCTGATGTTGTGCCGGCCGTCATCGAGCTGCCTGTCAACCCTTTACATTCATCCAGCTGTTTTGCCTTTACCAGACTGCAAACGTCTGAGTACTCACTTGTTAGCGCATTTGAATGAACTCTTTGTGAGTGTAATGCTGTGCCTGCAGATGAATGCATGTAGTTCTGTGGACAACTGTGCGCGTGTGTGGTTTGGGTGTAATATGCACCACACATTTCTTTAATAGGGCTAATCCATTTTAATCCCACCTGCCACAGTTACCTTACAATGATGAATGTAAGCCTAAATGAGTTCAGACGCAGAGAAATGCCCGTGGGAGACAGAGGAAGAGGCTGGGAGGTAGATTTAAGTCTCTATATGTGTGTGTTGGTCTTTGTTGGTGTGTTTGTGTGAATGTGTGTGTGTGAGCTTGTGTTTTCTGCAGTGGCTGAAATAGGTCCCCCCCCCCCCTCCCCCTGTTCTGTTGAAGGCTGTTTTCTGTGGGTCTACAGGGTCACTGCTGTCCTTAGTGATGTCTCCTTCAGCTGTAATCAGCACCATGGACAGCAACACCGATCTCCTCCGTTGCAAGCACCACAGCAGGCATTCATCTCAATACACTCAGAAGAGGCTCCCTGTGCTTTGCTCCTTTCCCTTTTCATTCCTGCTGATCTAAAAGAATTGGATAGGTGAAAGCAGGCTGCCCATTAGGCTTTGTGTGCTCCTTGATCTTTCACAGGAATGGAAAGGAGATGCAGGGGGAAAGAGGAAGAAGGGAAGGTAACTGTGAAGGATCTGCAGGCAACCACATCTATTAATAAAACCCTTACTGTAAAAGTCCTGGTGGATAAGTTTCCTCTGTGGTAAGAGATTCACATGTTTGGTTATAAGGGGAAAAATACAACACAAGTCCAGGTGGATATTAATAGTACAGCACTTGTGTGTGCAGAGCCAGTTCTTGTGTTTGTGTCATTCACCTGTGGTGGCTTCGAAAAATAGCAGCATTATTTGGAAGCAAAAAGGAGATTAAAAAAAAGAGAAAGGGAGGGAGCGATAGGAGGAGTATACTACTGTATGTAGTATGAGGCTGAGTGAGTGTGAGGGAGGGATAGGGAGAGTGAAACACACACACACACACACACACAGAGGGTGCAGATAGCGGGAGGGGAAAACCTCCTCTCTGAAAGGGATGATGTCAGTCTCTGCAGCTGAGCCCCGGTCCCTGACTCGACAGGGTGAAGACTCCCTCCTTCAGAAACCCACCGGCAGCACAGACAAATCCACAAAGAGGGGAAAGAGACAAGCAAACTGAGAGGGAGAGCCTGGTGAAATCCTTCAGGTACGTATGCCACATTATCACCCATCCATGAGTTCACTCATCAGTGTCTTTTGCTGCGTGCTGCCTGCTATTACGCTTTGAATTGCTGTCAGCAACTCAACTGTTTAAAGTATTATGTGTTCACAATGTGCCAAACCAAACCTTGGGAGTGTGTGTTCAGTGTACACTTCTACATCTCAGTCAGTGTGAATTTGTCTGGGTGTGCATGTTTTACCGGGGGTGCGGATAAAGGAAGACGGCTCACTTAATGATGGAACACATACACACATTGGCTGAAAGTTTTTAATGAAGAATAAAACTGCTGTATAAAGTCCTCTTGGGAGGAAAACATTTTCAATTATTCATATTTAAATCAGATACAGGGACCCCAGAGCAGAGGGCATGTCAGAGAGATTAGACTGTGGGGATTTGTTGGAAAGATGAAACATCTACATGAAAAGAAAAAAGAAACGAAAAGCTTTTTTGTCTGTTGCATCATTGGAGAGCTCTTCTTCTGTCTGCAAAAGGGATTTACTGGGTTAAAGCTCTGCTTTCTGGGATACTGGTCAGACAGGTGACATCGCTGTGGTGAGTCATCCTGTAACATCTGTTACTGACACCTCTGTTTCCCACTTTAGAGCACAGGTTTGTATATAAAAAGAATAATGTTAAAGCTAAAACCTGCAAAGTTCAGACAGCCTACAGCATATGTTGTTTATTTTACAATGAAAATCAAGGTTCTCCTGCTGAGATTAGTTATGAATGTAACAGGTCACATTCAACACGCAGCAACAAGACATGACATTGACAAAGGATAAAATGGGTCTTTGTGTTGGAGAATATTGCACAGCCAGTATCCTGTGTGTGTTTGTGTGTGCATCATTGTCTCTCTCTGTCTAATGAACTCCTTGGCCATCAGAAGGGGGGGGGGGGGGGGGGTAAAAAAAAAAAAAAAGCAGGTCACAGGCACATTTCACCAGCAAACATCCATTTACACACTCAGGCTGTTGGCATGTCACTCAATTAGTCACAGCGTGGATTACACTCCATGAGGGGCTCGAGGAGAGAATCACAGTGGAAATCCAATTTTGTGCCACATCAAATGTCAGGGTAGATCCTTCAGATTCTCAGTGATAACCACAGAGACAGTGGGAGGGGAAGCTGATGGAGCACACTGTGGAAGTGGAGGAGGGGAGAGGATGAAGGTAGAAGAAATAAAGGGAGGTGGAAGAGTGGAAAGCAAACCCTACTGGCCATACAGGTCATTTTCTGTCGATCTATGCTCAATACTGCAAAACTAGTTCTACTAACCTGCTGTTGTTGAACAAAATTTACTTAAAGCAGGAAAAAACATACATATCAAGCTTTTTTGATAGCTTATGTAATAAAATTTAGCAGTTAGAGAAATGAAAATGTGTGCGTGTAGCAAACTTGTTAAAATGAGTTGTGTTTCTTCTGTGAGGCCAGCAGCTCTGGACGCACCTGCTGCTGGGTGCAGTGTTGTACTCACTGCAGACACACCAACAGGCTTTCATTTGTTTGCATAGCCCCTGCAGAGCAACCCCATTTATTTCTGTAAACCTGGAACATCAAACAGGTACTTTTAGCTATTGTGTACAGCCTGTTCCCTCTCTGGTGCTGACTGGAATGACAAATGGTTGAGCAGATAAAGGCTCCTTTGGCAGTAAGAGACCACAACTTCCTGGTGAGAGGCCATTAATTTGGGAATCCAAAGCGTGCTTGGCATTGCTTTAATGTTTTGTCTTCCCATATTACCATTTCTCCACAGTGATAAATTCTCTATCTGCTTATTTGCTCGGTAATTCATTTGATGTTGCTGCTGCCCTTTGACTAACATTTCAGGTTACAGTCTTGTGGGAGTCCCCTGTAAAATTTACTCCTATTTGAAGGTTTTAAGGCGAGATGCTACAGGCAAAAACATTGATTTTTTTCTTCTTTTTTTTTTTTTTGCACTTGTCAATTTTCTTTCTTTTAAATTGTGGACTGTTTTGTTTCCATTACATGTCTCCTTCAGACTGAAGAAAGAAAGCATCCACAATAAAATTGTTCATTTTATAAACTTTGTTGTTTGAAAGCACGCAATAATTTGATTGGGCTTAGATTGGCATCGATATTTTCTTTCTTTTTCCTCTTTGATCACGCTAGGGAAACATGTTTATACTGAATTATTCATTTATATTCTCACCATTGCACACAAATGATTTCAGATACCATCCTAGTGGAAAGTCATCACGATTTTCCCCCTTGTGTGTGCTGAAAGAGATGCTCAGTCATTTCTTTCATTTCGTGCAACAAATACCTCCCCATCCCTCCATCTATTTATCTCTCTGTGATGGCCGAAACCTCACATTCCCAAGAGAGGCGACCTGAGCGGCCCCTCAGCCTGTGTGTCATTACCGCTGACCACCAGCCCATCTCTATCTGCCCCTGATCTCATGACCTCCCTGAGAGGCAGCCAGCATCGTGCTCCAGAGCGAGGCGAGAGGAGGGAGCAAAGGGGAGATAGCAGGATAGAAAGTGAAGAGATGGAAAGAGGACTGAGAAAGAGGAAGGTGCAGGGGGGAGCAAGGGGATGATGTGTGAAAAAACGGAGGAGAATTTAGAGGAAAGCAGGTGAATGACTGAGATAAAGAATGGAAGAGGAAAATAAGGAGATGCAGAGGCAAAAAAAAGGGAAAGGGGGAGAGATGCTGAAATGGAAATTGATGGTGAGGTGAGAAGAAAAGCGAGAGAGAAGGAAGAGCAGGGAAATGAGGGTGGCGGCTGAGGAAAATAGATGGAGAAAAGAAGGAGAGAAATCAGATGAGGCAGGGAGGGAGACTAAGAAATGCAGGGAGAGGGAGAGAGGAGATGCTATTTCAAGACCATACTTACTGATAATGTCACTCTACTTCAAAGTGCAAAGCGTTCCTGTCATGCTCCTGCATAACTGTGCCCCTGGAGAATTTCCTCATAGATCAGATGATAAAAGGATGGCTGACAGTGGGGTGCGTGGGGCTCCTACTCACTCTGCGTGACACATTCTGGGCTAAATTTTGACAAAATACACTGAGGTCTCTACTTTAATTCTGTCTTAATCAACTACAGCTCCTGACCGGTGGCCCTGGGGGGAAAATCTCTGGCACAGAGAGACCGAGAGCACTACAAGGTTCAGGTAAAGTCAAGGTGCATTTAAGGATATCAGCTTCACATTTTTCTTTAAATTAATAATACACATTGAAACCAGTGAACAGATATGAGGGTAAAAATATGTAGCAAACCTTTAAAACCAGAAAGAGCACAGGTCACTGTTATTCACCTTTTATTATAATTGCTCAGTTTGACATGTTAATCACAGGCATTTAACTTTCATGTCTCAATAGCTTTGACGTCACTAAAGTCATCAATCATGCAGCTCTGAGGCACCATGCTCAGGAATGAGCCCTGTACCTGCCAACATCCCTGCAGTGTACTGAATTTAATCTCAGTTTGCATGGAGAGGGAACAGAAGCTAGATTTAATTTGGACAAGGAAACTGGCAACAAGGAGCAGCCGCAGATATTATTGACACTTAACAATAGAGATTATGAGATTAAACTTCTTTCAATATTTCTCTATATTTAAATGACTCATTTGTGTAAATAAACTGATGCAAATGATCACCTCCAGCAAATCTTGTGTAATTCATGCTAGAACCACATCAACATTTGTTTACAGCAGCACATACTCACAGATGGCTGTCCCTCCTCCACTCTGACCTTTTTCTTTGTACTGGGAGGGGATTCATAAATTGGTTAAAATGATGAGAAGGAATTCCCAAAAGACTAAAAGAGTTTAGAGTTTTCATGATTCACTTTGATAACGTGTCAACTGAAATCAGCCGAGTCAGTGAGGTACCTTAAGTAATCAGTGAATGCTCTGTAAATCATTTCCAACAATGCAATGCCAATCAAACCCTCTCTCACAGACACCTGCGGATTTCACGAGTCATGTGTCAGCTTTGTCACTGCAAAAGCAAACTCGAACTGCTCTGATTAGCTGCACGCTATCATGATAAATATCAGCACCCTTGCTTTGAGAAAAGGTCTTATTTGAAGATGAAACGATGATCCATCACTGGACTAATGCTATTTTTAACTGCAAGTGAAAATATGTTTAATTAAAAATGTGTTTTCAGATTGGCTGGCATGTGAGATGGGTTTGCAAAACATCTCAACTGGTTATCTAGTTACACTTTAACGACTTATATCTAAAAACGCCAAAATAGTATTTTTTTAAACCACAAAAAATTCATTCCTTGCATTATTTTTTCTACATAAAACACATTTAACACATTTTTATCAGTGCTACATGAATAGCATCAAATTCAAATATAGTCACGTAAAAGATCTAAAGGTCAGAAATGTGTTGCAGCTGAAATACATGACTTTTATCAAAGATGTGTGCATTTTAAAATGCTTCTCAAGCATCAGAAAGATCATAAAATTAGCAGAAAATAAGATATCTTTTTTTATTTCTTATGTTGACCCAAAATCCTCTTGACAGCAATCTGTTTCAAGAAAACTGAGTGCGAATTTTTATCTTTAGTTCATGACTTCAACTGGACTGTAACAAAGGTCAAGATGTAACACACCTGCCAACAAACCAGCCAGACTTTCAATTTTATCCTGCAGGAGAGAAATTGATACAGCGTGAGGTCTGTAATTCCCCAGTTAGGCTTGCTTTGTTTTCTGTTGTCACTAAGTCCAAAAATATGGTGTTTGTGGGTGCTGCCAAGCCAGTATTCCCTCTAAATTAATTAGAGGAGTTATTTCAACAACACTGTGCTGTGTTTCCTCCACACTCCCTCTGAATCAACATGCAGACTGATGGCTATGTTTACAGAAAACAGCAGTGTGTTTGTAACACAAGTGAGAGCCACGGTTTTGAGATATAGTAACTGCATTTCTATGGGTATAAAACTGTTTGGATGATTGCATATCAGCATATATCATGTAGAAAAAGTCTAAATCCGTCAGTTCACTTCAAGTTATGCATTAGATTTTATTACCCAGAGCTAAATGTTTGAGCTTCGGTCCTTGTTAAAGAAAATAACCTGTCTGTCTTCTCTTCTTTCTGCCCCTTTTCTCAGGTCTCGTGGTAATTCAGAGGAAGATGTGAAAACACTACTCCCCTTTGTCTTCCCTGAGTGTTTCTACATGTACGCCACAGTGTAATATGGCTTTTTATTCCTATGTGATGATGAAAAATGTTCATGTAGGAATAGAAGCCATTTTACATGTGGTGAGAGAGCAACATGACAGAAGCATGACACAAGTGAGAGCTCCTGGCCGCCTGCTCAACTGTGCTCGTGTAGACAGACATATGGTTGTATGAATGTATCTGTCTTCTGTTAAATGTTTCCCTGTAGTAAAGGTACATTTATGCTCATCTTTCAGATGATGAGTGAGCTCATTGAAGTGCTCATCTGAGAGGGAAAAAAATGAAGTCAGACCTTGTTGTGTGTGCACCTGTTTTTGCCTCCAGGCACAAGCAGCTTCCACTGCTTCCACTGTTTGATGCATGTGGTGACAGATGCAGTCCACAGGGAAGCGGGAACATTTGCAAAACATTCCATGAACAAAGGAAGAAAAGAGCGAAGGGAGACCAATACAGATCTTTAATGACCAACTGTAAAACAGGCACTTAGTGAACCACTTTACAACTTGCAAGAGGTGCTGCATTTCCCTTTCTTTTCAATCTGATTCATTTTGCACATTATTAAAATAAAACTTTGACATGAAGCATTACACCAAAACAATAATCTACCTACAATATAATACAATATAAGATACATACAGTATAAACAAGATAAAGCACCTTTGTTGTCCTAGTAAATACTATTAATAATTAAACATTTGGAGTTACAGACACAGATGAATGAGTTTTTAATTTGTGTGTGGTATTATCAGTGCATGGGGAGAACTCCAAATACAGGTTTTGGGACTGTGATGTCCTTGCGTGCACCTGAGTTTATACAACTGAAGCTTTCCTAATTATGAGTTCTATCAGCCTACATATGACTTGGATGGTTTGCACAGTATATTCAATAAAGTACAGAGAACCAGTAAAAACAGTTGGATGAATGTACTGTATGTACTGTAACTGCTACAGATCTCATGTTCCCTTCTGAGGACATTAGCATTCACATTACAATTCAACACAATGTAGCACCAGGTAATGTCTATAGAAAAAGGCTATTAATGATGAATGTCAATGCAGTACAGTAAAGTGAATACGTTGGAAGCATGTATGAAAGGTGCACAGACAATAGTCCAAGTCAGTTATGACATCATTTTGGTCCTTTTGGAGAAACACTGAAAGAATCATGTAATGAAGGGAAAATGAATATGCATGTCTTAAAGGAACATACGTTACTGTGTTTTCAAGTATTCTTTTTTTCTCTCCTTTAGGTTTATGAAATATAATCTCTCAAAAGTTCAATGATTTCCCCAAAAACATATTCCTTTTTGACCCAAAGTTCATATCTGCCATTCGCCCTCACATTTGTGTAATAAAAACACATGTACAAAGAAGACATAAAGTGACTATGTAATTATTTAAAGATAGCGTTTCACAGAAAAGAGCTGTGCAATCTCATTCACCATAATAAATTGTCTTAAACATTTATAACTGTGAAAATGTACAGTCTCTTATTCACAGATCCCTTTCACCCCCCTCAGTTAATAGATTCTGATGTGTCCTTCCTCAAAGGAATCTTAAAGCTAGTGAGTTTTTGGCCAAACAGCTGACTTAGAAGATTGTTCTGGGACTCTGCTGTCCGGTAGGAGTGACTGTCCATTGACCTGACCCCCATCTTTGGCCTTGGTTTATTCAAATAATTGTTCATAGGAACTGAAGACACTTTAGATACAGAAGGATGCAGAGATCTCCCCAGAAGTCCCTTTCTGTTTTTATAATCCCCGTTCTGAGAGGTAACGATTTCAGTTTTCTTTTGGGCACAGCTGTCAAGCAAACTTCTTTTTGTCTGCAAGCTCAAGTTTACAGTCTTGCACTTGGAGACAATTTTGTTGCTGACGACGTCATCCCTTACAGAGGACAGCACAGGATACTCAGTGGCTCCATCTGACTTCCTTTGCAGAGAGGTATTTGCACACTTGCTCGGGCGGAATTTCTTTTTGGCTTTGGAATCAACACCAAAGTTCTCTTGCGTGGCTGGAGAGGAAACCCGCTGCAGAATGTGTGGGGATTTCATGTCTTTTCTCTTCTTCTGTGGTTTCACAGAGTCCTTGTCCTCATTTGAGGCCGAAGTGTTAAGGGAAACCCTTGAGTGGGGGACTGGAGCGGATTCTGTACCCTTTGCGCTGGTAGTTGTCGTTGTGCAGTTTTTGGTGTTTTCAGTTGTTGTTGCTGGGGAAACATTATCTTTAATCTGACTGCTACTTTCCAGCTCAGCACCATGAGATAATACCTGCCGCATGCTGCCATTAACAGACAACGTGCGATGCCACTGCTCGCCATCTCTTGGCTGGTTCATCTCATCTGCAGTTAACTCGTGCTTTGCACTCTCAGGTGTCTCTGAGAGGATTTGATTTTCTCTTAAGCTGACAAAAGAGTTCTCACTAGCTGGAGGCGAATCCGTTTTCCCTTCAGTTTCAGTAGTGTCACCTTCCTTTGCTTTAAATACCTCCTTTTCTACACCACTTCTCTCTTTAGGTGCTGCCCATGAGGTCGACTCCTCTCTTATACAGACTGATTCATTCTCCTCCTTCACATCACATTCTTCAGGAGCTGTTTTTCCGTCACCCTCCTTATCAAGATTAGGTGAGGGAGTCAGGTCAGTTTCCTCTTCCTTTGGTGTAACAGATGCTGATGAGCTCAAATTAATACATTTCTCCAATTCTACAAGTAGTTCAGAGTAGTCCTCAGCAATGTCCTCAGTCTTCACATTTGTATTGTTTGTGTCACTGTGGTATTCATTTGAGATAGTCTGTGTGGAGTCGTCGGCTGTGGACACAGAGGGTTTTGAAGACTGCGTGTCAGCGCTCTGATTTAAGTGTAGAGAGCTGACACTGGCAATGCCGCTGTCTGAGCTATTTTCTGGCAGACTGTCAGACAGAATTCTCCTTTTCTTACTTGCAGGTGAATCACATTCATTTTCTTTGGACGCAGATACTTTGACAGGTCTAAGAACACCTCGGAACTTGAAAATTTTGTTCCCCCCTGACAGGTGCTTCTCCATGTGACGATCAAACTGCTCTTTCTTAGAGAAGGTGTAGTTACAGGTGCTGCAGATGAAGGACTTTTTAATCACATGCATGACATCAGCACACAGCTCGCAGGTGTAAAGGGTGGTGTGCTTTGAATCCAGCTCATCCACCTCCTCATGAGTTCTCTTCAGATGCTCTTTGAGGTCCTGAGCCTCCTGATATGAGACAGGGCATTTGTGGCACAGGAAAATCTTCTCTAAATTGTGCACCACTAAATGTCTCTGAAGTTTAAATGGTTTGGGGAACTGTTTCCCGCAGTGGTGGCAGTCTCTTGAGGGATCTTTGCAGTTGGGATGCATCTCTATACTTTTGGGTGCCTCTGTTTTGTGCAGGACCTCGAGTGGGGTTAGTGTGTTCTGCTTCCCACTTGCTCCGCTGCTGCTTTTAGTTTTGTGCAGCTTTGGCTCAGCACCTTCTGAGGTTTTCCCTTCTGCTGCAGTGACGTCTGCAGCTGCCACTTTTTCCTGTTCTTTGGTAGTTTTGCTGGACTCTCTGCTGGCTTTGGTGGAGCGGTGCTGCATGATTGAGGAGAGAAAGTTCTTCACCGCTGTCTCTTGCATGAAGCAGCCTGAAATGCCCAACATGGAGCCTTGAGTCTGACCTCTCCGGGCAAACTGAGTGGCGTGCTCTCGCAAGTGTTCGTTGTACATCCACACATCTGAAATCTCCTTCAGGCACATTCCACAGGTCCAGATACCCGTCTTGTTCTTGGCATGTTTCTCCCTCAGGTGGTCTCTCAGTTGCTCCCTGGAACTGAATTTGCGCTGGACACACATGTAACAGGTTGGGGGTGGAGAAGGGTTGTGGGAGAGTTTGTGAAAGTTCAGCTCACCCAGCGTGAGGAACCAAGTGAAACACACTTTGCATTTGTACTGCTTGTCTTTGACCTTTATTCCCCCATCTTGTCGTTTCCTGCCTCGCCGCTCTGTGACTTTCTTTGACTTGTCATCGTCTCTGCTCTCCAGATCTGCACCCTCAAGGGGCGGGGCCACTGAGATGTCTTTATCCAAATCAAAGAACTGAATCTCTGGGAGCTGAAAAGTGGTGTTGATGTTTTGAATGTCGATGCTGTGGAAGGTTTGGACTCCTTCTGCACCACGTGGCTCAACGTTGTATGTAGCAGCCGGTGAAGGCAGAGGGCAGGGCACAGGTGGCACTTCTGGTTGACAAATGTTAGATTCAGAAGTCACTGTTGAGCAGGCATCAAATTCATTGAGGTCGTTGGGCCCAATCCACTCTGTTGTAGATTTTTCAGCACTGCTCTCCAGTGGATTTAAAGGATTGTTGGTAAGCTCTCTGATAACCTCATGAACATCCTCCTGCTCACTTTGCTTAATCTCTGTCAATGGTTCACCATCAGCTTTTAAAGTGCTGTTGTGGCACATGTTCAACATGATGGCGTCGTCAAGGGAAATGGTCTCATATTCACAGTGGTTCGTTTGATTGTCACTGAATGTCTGCTCACCTTGAGCCTCCGTGTACTTATCTTTACTTTGGATGCAAGTTTCAGGAGGAATGTAGTCTGTGGTCACATCCGAATGAGGGGATAATTTCTGTCTTTTATTTCTCTTGCTATACACCCTGGGGCACTTTTTCCTTTTGGCCTCCTCATCTCTGGGGAACAGCTGTGAGAAGGTGGTGTCATCATCGAGTAGGGCCCTCAGCTCAGGGCTGATGCTAGGTGGACTGAGAGGGCAGGAATTCAAACCGGTGAGAGGATGTGGATTATCTGCAGGGCTCCTGTTTTTCTCACATTTTATTTCTGATGACACTTTTCTGAGAATCTCCTGGGCAAGGTTGTCCTCTGATCCCTTCAGTTCACACATCTCCCTCACAGTGCACAGTGTCTTTCTGGACTCATCACATTCGCTCATGATCTCCTTCTCAACAGACACACTGTCCACATTATTGTCTACACACACGTCCAAATTTGCCATCTTTGCCACACTTGCACATGTCATCACTTCGGTGCCTGCAATCTGATTTAGCTCCACAGTTTCCTTGCATACATTTGATTCTTTTGTAGGAGATGCATCCGTGTTGTTTAAAGCAGAGTCTGAAGTACCGTGGTTAGGGAATTCCTCTGTTCCAGTAACAGTTCTGTCATTGATTTTTACCTCAGGGGATTTGTGCTGCTCTTGTAGTGCAGTGCTTTTAAATTCAGGAGTTATAGCTTGAAGTATGTCTGTTTTTAATATATTCAGCAGCTCATCAGAGAAAGGGTCAGGATTTAGCCCGCTGTTCTTGTTCTTTCTAGCTTTGTTGTTCTTCTTTGTCTTTACTGGCGGCTGAGGGTTTTGATGGCCTATCTCATCTACTGCCACTGCACTCGTTTCAGTTGCCGTTTCCTCCAGGACTGACTCGGTCCCTGATGTTTTCAATATGAGAGAGCTACTTATCTCAGGCAACCCATCTATTTTTGTAGGGAGACAAGCCTGTGAATCATCTTTATGTTTTTTTCTCTGTAGTTTGTGATGCTTCATAAACAAGCATAGTCCCCTGATGGCTTGATGTTGTGCTTTGTGGGCCAGTGTGTTTCTCAGCTCTGACCAGATGCTTCATGGCCTTGTGTCTCTTTAAGCCTGGCACAGTTCTAAAACACATTAAGCATATCTCACAAAGCACTTTACCCGGCTGAGTGTTGCTTTGTGTCTTTTTGTGCGTTGCTTCTTTGTTGGTCTGGTGATTTGTTAAACACTGGCCAAGCTCTATTGTTGGTAGCTTCTCTGTTGGTTTTGGAGGAAGGGCCATTTGCTCATTTTCACAGATGATGAGTGGTTGCGGAGTGGGTGAGCCATCTGAAAAGTCTTTTTTGAGAAGAACACTCTCTTCAGCAGAGGCCTCATGAGAATCTAACTTCTTAGTTTCAGCTTTGCTCGTAAGGTCAGCATGTACATGCAAATGCTTGACGGGTTCAGTTGGATCATGGAAAACCTCCAAGCTTTTCTTTACATTCTCAGATAAGGAATCTGTTCCTTTGACTTCAGATGGGAGGTCAAGAGCAAAACATGTGAACTTCATACTCTGCTGTAGGACCAGTGGTTCAGCTAATGGATCTAGTTTAGCTGTAGGGTCTGAGTCGAGTGGTACTGTTGTAGCTGTCTTGGTTTGGTTAAAAATCAGTGCAGGGTTGACACTTAGGTCACAGGAGCCATAGTCATCTCTGGGTCTCTGCTTGGTGTCTAGATTCTCCTCAGGTTTACTGGCAGGTGATATTGGTATGTAGTCGTATTGATTCAGCTGTGGAGGTTCATCTGTGATGCCGTTGTAATTCAGAGGGCTGAGCTTTAAACCATACATCAGGTCACTTTTTTCAAGGCTTCCTGTCACCTCTGGTGGTTCAGCTGTGTTGTTCACAGGAAGTGGAGAGGGAATGGCAGTTTCAGAGCTGGGAATTTTACATTCCATGATTCTCAAATCCAACTGAGGCGTACTTATCAGAGAATAGTCCATGTCGGTCGTTTTTAATACCTCACCGTTTACAGCCTCTTTCATATTTTGGCTGTCATCTTTGATTATGGGAGATTTTGCGTGAACTGAGTCTTGATCAGTAGATTTATTATTGCATTTATTTTCGGACTTGCACGATTCCTCTTGTGTTGCAAATTTCTGCATTGCTTTTTGATGAGACAATAACAGAGGACTAATTGGTGCAGCAGAGTCTGAAAAGATGCAGTGACGTTCTTCTGCCTCCTCTCTGCATGGGGAGTTTTGCTCACTTGCCATGAAATCAGCAGGAAGATGCTCTTTAATGTCCTGAACATTCAAAATCTCTTCTTGTTTCTGAGAAGGCTCAAAGACAAGACCCACCTCAGTTTCTAATGAGTCATTAAATGGAGTCATTTTGCAGGGATCTCTGTTAATGATGCCATCAGACTGTGACAGGATCAACAGATTGCTTTGTCCCTCTGTAGATTGGATGTCATGGAGGGGTGAGCAGCAGCTTTCTGTGTTGGTTTCCAGCAATATTGGACTGCAGGGCTTGTCTGTGGTGACTATCTGTATTGAAAGATTTGTTTCACTGTATGCATTTGCAGGACTGGAGCTTTTAGATGAGGAAAGTGGAGTTAAAGGATCTTGCTTTGATGTTTCAACAGTTATTTCCTCGGCTACATTTTCGGAACATTGCGTTGCCAGTTCACCAGGATGTGAACAATCGTCATGCTCGTCAGCAGATTGCTTTTCCAATGCTGTTTTCATTACATCTGCCGTTTTCTCGCCAATATCTCGGCAGGGGTCAGCAGGAGCTGGTGATAAAGGACCATTCTCGGATTGGTGAGTGATTTTCTTCACTGCCTCTGCTTCCTCACAGCCATCTGTAGGTGAATATTCTCTGCTGTCACTATTGTTTTTAATCAGATCGTGCTCATAGTTTTGTGCATTACTGTTCCTGCAGGACTTCTCAACCTCGTGTAGATCATGTGTCACAACACTTGGGCTGCAAGTAGCCTCAGTCAAATGACCATTCGCAGTGATTTCCTCCTCTGATGTGACTTTTGTCTCTGCCATGTAATCCCTGTTCTCTGTGGGCTCTCTTGGCTGTGATGAAATTGGCTTCTTGCTGCTGACTGAAGGGTCAGTCTTCTTGGAGAGAGAAGACTGTGACTCATTGAGAATGAATTCAATTTCATCCTTCGGCTCATTGATATTTGGAAGTGATGAAATATTCTCCTTTCCGGTAATTGCTTCCTTTTCACAGTGATCTTCCCTCTCAGCTGCATCAGGGGCCTGACATTCACTTTCTTCATGTTGTTTACTTGCGAGAGCGTTGGCATTTGGCGTTTTCTGTGCTGATATAATAGGTTCTTTTTTGAATATAGAGTCTGAAATCACCTCCAAACTTCTCATGAGATTTTCTGTGTATCTTCTCTGTTCTAAAATCTCCTCCTTTGTTTCTGCTGGAGTCTCCTTTTCAGAACTTCTCTTTTCTGATTTTTGGTCAGGCTGGAGTTGCTGGTGCTCCAGTGGCTCATTGTGAAGAGTGCGGGGGCTGTGATGCTCACCCATTAGCTCAAACTGAAATGCACTGGGCCATGGGAGGGCTGGTTGAGAGAAAGGCTCTGAAGGCATACTTGAAACCGACGTATCGATTGTTTGCTCTGAGCACTTCCTGTTCAAGCCATTGGCTTGACTATCAGACTCATCACCCAGCCGTAAAGGTGAAAATTTACTCATTTGCAGCTCTTTGGGAACATCCTGAGCCAATAGTGGTGGTTTTTCCAACTTAGTTGTCTGCAGCTGGTTTTCAAGCTCATTTACTATTCTCTTTATCTCAAGCTCATCCTCTGATGCACAGCTGTTGAGATTTGCGCTGTAGTCAATTATTTTCTCTGGCAGAGACAAAGGAACGTGATCATAATCTGGCTTCTTTTCATTTGATTTTTCTGAGTTGCCTTTGTACTGAGATATCTCATCTGGTAGCACAGGACTAACAATGAGGTTCCAGTCTCTTTGTTCCAGAAAGGGAGAGAAAGAAGAAGCAAACTCCTCCTTTTTGTCAGCTGTGCTCTCCATTGAAGGAAAACCTTCTTTCTGAATGGGCATCTCAGAGTAAAGCCCGCTATCAAATCCAGTAAGATCCCCAAACATCGATGAGGTGTCAAATGAAAGTGGGGATTTCATGAGCCCTTGCTCCTGATCCAGAGGGTAGGGCATGAGATGGAGCGCATCCTTTTGGCTTTCTGGTGGGGACAGGCACACCTCATCCATCAAAGATGTGCAAAGAGGTGCAGACTTGTGTGTGTCTAGGTCATTGACTAAAGCAATAGTCTCTTTTCCCATGCAGACATTATCACTCTGCTTCTCCAATGTGCTGGTGCCTGATAGCTCTGGCTGTGTGGCTCGGGGCACCTCTCCATTTTTGTCCTTTGTGTTTCTGTCAGTATTAAAATCCATGTCGCTGGTGATGGTGCGAGAATGTGAATCAAACATAAGTGTCTTGTTCTCCGTGCTGCTGCTCTGTGTTGGTTCTTCTTTGGTGCCCAGATTGTCTGTTCTCTGTAGGGTGTTTCTGTCTGAACATCCAACTGAGCCTGCTTCCTTTTTATGAGATGCAAGTTTCTCTCTTGATTTTGTATGAGAGCTTCCTCTTTTCTCAAAGTTCTTCAGTGGGTCTCTTGCTTTTTGTGGGGATGACACTGAATCAGCAACTTCTGGATTTGCATTATACTTCTTTGTATCCTCTGAAATGTCTTTGTTGTTGTCACAATGAATGGCTTTGTCTGTATTATACTTCTTAATGGATTTAGTGAATGTCAGTGCTAATGTGCTGGACTCTTTAAACACCTTCTGTGGGGAGGACCTATCATGGGTTTTCTGCTCTGGAGACTCTTTCTTTTTGTCTGTCTTCTTCTCACTGTCAGAATCAGTGCGGTCAGTGCTTTTGGGGCTGTTGATGCTATCGCTTGAAACGCTCACAGATGTGCTGAGGTCGCTGCTCGTGGATGACCTGCTCCCTCTCCTCCTGAGTCTTTGGTGAGAACCGTGTTTCTCGGGGGACAGAGACAACTCACTTTTCTTCACCTCGAAACACTCCTTGGATTCATGCCTCCACGCTGCCTGATCCCTCTCACTCCTTGCTCGCCATTTGCATTCTTTAGTGTATGTGTATTTACAGCGACTACTTTGATTCAGTCGGCCTTGGCTTGCTATCTTTACAGGCTCACATTCATCATCTGAATCTGAGACATAGTCGTATTCTCCAAATGCAGGGTTCTGCACGGTGGGAGTGAGTCTTTCCATCACCAAGGAAAACTGAAGGTTTTTGGTACCTTTAACATGGAGCTTGTGGAGTTTATTTTTCTGTTGAACTATTTTGTGAATAAGTTCTTTGCTCCAGGTTCCCCCTCCAGTGCTTTTCCTCTTGCTTTCTTTAGCTGCTGCTCTTGAGGTTGGAGATGTGGAGGCCTGTGAGTGTGCTGACCCTCGAAGTGCAGCGTTGTCCTGAAAGCTTTTCACGCCACAACGCTCAGAAAACTTCCTGGATAAGAGAAACCTTTGTGTGCTCGTGTTTTCCTCCTCACTCTTACACAGCTTTCTTGCCTCTTTCACTTTGCTCTCTTGCTCCCACGTCTTCTCCCTTGAGGCAAGTCTTGAATTTTTATGAGAGACTTCTTTTTTAATGTTAATTTTCTCATCTTGTTCCAGATTCATAGATGCTTTCTCATGGCTCTCAACATCAGAGTCATAAAAAGACTTTCCCTGTGTGAAAGATGTGTCATCGACGGCTTGTTTATTCTTGCTCTCAAAAATCAGGGATTCTTTTGTTTTCAGACTTTGTTTGTTTGATGATGTTTTGACAGTGGTGAGGTCATCGTCAACAAATGCATCAATAAAGCTGCTGTCTATCTCTGCATTGTCTGACTGATATCCCAGACCATTCAAAGCTTCTGTGATTAAGCTGTCTAATTTGGCATCCTCCATTTCCAGCTCTGGGAGAGGGACAGGGAGATTACCTGAACCAGAAAACAAGTTGAGTTTCAGTGGATCATCTTTATTGTCTCCTTTTGTTTCGCTGTCAGACATCAATTCTCCATTCTTATTGAGGCCCAATAAAGAGAGGTGAAGATCAGATGGACATCTTGACAGAGAAACATTCGACACTGCAGAGACTGCTTTGCCTGGCTCTGCATGGAATTTCCTGTTGTCCTCCATCTTTGAAATGTCTTTGAGGTCATTTTGTGCAAATGCTTGCTGGGCGCAGTATTGTTTGTGACTTAAAAAAGAAGCCAGGTTGTTGAAATTCTGATCACATTGTTTGCATGTCAGAAGCACATCTAACTGATCAAGATTTGCTGTTGCTAATGAGCTGGCTAACAGCTGATGTGCAGAGTATGGTGGTGGAGGCTGGTGATGCTCCACCCCAAAACTATCCATATAACCTTTGTTTCCATCCATAGTCGTCTTTGGAGGCGTGCTGTTTTGCAGGTAGCTCATCATGTCGTCTTTGGCTCTGTCTGGTGCGTAGGGGAGGGTTCGTGGAGCATCAGGATGAAACTGATGTGGGTGCGTGCTCAGGTGATCTGAGGGGAGCTGGGTTTTACTTTGGGGCTGGTGATAGAAAGGATGAGGGGGAGCGGATTTTGATATCTGACTGTCCTCTGAGCTGATGTTAACTGGGCTGGTGGATGCTGGGGAGAGGGAGGAGCAAGTACTACTAGAAGCAGGATTATGAACTGGGGAGGGCAAAGGGGATTCATATGGTGACACCATCATAAGGCCCATAGGGGGGACCTGTAATGGTGGATAGCTATAGTTTCTTGATGGTGCGGCTGGAAGAGACTGATTGAGTCCAAAGTACACAGCTTTACTTTTTGAGTCACATACTTGTGCATGGCTCATCTCTACTTTAAAAGTTGAAACTGTGTTAGTGTTTTGTTTTACAGCTTCCTGCCTCTGGGCTGAAAACCCATCACTACTTCTACTGTTCTGGAATGAGCTGGGGTTTTTTAGGGGGTTCTGCTTATGTGATTTGCTCTCATCCTGCCAGTCAGAAGGGGAAACTATATAAGCCAGTTTTTGATTACTCATTTGCCTTGATAACTCTATTCTGTTGGGGTTTGGCATGGCAGAGGTTGGCCGTATTTGCTGCCAGGGCATCCTGCTACCTTTCGATGAATTTGGCCTTTGGTCAAGGGCTGTCTGGTTCTGAAACTGAAACTTCTCATTTATGTCGGTGTAGGGAAGTATGTTCTGATCAGCTGTTGAATAAGCCTTATTAGTCCCTTCCCACGTGTGTGGTAACCTATTTACAACCTTACTGTTAATGTTTTTATCAAAAGGCATTGAGACTGTGCGAATGTTACTAACTGGAGGATTGTTAAATGTTCTGTTGGGAAAGTGCATTGGGGACCCGGGACCTTGTGAAATGCTTCTTGCATGCATACCTCCTTGATTGAGTGTTCTTTGGCAGACGGCTGTGTCTTTGGGGTGACAGTTTCTCTTACTCCCCACGGTGATGGCTGCATCTCGAATGTCTGCCTGTACAATAGTGTCTGCACTCTCAGGCAGGGCAGGCTTCCCCTGTTCTGACTGCTGGGAGCTGGAGCCAGAGCTGTCACTACTAGCTGAGTCCTCACTCAGATTCCTGGGACACTGGATTGATGGTGCCACCCCTTGAATAAATTGTAAATGTGGGTGGTGGGGATAAGAGCTTCTGTCCTCTGGCTGGTGTTCACTACTGAACTGAGTGCTATTCTGAGCAATGTTTTGCCCTTCTACAGGAGTAAAGGAAAGAGAGTTGTGGCTAATGTGAGAGCCTAAGGAAGAGTTTGGGAAGTCTTGGGAATGCGGGTTCTGTTCACAGGGAAAAGAGTCAGAGGTTGATTCTTCCATTAAGTGATATCCATATTGAAATGGACCAGGCACAAAGGCATTTGCTTTGCTGGTTTCTGAGAGGGCAGTGGGTTTTTGTGATGAAACCCCATAGCTAGCACCATTAAAAGTCCTGTCGGGAGACTGCCATGCATTAGAGCCACTCAGCTGAAAGTCAGGCAGAATCAGCTGACTACCAGGCTGTGTGCCGTTGCTCTCCATTGATGTCGGCTGCTGTTGCTGTGGCAAGGGTTGATGTGGATGGGATGATGTTCCACTTGAGGAACCCAGTGCCTGTGAGGTATAGCTTGGGGAGGTAATGTTAGTCTCCTGGAAGCAGCGGATATAGTTGAGCTTTTCTTGCTGTAGTTCAACCTCTCTCTCTGGTATACTGGGAACGTGGAATCTGTAGCTGCCCGAGACTGGGCCACGACTGGTTTCCAACTTCTTGGGTGGCAAAACTTTTTGCTGTGGGTAGGCAATGCCAATGGTGCGTGGATTTGTAATGCTTAGTCTGTACAGCTGCTGTGGGTTGCCACGCTCTGTCTTTCCTGACCGCTTTGCCCTTTCTCGGCTGCGGCCCTTTCCACTTGGTGACTGGGGACTGCCTTTCCCACTTGACCAAGTCCTGTCAGTGGCAAATTTTGATCTGTTCTGCAGTGATCTGAAGTCAATCTTCCCTGCTTGCTGTGGCCGTATGACAGCTTCCCGCTGCTGAGGACAGTCCCTTTCCTTCTCTAGTTTTTCAGTTTTGGCCACTCTGCTGCTGAGTCTGGCCTCAGTGCCCGTGCTTGAAAAGTGCTCTGAAGACTCGTTTGTGGTTTTGTCAGTCTGCTGCTCCAGCGCTGTCCTCTCATCCTGCTGTTTGGACTCAGCATCCAGTTCTTTGACTGCACACATTCGCTGAGTCTCTCCTGCCATGGTGCACAGTCTGTGCTGTGAAGGCCTGGTCCTCAGAAGTGCTATCTGGGAGACAGGGACATCATCTTCTGGATAACAGGATTCAGTAAATGTCCAGTGGCAGGAACTGCAGGGACAGGGCTGCTGGCTGCGAGCTCATCTCTTCACCCTCATTCTGGACTGCAGATCTGGCATTAAGCAAAGCAGACCTGGAAGAAAAAGAAGAGAGAAGGGATTAGATGACCCGGTTTTATTTAGCCCATTACAAACACTAGGAATTTATGCGATCATAGCCTATATATGCTTTGCAAAAACCTGGGCATCCTAGATAAATATGAAGAAGCATTTGTTTCTTTTAATCTAACCTTCATTCATAGAAGTAGTGTAATTGAGAAACACAGTCAAATCAAATACAATCAAATTTTATCATGCCATTGAAAGGCAACACAAAGTGCTTGACAAAATGAAAAAAAAAAAAGCACATTAAAATAAAAACATCACCTCTAAGTATATAACACAAAAACACACACTGGCAGTGCACACATACAGGCACCCATACACACCCCCTTCCCAATTCTACATATGACTCCCAACTGCTAATTAGTCCCTTTTGAATGCAGTCTCATTTGTAAGGGATACCACTTTTAAGAAAATTATGCATCTTTAAAATGATTATTTCAGTCCAGATATTAATACTGAAAATGGACAAGATGTGAATTTTGCAACAACCAAAAAGCATATCACAAGGTAGGTTCTCAGTAAAACTTCCAAAGACACATGCCAAATAAAAAAAAAAGAATATTCCCTGACTTTACGTGATAAATTCAATACAAACGCAATGCTCCCTGTTTCTGCCAGCAGAGAGCACTGTTGCATTATAACACAGCAGGGCTGCTGCTGCACAAAGACCGAGTGTAATCAATGAGGGGTTCCAAAAACCAGCCAAACTCCTACACCTTCTCACATTAGTACTGCAAATACTGCTAATACTCAAATTCCCTGTTCGTGACAACAGGAAGAAGACATTTCCAACAAGTAAATACAGACTTCACTCAGGCCTGCTTGACAGCAGTAAGTGGATGGTACGTCACAGTCAAAATCATCAATATAAACAATCCTCTGAGACCACTTCAGACATGAAAGATGAATTCCACTACAGTGCTGAGGGTGAGAAAAATACTGTATATGGATCCAAAAAAGTGTTGCCAGTAAATGAATCACAGACTCCTTAAGAACAGGGACACAATGCCACAGTGTTCTGTTGCTACAGAGGGCTTCAGGTTTAGATCATGGAGGAATATCAAGGATTAGTCAGCCAGCCTTTTGACAGTGAGAACTGTGGGCATGCTGACGTTTGTTGCCTTTTCCTCATCTCAGACACCAACTCTCAGGTCAGAGTTTACTTTGGCCTTTTGCTTCTACTGAGGTCCAACCAAATGAAACCTGCATTTAACACCAAAATGCAACTTCTAGTCCTGGTAAGTTCTTCCCACCTCCTTGTTTGTCCCTCATGGTCATTACCAATGCTGGTGAATTCTTACAGAGGCTTTAATTTACCTCTGTATCAGCTACTGCTCACTATATTGACATGTCCTTAGGCAAGATGCTCTTGTGACTTTTCTGTGAAGGTCTCATCTCTGGGATGTGAACACTAACTATATGATGAAATCCCAGCCCTTATGTATAAAAAGTAGGCCTCTCCCTCAGGCAGTGACTATCCAGAGGACTGTCAGACACCTCCTGCAAGATGCATTTTCCCGTCTGCTTCATAAATCCTCAAACCAGCTCAAGACTGGTCAAATGTGCAAAGATAAAAAGATACTGTAAATATCTCCATCCTTATAAATCTCTCAGGAGATTGTGTTTAAAAAACTCCCAGGGTCATTTTGGGATCAACACTTGATTTTGTTTCTTTTCCAAAGCCTCTTCATCCAACCGAAGGCTTAAGTTTTATCAACTAACTTGGTAATGCAGTGATTTAATTACACTAAGGCCTTTTTTCACTTTTAAACCACAACAGCTAAATACAATCAAAGTTTTTACTTAGATGTGATACCCTCTAACTAGTCTTCATTAATAAACAACTAAAATTCATGTTTGCAGTGAGGTTGTTTTTTAAAGTTTGACTTCCTTTTTTTTCAATACAGTGAAATTCCTTTTGTTTAGATCTTATCTGATGGTCTCAGCACTGAGCTGAAGATAAGTCTGTTTGACAAAACTTGTGAGCTGATTATCTGGTAGATGATGACAGACATAGCCACAAATGGATTCTCTATGAACTCTGCCAAAAAAAGCAAAACAAAAGAAAACACAAACCACCTACACGCATGATGACAAATATGTGTACTACTGCTCAGAATAAAAGACAGCAATTCTAAAGGACAAAGTCATGTTAGTCCAGTGGGAAAATGTATGTGACTGCTTCACAGTCTAGATGGGAGCATGAAGTGTGTATAAAGTCAGATTCTCACATGCACACAGATGAGGTGTGCAAAACTTGATAGGCTGTTACTGTAGATCCATTTGATTTGAATCAGGTATGCCGGAGTAGGGAAACTTGGAAAACCCGAAGGGACAGCAGCCCTCCAGGACCAAGGTTCCCCTCTACTGACCGACAGCATTATATCTTGTGGGATTTTTACATCCACAAACCATTGTGATACAGATCAGGTATTGGCCGATAGAGATTTTCTAGGCCCGATACCGATATTGACTCATCAGCCTCAGCCAATGGGCAGTACAACCTGCTAATATTTAGGGCCGATTCTGCATTTGACACCCAAATTAACATAATGAAATATACGATGAAAAGTAATTTTGCAACTCTTGATATAAAAGAGAACAAAGCATTTCAAATAAATATATGAAAAAGACATAGTGCACTTGCAAACAAATATTAAATAGAAACATTAAACTTGTAATAAATACATATGTAAAAAAGTCTGTAAATTATGCCAAGTGGGGGTATCAGCCAACACACCGGACACCAACAAAAAACACCAATATCAGCCTAAAACATCGGCCGGCCGATGTATCGGTCCATCCTTAGTACAGATACCTCACAATCGGAAGATATGGTTTGCCATTTCTAAATAAAAAGCATCATGCTCTTGGTGTTTCCTTGTCCCATCCTCTAGTAAAGCTCCTAAAGGTATTTAACAGGTTGAGAGGGAAGCTTGAAGCAGAGACCCGGCTGGGTTTAGGCCCGGGTTGTGAAAAATCACATCCACTTTACAGCTCTACAGAAATCTGAAAGCCAGAGTGTCTGCAGATATCCTTGCCACAGGTTGGGGAAACTGGGGTTAATGGTCCTGCCAGCGTCTCCAGTGGGCTATGCTTGATCCAGCTCCACAAAGTCAACAGTCACAATCGTAAATCATAGCCCCAATTGTATTTGCCTAGACCGGCTGTTGCGGTTTGGGTCTCAAAATGAATGCCTCCAAAAACAAAAAGAGCAGTTCAAGTATCACAGGAACCTTAGAGAAGTAGCACCAAAGCCTGAGCTGTCAGTTTACGGAGCGTTAGGGGTCATTTATGTCCTTACAAATGCTTTGTCAACTTCCCCTTCAGCCCTGTGCTGCTCAGTAATTCTTCCCTCCCTCCTCCGCCACATAAGTTGGAATTACTTCATGCAGAAAGTTTATGCATATTAATCTGCTGATTTGGTGGTGTCGTTGCTATGGCTTATTCAGTTTAATCTTTTAAAGTATAAACTGCTGTTGGACTGTGCACAAAGAGTGTGGTGGTGACAGAATTGCAAGCTGGGCACAACCTGATATCATATCCTGAGGGACTAGTCTAAAATTTGTTCCATAAAATTGTGTTTTAGTGGAGTTTTACAAGTCAATTAAGGCTGTGTATGTGTGTGTTTGTATGTGTGTACTTTAGACCTCCTGTCAAATCACCAAGTTTCTCATGCAGTGGCGCCCCATATGGCTTGACCACAACACCACCCTCAACGCTTGAGACTGCTGAGTGTTTAAGAACTGGTGTGTTTGTGGTGTGGACCCATATGCATTTGGTGTGTGTGTGTATGTGTGTGTGTGTTTGTGAGTACAAGTATCTAACTAGAACAAAAGTGGATAAGCCTTTTTCTTTCATGGCTCTCACAGGGGTCTGTGTTGGTGTTTCACAGGAATGACAGAGTGGGTAAAAGGTGCTTGAATGAAAACTCAATTTCCTGAAAGTCTTTTTCCTGTCATTTTGGTGCAGGATGTATGTGGTGTTGGCTTCAGTGGATAAATTGTGGTAGCATTGTGAAAATCTCTGTCCATTCATCACATTTGTGCTTTATGTAGCTCCCTTTCAAGTTTCTTTTTTCCAAGAAGCCAAAACCCCAACTAAGCTCAGTATATCTTAAAGTCAGTTAACTTTAAACATGCCAGACTCTGCTACTCTTTCTTGTGAGCTACTCAAGATTGCTGTTGATGTGTGTTCTGTAACAGGAGAGCACCCAAAGGTGGCTACAAGAAATGGTAAAAGCAGACAATTGCAAGTGAGATGGAGTGCAGCAATTTGACATTTGCATAAATACCACAAAAACAGTTATATCCTGGAGTTAATGACTCCCTGGAGACACAAAGCATTGTTAGAGCCAATAGTAGGGTAGCAGCAGGGCAAGCAATCCACTTTTACAAACAATGGCTTCCTTTATAATAAAGAAAATCAATAACTGGCATTAGCAGAAATTTCCCAACTTGCTCATCTTTTCCAGATGCTTGCTTGCTGAAATATCACACAGCAGTCTCAGAGATCGCTGAAAAAGAGAAAACAGATGAAGATGAGAGATGATGAAGTCAGAGGAGCATGAGAAGAGAGAGCAACACGTTACCAGCGTAGCAGGGAATGCCATTAAAGAATGGGGAAAATCGTACAAAGGGATGAGTGTCAGAAAGCAAAAGGAGAGGGGGTTTTAAGTGTGCGTAGCCCAGTAGGCTGTGTAATCGCAGGGATGTGGGAGGGGGATCAGGTGGCAGAATGAAAGCTCTCAGACTGCTCCCCTCACACCTCTTCCAGCACACGTGGTCCAGGAAAGGCAATGCATAGTGAGAACGGCTGGCCAAGGGCCCATGCTGAGGCGCGCTGCCAAAACCTCGGTCAGCGTGCCTGCCTACTCCTCTGTATTTTTGGAAACATCCATTATGCAAGCATTTTGCCTTTAAGATTTCAGAGTTTGTGTCTGTTTAAAGGCAAGCAAGAGGGAGATATGCCAGAGAGTCTAGTGAGCTTTCACTGCTCTAACACCACACAGTTACGGAAACAGAACCTCTTGATGTGAGCATGCGAATGCTGGTGGCCTGTCAGCAGTTGCAAACTTAATTTCTTAATCCATTATTAACATTGAGTAATTAATGAGTCATCCTTTTTCCACGCTGGTGACATCTTGTGTGAAGCCTTCAGGACTGAACGATGTTAATGTCTGAGCACTTCAGATGAACAGTGAACACAGTTATACTCAAACCCCACCCTTCACTGAGTGTGGTTAACTTCTCAGTGGGGAAGATACCGACAGTGTGAGTGTGTGTACATTCGTGTGTGTGTGCGCGTGGTTTTGCCGTGTAATTCCAGAGGCTCCCCTTACCCCCCTCACAAGTTTTTCCTCCTTCTCAGACAAGATTTTTTTTTCTTTTATTTATTTTTTTTCTAACCACTGGATTCTGGACTCTGTCTGTTTCCATATTGCTAACCACAACATTCCACAAACATGATGGAATCTTTGTTATAAGGCATTTAAAGGTTATTTTTTCCTCTTTTTGACACAGTTTCCCGGATTTCTGCATGTCTATGGAATAACACTCGCATGGTCGTAAAAGAAACAGGTATAGTCTGGGATAGACTGTAAAACAGCGACTGAGTAGAGAGGAGGATATTAAGGAAAGGTTAACCTGGACAAAATTTCCTGACTTCTATTTATAACCACAATAACCTTATCTTAAATGGACAAAATCCTTCTTTCAGGTGTTATTCCTCCTGCATTCCATTTTCAGTGTGTCAATATTTGCTTGTCCTTTTTTTCTGTCTGGGTGAAAGTATTTAGTTGCGTCTCAAAGCCATTAAGATTTTATTAAATGTAAAAGAAACTCATATGGAATGAGACTAGGATTTATTAAGGTTGGTGTTACGTAGCTTCAAATGTTATTACTGCAGTGATGTCTGGGGTGGTAGCTTTGCACATTATAAAGTGTGTCTCCCCACAGTTTTCATTATAACACAATGAGGTCATGGTAAGAAGAACACTACCAATAGTTTCTACTCAGATGCAAATCATTGGAGATATCCTGAAATAATTATAGACTACATTTGGTGAAAACAAAGTTTTTAACTTTGTTAATATGCTTGATTTGTGCATTTTATGTGATAGATAACATAAAATGAGTAAAATAAGCAGTAAGCATTGGGCTTGAGGACTACATCAATTTGTGCATGTGTCTATACACGTGCATACAAGTAGGTTCTGCTCTGCTTGACCCCAATATGTGTAACTTTCCTGCAGGGCAGGTGGAGCAGTGACTCTTCAGTGAGTCTTTCTCTGTCTTGTCTGAGCAGCAGAGGGACTTGAAGCTGCAGATGAGTAGCAGTGATCCTCAGCCAGGGGTCAGAGAAGAGAGACACTGATAAATCTTTATATTCATAGTTGACATAAAACTAAATGAGGCAAAGGTAGAGTTACAGTACGGTGCAAAAGTCTTGAACCACCCCTCATTTCTTTATATTTTGTGCAATCTTTAAAACTGGTCTTGAGTAATGGTTTTCTGAAGGTCTTTTAAAGTCTTTCTTTGGACATTGGCTACATTTTCACTTATTTTCAGCCCGTCCTTGCACCTGACCATTTTCAAGGAATGTGTTTTTTAAGCAACTTATCACTGACCCATGAATCACTCAAGCATAAAAAGGCACATAATTTAAAATATGAACCAGAAGGGGCAGTTTTTCTTTGGATCTTTAGGCTCTTTGTTCCTCAACCTCATACATGCAAAAACATAATTTGCTCTCATTTCTTTAGTTTATCTGTAAAAAATGCAAAAGAAAATTATTTGACAGGCATGAAATTGCACTGTAGATAATAAAAAATATGATTCCCAAAGAGCCAAAACTTTGGTATATTCTGTTAAAGTCTGTAGTGTGTCCTTAAAAAAATTGAGTAAACTGGACAGGTTAAGACAAAAAAGAGGTGACAGGCCTAAAAATCAAAATACAGCAAAATCAAAATTCATCAAAGTCCTTGCACAGGACATGAGGAGATGCATCCGAACCATTTACTGTTTGCTGATGACTCATCAGAAAGTGTACCTATCAAGAAGGCTTTCTTTAGGAAAGCAAAAAGAAAAAAAAAGGTTGAGGTATCCCAAATTACACAAGAACTAGAATGTTTTATGAACAGCTGAATCCTCCCCATACTTCAACAGTGGTGTGGGATCATCTTGATTTGGATAACATCCAAATCCAAACATCCACTGAGCTTTGGAACGTCTTTCAAGAGGCCTGGAGAACTACAGTATTCCTGAAGACTACTTATAGAAATTATGTGAAAGCTCATCTTAAAGGGTTCAGGTTGTGCTGAAAAATAAAGGTGCTCCTAACAAAATACCAGCTTTCATGTTTGTTAGGATTGTTCAAATTCTTCTCGATTTATAAACTGTATTTCCATTGACGTGTCCACATCTTTCAGTCTGTCACTGCATTTATTTTACTGGCTACATACTGTATGAACAGATTTATCAGGGGTTCAATAAATTTCCAGAGAAAGACTTTAAACACTGATTTAAAAGTAAGCAGTGCCATTCTGAAGGTCACTGGGTGAAAAACAATGAATCGAGATGCAGCGGACGGACCCCCCACACGCCTAAACAAGGAGTGAGGGATGAAATATGGCAACCTCGACTTCAACTGTTTCAACCACAAACTACAAGGAAATAATAAATCATTAGTTTAAATTGTCCATCAAATTGCTAAAGAGAACTGAACCAGCAAGCAACAACAAAGAGTTGAAAAATCTATTTCTTGTTTTTACCGTTAAAACAGTGCCATTCAGCTGCACCACATAAAAAGAAAACAGGTTTTTTTCCTCCAGTTACAGTGTTTACTTTTTATCGAAAGATGAGACAAATATTATTAGAACTCCTAATCTCTCTCTTATCTTCATTTTTTTAGTGCAATGAAAACATAAACACAGATGTGTGGAAACCCACAGGCAGACATATGCTCATACACACACCTCCAAGAGCTCCAGCTTTATAAACTTTGAGTTTACTTATTATCTGATGCTAACTTCTTGATGTAAATCTATGGTCACTTAATTTTTGCAAGCATTACTTAACAGTCTGCCATTAATCAATGCTACTCTAAAAACAGATGATGGAGGAAGCCTTTTATTTTTACAGGAACTGCATGTTTTGCTCCATTACTTCAAGGAAGCCAGAGGCAGTGAGTGGAGTACAGGGGCACCAGCACATAGGTGAAAGTCCAGAGATGAGACTGGGCCTGCAGAGGCAGAGTTACAACCCAAGTGTCAGTGGCCTCTGGGGACCCAGCCTTTTCTTACTGACCCATCACCCTCCCACCCATGAATCACTGAACAAACTCACCTAAGACAAGCGTGCACAGGCAGGCAGGGCTGTAGATAAGTGCATCCTCCTGCTCCTGCGTTCTGACAGAAGCTCTCTTGTCCGCATACATAATGCATACATGGCAAAATACTTATTCAGCACTACACATGATATTATTTGTACAGCGTCACAAAAGCTCAATAATGACTTTAACAGGTATGGTTGGTGCTTCATAGTAGAGGCTAATGTTTTGAGCAGCTAGGAAATTTTATATTCTCCTGCAAAAGAACTCACCACCATCTGGAATTTAAAAAGTCATGTGTTTGAGTGAAATAAATAAGCTACAAATACAGTGCAGGCCACATAACGCCTGACTTTCTTCAAATAAAAGCTTACACAAATGTCACACCAAAAATGATTACAGTGTGGGACTAGGGCGGGTAGAAAATGGCAGATATACACTGAAGAACATCAGGTGAAAGTCTGTTGGACCCCTTTTTGCCTCTGGGCCACACTTCTAACCTTTCACCTTTAGGTAAAACTTTTACTTGTAAGACAGTGGTTTCTTCTGCACTCAGACAAGAGGACAGACAGTCGAGTCCCAACATGCGACTGCAAAAGGGATTTTCCCTTGAATCTTGAGAAAGTGGGCTATATAAATGCACCAGCGCCAAATAAAACAAGCTAATTTTCATGAAATACAGTTTTCCCGTGAGACTACTGAGCTGACAGATCTACACAGGCACCAATTGTGACTGAACCTTTGGTCTAAGTTCATGTTAGCAATTAAGAGAGGAAAATGTTTTTGGCTATGCGTAAATGCACTGTGCGTGTCACTGCATTTGCCATTTAAATGAACATAATTGTATATATGTGAATCTCTGTGAGTGGGGTTTGCTGTATTTAAGCATACAAGTGCTTTCATGTGTAATTTCAGTATATGTTGTGGTACTGACATGCACATGGTTTGGCACAAGATTATTTAGAGTAGTAGGTATAATGTTTTTTTTTTTTTGTTTTTTTTTACGAACCCAGAGGATGAAACAAAGTGTTTTAGTTTAATTTAGTAGGAGGGTCATAGACTGGCACATAGACATTTAAATCAAAGGGAGTACAGTCTCGTGACAGGAAGTGATTCATTTACCATAGACTTGGCACCTGGTAATATGTGATGTATGCTGAGAGAAAGAGCTCGGAAAAATAACCAGCAGGGAGGGACACGGAGAAGAAGGGTTGAAAACCATCATAAACAAACTTTCATCTTTTTAACTTCTACTTCAAACCACAGAACCAGATGCTCGATCATCCTTCTCTGCTTCTTTCCTTCTTTCTCCTTTGCTGTCTGTCTTTACAATTTCTTTCTTTCTCCAAGCCATTCTCATATTAAAGCAAATTTCTTGAGTTTGGCAAAAGGCCACAGGAACTGAAGGGCAGGTGGGGGTTGGTGCAGTGAGGAAATAAAAACATTTATAGAAGATTTAGGATGAATGTTAGTGGAGCAGGAGAATGATTGGCAGTCACGGCTTAATGCTAGAAGCAACACAGCTAACTGAAAGAATAAGAGCATGCACCGAGGTTATTTGGAGTTAAGTGCTTTGGGGGCGAACCTGAGAGCTTTTCCTCTACAGCTTATTTCTAGATCTGATTGTAAGAGATGGGTGGAAAGGACAACAAAGAAAAAAATGAACAAAATAAAACAACACGGAGAAATATTTTCTCTCCATTTTATTTTAGTGTCCAATTTGCACCAATGCCAAAATCAGTAATCCCCCTGGCCAGTGGTGAAGAGGGAATTCCAAGCACTGTGTGCTTGGGTCTATACCAGCATTTCCCAATTTCACTCTGCCTGCCTCTCTTTAAATAGCCCAAGGAAATGTCAAAATGACCTAATTACGACTCAGGGTTTCCTAAGTAGCCTGTGTCAATGTATGACATGGTATTCAAAAATATACAGAGTCAGAAAACAGCAGGATCTTGGAGGCAGTAAAGCACACTTCTCTCCTGTTTGGTTTTTATTAGCTGGATGGTGGGACAGTGAGCTGGACTCTGTCAGTGTCATATGCTTTTTTCTTTTGTCACTCAGCTCCCAAGGCTTTCCCTGGTCATGACTCACGGCAGACCATCAAAGGCTCAGCAGAGCTGAACGATCTGCCAGAGGACATATACTGCTGTAGAACTGACCAGACCACTTTATCACTGTATGTTGCATTTCTTTAAATCACAGACTGTTTCAGTTTTATATCTAACATTAATATAAAAAAGACAAAATGCTGCTGAACTCTGACACTGAAGGTCACTAAAGTTTCTTTCCTTAAGCAAACGGCACTAAAATAGTGTCTACTTCAGAATCCCAACAATTTAGCTGCACCTAAAGCAGCACTTGCAAATGAGAACAATAAATTCAGCTTGAACAAAGCCTTATTCATTACATGTGAATGAGAACTGAGCTGTCAGTGAAAATTTAGGAGGATTCTAATTTTACCATTTTACTGTGTTTGTTGAGTGCTGCGGGAGACAAGGTGGTATGTATCCTGTTAAAAAAACCCTTTATAGTGATGGTTTGGACAAGCCATGACAATTAAGCAAAATGAAGTGGATGTGACGGACAAGTTGAAGTGCCTCACATTCCTCCAAAGCATTTTAACTAAGTGTTGTGTCAGTGAGCCACATTTTGTGAGGGAAGCTCTTTTTATCTGCAGCAGAAAAAAACTGTCCATAAATGCAAGAAATAAGTGGTGGTGGGGAACTTTGGGCTGAAATCAGATCCTGTATAACACAGCTCAGCAATTCACCTACAACAATTATGCTGCCTGGGAACCAAAAAGTCACAATGGGGAGAGATATGAGGAAGAGGAGAAGAAGTCAAGCAGAGAGGAGACAGATTCCAGCTCCCAGGGCTCTGAGTCGCAGCTGCCAATCTATCTCATATCCAAGACTGGATGATACAGTAGCTTTTCGGAAACAGACAAATGCAGTTCAACAGGTTTCTTCACAATGGGGTATGGAAAAATGAATCTGCTGTACACCTGAGACCTGAACTCAGATTCTTGTTGCCCATCAACATTATGTATGAGCATTCCTAACTTTGCAACAGAGAATTTAATGGATAACAACTTGGAATTTCATATAGCCATGCAAAATTTTGGCTAAGGGCTGAGCAGTATTCTGGAAAATAACTTTTCCTGTCTGATTGCTGCCTTAACTCTTTCATGCACAGTGTCCACTATAGTAGACATCCATTAAAAAGGCTGTTTCTTGCATATACATGGGCGAGGATGGCATATTTGCAAATTAGCCACTTCAGTGGAAATTAGTCACTAACTAAAGAGTACTGTCAATAATATATATATATCATAAAATTTCAAACATACGCATTAGGGGTGCAATAATCCATGTATTCGTATTGAACCAAACTGTATGGGTGCGTACCGAACCGTGGGCACTATGCATCGAATATCAAACAATACAGAATTTTTAATATATTTTTTCATTTTGTGTTCTGACGATGAGCTCTGTGTTGAAAACTCAGTGGATCTGCGCTCAACTACATTCAGATCTGGCCTTTGGAACCACTTTGGTTTTAACGTTGATCCTGTATGTATGATCCCGATCAAAAGCTGTTGTGGACAAAAGGACACTGGGTTAAAAAATGCATATGTATTAAAAAACGTAGAAACAGTGACACTTAAATATTGAACCAAACCGAACAATGAATTTTTTTGTATCGCTGCACCCCTAGTATGCATACAGTGCATTGTTATTCCAGTTTGGCTCAGTAATAAACAGATAAAGAAGATGATGTGTGTGTTTTCATAGATACATTATAAAAATATGAGTAGCAAAAAAATTAAAGCCAAATAAGATTGAAAATACAGTAAATCATCACTGTGCAAGTCCGTAGAAGTGAAATATTCTTTGTGAAAAAATTGTGGCACTATTAAATAATTCCTGCATCGGGGCAGGCACTTTGTGTCATTTTGCTTGCAGTCCATCTTCTTTCTGCATCATTTAAAGTGTTTTTTTCAATCTCTGTGTCTCTTTTTCTATCTTTTGCTCTCATCTCACTGTCCTTCCCTGCCTATGTGTCTTGTTTTGCCGTGGCCTGTGTCTTGATGCGCCTGCAGCAGGAGGACTACCTGGTGTGTCGCTGTGCAGAATGGGACAGAGGGGTCTGCTGTTGAAAAGGAGCTCTGTGCTGCATCTGCAGATCGCCTTACACGACCACTTCCTGCTTCCGACCCACTCCTCACAGGCAGCCCTGTGTGCCAAGGCCGAAAAAAGCTCACACAGAGGGGTTCAGTCCACCCAGGGGCTGAGCACAGGACCCTATTCATCCTCTCCCCAAAGCTCCTCCCTGCTTCTCCACAACCAACCTTAGGATAGCTTTATTTTAAAATTCACAAATATTTCCCTCTCTGTGGTGCTGAGATAAACCAACTGCTCATTTCTTTTTCTTTTTCTTTTTCTTCAGTGAAGCTCGACAGACAAGTTGTGTCAGTGCTGCCATCTGATTGGGGAAATGAAATGTGCCAGTGCCAAGTGCTTCCACCATGTCTGTCTGGCATCTGTCTAGTCTCAGAAGTAAAAGTGTGGGTCAAAGATAAGAGGAAATTGTGTGCTCTAAAGATGCTTCATGGGTAAATCAAAGAGTGGTCAGCAGAAGTGTGCAAAGGGGAGGGGGATTCCTTTCTGAAGGGGGACAAGAGCAGGTGGGTGTAGAAGTTGTGCTGCTATTCCTGGAATGCTCACTTTGTCCCATCTAGACCTGGAAACAAGGGGGAGGACAGGAGCGCAAGAATATTGGGCTCCACCTGAATTGGACTATTTACACAAGGAACTAGGGGGCCAAAGGGGCAGGGGGTATTTAAGATTCTTGGGGAAATGGTAAAGTGGGCAAGTAACTTTTAAGACAAACAAACCCAGCACATTAATGATGAGTCTGTCACTGTACTGGATGTTTTTGCTTTTCCTTCTGCATTTTGCACCAGCAGAGTTTGAGCCTCACATACTGTCCTTGTCGTTCCACCTTCAGTCGTTGGACACTGCCTTGTTTTTCTACTTTAAACGCATTAAAACAGCACCCGATACGTCCATTCCTACCAGGGGGATAGAAAAACATTTAGCTTGCAGGCTCCCTGGGCTTCCCCCTCGGATGTCAACCTCAGATGAGGGTAAGAAGAATGAGGCTCTGTACAGCCACTGCAAGAAACCATTCATACAGCCACAGGTCAACCACAGAGAGTGTGTAGAACTGACCCATGGTCGCTAAAACAGAACCAGTACTGATCCAGTTCCTGCTGTCCCAACATCATACAACATCAGTATTGATCTAGTCTGTGTTTGACAGCACAGCACTACTAAGCCACACGTCCACTAATTTAACAGGATCACTGCTGGATCTAAGCAATGTAGACAACACCAGCAGTGATTAGGCTGGAAGGTCAGGCTCCTGGAGGATTGTGCCCAGTGGCTTGACACTGCATGGATAAAAAGGTGCATCAAGATACCCAACTCTCTCTATGACAGCCACAGCTTCTAAAGATGCTGCCACTGACTGAGGCTGCAGCGTATTTAACTCCATCCTTCAATGTTAGCACAAAAAAGAGCTGTGGAGAGATTTTCTTTGCAGTTTTTCAGTTTGCCTAGGACAATAATAAGAAGTAGGTATGTTTGATATTGGCTTTTTTTTTTTTTTTTTTTCTTTTTTTTTTTTTTTTTTTTTTTACCAATATCCAATATCCGGTATTGTCCAGCTCTTATTTTCCAATATTCTATATCATCCAATACCGATATATGCAGACAACTGTGAGGTTGTATCTCTCACATTTTGAGAAATACAACTATATTCTGCTCCAAGAGCAAAGATCCTAAAGTAGCCTTAACTCAGCCAGAAGAGTTCATTTTGGACATCTGGCTGCCAGATATCAGATACTAGCAGGTATTAGCCAACATGGGGCTAATTATAATGTTTCTGATAACTTGAAACCAGACATATTATAAGTAGCTTCAAAACAAGACAGTCTGTAGCAGCAGCAGCTGCACTGTTGTCACATGACTCTAAAAGGAATGCTTGGATATGAAGTTTCTCCAGAATAACAGATGACTTTTCTACATGCTGGACCAGTGCTAATGGAACAAGATCTTGCAAGATTTTTTAACAGAACGAGATCACCCGAGTTTTCTTTAGTAAAAAAAAATATCAGTCCGAAAAACCAAATACCAATATTTTCCGATGTCACATTTTAATGCTGATATCGGCTGATAATATTGGTATGCCAATAATATCGGACATCCCTAATAAGAAGAATGATTTTTTTCAAACAAATGGCTGAGATAACATTTAATTAACATTTAAATGGACAAAACTTGACTCAGTAATAGACAATAAACACTTACTTGTCATGTTACCAAACCATAAGTAAGAGGTAGGTTTACTTTTACATTTTTTTCTACTAATATTTCTTATAGTCACTGAAAAAAATGGAAGGAGAGGCAGTTAAATGGTTAACCAATGCGGAATTCACAATATCTATAATTTTTGATCAAAAAATTAATTCAAACTACGATACATATTTTTGCACTCTCCCCATTGCTTTGCCATTGAAAAACATTCCTTACTATAGATCAGTGGATTACTGGGAGCTGTTGAACAAACCAGAGACCTTGGCAGAGCTTGTTCCCCTCAGGTCTGCTTAGGCTCACTGGAGACCAGTGCTGGAGGCAGGAATGGAGAAAGTAGCTTCTGTGTATCAACTTTACCCAGCTTCCCTATAGCTTCACATGCCTGTGTGAGAGGCTGGCAGCTTGGCCAAGCCAAAGGGTGACCAAAGACAACGTTGAGTATTCAGAAACACTTTTTCTCAACCCATGACTTAATACAGGGGCCTTTACTTTAAATTGATAAAACTAACACAACACTTTCCCACTGTGACATGTTAACCTTCTCGATATAAGGCAGAATGAATGAGAGTGATTTATTGCAAGTCCATCAGATGATGTATAAAACCTGATGGAAGAGAGGCTCAGTGTAGCAGCCTCAAGACAGAATAACCTTTTAGATACTACTAAAAGTTGACACACTCACTGTTTTTTGCAGATTAAATACTTTGCTTCTAGGAAAAATGTACAAGTCAGGTATTCATTACAGGAGAGTTAATTTGCACTATATTAGTAGTACATCCTCATTCACATCTGTTACTTAACCAAAGGATCTTTTCTACACTCAACCTTTCTTTTCTTTCTTTTATCTATTTGGACATATGCAAAAATGAAAACTGATACAACATTCAGTAAATTTAAGGGATATTTGTAAAATCCTTTAAGAATGCATAGCTTAGTGCAGCAATCTCCAACTCTGGTTCTTAAGAGAGTTTTGAATGCTCCAACACACCTGATTCACATAACATGGAGCCAACAGCTTATTGCTCTGCACAATGACCCATTAATTTAAGTCAGGCATGTTGAAGCAAGGAAGCATCTTAAACCTGCAGGACAGCTGGCCCTCAGGGACTGGAGTTGGATATCCTTGGCTTTGTGCATAAAGTGGATAAAATGAATAGAAAAGATTGCTGTATTGATAGTAGAAAGATACTAGCAATGCATTTTTTTCTAATTAAAGCTCTGAATTTATTGACAAGGTTTTGGTTGGTCATATCAAAACACATATTTTTTGTTTAATCTTTTTGTGTGTGTGTTTTTAGATTGTTTCCTGAAACATTTTACCACAGGAGGTGTTAATGTAACCACGGTTGGCATTTACTCTGTGTTTGCATTGTGATGGACATGCAGCCTGTCCAGGAGGTACCAATCATCCAAGGCTCCAACCCCCACCACCACCCAGAATAAAGAAGGTATAGAGAATGGATGGAGAGATGCTACAAACTAAGAAAACAATATTTGCAAGCTGGAGTAATGTCCTTTATCTCATGAATCATGCTCTCCTTCTGCTTCCTATTTTTACAGCTGCTGCACAACTAGATCTGCTCAAATGCTTTAATCCTTGGTGACTGGGGAAGACAAGAAATCCAGAGACCTAGGTTCTCACAGTAACTCAGCCATAAATGATCCCCACTTGACCTTAAATACACGTAAGTATTCATGCCCATACATGTGTATAACCATGATGCATTTAACAAAAATCTTTTGTGAGAATGATTCGCAGGCTCTTCTGTTTAACTGTGATGTAGCCTGAAACTTCAATGCCAAATCAGACTGTCACAAAATTAACAATTGGAAAGAATTACATGAGTCATTAAACATTAAAATGGTATTTGAAACCTGGAATAAGGAAACATAAGAAAAAAACCCCTCATAATTCATGATTGATTCAGCTTTTATCCATTTCATTATTTAGAAATCTCCCTTTATACCTCTACCTTCTACCACTACAGTTTACTGTAAAACTCAATAATTCATGTGAAATAGATTTTGTTAGTGTTACAGCACAGTTTGCCTTTTCTTTTTTTCTTCCAGGACTATGCCCATCAGATGAAAACGTTTCCATTTGGACAAACTCAGACTGGGATAGCACACTGTAATTTATGTGTCAAACTCTGTACGCATGAAACGTGCTAGTGTTGCACCCTGAGCTGCTCTGATGAATAAACCATTTGGCTAGGCTGTTAGGATTGGAAGCCATGTCACAGTCCATTAAAAGACTGAGGGAGAGCGACAAGCTAGAGTCTGTAACCCTGTGCTGTTGACCTCTCGGCTCAGCTTTGCAATCTTCATGCTGTCTTAATGCAGCTCCACTAGAAAAACTGTCAAGTTTGGGCTCAGGACTTCCTTTGCCCTTTTGCACTTACTTCAGTTTGTCATGCCAGCATCGCGTGCCCAACCATTTGTGTTGGCACAGCCTGCATCTCTGGGCCAGGAAAGCAATTAATCTGGGGCTAGTGGGCCTTTAAAGGCTATGTGAGAACCATCGTCACTAAAGCATACCCTGATATAGTCAAAGATTTAGTCGGAAATATGAGCCATGATTTAAAAAGTATGTATAAACATTTGAATCTCTGGAACTACTAAATAAATAAGAGCTGTTTAAAGGTAAAATGTTATTACTGAACATAACTTTGAAGCTGTTTTTAAGTTTTTTTGTGATCTCTCATTGAGGACTGGCTGCAGGTTAAATGCACATTATAGACTGCCTCTTTCACATGCAAGCACCGCACAAACAACATAAAAGTAAGGCTGTCCTTCTCATCTGCAACCAAATGGACTGAAGAGTAAGACTTACGTCAGTTTCTTTTTGTTTTTATGAAAAGAAACATTCAAAGTTCATGTACTGAAAACTATGAGGAGGAGTATCTCTTGCAACAGTTCGACGACAGAATTACAAATGATCATATTATCATTTGATTGGTGTATTTTCTCTAAACATTAGATTCTCGTCATCCCTTATCCACCTTGCCTATCAGGCAGACCGGCAGAGGAGTGGAAGGCAATTAAAATGAAATACAAGGTCGTAAAGTTTTGAGAGGATTTGAAATGTTAAAAGCTTTAAACAACCTCAAAGAGCAAAAAAGAAAATCTCTGTTTTGGTCATTTGAAGGGTCAGTAAAAACTAGCAAGAGATGTTCATGGGAAACTGTCCAAGGGCACACTCTTATCTGACTCTGGAATACCTTCCTTTCTATGGTGAGGAAGTCAACCACCATTCCTTCAAACCAGCAGCGAGTGCAATTACAGACTCAAACGGTCCACACGTCACCAGGTCTCATGCTCTTGGCAGCAATCAAGGAGGAATTTATGAATGGCATTTGGTTTGTCTGGTCAGGGGCTCGGCTATTTCTCTGCTGTTTCATTTCCCTCAGACTGCTGCTGCTCCAGAAGACTTGAATAACCCCAGTGATGCAATCTCTCCACAGACGCCCAGCTGATGTTCCATTGTTAAAAAAGGAAAGAAAGAGGGAGGGTAGCTCCCCTGCTTTAAGTGGGGAAAATGACATCACAGTGGTAAAAACACACAGCTGATAAGGTATGTAAGTGTAGCATATTTGTGTGATCTTGCCCTGAACCTGAGCAGTCCATATGTTCTTTATCAGCTACGCTGGGTAATTGGACCATGGTAATTGTGTACTTGGCAGCCAGACCTCTGTTCTTTGTATCATCCTGGTGAATATCCGAACAATATCCAATTACTGGCAACTGCTGTGTGAGTGTGTGTATAAAATGAGCAAGAACTGATGCTTGAGTAGGAAATAGGAATGACGGGATGTCTTCACTGACCCCCATTAAAGCTGGAAAGTTGAAATCAAGTGTGGAGTCTGCTCTTTCCTATGTGTCAGAGATAAGGAGCTATAACGTAAGGATTTGATGAACAGAAAAAAATCCACTGGATAAACATGCTCTTAACATACTCTCACTCCAAACAAGTCAAAAAACAGACAGGCAGTCAACAGACACACATTTTAACACATCAGGCAACTATTAAGAAACATCTTGTGAGGCCAGGAGAGGACTTAAAATGACAGTGACCGTTTAGGAGTAGTTATATTGGTGAAGAAATAAGCAAAGCTCTTCAAGTCTTTCCACTTTGCGACCTCTAAGCATGAGAAAATGTGTAGGAAAATGTCATGGTTTAGGTTAAAATACATGGTTTCGCCATATTTACCACATAAGAGATTCATCTACTTTCTCCAACAAGCCACTTTCTTTGTTGCTATGTTGACGACAGTGGCATCACCAGCAGAAAACCCTTGGCTCCAGTGTCATTCAGCAAGAGTCTGTGGGACTAACTAAAAGTTTGGCCAAATATATTCCATGCTTTAGGGGGTCCTAACTGAGACGAACTGCAAAACAACAAAACAATTACATGCAAACAAAAGAAGTCTCCTTCTCTGGGTGGAGATGGATGTTAGTGAATAAGGTCAAGAATTGTTTTACTTTCCAAGGGAAAATTTTTCACTCCCAGAGACAGTGCATGGTATTTTTGGAAACTAGCTTACTCTTTCTAAGATGCTTCTTATATGTCTTTGGGTACAAATCAGAAAATCCTTCTAAAAACAAACACTGTCCTGTTCCATTCATTTTCCTGGTAGTCAGGGGAAAAAGAACAATGTAACAGTAACAGATGAGGATGACACATACGGCTGGCTGGCTGGCAGTGCTGGCACAGTAGCCAGCTATGAGTCAGACTGGAAAGCAGTGAAGCATCTGAAGAATGGGTGACTATTCGGTATGTGTGTGAATCGGCGTATGTGTGGTGAGCTTGTCAGAGAAAGGCCATGCCACTGGGCCCTATAAAAGTTCATCTGTTATTCCACATTTCCAAGCACCAGGTGCTTTTATTGCTGCACCAACACTCACAAAAGCCTTGGGGCCAAACACTGTGGGCGTGTAATAGATCTGCAATGGGTTCAGCTGGCTGGCTGGTGTGGTGAGAGGGAGCTGTTGACATTGTAGAAGTCTCATCAACTCAGTTGTCTCCAGAGCTTTGTGAACTCACTCTCACTCTCTTGAAGATTCATCTGTTCCCAACACTCTTCTGTCTTTGCGTATTTTGCTGTGACTCTGCATCTGCCCTCCCACTTGTGCTCCCTTTTCCATCTTAACCCCTCCCGCTTGTCATGACTCCTCTTTTTGTTTGGCCCTGTGCAGCACTTTGACTCTCTCTCTTCAGAGACAGACTCTTTAACAAGCCTGCCCCAGTGGGCAGTAGACAGAGAGGAGAGGTTATTTTTAGATTGCACACAGATTAAAAGTGGAACGTTTTTCTTCATCCTTGTAAAAAGTTCTCTTCCTCTCTCTCGGTCTGTAATGGAGCTGAGCATCTCTGTGGGGGATCTGTTGTTGCCTCCCCCATACAAACTCTTCTTTTCCCAGACTCATCTATCCCCCCCCACCACCACACTCATCCTCTCCAAACACTGACATCATCCGACAGACTGAACTCTTTCCTCTGCTTGTGGGGGCTGCTCTGTTCCGTCTGTACAGCATGAAATGGGTGAGCTCTTGACACAAATCAACTAACAGGAGAAAAAAACAAGCTGTCAGAAACACACACATCTGCTGCAGGAAAACAAGCCTGATACATCATTACATCCTTAGCGCAGTTCTCCTCGCATGACCTTTTTCCTCAGCGACACAGCTGCATTAGACTCCATCACGGCCTTCACACACATGCGCAGGTACATGCATGCACACACTGCTAAAGGGTGCTAAAAGTATAAATCACACAGCTGCATTACGTATAATTAGGCCAATGCTTTATCCAGGAGTCTAGGAGGTGACGGGTGAGCTTACTTCAGCGTTTTCCTGTCTTGGACCCCAACCAGAGACTGGCTTTTTCCTCCTGTCTGTACATACACACACATACACACACTCCCCCGACCATGTGGATCACATCATCTCTGGCCTGAACTGGTGAAGTAAACGGGAGAGACACAGTCCTATGAGTTTTACTAGTCCTCCTCTCACTGACCCATACCAGGGTCTAAAGTCGGATACAGCTCCTGTTACTTTTCTTGAATATGGGCCCATTTCTTTGAAAATATACTGTTTTTAGAGTTGCTGCTTTTCCCTCACCCTAATTTGAAGGAGTGACTTCTTAAAGAGAGATATTGCGTGGTTGTTGGCCTGGCAGGCACCAAGCAGGAAATCTTTCATTAAAACTCACTCACAACCCATCATGACTTGAAGCTTTGTGTTAGATATTTGAATAAGTGACAAATAACAGTTGGGTTGAAGGGTTCATAATACTCTGCATCACAATCTGACCAGCGGGCCCTGGGAACTCATTTGAAAACAAACAATGCAGTAAAATCATAGATTAAGCTCTGAGATTTAAAACTTCTGACAGACATCTGTGTTTGAAGTTCAATGTGAGCTTGATCAAAGACTTTTATTCCCCCCATGAAATTTCAAGATTTTCTCACAACAAGGCCTCAACAAAGAGCAAAGAGAGTGAGCTAGCTGTTGTAAAAGGAGACTGAAAAACGAGAAGGGAAAGTGATAAAGACAAACCAAAGGAGAAAATGACATTGAATGGCAGAACACTGGAGATTTACACAACATCAAACCACTTCAAATTGCTTCTTCTCAATTTTATTCATGTAATGGGAGCCATTGTCAGAAAACAAGAAACACATTTCGGCTAATTGTCGATTACACGTAAAAATATCTGTGCGGGATTTGTTACTTTATACAAACCGTATGGTGTAAATGAGAGAAGAAGCTTAAGAAGCTATATAGATGCATCCAAATTCACAACCAAATCACCATCACCCTTCCTCCACCGCTGTTTCAGGAAAGCCATGGAAAACAAAATGTCAGCAATAATAGTAAACTTCTTTGGTGAAACACGATAGCCAAGGCAAAGCAAGTTACTTAATAAGCAAAATACACATGAGAACTTTGGAAAAATAAAAAAGCATTAGCTTTGAGCCAGTCTTTGCAGTACTTAGAAGGAAACCTGAAAGTAATACTTCCACTCTTCTCACCCACTTTTTTCTTTTCCTTTCTCCTCTGAATCTGTTACTCTTGTTGGAGTATATTTAGATCATAGTGGCAGTCTAGCATCTCACAGAGTTGTGAGGTCAGGCGGCTCTGCAGGTAGCTTTTCCCAACATCTAGGGCAGCCGAGACTAAGTGTCTGTGTTTATGTCTGTTGGCAAAAAAGGAAGAGTGACAGAGATGGAAAGAAGACAGAAAAGAACTTGTTCAGAAGAGGGATGGTGAAGAAGGGAACATCACTGCTCCCTTTGCCAATGTTGAGGATTCCCTTACTCCCCTTCTCCCAGGTGTACATCTGTGTTTATGAGTCAACTGAGCACTTCAGACATGTTTAAGCTACTCAAATAAAAATGACAGAAAAAGCCATTTGTGGTTTTGGCGATGAATTCCTCATTAAAGTCAGGCTAAAGCAAATTCAGAGATTTATGCAAGTTATATGCGTTGTGCTAATGACGTTAAAAGGCAGAGAGCTGTGTTTTACTGGATTGTGGACTGTCAAACTGTGTGTTCAGGAAACTCTGGAACATTGAAAATAACTTACTGGAAGGCATTAGCTTCAGACTAGCAACTAGTTAGCTAATTGTTCTGCCCCCATGATGGAAATGCCCTGGGAACTTGGGCTGTACTTGTAGTGCAGAAGAACAATGAGAAGAGCAAAAATTGGACTCATTTTGTGAAGAAAGAAGCTGAAATGTGGCACCACAAACGATGCAACACACAAGCAGAACAAGCAGCACACTGCAGAGGTTCGAGGACAACAAACCAAGCCGAGTTTCAGGAGTAACTATCACCACTTTGTGGACAAAGACTTGAAGATCATCGCTAACATCCGCTTCATTATTCACCTGATACCTTTGTAATCTCTTTTTAGTCATAGCTGGGATTAATAAATACATCAATATACAGCTGTCACCACTGGACCAAGTCTCTCTCTACCCAGCTGTTGTACTAACAGTGCACCAATGTATGTTAGCTGAAAACTTGAAGGACAAACCAGCCATGAGAATCTATGTTTCATAATTTAATAGTGTTGGTAACTTATTCCACAGCTGTAAAGTGACAGAAATATCTAATAACTTTGCAGTGTGCACACAGGATTTCCCATTGAAGCAGTTCATTTTGCTTAAAAGGCTCTATTTCCCCCATTGATGTGATTGATCTGAGCTTTAATTGTTCATGTTTGGCTGGGTGGTTAACAACACCTTTGTGTGTAAAGAAACAAACCCAGAACCCAGATTCCTTTCTGCTTTACTCAGACTTCAAGCTTTCTTTTGCATAAAGAAACGTGAAAAGTCTCTGTTCTAAAAACCGCAGCAGGAAAAGCCTCTCTACCCCATGGCTACAGAGCATTTACGCTGTAAGCCAAGCCTTCTGCAGAAACCATTCGGATGCAGCCCACTCTTCCTGGGAATGACAAGTTAAAATATTTCTTCAGGGGTCCCGGATACCACATACAATAGCTGTGTGTCCATCTACTGTCTTATGTTTTTTTGTATGTGGTACTTTATTCACTTAAACGTGTATGTGGTACATTTTCCTTTTAATCAATATCTAAGAAAAAAGCTTGTCTTTCAAAATAATTTTGAAATGTTATTACCAAAATGAATATTTACACAATTGCTAAATACTTTACTAATTGAAAAAAAGATTCTTGGCAGAAAGGCAGCCCTCCATTACCAAAAGCCACGCAGCAAACAGAAAGACCCACGCAGATGAAACATTTTGTAAGCTCAATGTACGTGGGTAACTCCTTCAATCAATTAACACTTTTGTCTCCACAGTACAATCTGTAACTGTCAATCCTATTTGTGATGCCAAAGGGGTCCTCTTTGCTCAACTTTGTACGTCATAATGACGGAAGATAAGCCATTTAGCTCCATATATAGCGTAACTCCATAGATCATTGTTGGGTCACAGAATTGACATCATCTGTGTCTTGAACGATGTGTGCGTCCACTCTGATAAGTGGGAAAGTGCCACAAATAAACTTTAGTCATGTCATTATAAAACTGACTAAAATATGAGGGCTTTTGTGAGTTGTGTCTCAAGAAAATCTATGATTACATAGTTTTAAATATAGACAAGAGCTGTCAAACCCAAAAGCTAATTTTCTGGCCTGGCCTCAGAGAGAACCTACAAGGCTAATACAGACTAAAACCACACTTATCTCTGGTGTCAGTGGTCATTTTTGGCCTCAGTGGCTGTCTGCGGCTGATAGCATCTCACAGACTGTCAGTCTCATGTCTGCCATCCGATGGAGAGTGCAAGAGATTGGCAGATGACGCCTCACTCTTTGAATACCCTGCAGCTTTAACCTTTCCCATCTGCGTCAGTGGTCACACATGGTTCACATAGAAAATGCCTTTCTTCTTTCTCCTTGGTCGTTTAAGGCAACATGCAAACTCTGAAATGAGATATACACTACTGTGCTGAGGTTGAATCCTAAGGGGTGGCACCGGCTTTCTGCCACAGAGATATAACCAACAGATAGCCATGAGAAACCACAAAGAGGCATTTAAACAAAAACACATGTAATTGAACATATGACAAACAAACCCACACAATCATATAGAAACACTCTCAAGTGTACACACACATCGACTAAACTACCCAGTTATGTGGCTGAAGATGATGACGATGGTCCTTTTAAACTCTAAAGATGTACAGCTTTCTTAGATATTCAATAAAAAGAAATGAGGAAAGAAACAGCACAATTAAGATACATTTCAACAAGTCTGACACTCCCATCAAATGACAATGTTTAACTCAGATTTATACTGGTTTGTCATTACTCCACCCTGTCACTTCATTCTTCTATACCTCCCACTTCACTCCACCTGCTTCAGACCTATAAAAAGTGAGAGCTTTGCCCTTAAAAAGTGAGTGCCTTGCACTTGAGGAGTCAGTGTGAAATACACTGCATCTTCTCTTCATTGTGAATGTATATATTCAGACCTGCAGCGTAACATCTCTGTTATTGCGATTTCTGAAGCACAAATACAGGATCACCTCTCTTGTGAAAGAAAATGGATCGGATATGAGGGGAGTGCTGAGAATCAGATCTATTTTTTCTTTCTTTTCTAAAGATGTGGGCTGTCATTGGGCACGTTTACATGGAGACTTTTTCACCTTTTGGAATGAAATCATTCTGATTGAGGATTTCAGGGCAGATGTTTACATGGGAACTATTTCATTCCGATCTGGTGTGTAAATGCGCCAACATTTATTCAGAATGGTCCTGTCTGACATGTGCAGAATGATGTAAATCATGTCATTTATTAAAGACGGAGGTCTGCAAACTGATAGTCATGGTTGTTGTGGTTTCTGCAGGACTTTAATCATGCAGCAGCTGATACTCATGCGCTCCTACTGCAGACAACCAAGAAAAAAAGGCATAGAGACAGAATTTGAATTAAAAACAAACTTTTCTGTCACTGTCCAGGAAATTATGTTGTTCACCGCCATCTGTCAAAGTGAGGAAACGTCACTCGTACCATGTTTGCGTCTCGTCGAAGCTTGCGCTGTAAGAACGCAACCTCACAACTTTCTGATTCAGCATTTACATGATACCACGACTGGTTTGGGGAAAGGAATATTCTACCTCTGTAAAACCGAATGGAAATTCATTTGGTTTGGCACTTTTCATTCAGACAGAGGTGTTTACATGGATCATTTTCATTTGGATCGAGCTTTTAAGCCGAAAGCAATTGGTGTATATGGGTCCATGTAAACGCAGCTATTGATGAGTATCGAGGGGAACACAGAACTGCTGTAGGAATTTCTTTTCGTTTTCGTGGCAATCTCTTTGTCAGTTTACAAGTGTGTTAGTCTGAGGATGCATTAGTGGCAGTGTAATATAAGTTAAGTTCAGTGAGTTAAGAAAAAACTAACCGGAAAAGCCATACCTGCTGCACAAATGAACACACACTGTTTAAGTATACACTGCATTAATTAATTTCTTGGATGCTAACCCTAACCCCAACCATAATCACTACCTGCCTAACCCTAACCCTAAATTTAAAGCCGGTTCAAGTCTTCCCTCTGAGATGTCATGATTTATGTCATGGGGACTTTTTGTCCACAAAAGGGAGGTGAGTCCCTACAAAAGGACTGTGTGAACAGATTTATGTCCCCACAAGATAAGTTATGCATAAATACACACAAGCAGACACACCTACACACACATATCTTCCCTGCCCCCATTCCTAAAAGACTCTGTGAATGTTTGGCTGTGCCAGCTGTGTGAGCTTGAAGCTGGGTGTGGGGTGTATACAATTGTCTGACAGGCTGCATGGTGTGTATACACATAGCCATAAACAGTATCTGGGGCGGAAGTAGTGATCATCTAGATGTGCTTGACCCTATGACCCCGGGGCTCAACAGTTATCATTCACTGTGTGTAATATCTGGCCTCTATGGCCGGAGGGAACTCTGGATGCTGTGCTGGACAGCAGCCAGAGCAACTGCTTGTGTGTGTGAGTGCTTATAAGTGTGTATCTAAGAAAGGACAGACATGCCCAAGATTTCTCCTGATTTCATCTTTATTGTTTATGCTCTTTTATGGACGTAAATATAAATGATCCAAAAGTCTGTTTGCATGTCTGCACATGAAAATGTGTAAACATTTTTGTGTCCAAGTCTTTGATGTTGATAAGATGACACTGATCTGTAGGGAACTTTAAGCTGAAAGGGAGCGAGACACATTTAGTGTGTCAAAAACATCTGCAATTATAGATAACTAAAAAAAGAAAAAAAAATCATTAAGAAAAGGAAAAATGACTGAATTGTGTGCAGCAAAAGTGGGAAAACCTCTTTACCAACCTCTTAGTGAGAAGCAACATGTCAGAGAAGTAACAGCGAATCTGGACTCTAAAAGCTGTCATACCACACAGGTGATATAAGCAAGAGTTATGGCGACATTCAGGAGTCTGTTTTCATTGGACGAAAGTTTTACCTTCTAACCTGAGGAATCCACACTTTGTACGGCTAAGTCACGAAGAGTGATGCTTTTGTAAGGAAGAGGGCCTCTTGTGCTGATGCAAGGAAAAGTGGGTCTCAGGCATGAGAAGAGAGACGGGCTAATGACTATATTATCCCAATTCAATTTTCCCTTTCCCGGTGTGTGTGTGTGTGAGTATGTGAGAATGACTGAATGGAAATACACCAATCTTCAACTGGCGCTTCATGTCACTCATTCCAGTGCTCAAATGCCGAAGAGCCAAGAAGCCACTGTGAACTCCTTCAGCAAACATCATGGAGCGAGGCGAAGGAACAGTGAGGGATGAATATCTAGCAAACATGCCCGTTTGACCCGGAAATATTCAGCAGGGTTAGAACTCAGAGCTGTTTGAACCATAGACACTAGAGAGGACCTGGCAAATATATGTGTGTTTGAAGGCCAAACAGAGCCGAAGGCAGAGCTCCCATGGGGAATCTGACAGTAGAGCCTGATAGTCAGCCGCTGCTAACTCTCCTCTATCCCCACAGTTTAAATAAGAGGAAACAATCAGCTCAGTCATCAAAGAAGAGAAGAGATTTCCTTTTTCCATCAATGAAAAAAGTTGATGTTCTTTCTGTAAAATCTAAAATCTTTTTTTTTGTTTGTATTTGGAGAGATGTACAGTAGATACACAATCACAACACCAACAGAGGCAGACATTAATTATCCCATTCTTTAATCGTATGATGTGCAAGGTTCATTGACTGACAGAGAGGCATGAAAGTTTAAGCTGTTTGTGTCTTTTTAACCCAAGAAAATATGTCAAGTGGGTTGGTTCAATGACAGCATCGTCTTCCAGTTTCATTCAGGAAATCAGGTTTATCTCACTCAAACCATAAACAATTCTTGGACAAAGTTCAGTTGAAAACCCCTGTCTTCTTTTGAATCTGTGGGTTATTGTCTTTCTAAGAGCATCAGATTATTCTAAAAGACAGTGTGACTGAGATAATCTTTGTAAAAACAGTGTGTGATATGAGATAAAGCTAAAAATGTTGGAGTTCCTGGCTTTTGTGAAAACTTGCGCCTCCTCTCTGAACCTTTTCAAAATAACATGTCTGTCAACACTTGAAATGAATGTGGTCATCTGTCCATGACACAGATTGCTGTGCCACGGATGACAGTCATCAGTAGTCCTAGACAGAAGCTTTGAAGTGAAACCACACTGCACTCCTTTCCACCCAGTTCTCATGGCTTTCCTTTAAATAGAGCATGACATCAGACCCTGTGCAGGTCTATCGGCCCAAGCCCAAAACAAATGTGTCCAAAACAATGCCACATCTGGAGCGAAACGCAGGAACGAGAGGGGAAGAGAAGGAATGTAGCGGCAAAGGGGTTGAAAAGGGAAAGCGGTCCTAAAGCTGTTTAGCTCTCGGAGCTAGGCCAAGGCATCTGGAGATGTGCCTCAGCTGTAATTTACTGGTGATTCCCTTCATACTTTCCCCAAAGATATAGGCTACAACTGCAGATACATACATTGGAAAGTCACTTATAGTATGCCATCACTGATTAACAACCCCATGAGCACCTGCCATAGATTTCTCCTCTGTTGTACGGTGGTAATACAACTTGCCTCGTGATCTCTAAGCTCCAGTAAAAGTCAGAACAAGTTAAGAGAAAACAGTTCAATTTTATTCCCTCAGACTTCTCCTTACGGACATGAGAGGAGTTCTTCTGAAAGTCCTCTCAGGAAACCTGCTCTTGTTGTTAGTGTCAGAGGCAATCACAGCCTTCCTGCAACAGAAGGAGCAGAGGTCCACTGCAAAAATTTAGGTCAATTTTCTGCCTGCTGGATGAAGTGTCTAATAAACACATGGCAGCTGATTCAATGGTTATTTGTCAGCAGACACATAGTATACCGCCCACAGTCTGACAGATATTTAGACTTTCAGCTGAGGATACATAAAAGGCATGCCGCAATACACGTATGATACAAACACACATGTGTATAAGTCTGCAAATGGATTTATGTGGGAGCTCAAGCAGCTCCTTCAACAGAAAATGTGACCTGATGGACGGGGATGTACAGTAAGATGGAAAATATGCATCATGCGTCCTGTTTGAAGAAGAGGATGCAGATAGGGAGGAATAGAAGGCAATGAAACTGGGAAGACTCGCCTCAAGTCATGTGTTTTACATCCAAATCTAACAGTCCTAATACTCTGTGTGGGCTGCTACGTTTGTCAGTAAGAGTGCCACCGACAGAAATGGGGCATCAAAGAGCATGAAGCATAAAGAAGCAACAAACTGTGATGCACTACTTCCCTAAAAAATAGCTTCTGAGAATGAAGTCATTTAATACCTGGCCAAAAAGTTTGGGCTAAAGTGGCAGTGAGCTAAGGAAGACAAGTAGAAACCAGGTCAAGCAGCTCAGTATGTAACATGTGGCCCTTGCAGCAAATCTGTATTGTAAATTTCAAATAATGAAGGAAGCTAAACGGAGAGAAATCCATTACAGGAAGTACAGGACAAAGAACAAAGGATGAATAAAAGAGGCGGTAATAACACGGATTACACTGGTATATGACTATGATTAACTGTACTTTGTCTTTTAAAATGGAAGAATTCTCTTTATGACTAATGCCATGCATAAACATCAGCCTATTTTATGTTGCGATCAACTGACAAACACCAAAAATGTAATTTTGAATCATGAAAGCATCTCTTCAATTACTTATCTAAATATAACTGAAAATTATATGGGATCAGAAATTAAGGTTTGGCCTTCTAATGGGTTTATTGGGGGGGGAAAAAAGTCACCAAGCTTAGAGGCTCACAGAGTTTTAATGACTAGGAACAAATCTGCAGCAGTATGTTAAATCGGTGTTGTCACAGTGTTGGTTGGATAATTTCATAGTCTAGATATTAAACCAAAGACACAAATCTTTAAATCATTGCTGAGAAAATCTGAGATTTTCACTGAAACCTTTGGTTCTCAGCACGCACAGTTTAATTCTGGCACTCTGGGCTGTTTGTCAGTCAGTGTAGCCTCATTTGGTAACTGCCTCTTGGTATAACATGGTTTATTATTAACTCTAAGCCTATTATTTGGGTCTCTGCTTGAAACTGTAGACCCTTAATAAGATTTGTATATCTCTGCAACCACAAGCTCTATTTGAGTACTTTTACAATTGGAGTAAATGGAACACTTTGGATTTACTAAGATGTGTAAATTACAGTATAAATGTTACCAGTGACGATTAAATTATAGCACACAGCAAACGTGAAGAAGTTTCAGGTTCCCCTTAAAAAAATACTTTCAAAGTGAATATCCCTTTGGGATGTTGCAGCTGTAACACAAATTTTTTGTCAAATTAAATCATCGTACAATATGAGAACATTATCTCTGCAAAGACCAGTACAAATTGAGTGAAGCAGTATACAATAGGAGAGGTCTTAATGCAGACACTTCAGGTACAGTGAGGTCTCCAAAATGGCCACTTTGGGACAGTTTGGCTATCTGTTCTCAAAGTCCTCCAGTTGGGGCACCTGAGATTTTTAAAGGTTATGAAAATTAAAGCGACTAGAGGCAGAATTAAGAAATTAGACTTGTGATTGACGCGACTGGCGCTGCGGGTAACTGCAGCCACCAGCCAAGCCAGCACGAGAGCACAAACAGAGCTTCAGTTGTCAGCACAAGCTATAACGTTGTTTACTACGCTGATAGTCTTTTTCTTCGTAGTTCTACTTTTTAGTGTCTTTCAGTTGATCTGGATCATTTGCTGACGGCAGAAGAATCCATCACTATCCCTTACAGTGTTTGAATTTACCGCAACCGTCTCTTTCCTGTATCAAAACTGTCAGGGACGCGGATGCAGCATCAATTGATGTCACATCCGCAGGACAGTGTGGGAAATTTGGCCACTGAATCGCAGCGCATTATGCAGCACTGCTTGTTAAAGGCAACGGAGAGAGATGTGGGTGGGCTCGTTCTTTTTGTTTTTAACGCTTTATCGCCCATTAGCATTAAAAAATTGGACATGCATGTTTATTCTTTCACAATTTCTGTCTCTAGTCCCTTTGAAAAATCGCAAATCTTAATTTTTTGAAACACACAAGAGTACCATGAATATTTGGAAGTGGCTGAATAGAAGTAGCTTATTTGAAAAAAGACTTTCTTTCTCATCTACCAATCCAAGCAATAACTGTATTGTCAACGATTGAGCACACCAGACCATTTACAGCTTTCAACAATCTGAAAAGAAAGAAAGAAACAAACACACACACACAAAAAAAAAAAAACAATTGCTTGGCATCTACCTACTGTAATAACTATATGTTTTCTGGCATTATTCTTAAAGCTATTCAACTACTGCTGGATAATCACTTTAATCAACAACTAAAAAAATGTTCCCTGATGTAGGTTACTTGTGAAGCCATGTTTTACCAAAACCACTGCAGACAGGTAGCTGACAAGCTGGTTTAAAATGGAATACTAGCGCATTATGCTTAGCATTTACTCAGTATTTCATGAAAATGTTTCAAGAAATGTGGCATAATCCTAAGAAAAAAGGACAGTTCATTCTTAATGGCCTGATATAAGCCATTAATTTTTCTTAGATTTACATGAGAAATAAGGATAAAAAAATCTACTGCATTATGCAGCCACATCACTTGTCTGGACAGCACCTGCTGAGGAATTACTAAAACTATTGTAAAGTCAATGTCAGACTCATGTAACACAGAATTTAGTTCTGAAACTGATCTAATTGTTTCAGTATAGACTAATCCATCCGATGGGCGTTAGTGTGTTGCACCATCTTGCGGTGCCTTGCTTAGGGTACTAGTCCTAATTACCTTGTACCTGCCAACATTGAAAGCAAGGTGAATATCTGGATTTACAACGCTGGACAGTTGTCTAAGGTAACTGAAAACCGATAGGTATGTTATACGGAGATCTCAAAGTTATTCTGACATATCGTTTTTATATCAGTGTCTTAAAGTGAAGTATTATTTATATCCATAAACTGATTTTAATAACTTACAAGCCCTTGGAATATAAAGCGTAAATTTCGTTATCAAAGTTGGTAAAGAAATACTTGGTAAAAGTTGTAACTTTTCTATTTTGTCATTCATTTGGGCTTGGTATTGTTTAAAAACTGTACAGATCATGTAGCCTACAGTACATGGGTCCTGCAGATGAAACTTAAGGCTGTAGGACATTAACAGTTTGTGTTTCTGACTGAACTATTTTTATTCTGTGGTCCCAATATTGCCCTGATCAGAGCATATAATGTTATATTTCACAACATCTCCCAGATTAGTCATTAACTCTCAGCAACACCACAGCTTGTCTCTTACGTCCGTTAGCATTAGCTAGCAGAATAACTTTACCAATTTTAAGGTCCCCAAAAAGTACCCATTTACATCATTTTAAGGTGCAGCATGGATACATATAATGTCATGTGAGATTATTGACTGTTCATCAATGTTTACTGTGTTTTTGTTGTTGGGAATAAAATGCAACGTTTTCTCTGCCATGACAGCATATCATTCCTCCTTTTCCCTCTGAGTGTCCGGTATTCCTCCCCGATACGAACGGACTGACATCAGTGGAGAGACAGCAACAACCTTCATGAAATAAATGTCTGTGATCTTCTTATTCATTTACTACCACAATCAAAGTTTTCTACTGCTGTTCCAACAAACAAGAAAGGCAAAAGTCCTTCCAGATTTCACCTATATTGGTTAGAAAACAGTCAGATTCTCATCTGTTCTGATTACACATGTACAGAAATGCACCCTAACCAACGGTGGATGGTCAACTTGCGGCATTTGCCCACATAACAGTTGTAGATTACTCCAGTCTTTCTCAATCCTGGTTTTAGCCTTCTACATTTCTTCATGTGACAGTGTGGGGTGCTGTCATTATACCTCCTAGTGATCATGTGCCCTGGCTACCTGGCTCCAGGGATATCCCTTTGGCTGACTGGTTAGTGTGCAGGACTCTTACCAGGGACACTGGGATTCAAACCCTGCCTGGGCCCTCTTTCTGTCCTGCCACATTCATTTCAAACAGATCCAATAAAATATGCTTTATATTTTAAAAAAAAATACTGTATGCATGTGCAAATCTTTTTAGTGTTGAATCACTCTTCTTCCATTCTTTATCCTTTCATACATTCTCCTCACTTTCTGGGAGATTGCAATCCCAGCAAGAATTTCATCACAGCAATTTACACGAAGAAAAAAGCTTAACCAAAACCTGATCTTTCCATTTGTCATTTTGTCAGTTATCATGAATGTGTGTGGTAGTGGTAGAGTGGAGGGTGGCGGGGCGGATGTCTGAGGCAGTCTAGAGTTACATTAACTGGCAGTGTGAGAGGCAGGAGGTGGTGGTGGGGTCATGGGTCACTATGCCCCGACAAACAAATGAGCCACCCAGTGAGGAAGTCAACAAGGGATGCTTTCCTCTGAGGCCCTGGCAACAGCAGCTCCTGGCAAACATGTGTGTGACAAATGTGCCATCTGAACCAATGACAGAGTCTCAATCATCACCATATGAGGTTGCCACATAAACACAGCAGAGAGGGTGGGAGACAAAATGCAAGAGGTGAGGAGGGGTGGCAGCAGGCATAATAAAAGATAACAAGGCCAATTTTAATAAGATGTGTTAAGTATTATTTATATGGGAGGTAAAGAAATGAAACAAAAGCTTCCCTTCACTGGTGTTCCAGCTCCAGTGCAGACGCTGCATTGTAAGCTGAGACTGCTTCAGTGGGGTTAAATGTTATGAGGACTCCCTGTTGAGAAAATCATGGGAGAGATGCTGCTGTTAGCTAGACTGCAACCAAGCAGGGTTTACTGTAGGCACTATTGTTTCCCGTTTGGGTTTAATGACTGACAAACAGTCTCACGATGACCTCTTTCTGCCATGCTGCTCCACTGAAATCCCATTTTATACAAACTGTCCTGAGAATCCAGATAAAGCCCTCCTCCCAGGTTTCTAAGCAGTTCTAAGACAAATCTTCTTCTTTTCATCTACTTTTTATAGGACCAAAGTTTTAAGTCAGTCATCTTGATTTTCTGTGCTTTCATTTCATAATTGTATTTGCCTCTGCTTCTTTCTTTCTTCCATCTCATGCTCTTTTTGTATTTTTCTCTCTCCTTTTCCTTCCCTCGCCAGCTCTGGAAAGTACATTCTCACAGTTCAACAGTGACAGAAGGACCGTCTCCTTCATGGCAGACCATGCTTGTGTTTTTTCAATTAAGCTGGGCTCCTGTACATTTGGGAAACCATAATTCTCATGGCCCGGCAGAAACTAGTGGAAAGTTGCTCAGTTTTTTTTTTTTCTCTTTTTTTTCTGGGAGAGGTATTGGAAATACCCATTCCCTTGAAGCATGTCAGACTACTGAGGATGGAGAATAAAACCGTAGGAAAACCATCTATGAGACTACAGGAGGTGTTGATAGGAGCTGAAAGACTCACTGAGGGGTATTAGGGTGCAGAACCTGTGGGGTGAATGGGATCAGGAAGGAGGCGAGTGAAAGAATACAGATGGATGGATTTCCAAGGGAATGTGGATGAAAGTAAGTGAGTTCTAGGCCGGATCTGGATTGCCCAGCAGGGAGGAGGACAGATCCACTGAAATCACTTCAAAGCCTGGTGTCACTGAGTTGCAGCTGCCTCTTGTCCCTTTTATTTACAGAGATGAGCTGAATTAATCTACCTCTAAGAGCAAATAAGAGTGCAAATAGACAAACCTCCACCCCACTGTACATTGTATAAAAGCTAATTTTAAAAAATAACTCTGACTGTAGATCCCATTAGTCGTTGCCAAAACTCAACAATAAATTAACCTGACAAAAGAGCAATCCTAGAAAACATCTTTAAACAGCATTCACTTCTCTTTATAGGTGGAGTCACTCATTTTGGAGAAAAGACTGTTCATTTCAGCATGTGGCAGCCAAGTCAACAGGCTTTCCTGTCAGAACAAATTTAGAAGCTAAAGCTCCAAAATGTATGGATGGATTTAAGAAAGCAGCAACACCAACAACTATGCTTGCTGACAAACAGAGAAAAGGTACAACCCCACATGATGTGAGGTTGGTGTGTCATCACACCAGGTGCATAAAAAGACACAAACATAAAATCTTATTAAATAAACATGGGAGCTCACAAATCAAGCTTCCAAAATAGAATGGAGAAAAAACTGAGTCTGTTGTACAAAACTATGCTACCCGAGGACAGGACTTTAAGTTTATAACTAAGCTTAAAAAAGAGGCAAGGACAATGGCAAATACTGTGATACAGAATAAATAAAAACACATGAGTCACATAACCGTAGGAAGATGCTTTCATAGCAGTCTTGTTTTGCTTCCCCTTATTTAATTTCCAAGCAAGCTGCAACTTCTGAAGGAGAAACAAGAAGTTATCAGGGAAGTTGCCAAAAACTGTAATGCCTCAAATGGCCACTTGAGGTTGGTACCAAAGTTCAAGGAGCTCTGTCATGAAAAATGGACTTTGGTGAGCTTTTAACCATGTTAGTATGTTATTTGTGTATAGAAAATTCATTTTAGGCATTATTTTGCTTCATTCATGCATATTTGAGTAGTCTATATGAATCTATAGTGATTGCCAGTCCAAGCTTTAGCTCCCCTTCAACGGCTGCCTTAGAAATGCCTACGTACAAGTCATTTCACCAAATTTTATCAATCAAGTGCCAAATATGTGTGCAGCATCATAGTAAGAGGCCCACTTTGTTCATGTGAAACTCCAAGAATCTTAACCAATCCACTCTCTCTGAGGAGGAAGCAAAGACCCTGCTGGAAGACTTTCTGTGAGACAGACAGCCATTAGCTAGCAGGAAGTTTGAGCCAGAGTTAAGAAGAAAAGCTTCTCTTTTTCTGCATGGGAGTTTATTTGTTGTACCGGACTATGGATTGAATTGCCAGAAGAAGTTATATTTTGTCTTCAGGAGCGGGAAAAAACCCTCAACTTTGTATGTGAACTCGGGCAGTAAAGTGTTTTTACTGCAAATCTCCACCATAAAAATGCTCTTGGAGAGATGTAAAACCATGTCCCAGCTCAGTGCTAACTGATAGCCTATGACTTGTTGGCTAATTTTCTTGTCAGGGGTCTCTGTGGTACTGCATGTACTTCAAACTCCATATCAGACTCTGGTTCAAGCGCATACAGCTCTATAACAGGGTAATCCATTTCATTCCATTGATCGGAATCCGATCATCCATCAGTGTTTACAAATGTCTATCCACATGAGTTCTGAGGCCAGTGTTACACAAAAATCTGTGACCCTTAAGAATCCATGACTGTTCCGGGATGTACAAACATGTTGATTGGTTGAAAGCTTCGGTAGTTCAATGCAGTCAGCCGTTTTACTTCCGTGTTCGAAATTAGACACATAAAAAACTAATATTTAACCCAAAATTAGTTTCTTTAGTGGCGAAGGGAACACATTTAGCTTATATTTGCCTGTTGTTGGCTTTTGGAACGTTTGCAATGCATGATAAAGCTCCTTTAAGTCAGTTTCTTTGGACTTCCATTTCAACATGCCAAACTTCAAGGCAGACAAAAAGCATAAAAAAAACCCACTCAGGGTGTTAAAAAGGGCAGGATTGGTCTCTGTATAAAACTTTAAACATTATCATGTTGTGGAGTGAACATCAAAACTCACCTTACTGTTCTGTTCATGCATTATCACTAGGAGTGCTTTAAGTAAAAGTTGATCTTCATATCATGCTCACATCCTCTACCTAGAGTCCATGTTGCTGATACTTCTTGTACTGGGTTCATCTCTGTCTCCACTGTGTCATTGTTCTTAAACTCAATGACCTGGTCCACCAATGCAGCAAATTTCATAATATTCTTGATCAGAACAACAAGGTGGATTGTGCCAGGTGGGGTAACCATGGTGTGGAGAAGCAGTTGCAGCTATGTCCCACACTTTACTGGTCTTGGGTTCAGTTTTGTTACAAAACAAAACAAAACAAAACACCACCAACAAAAACCCAACAAAAAGTCCACCCAGAGTTAAGTTTTTAAAGGATCCCCTGAATTCTTCCTCATGGAAAATGTGTGGGGATTTCCTAAGACGCAAGCACACATGCCACCTGTTTTATGTATTGGAGTGAATCACTTTGTTTATCCATCTATGGAGCCAGGGATATTTACAAAAAGCAGAAATGGAGAACAGAAAATGGATCAGCTCAAGATTTTTGTTGAATCTGACAAAACTGTCCTGAAATGGAAGACTCTCAACATTCAGTTGTTACTAAAGTACAAATTTTCTTGGGGATGGCTTGTTGTTCTTATACCTTATTCTTTTATCTCAGTCCTTGGCTGCCAGTGGAAGCACGTTATTCCAATGAACAAAAATCTGTCAAATACAGTATAGATATCTATGCATGCTCACATGAGCACAGGCACATAAACACATGCATAGTTAAGATGGGAGTGACCTAAACAGGACAGCCCCCATTGCCCCCCCGCCCCCCACCACAACAATCAACGACAGACAGTTAAGCAGAGCATTTATACAGTGAATGGCAGGAGCACCACATCAGGAAGTCTGAAGTCTTACCTCAAGAGTAATGCCGTGAAGTCGACACAAGCAAAAGCCTCATGATTGTAGCGGTCTCTCTCAGTCGGGCTCTTTCTGTATTTCAGCTGTGGCAGACGGGAGCTGGGAGGCACAGGCGGTGCAGAGTGGAGCAGCTTTCCACACACTTTACAGGCAGAGAGAGCTGTGGAGCTGCGTAGACCCCGGCCCGTCCGCTCACACTCTGCCTTCTGAGGATGAAAAGAGAAGACTTCATTACCAACACAAGACCACGCCTCCACCCCTCCGGTCTGCCTCCTCCCAAGCCCTTTCTTTCATTTCATCCCTGCCCTCCTTCTTCACTACCTCCCGGCTTCCCTTCCACACTCTCAGCCAGTAGCACGCTCCAGGGCCTGTCCCGGCCAAGAGAGGGGGAGCAGACTGCCAAAGAAAACCTCCCATCCCAACCGCCTGCCAGTGCTGTGTAGCGCACAGACGTAAAGGGACAGAGACAGCGATCAGCAAGGAGATGGAGAAACAGAGGTGGCATACACCATTGCATCCACAAACTGTTATTTAAAGTTCTTGCATTATAGTGCTGTTTCAGAGTTGCTTCAGCTTAGCAATTCTGCTATTGAAGCACCTGAAAATGCAGTGAATGTGTATGTGTGGGTGTGTGTGTGTGTGTGTGATGGCAGGTGAGAGTGCTCAAGTAAAACAAATACAAAAATCAGAGGGAGATAATTTAATCTGGAGCAAGTAAGAGGTGTGAGGTAGCAGATGGGAAAGAAACAGAGGAAAAAGACAGCCGGGCAGACAGAAAGAAAAACACAGACACTTTCAGAGTGAGACGTAAGATCAATTAGACAGTTTCAAAGAGAAAAGCAAAAAAGACATATTCAACCAGGGGCTGCTGGAAGGTCTAATTAGAGCTTACTGCAAGAAAAATCACATAAGAAGCCTGTCACTCAGGAAAGAGCACGAGTGTGTGTTGACTTGGGGGTGGGGACGATGTCTGTCTCTGGGTTTTGTATGTCTATAAACCTGACTCTAGACCAGCTCTTTGCCAGCTGCTTCAGTAGTCAACACCCAGAATAAAGCTGAGAATATTTGTCCATCTTCAGCATTTCTCTCCCATCATCCTCTCTGCCTTTTCTTCTCCTGCCAAAGTGAACTCTCTCCCCATCAGACGGGGAAAATAGGCCTAAAAGCACTAGCTGTTTACTGTCTGTAATTATGAGGGGCTGGGTACAGTCAGCCCAGGCAAGCTCTGCACCCTGCCCCCAGTGCCACCACACACAAACCTAGCTCTACCAAGTCTGCCAATTTAAACTGGGTTGTGGCACTGGAAGAGAAGGGGAGGGGAGGGGAGGGGGATAAAGCAAAGCAAAGCAAAGGAAAAGAAGACTGGAAGAAAGTTAAGCTTAAAGGTTCAATTCAGCTCATAGTAAATGAAAATGGCAAAAATCTACTTTACATCTAAAAAGCCAAGGATACTCCAACCAATCCACAGATTTAGGTCAAAACTTTTGAAGCTTTTTGACATGAAAAGGCAATAATAATAATAATAATAATCTTGAAATCAGGCTTCAGAGAAACCCTGATTGTACTGATAATTATCAACCAGTGCAGCACATCACTGCACTCACCTGTTCACCAGATTTTGGAATTACACACAGAAAACGTCAGGGATGTCCTTAAAGGCAGGGTGGATGATGTTTTCCAAGAGCATTTTTTACTATACTGCTTAAAGTATTCTTCACACACTGATTGCAGCCAATTAATTAAATGTTCTGACATTGTCTGTGTCTGTGGAACAGACAGGACTGGAAAAACCCCATCCAATGAAATTCAATAAAATTCATTTCACTGGATGGGGCTGCTAATGGCCCGTGCTGATTGATTGAATGATTATTATGTCCATCAAACTCGACTGCTGTTTGTCCCCCTCCCACCCTCCCTGTGTGTGCGTGCATGCGCGTGCGTGCGCGCGCGTGATCGCAACTCGCCGTGAGCGTCTCACAGTGCAGACGAACGTAGTTGCTTGCTGTTCGTAAGTTTGCCGCTGTTTGCTCTTAAAAAGAAAAAAATGGACGTGGATCAAGTCATGGAGGTGTTGGTGTTTGCAGTGAGGATGATTTACACCACAGAAGAAGTTGGAGGTGAGATAATTATCACTTTTAGGAAACGTGGTTCCTCTGCTGTTTACTGGGAAGCTAACAAGCTAGCCACTCGGCTGTTCTCGGTTATCTTCACTGACAACCATCGGCGCACACGCTCCTGTGTTCTGAAGGCATGGTTTCGGGGGTGGGGGGGGGTATCTAAAATGTAGCTTGCTCGAACTGTTTTTCCAGGATCCCTTACGCTGCCTTTGAGACACACATACCCATTTCTACTGTAGTTTCCATAGTGATCAGCAGGAAAAAGAGAATTTGTAGTACTGACAAACAGAGATGCTACAGCATGAAACATCGCGAAGAAGCTAAAAAAGGAAAAAGCCAAGGAACTAAAAGGAGCACAGAGAGACCAAAAATGTCAGAAAGTCTGCATGATGCAATAAAAAGCGGCATTTTTTGTTGGCAGCTCATGATGAAGTACACTGGGATTATACGGATCTCTGGAAATCTCCCACTCTAACATCAACACTTACAAAGACTCTCTGTGGCATAATGGTGTCAAAGTTACACAAGTCCACACAACAGTACTCAGAGTTATTGGCTGCCTTCATTCTAGGTTGCAAAAACTCAAGCATGAGTTGGGGTTGGCGTGAGGAATGACATAGAAAGGAGAGATTAAAGGAGAGATTAACTCATTTTAGTGTGCTTTATTGGTAAGAAACCCTAATTCTCTGAAATGAGCCTGACAGCCATTCTGTGGTGTTTTATGTCTTTAATCAAGGGATTTAGTGGCAGAGAACAGACTAATCCTACATCTCAAAGCTGTTGTTTGTTTACTGTCTACTACATAATCAAGTATTGTCATTACCATAACAACACTAAATAGGTAAAAATAACACAAAGTGGTCAGGTAATAAGGAAAATGAGAAGCATAATGACAGGCTGTCAGTCACACTTTGCTACACAGAGAAGTGATTGTTGCAGGGCCTAAATGTATGATTTAGGATTGTGGTGAATTTGACTTGAAATGATTCAATAACCTGTCTGGCCACTAGGGGCTGACCAGGGCTGTAATGTAAAACCTTCCTCTATTTCCACACATCATTGAGCCCAGCACACTTTTGCTCATCTCTCTGATGCACCCTCCTCCTTGTTTCTGTTTTTGGAAGACCTTGAGCCTCCTGACTTGATAACTTTATCCGTTCCTGGGATTTATTTATTTATTCTGACCACACACTATGTGTGATAAAAACACTGTGTTGCCTGGTCAGTTTTTTCCAAACATAAGATTGTGGGGAGATTTTTTTTTCCTAACCTCTAAATATGCATTTGGAAACACTGAGTTTGACAAATACACCAAAATGGGCACTTAAAGCAGGTAAAAGGATTGTATATTTGGTTAGAAAAATAAAAATAAAAAAGCTCTAATAATGCATAAAGAAATGACAGAGAACAGACAGGAAGAAGACTGACTACAGTCTCACAGCTGCTCAAGGTTACACCAGCAGTCTTTGTGACTGGACTTCAAACTAAGCATCTGATCATCAGGCAGCTACGGTATACAGTAAAACTTTTCTTTTTTAACTCCTTAACACCAAAAACTGTGGAAATATTATAGATTGGTTGATCTAAACCTGATAAATGAAACCTAAACATGAAAAAGGATTTGAAACTTATGCAACACAATCAGTTTTCATTTAGATGACATATTGTAGTGATTACATTAGATGTCATGAATAAATTGTGAGATGTTGTAAAATTGAATTTTCACTTTTGATGGCTTTAATTGGAAGCAGAATTATATGGATGGGAAGAAAGGGGACTTTTTGAGTTCTTTTGTGAGATGTATTGGTGTAAGACAAATATAGAAATCATTTAACCCTATTCCAAAGCCTATGCATATCACAGCAGCTTATATTTTACTCGTCTAAATTAGCATCCTTTGGTCATACAGGAGTTTAAATTTGTTTTATTCTTAAATGCGCAGGCGCTCTGCCAGCTGTCTAAGGTGTCTAAATAGCCCTTCCCTCTCTTTAATTTGCTGAAAAAAAAATCAAGTAAAACACCACTGCTTGACTTATAAAATGTTTTAATGGCCCCAGAATATTCTAACCTCCCCTCAGGGAGCAACAACTGGGTCAAAAAATCTAATTAAAATGACTTTTTAGAAGCAATGTGCATGCAGGCATTTACCGACCTCCGGCTTTCTGTGAAAAAGGATAAATTGGTGTAACCGTGGCAAGATGATATTTAAGTCAAGTCTTCTACCTTCTGCCTCTGTCAGCGGTGCTCTCTGACAAGTGCTATTAAAGTGCCGTAACTGATGATGTTTCTTGGATAACATTTGACAGCTTAGCTGCAAAAGAGGAGATCGAGTCACCAGTTTGTGTTTTATAAACAGTATCAGTTGCTACAGCTTGACATGCACACAGCCTCTCAGCTCTGTACAGTAAGAGCTAGCTTTGCTTTCAAGTTGTAAAATGATATCTGTAGTCTGATTTTGCCACAGTTGTGGTAAGAATCTAGAGTACCAGGGTTATTCCAGGTCATGCCGTGACACACCCAGCATCCCAATGAAAGGCCTCTCCATCGTCACCAACACAAACCCTCCTGTAACTGTCAATTAAGGCCACTGAGTGTAGGCACTGACTACATATGGTGACTTTATTCCATGACTCATTGACTGTTACACCTGAAATATCCAGTAAAAATAATCACATTATGACCTGGCAGAATAGGTGATATTCTAAAGACTTATTCAGTTAGTGCACTGAGACAACAGAGGGATATAGAAGGGAAAAAAGGGCAGACTGTGGGTTTTGAGTCTGACACAGGTGATTGTGGCAAAGCAAAAGGTGTAACACTTCCATCCCCTCCCTGTCTGTCGGGCTTTGGAGCTGCTGGGCTGAGTGGACAGCCTGATCTCTGGGAATTTCACACCTTCAATGGCCATGACCAGCGATGGGTAGAGACCATCACACCCTGGTGTTCCATTTCTGACCCAGAAAGCCCGGCAGCCATGAAAACATGCTCTCCCCCAGGGCAAACAGGGGGCACCCCAGCCAGTGTAGACTTAGCAGCTTGGCGATGTGTACTCGCCCCGTCATGTGGACCAGGAGTGATGATGTTCCCAGGGAGACAACGTCTGGGGGTATGGGCTGGGAAGTGGTCGGGAGGAATTCGGGTGTTAGAGATGAAAAAAGAAGAGTTGAGAAAAAGGCAGAATGTCCGCCACAACTACTGTACACTGTCTGATGCAGAGCTTAACATCCCCCACACCTTCCCTAACTATTGTGTACATCGGTATGTGCAAAAATCATCATGTTGACATCACACTGAACTTGTTTCTAAGAATAAAGCATTAGTTTACAGTTCTATAAGTCTGACTTGGCTATCAAATATTTACAAAACCCATTTTCTGCTAATTTTCAAACAATTACTTAGTTGAAATTATTCTTTAAAAATTCACTACATATTCTTTTTGGGAACAGTTGAGGGCTGCAGGCATACCAGTACAGTGTTCAGACCATCTCCTTTCACAGCCATCCCTTTGTAAAGTGAGCATGGTACGATTTTGATTCAATTTGATTTAGGATCCACCAGCCGAAAAGAAACAATATGAAACAATATTACAAGTTATAAACAAGGTAATTGTTTTCTTAACATAACTGTAAGCTCATACTTACTTGAAAGTGCATATGCAGTAAAATCTCCCTGTGTCATATCTATCCACTGCACAACTATAATCATGGATTTTGTTGTGAAAATGTTGTGTGAGAGGAACCTTAAAATAAAGCCATTTTCATGATGAAAGGGGGTTGATATCGATTTTTTGGTCAATTTGGAGATTTTGGATCAATTTGTGATTGATACATGGATCAATTAGTCTGGCCTTTGAACTTGCCAATTTTTTTGCATCTTTGCTCCAAAGCACATAGGTCCATTTTCCCCCAAAAGACCTTGAATATTGATTGGGTCATCTCAGATGCTTGCAGATCCAGAAACATTGACACAGCTTCTGGACAAGGTTAACATTTAGTGTGAATGAATGTACTGTAATGCTTAACAAAGGTCACACACTGAGCCCTTGTGCATGTGATTATATTGTATGTTAGGACTTGGGTGCCCAAGTCTGGTCCTCCAGAGCTGCTATCCTACCATTTTTAGAGCATGTCCCCTCCAACACACCAGAATGACATGGCTAATTACCTCATGCACATAATTTAGCTCTGGAGAGGCCTGGTAAGGAGCCACTCATTTGATTCAGCTGTGTTGGAGAAGGGTTGCAACCAAAATGTGCAGGACAGGAGTTCTCAAGGACTGGACTTGGGCACCCCTGTGTTAGAACAAGACCGCTAAAATAAAAAAAAAATAATATATATATATATTTTTGTTTGTTTGTTTAAGTATTTACTGCAGACTTTTGGCAGGATGTGATCCTTACTGTATAAAAAGTACCATAAGTAATTTGAATTGGAATCCCAAATTTAGTATGTTGCAGTATGTTGCACAGTTGCACTTTGCACATTGTAAAATGAATGTACAGCGTCTCAGTGTAATTCTTTCATCTCCTCATTATCTGTACACTTACAAAAGCCTGACATACAGTTCTTTGCCAGACAGAACAAATTGCATCTAATTGAAGGGTTACTGCTGCAAAATGTCGTGTTTGTCTGCAACAAAATGATTAAGAGGTTCAGTTCAAATGATTAAATACATAACTATATTGCATTTTTGAGTTCTGGTGTCTTTATGCTGTCAAATTGAAGTGTCTGGATTTAAATAGAGTAGTGTGGATAGAGCTCTCATTGACCTGCTGCAGAGCCGCAGCAGAGCAAACACACAGATGCCTAGCCCTCATCCGCACAAATGCGTCTTTCAATCCTTCCACTCACTTTTGTCCCATCAATACCTTACTCTTCAGTGAGACCAAAGCCACCAACTCCAACCTTCCCTTTGCCCCTTCCAAACACATAGAGTGAATGGTGTCTACTGTACCTTGTGCCACTCCCCTCTCTGTGGGGTAGAACACATTTTGACAGGCCTGTATTTATGGCCAACTGGAGTCGTGTTGGAATGAATCATGAAAAGGACCAAAATCATCTTGCTGGATGCTCATTTATATTGAATGTTGGTCAGCCGTGTGGGGCTGTGTGTGTGGCCTATGCAGTGAGAGTATAGAGCTTGTGTGAAAGTGTGTATGTGTGGGAAGATTAAGATAAGCTCCCTAATGAGGAACAAAGCATGTTTATCACTCTGTGTTTGTTATCAGTCTGTGTCTGCACGGATGAATACGTCATGTTTTACTGTTGAGTCTGCGTTTCTCTGCAACATCATAGCCTACAGCCTACTGAAAAGTGATTATGTGTATAAATAGCACACAGATTTACTTTAGTCAGGACAAGGGCATGAAAATACAGATTTAAGGATAACATAAAGGGGTAGTTCACAATTCTTGACTTATGGCCTCATTTTTGAGTTGGAGACTGTTTCAACATATTTAATTCTGTTATTCTAGTTATAGGAGGTCACCGATGCTAATGCTAGCACAAGTCAATCGTAACTACCTAGCCTGTCATTAAAAACAACCTTATCCACTCCACAGAAAACCCGAGGCAAATCAGTTATGACGCAAGACTGTCTATGTAAATGGCGTGTAAATAGAATAATATAACAACTAAAAGTGACTGTGCATCACAAATTATGCATTACATTTTGAGGGACTAGTTTCTCACAAGCTGTGGAATTATACTTTGCTTCCGGTGGTACTCCAGGTTCATAGAGATATGGTGGTGGTTCATTTGATGAAACAAAATTGAAATCGCCTTTAGAATCTGACATGCCTTTCACACATGGCCATAGTTTTGACTGCATTTGTCAAATTCCTTTGTGCATGTAGCGAAAGATAATATCACTCCGCTGCCAAATACAAGAAGTGAAACTATGTTGCTGCTGGGACAGACTAGAAGGTCCCTATTGACTTGCACTAGCATTCGCACTGGCCATCTCCTGCAACTAGAATAACAGGATAAAATATGTTGAAAGTGTCTCCAGTAATAAATAGTACCTTGGCTAACTCAAAAATGAGACCCTATGTCAAAAATTCCAAACTACTCCTTTTTTAAAAAAAAGGCTTGAGTGGGAAACAATTTGAGGGATGTCATTCCTTTCATACTGTCAAATAAAATGAAACTGTATTTAAAAAGTAAACCTGTCAGAACTTATGCAGTCAAGTGAACATACAGTAAATAATTGAGCTTGTGAGTGTTGCTTGTAAGACTTAGTTGTGTAAAGTTAAACTTGATGGGAACCTTTAATAAAAAAAGAAAAAGAAATAAGCTTCTCTATAAAATCCTCTTCTTATCTGTTGTAATAATCATATCACTTGCTGATAAGATTCTATATTTGAAATAAAGACTTAGCAAGTGACCGTTTTCTCAGACATGCACGTGCCGAACATACTGTATCACCCCAGGGATCCTTCATGCACTGTCTCAGTGGGTGTGTGGTAACAATGGGAGCTGGGGTGAGCTAGGGCAAAGATCTCTGCTCCTTCTCCACATAAACCTTTAATATGAGGCCTCCTCAGAACCAGTCGGCCATCTAAAAGCACTGTACCCTGTAATTGACCTTAAAAATACTTTCCATGGAGGTCGGCAGTCATGTCATTGGCCTTCGGCCCAAGCAGCGGCTGCATCTCCCCAGCCTGGAGGAGCCTGGGAAGGCCTCACAGGGTATATTTAGTGGCCCTGTCTTTTGAGAGGAGCAGGAGATGCAGATAATGCCAGTCTGCATATAAAACCACTCTACCGCCCATGAGTGGGCCTGTCACAGTCACATTTCCCAGTCCCATGGGGATGAGTTTCCTGAGGTCATTTGTAATTTATGCAAGTCAGGTAAGTGCACAAGCACAGCTAATACTGGCAGACTGTGTGGCACACTTGTTTCTTACACTATGTTAAAAAGTTGTGTCAGTTCAGAGTGCTGCACAGAGAAGACACAAGATAGAAAGAGCTGATGCTCAGCTGTAAGAAATGTTACTGTATGTGACATTTCACAAAGATTGCAACAAATTTTTAATGACATTCATTCAAGTTGTGAGTGTTTGCCATTTAGTTAACATGGTTTTGGCTAACATTAGTCGAGAAACTTCTTGAATGAAAGGCAAAAAAGAAACCTATCAAAGTCTGTCTGGCAGATGTCCAAGGCAGCTATTTAACTGATTATTTTGTTAAAATGTGCTCATTCATTCATACATTCAATTTTGAAACTATGCAGACATATTTTGGAGCACGATACAAAAATATGGTTCTCAGCTGGCTCTGAGAGGCCTCTGTAGCACAAAGTGATCTGAAAAGGTTTCCAGCTGTTCTGCTACAATAGCACCCACAGTGACAGCCATTCTAAGTAAACGTGTAAGCTTTGCCTCCTGCTTCACAGAAGTTTACGTGGCTTCCTTATAGAATCAGCTAATCCTGCCTACATCAAGGGTGCAGTATCTACTGTGGAAAATGAAGTAATGGAAGCACCAGGAGCAAGTAAAGTGGAATTAAGATGAGCTGTGGCATGCAGTGAAAAAAGTGGTTCTTAAAGGATCAGATCTCTCCATAAATGGCATCCTAAGAAATCAAGATGGTAGATAATAAAATGTGCAATAAGGCTAAAAGAAAAGTGGCCTTCTTAAACATATAAAAAAGAAAAAACTTTTTGAAACACACTTTTTTGTTGTGGAAAAGCTGAAATGCACATAAATGTGAACTTTGATGATTTCTCTTTCAGATCACCTCACTGAAAACACAAATAAGAACATGATCTAATCTTTCCTACTTAAACATTAACTAAGCAGAAACATGATTGGTGGTGACACCTTCGTGGATGCAAAGGTTATTTTGTAATCCCAGTGTGATGGATGAGTAACAGCAGCGAGTGGACCAACATCCTGCTGAAGGCATCAAAGGAGCAAAGATAACAATCACCCCTCCCTGTCGGAAATTTCTAAATAAATTCAGAGCCTAAACAGGATGCAGAGATTTGTGAACTGAGCCTTTAGACATGAGCCTAAGTGGCAGACTTTGTTTCCAAGCAACCATGTGCAATGAACCCTAATCTGATTATATGAGTTCAAGTAAATTATTTGAGGGAACTGTGATCAAGACAGTAAACTATGATTCTACCCAAAAATATTAAATGTGATCTCTTGACTGCGTTGATCTAATGCAGCTCATTAGATTGCATGATCTTCTCATATTAAGTAGCTACACAATTGTTATACAAATATAGCTGGCTTGAGAACTGATTTAGAAACTGCTTTTTGTTTTGTTCCCTTCCTACCCTGAGACAGTCTTTTTATTCCCCAAAACTAGGAATCAACATCAGATCATGTTACATGTACATATGTTTAAAATAAACAGACTGAGAATGAGATATCTTAATAATCGGTGCAGGTTAGCTTATTTGTAGTGGTACTCCTTCTGTAATGGGTCTCCCGTTTTAAGATGCTCAATTGAGGTTATTTGTCAAACATAAAATGATGAGCCAATATTTTCATGTGGGGCCCATAAAGGTTAGAAATGGGCTAAGAAATTGGCCCCATATAGGATTGTCCGAAAGTTACATAATGGCCCCACTAGAGAGGCCCATATTGGTGTTATAATGTGAGAAACCTGAGTGGGCCCCGCACAAAAAGCCCAGTTTGAGCCCATGCCCAGATGCTACCCGTCTATCCCAGGCATATCCCATACTGTATGTTGGCTGGGATTATTCTACTCTATTTAAATTACAACATTACTTGTGTTTAAAATGTGTTTAAAACTGAATTATTTAGCATTTGTTCAGATGTATAAATACAGCAGAATGAAGGGTAAAGGTGATGATCTTCTGTCCAAGAGGAATATCCTCAATTATCTTATTTCTAAGCAAGATGGTGCATTGAGGATTTTGAGGTCCTGTTAAAGTAATCCTCTTTTTATCTTCAGCTTTATAGATTATTGTACAAGCAGGACATTCAAATATTAAATCTAATTAATTCTTCTCTCTTCATACTGAACATTCACTGTACAACTGGCTGTTACTCCACGTTTTGCAGATCTCCATCACTATGCGTGTACAGGTGTTGCTGCATAGTAAAAAAGCAAATCTATTCTCCAGTCAGGTAAATCCTCCTGAAAGTTTATACCATCAGGTTTGATTGACCTTTCAATCAACCCAATTAACAAACTCTCAAAAAGTGTTTTTCATCTCCCAGACTGCAACCTTGACCTCCAACTTCCTATTAACAGCCATTTTTGATTAGATAACAGACGGAGGGAGGGGCTGCCTGAAAACGCTCCATAACCTCCCTCTGTCTTGTGGATTGCTTGGCAGCTGTTTAGATGAGCAGGCAGCTGCTGATTACTGAGACAGAAGAATGAGAGGTCAGAGTATTTATGGGGTCAGAAATTTGCATAATGTGACTTTTCCTAAAGTCTGAGATGCGAGTAAGTGTTCTCTGGAAGTGGGTTTTCTCTTTAACTTTGTTTAAACGTCCTCGATAAATGCAATCGCAATAATACCTTAGTCTTAGCTAAAATGTTGAAAGGGAAGTTTAATCTTTAACTTTATTGGAAATTGATTTATGTTTTAGCTAAAATGTAAGGTGTTTTGAATGTTTGCATGCCAGTGTATGCATAGCTGTGTTTGTGCAGTTGTAACTAAAGCATAAAGGCATAAATTTCAAAACTCGTTTGCCTGTTGTCACTCATATGTAACATTCCTCTAGGTTTCTGTTAGAGACTGTTGTCAGAGGCATCTGGAAGGTAATTTATGATTTCTTTCAAGAAAGATTTTAGTTGAAGATAAATCACTGCTTTTCTCTGTCTTGTAAATATTTTTAGGAGAAAACTCGAGTTGATGTAAGAACAAAAACAGCCCGATTTTCCTCTTGTGTTGACCCCTTCAGTCTGACAGACTCAGCAAAAGAAGCCTCAGCGTATCCCCAGCTAAGCACCATCGATAACTAGACAAATGGTTGGACGACTTGACAAGTAAATAGTCTGATGCCTTTCCTTTAGTTTTTGATAACTTTGACATCCCTTTCATGTTAACATTTTGTGCACATTGTCCAGTTTGTTATTAACTGTTCAGCTCTGGGCTGCAGCCTGTCCAAGGTATGATTCTCATCAAAAATGTTAGATAATTTAGTTTTTAATTTCAATCTCATGAGTGATATCCTGGTTGAAGGACCTGGATAAGGACAGTGGAGTGATGTGGTGCAGCCTTTTGCCTCACAGATCATCATCTGAGTGCGATGACACCTTTTTTTTTTTTTTTTTTTTTTTTTACAACAGTCATCCTTATGCTTGACAGATGCTTGATCCTGGCCATCAATGTGCTGCAGTGCTCACACCTGTCAGGGCCCTGTCTAACTTACTGTAGGGACATTCCTCTGTCTCTCCTATGAGTGTGTGAGTGAAAGTTGATGGACTGCTGTTCCCTCATAACATGTGAAATCACACCTTTAAGTTCTTCTCAGTCACAGCCAGACACTGCAGATTACTTGTGCTTGCCTGTGTGCTTTAGCAGGAGAAACCACAGGCTTTAGTAAAACTTTAAGCCGGTTTCACTGCTCTAACTTTAGATTTCATGGCCTGCAGCAGCAAATACTTTGATTTCACTCAACAGCTTGACACTAGTTTATGCCTGTTGGTGATCCATAAAATCATTCATCATTTTTTTTAATTTAATTTTATTTAATTTTATTTTTTTTCCCTTTTGCACCCCGCTGTAATGCTTATGTTTTATGTAAAGCACTTTGAATTGTCCTTTACATGAAATGTGCTATACAAATAAACTTGCCTTGCCTAAAAAAAAGATTATATAAATTTTTTTTAACAATAAATAGGATACATCTAATCATCTTCAAGTTTTTGTTTGCAGGGTTTGTGTGTCTCTTTACAACAGACATGTGTAAACCCACAAAGATAGCAGGAAACAGGACAAAGAAAAAGAGAGAGAGTCTTTGGATTCTCCCTCAGAGATGTGGCCCCAGAGTATAAAATCCTAGCCCAACAATAACAGAGAAACACTTTTGATCCACTGTACAAAAGGATGGCTACAGAGCTGGACAGACCAGGGGTTCATGTGCTCGCTGTGGTCACGGTGACAGATCTGCCGACCACTCCTTGCCCATCTGGGCTGCCGGTGGCGCTCTGCCTACTCTCTGAGGACAGCGAGTTCAGAGCAATAATTTAGTTCAGATGAGCTAAAGTAATATTTCCAGATTAATACGAGCCATATTCCTTTAGAACTGTCCTCTTTCTTCTTCTCCTTCCTGCATTTTTTTTGACATCTTACATGTCCAAAAATGTCTGGCTGAGGATGAAAGGAAGAAGCAGAAGAGAGGAAAAAAAAATAAAGCAAAGGAAAGATGAACAAGTTTTATGCTTTGTGAGGCAAACACATGTGATGGCCAGTGGCAGAATGACACCATTTCTATCACATTTGATGAACAACTTTCACAAACTTCCACATGCATTACTTATTTAAAGACAAATAAGATTTTCTGCCCCTTTTTAAAAATAGCATAAAACTCCTCTCAGTAACACTCTGCTGCTACTAGACACTCTGGATGCCAGAACACCTGAAACGCATTTAGCTTGCTGGATGCTGCAGTATTTACCCTACAAATAGAGGCCTGGCAGATTGTCAATGCAGAACCATTTCCGGCACAAAAAATGAGTGCCAAACAGAAATCAGCTGTCTAATCACTTACAAGCCGAAGCAATTCTGTGACTCTGTTCTGACCCCAAAGACAAAAAAATGGATATGTAAACATCACATAGTGCATTTTAATGTCATCACCAGTTGTTCCTGTGCTCTTCTCTGTTGCTCCACCTGTGACAAAGCACAACAGAGGAGAGAGATGTGAAAATGAGAATGTTCTTTTTCTTCTAAGTTGATAAAAATGTTGTATTCTAGTTTTTCTGAGGTGAGGTTGTCTGAAATACTTAGCATTTTACCTGCAGTAAGCAGCAGTTTCTAGTTTGATGTCTTTCAGAAATCAGAAATGGACTTCAAGGAATTAAGATTTCCCCATGCTACTTAACTGCAACTTAAACTTTTATTTTTTTCTTTACAGCAGCTCTAAAGAGACCTGTATTGTTGATATTTACACTATAGTACTTTCCCAGACAGTTACACAGACCGAGTCAGCATAACAGTGCTCCAAGTAGTGACCTTTATTTAAAACCAGGTACAGTAAGTCAATTGAGAACCAGTTCTCATTTACAATGACGACCTGACTAAGAGGCAGCAAAGTAAATAACACCAGATAATAAATAATTAGATTGCCAGACAGTCTTACAAACTGGGCAGTTCACCCCTGTAAACTCTCCCAATTTTTTAGGACAAAACAAATAAAAAAAACCTAAAAGAATATATATAGAATTGCTCCACAATAATGAAGTTTGTATTCATGTTCTTGGTGTCTAGGGACATCTGGGACCCCAGAGACTCCATTCCCAGCATTATAAATGTTTTATCTGGTACTGTGCCTGAGTATATTGCAATAAAACAGATGGGCCATTTCTGTATTATTTCTATTCCAAGCACACACATGCCATTGATTGGCTTTAGCAATAAGATATTTCTTAACATTGTTTGCTCCAAAATGCACTTTAGTCTTGCTTCGTAAATGTTAGGGTCTATGCAACAGTTAAAAATAAACACTTGTCTTATTTTATTTTTTATTGTAGATGATTTTATCTGTAATTTGTCATCAAGAGCCAGTTGGGCTTAGAGGTTTAAGAATGCTGCACAGATGTTTTGGGAAGAGATGTTCAGCAGTTGAGAAAATCTCTGTGATGATTACAGGAGAGATGTGGTGTCAATATTGACAACTTCTGATTCTCCATCTAATACAGTAGTGTTCTGATCCCTATCTACTACATACAAGACAAAGGCTTTGCATAATTTCTTAAGAAAAAGAAAAAAAAGGATTAAGTGCAACAGAAACCATCCAGCAAATGTCAACAAGTAGAAATGATCAAGTTAGCCAGATGTTGACTCCACATGTCAGAATTTCTGGCTAAAATAAATCATTGTGTTGATGATGGCAAGGATGCACAGCTTGAAACTCTGCTGCTGAGGGCTGGGAAGCTTTTTCTGGCCAAAGTACTGGCAGCTCTCCTGCTGATAATGATAGAACTGCACTGCAAGTGAGTCAGCTGTGCACATGTATGCTATCAAACTAAAGTAATCACTGCAGTACATTTTTATAGGTGTTCCATCCAACCCCAAACACATCGCTGAGACTTATTTCCCAACATTTATCTGCTGCACCCAAATCATTTAGGATTTAACAAGCTCTTTTGTCGGCTATGAATAACTGATATTGGTAATTTAGAGCTGTAATGTTTTCGAATCTGTCTCAATGTCGATTAACGCTGAGATCCTCCAAAAGGAAAAGTGGGTCTTTGAGTTGCCTCTGGATGTTTGCAGAATTCAGTCAGTGTGAAACAGGAATCAAGAATGATGCAAGCTTTAACTCATACCAGTGATCTTTTTTGGTTGCAACTCAGTTTCAGAGCCATTCAAGACATGAAAGATACTGTGAAATTGTTAAACATTTTACTAACTATTTTAATAAAACACTAGCTTCCTTGATATTAACTGCACATGGATAAAGTTAAAATAAAAGTTAAGTTACTTTAAAATGTCAATCTCAGTTGTTGCCTCTTAAAGGCATATGCCACCCCAGGGTGAAATTGAGCCTCCTCCCACAGTGAGTTGGACACTTAACCCTCCTTGCCTCCAGTGGGGGCCTACTGGTGTATGAATGAGTGTGAATGTTCCGGTGGTGGTTGGAGGGGCCGTAGGCGCGAAATGGCTGCCACGCTTCTGTCAGTCTTCCCCAGGGCAGCTGGGGCTACATACGTAGCTTACCATCACCAAGTATGAATGAGGAGTGAAAGAATAATGGACCTACTGTGAGCACTTTGAGTGTCCAGAAAAGCGCAATATAAATCTAATCCATTATTATTATTATTATTTGCCGCAGAAGTACAGGCCAATCACAAGTGAAGCACCGCGGATAGTAGCAAAGGCAGCACGCATGCAAAGCATCTGGTGGCAACCCTGTTTATGGAAGTTGGGGATGCTGTGCATGCATGCTGCCTTTGCTACGATCCGCGGTGCTTCGCCTGTGGTTGGCCTGTACTTCTGGGGCATACAGTTCCCCTATTGAATGCCGCTTAGTCAGTCCTTTAATGTGAAATCGGCTTCTCGTTTGTACTCGATCAGAACGCGTCACGAAACGTAATTGGAAAAAATCTTGGGTTGATTAGTTCACTTTCGCCAAGTGGTGCTAGTTGGATCCACCAGATTACAGAAACTACGCTAAACTAAGCTAAGCTAAAGTTAGTGCTGCCAGATTCAGAGAATGACTGGGTCAGTTGGAAAACGCTTCTGCCCACTTGTCCAACTCAGGGGACTGCGGGAGGAGGCTCAATTTCACCCAAGGGTGGTATATGCCTTTAAATGTTAAGCAGTAGTTATTTTCTGACTATTGCATGAAGTGCAGAAACACTGTTTCTCTGTTGTAGAAAAACAGCAAAAATCTTGCCTGTGGATGCAAATAAATACATAATATTTCATGTTTTGCTGAGACTTAACTGGAAATACTTTTTTAAATAAAGATCAATATCTACAGTTTTTCCAAAACTTTGTTTTCTGTTGCAGAAGTAGAAGCAGCAATAATAGACTAAGTAAGGAAAGGTCATACTTCAGGTATTCAAGCAAGTGATTTGAGAACTGGGGGGCCTGTGCCCTGGTCGAGCTTTAACATTCCTTGTGCTCAAGCACTTTGATTTTTAAACCATTTCAAGATAACACCCCTGATATATTTGGGCTTCTAAAGAACTTAAATCATATAATTCTGGAGGGATGTTTCAACAGCTGTGATTAGTCTGGCTTGGCAGCGGTGCCGGTAGTTGAGATTCAGGAAGTCACAGCTGTCGCTGTTCTGCAGCAGTGGACTGAGCATGTGACCGGCCACATAGTCAGCCTATCCTGATTATACACAACATTACCTATACATTTTTGTAGCATTCAAAGAGAACAAATGAAGTAATATTTGTATAATGTGTTCTGACATGTGTAAACCTGATTTAAGTTGGCAGTGAAAAGCTAAAAACCAAAGTATTAATGTGGAACTGAGCAGCTGGCAGGCACTGCTGCTGGAACACCGCCAGCTGGATGTAACACTGCATGCTGATGCTTTCATCAACTGGCCATTTTGCTAATGCACTTACTGGAGATCAATCATCTCTTCCAAAAGTTTGTGGAACAATACATCCGATCCTATAGTTTCCCAAAGTCGTCTACAATGTGCCAAAGGATGTTCCTTTATTTACTTCATACGCAGTGGATCAGGCAAGCCGCCACGTTGGCTATGGTTCTCATAGAGTCATGGAAGAGGCATGCTAATGAAGGACTGATGATGGATGAACAGCAACGGCACTCTGCAAGGCTGTGATTATTTTATGGTTTTCTAATCCCAAAGTAACCGAGTGTCACTGTGTTTTTGCTTCGTAAGCAAGACCTCTTGGCTGGTTGCCACCTTCTAACCACCTCTGCTGCTCATTGCTGGGTCAAATATGAAATAAGAATTCAAACTTCTGCTTCTGCTGCTGGGTTTCTGATGTTTTTTCTGGAGCGCTCTCCCATGTCCCATCCATCTGCCACACTGCATGTCTGTGATGTCAGGACTGGCTGGGCTCTGCTCACCCCGAAAGCTTGAACATAACAACTGAACAGTGGGTTTGAAAGCGAACCAGAAATTAGTGGTGACTCATCTCTGGCCACTATGTTATTAAATCAGTTCTTTGCCAGAAATGATTTCAATCAAAAGTTCCATGAAATCAGACCAAAAACGTGCTTCTGCTGGAGAGACGGAAAAGAGGCTTTTTTCCCCTTCACGACCATGTTTCTTTCATATTATATAGATCTTTTAATGGAGTATAAAAGGTTAACTACTGAGACAAATGTCACATGTGGAAAATATTTAACTAAATAAAATGCTACTTAACATTTCAACCAAAAGTCAAAAACCTTTTGTATGGGAAACACATTATTTGCACAACACTGTAATTTGTGCACGTTGTAATGGTTGTGATGAGGTGCAACCAGACATATGATGAGGAAACTTCAAAGTTATTGACAAGGTGGAGAAAAATGTGGAAATCTGATGCTTTTTTCCAACACCATTTAGTTACAGTATTTGTATGTAGAGGGATGGAGTTTGAGTGTGGAAACACCAAAAAGCAGCTGAAGCTCAGCTGTTACACTCGCTACAAGCCACATCAGAGATGTGATGCTATGTCGCTTTTATCCAGAAGAACAGATGAACAAGAAGCCAGGGGAAAGTGTGCATTTGTCAACAGAAGATAAGCACTGCCATCACTGTTTTTTCACTTCTTGCCACTGAAGTCTCCTCTTAAGAGACGACACACACACCAACATCACAACATAGCAACTCAACGAACAAGAATGTTGGGAAGAATCAACTTTGGAAGTGTCCAGTTCATCTGAACAGCAAAGTTAACGCTGCACTCATCCACACATTCCCCTGCTTGAGCTTGCCATTAACCCTGGTGACCTGTAACTGTGTGTGTTTGAGCAAGTGTGCACTCTGTGTTTGCATATCTACTGCTCCTTGCGTAGTGGAGGGCCAACAGACCACACCAGAAGAACAGAAGAACTCTTCTTTATAAACAACTTTTAAACCAGGCATGGCCTGGCCGCTGTACTGTATTTTTCCTACAGATTTCTAGCCAGTAGTTGGGAGCTGTAATTCACAGATCTACTGTAACAGTAGCACTTTTAAAAAGAATGTGTAACCATTCTACCAAATCTTACATCATTCTCTATACATTCTGGCAAGCTGTTGACTCAACAAACCATCAATTCCCCGCTGGAATAAAGGATTTCCTGTTTCTTTCTCACCTCTTTCAGATCAGTCTACTGTCCTTAGTGTAGCACTGTTTTATCTTGAGCCCCCCTCAAATGAAATATAATACCTCGGTGACCTGGGTCTGTATGATGCATGAGTTGCACATTTCTGTTGATGTGCCTAGCCAGTGCACGTTTAGCTTGGCGGAATGTAGCTTTGCATTGCTGAGCATGGTTGAGATTTATGTTACTGCTGTGGGGTGTGCATGTGGTTAACAGATGGTGGCATCCTGCTCATCTTTCCTCCATCGGCACATAACTGCTTACTCACCCCCCCACCACACACCCCCAAGCCCATTCCAATGAGGAAACTTTAATTCAACCCTCTTTAGTAACTGGCAGTTTCTAAAGATTTAAAGAATTTGGATTATATTGGATGATTGTCAACACTGAAAACCCTCCACCCTATCCATTTAAAAATCACTTATGAAGTATTAGAAATTACCAAAAGGTAGTTTAGGTTGATTGTTATTGACTGTCCAGATGACTAATGCAAGCATCTGCAAGTACTGTATGAAACGCTCCACAGCAGTCAAGCAAAGTCTGTGTATTCAGGTGGGAAGGCTTGCAAAGCTAAACGTGTGACTTTTTTTCCCCCAGAGATTCAGTTCTGCGTCCTGTGTGTAACTTTTATTCTGCTCTTGTGTTTTGAATAATTTTGACCTGTTTTTGCTGCATATGAGATAAGCGCCAAAATGAAATTAAGCCTAGGACCTACCTAAGCCTAGGTAATGTTTTTGGTTCAAGTAGTTTACAGTTTAATCTTAAAATCCAAGTATACATTCAGGGATTTGTATAAAAACAACTTATAGGCGTTTAACAATTGCTTAAAAAATGTCCAAAGGAAAAAAATGGTTTTTAAAATTGGAGTTGGATTGTTTAACACGTTTTCTTCTGTTTTGTGTTCAGGATTTTTAGGGCAAATCTTAAGCACAAACGACTACTGCAGGAGAATTGCATGTACTAACTGGCTAAAGTGTCCCTACCATCCCACCCAAAGGTGAAATAGGCCTACTATGATGCATTAGCTTGAAGATAGCATTTTGCCAACTGGCTAAATATTCTACTTTAATAATGAAAATAGATGTTTGGCTGCACAAGTCAGATGCTAACTTAAATTACATTAAAACAATTAGAGCAAGAAAACCTGGATTCATTCAGGCAAGAGTGAAGAGTGAACCATGGCAGACCGTGCAACACACCAGCAGAACCAGCAGGACATCACAGAGGTCAGCATGCCTAGCAAATGACCCAAAGTTTGAGTCATAACTACAGCCAGTGGACGGTCTGTAGATTAATTTGTTCCGAGGTACAGGCACGGATCATTACCAACACCTGCTTCATTATTCACCGGGCTATTTTACAAACCTGGAGAGAGCTGTGACTCCAGTTGACTGCTGCAACTTCTGGACTGAATCTCTTTCTCCCCTGCTGACCCTTTTAATGCTGTGCCAATGTATATCTGCTGAATGCTAGCTACACCCACCATGAGATTTAAGCAACAGTGAACAATTTCAACAGTGCATGCCCAAGAGCACAGCATCAGGGGTCCAATCCCTTTGTTAGGTCACCTTTACCTTTCCCGCTTTTCCAGCAGAAATTAATCTTTTATTAGACTTTCACTGCCTAACTTTGATGCTTGTGAAGTAGTTGGATTGTCATAAAGATACAAAAGGTTGTGATTAAGAAAGATTCAACTGTGCCAGCTTCTTAGTTATTTGTTTGTGGCCAAAACACCCACACAGTTCTTTTAGGTGCCACGCCAACCATCAATAATGATTTTAGCCCCCTGGCTGTTTTCTCAAAGATTAACCATATTCAGTTAAAGTTTTTTCATGTTTCATCCAATCACCTGCTAAGCATCTTTTCCAAAGCACTGTCCCTTTCTAAATGGTCTCTGCTGAGGACTTCCCAGATGGTTCTGTTTGCTATGGTAAAAGCAGACGGTGATAGTTTGATGGTCTATAAAACCATTTCTAACTATTTTCAATCTGTGACTCCTAAAGTGGCTTCATGACTTGTTAGCTAATCAAAAAAGATATTCAGACTAAACGCATTAAATTATAAACCAGCTAAAATGAGCATGTGGTACAAAGAGTCATTTACACAACCCTAAAGTGCTGACATGTGGGAGCTTACTAGAGAACATTCACGTAATCTTATAAAAATCCAGCCAAAGCTGAGCATTCCTTCCCACACACCTTGAGCTGGCACGAGCTACATGGATCATATTTATGTACAGAGACAGATAAACACAGAGATGCAATCAGACAAGCACACCTCCGCCTACATTTGTAAGTGTTCCACTTTGCATCTCTGATCTCACTCTCAGAGTCTGGGAATGTACTGCGGGGTGCTTTTGTGACACACTGTACCCTGACACTGGGAATCACCTCGAGGTGTTCTGAATCATCTGTGTGTGTGTTTGCGATTCTGATGTCTGAGTCAATGCAGTCAATGAGACCACAAGACTGTGACCACAAAAGGTTAAAGGCTTAAATTGTTGTGCAAGCAGACACACAGATGCATCCGCACACATGTGACCACAAATCCACACATGCACACTCCCACGCATTTACGCGTGCATTCTCATACACAGCTGGAAATAAAAGTCATATCATTCACAGAGGACAGACATGGCAAACCACTGCATGCTCTTTATCAGCCTCTTCCACATTTATTTTTAGAAACTGAACCTACAATGAGCTTTGAAAGACTCCGTGGATCATCCCTCTTTTTACCCTGAAAGAGCTCTCAAAGTAATAACCTATCAGGAGACTGCAGGATCATGGCCAGAAGGTGAAATTAGTTTCTTATTCTCATCCTTCTTCCTGCATCTCTGCTTGGTAAGCATACTCCAAACATGACCATCCGGCTGGAAAGACTTTTACAATCCGATTTGGCATTAACTGACCATTTTCTGTCTTAATGAGTCTAATTGAAATAATAAAAGAGGAGCTATGGAGAGTGCTGTGTGGAAAACAATTTTCGGAGGAGATAACACTGATTGGATTTCATACATTTATTAATTTACTAGAAACACATGTTTGCATAACTAATGAGCTATTCTGCTCTGATTTCTTTGAATTTGCTTGGGCAGATGCTTTCGTTGAAAGTGACCTACATTTTTCTTCACACAGACATGTCAGGCACAATTTATGATTTCGTTTTTTGCTCAAGGATACTTTAACATGAGGACAAGAAGAGCCTAAACCCAACAGACAACATGTACCTCCTGAATTATACCTGCCCCCGTCAAAAACAAGCTCGGGTGACATAAAGTACACTGCCAGAGAGGCAGTATTAACTATTCCAGCATGGTCGGCGGCATGGTAGCAGTGAAGCACTAATGCTCTCACAGCAAGGTGTCTGATGAAGGTATTGCAACAAAACATCACATTGAGAATGAGCCTTGTCTCAGAGTGGGCACCTAATTGTCTTAAATTGCCTGTGGATATGTACATAATGTGGCTAAACCAAGTGTGTGAGTGTTTTATTTCCTCCTAATGTGTGTTAACTTCAGCTTTATCCCCTCTTGGCATCCACATGTACCCTCCCAGTTGGGAGGCTTACTATTCTCAGTGGGGCTGCATCTCTTCTGGTAAAGATGTTGACGCCAGTGCATGCAACACTAAAAAAAAATCCAAACATACGCTAGAGGTGGGTTGGCTAAAAATTCAGGCAGGAATTTGGTTCATTAGCTTATGTGTCTTCAAAGCTAAAAATCATGGCAATTGTCAGGAGATCATTATCACCACACCCACGCCTCTGGTTCTCTGATAAGGTTTCAAAGAAAGTCTTGAAATGGGTTACAAGCTACAATTGACAGTTTAGTGCCTTTGGGTTAAGAACGGAAACGCCTGCATACTTAAAAAAATTTTTCCCCATGACTTATATTTCAAATACATCTACAGTAAATAGTATGACTTATGTGTGTTCTTGATTAATGTGAAAAACAGTTGACGGCCCTGAATTAATGTTTTCACTGAAAACACAAAAAAAAGTGTATGAAGAGACAAAAGTAAATCATTATTTATGCTTTACACTTACATGAAAGCCAGTTGAACACATGAAACCAACCTAGGAATTAGTTAGGCTGTCTCCTATTGGTGGGCAGACATTTTTTTCTCTCATTATGCAACTGTTACTCAACTGTTTTAAATCATTCTGCGTGAAGTAGCCAGAACATAAAAGGACGGTACGACTCTGGCTATCATTTCTACCATGTTACCACTTATACACACTCTAAACCTCTATAATTACCAATTAAACAGCTTCAAGCTAAGTTTAGTGGAAGAGATTTATGGTAAGATGAGAACGGGCTTGTGAAAGGAAATGGAAAGAAATTCAGGCCTTGTAGAAAAAAAAAAAAAAAAACATTCTTTATACACATTAGTGTAGGTCATTGAAGACTAAATGCAAACTGATAAAATCTAAGGTTGGCATTAACAACAAATAAGAATAAGGCTGTTAAATTGTTGATGTAAATGCCTGGTGAATAGACCAAAGTAAAGCACTCCAGGTATTTAGCTTTAGCTGAGCAGATGAGACATTTAGCTGGAAGAAAATGCTCAACCACATCCAGAATGAGACTTAATGATGTCAAGCAAAAATTCAGCATTATTCTAGTTATGTCTGTGGGCTTTTGTCACATTCGTTTCTGATGTGTTACATTCTAGTCGGTCAGAACTTTGATTAGTTGAATTAAGTCAGCTGCTTTGATCAGTAAGGGGCAGGAACAAACATCAGGCTTTGTATGGCAGCATTCATACTGTACATAGTTATTTTAAGTTGTTTGCATTTCACAGACTGAATATCAACTTTTATGAACAACATATAACTGAAGGCGCATTCGGATAGAGAGGGTCTAGGAACACAGTTCCTAACTACCCTTCCCCATCAATTTGCGTTGGCACATGAGGTAGGACCTTGATAGGGACCGTGTTTGACGCAATCGTCTGCGACAGCAACAAATTTATGCCCCAGCACATAATAAAATAATAAAAAACTGAGGTTTCTCATCTTTTTCATTCAAAGCTACTATAAAAGCTAGCTTACCAGCTTTCCATCATCATTTGTATCATATGTATTACGTGTTGTTTGTATCACGTAACAGAACAGCCCCCCCCCCCCCCTGGAGCTGGAAGAAGCGGAGATCACGCAAGGGGTGCGGCTTGCCAGTTCTACCAATCACCAAACATCTACTGTACGTATTTCAGTTCCTATGGAACCCTGAAAAGACCCTGCCTCGGAGTAGGGGCTAAAAAGGTTATAGGAACTGAGGGCCGAGGTCCCTAGTTCCTATATGTCTGAATGCGCAAAAAAACTGCCTGGTTCCCTAAAAGACTATAGGAACTCCAAAAGGTTCTTACAGTCCGAAAGCGCCTTTGGTTACAGGTTGGGGCCAACTTGAAACATGTCACACTGCATACATTCGATACTGTAAGAAAATTGTTTGGAGAAACTACTACACATAACTTACTTACACAACAATAAATGAAGGTAAATTCTGCAACTGATTTAAGTTTGTTCACCCCATCATTTGTCCAACAGTTTAAGAAAAATCAATGGTAATCTCCGAGGCCTTACTGAGCAATTCTAATGCACTGATACATGCAGGGGAACAGGTAACGGCTTGCAAAAGTTGTTTTTTCCAACATGTGAGAATGCACTGTGTATCTAGCTCTGTGCATACATCTCTGCATGAGAATACAATTGTAAAAGGTTGATGTGTGCCAAGATATTTTCTGAAACTGACTTGCCTTTTAAATGAAAAACACTTCAACTTGAGATGGGCAGTTCGCCAAAAGGTTGTCACAGCGACTGCTAAGATATACAAGGAAACACTGAGTTAACATACCGCAGTAGGTCATGTGCTGAGCTTCGATATGAGGTGAAATGACAGAGAAAAAAAATCTGAGGAGGGGCGGTAACAGGAAGCGGGAAAAACAGAAACCATAACGAGAAAATGGAAAAAATAGGCCAATATCCGAGGTTAGAGTTTGTAAAACACAGTGTTGCGATCCTGACCTATGGAGGATGTAATGCAGGGAGGGAGGGTTAAGAGATAAATGTGGAGGAGCTGGAAGGAGAGAGGTAATGTGAGGTAAGAAGTCTCCTGTGCTGATATGCTTTTCATCCCTGCAACATTTACTGGATGACCAAAAAGCTCTGCGCACCACGCCAACTCTGCTGTCATACAGCTGGATGGGGACTTTCTTTAACTTATTCGCTCTACTGACACAAGCTTCTCTTTCCATCTGCCCTGCTACTTTAGCTTATAATTTATTCCCCTGGCTGCCTATGACACCTTTAGCTTTTTGTTTCAGTCACACTGTTTTCATTGGACGCTACCTTCATCTCAAACACCCCTCACCTGTTATATTGCTCTCAGTGGACTCTGTGGATCTGCATCTGTACACCTGCATTCCTGATGTCCTGATGCATCCAATCTCATAAATCAATCAATTCTCTCATAAAGGTTTTAAAGGAATACCTGGTTAGTCCCTCGGTACTGGGAACAAGACACTGATTGGTGACTTCTGGAAAATCTGGCAAGTTATAATAATTTTCTCCTCTGACACCGTAATTGTGCTCTATTGTCAATCTTATTGAGTTAGTATTAGAAGGGAATGTACGTAAAACATGCCTTGGAGTCTTTACTGTGGAGTCACAGCATACACTTACATGTAAGTACCACACATTTCAGTTTTGCCTTTGAGATGGCGAGAGATTTAACAAGGTTTAGCTTGCTACTGTAAAACCACATGCATACACTTCCTATTCCCCTCAAGTGTGGCATAGTAATCCAAGTTAATTATCTTGAACAGTACAAGTATTTGGCAGAAAGCACAGAAGACACACATATAAAATATCCGATTTGGCAGCTGTTCAGTTTATATTGTTCATCACTTTAACAAAGGCTCCGCAGGCCAGGACCCACCCACAAAGCATAATATACTCGTCTCCTTCACTCAGACATGCTGATGGCACACCTGGCAAAATGCAGCATTGCTCTTGCAGGGGGAATGCCACACCTGGCAGAAGAGAGGGTGATGTTCCACCTTTTAAATCAGTGTGGTAGTTAGGCTGGCACATGGCTGCAGAATGGCAAGACTGGGCATGCTCCACCTACAGAGCACGGGGTGGGGTAGGGTGGGGAGGGAAGTGATGTGTGTGGTGGTGATGGGGGTGGAGTGGGGTGGGGTGGGGTGGGGTGGGGGTTTGGGGGGAAGTTGGTTGGGGCCATGCACGTTGTGGGCTGGGTACATTCATTGCTGCAAAGGAATCTAAAATATTTAACAGTGACCTCTCTATCTGCTCTACCTTAGCCCCAAAATTACGTCCCATGCCACACCCTGGAAGCTTTTACCTCTCAGCCATCAGTGGTGGGCTGAAAACAAAGCAGTTTAACGACTATATAAATCAAACTGGGGGTGAATGAGGGACCCCCCCCCCCAAAAAAAAAAAAAAAAAACCTTCTCACATGTCAGCAGAGAACATGTCGAAGCAAAGTGTAAACTGTACCATCAAAAAAGCTCTGCACCTATTTCTTCCCATTACAATGCATGCATGCTTGCTGTATATATAAAAAGTTTCTACGTCAATCTACTACAGCTGTTCTCTGCTTTTTGTTAGCGTCATAACATCCACCGCCTACTGCAAATACAAATCTTGTCTGAAAGGAATCCACCAGTTTTAAATGTGACAGCAGCAAAACTCGCAAGCAGCCCATATTGTGGCCAGATGAGGTCCACACTTTCTATGGTCTGTCTCTCTTTCACTGGGTGTCCACTGCTGATACAGCTAAACAATTCCTTATTGTTGGATGTCTCTTAGAAACCAAAATCAAAGCTAAATCAAAGAGAAGCAAACGCATGTGCAGATACGGATACTCGTGTGCACTGACTTTCACAGTGTGTCTTTCACTCTGCCTCACAGGATGATTCATGCACACACCAAACTGTGATCTGGGAAAGGCAAACCTGTCGTACACACTTTAAAAGTCTGATCACTGACACAAGGATGGTTTACACACTGAAATATGAATAGCAGCTTTCACTTCGTCGAATTCAAAGAAAACTCTCACCTGCAGACATGCTTACATATAGGCACAGAAACACATGCGCACACATGCACAGGTAAAGCTGGAAAATGTCAGGAAAGTCTCCCCTCACCTCACCTCTCTGGGCTGCACAGGGACTCCAAACTCCAGTATGTGAGGTGTGTGGCAGTCTCTCTCTTCTCCTTGATCTCTGTCTCCCTTTCCCTTACTCACTTCTCAACCTGTAGTCATCGCGTGGCGCTAGTTGCACTCTACTGCGGTGTGCGGTGAACTAAGACAGAGGGGAAGAGGAGGAGGGATGGGAGGGATAGAAGGACAAATGAGTCCTGCCCAAACTGATGATAGAAGCTTCCAAAAACGCCCTCAGGAGAGAGAAGATTAGAACACTTCGCTCCACTTAAAGATGAACTTTCTCACCACTGCGCTGCACTGCGTTTCCACTGATTTCTTTTACCAGCCTTTCTCTTCTGTTCCCTTGTCCCAGTAGCTTTTAAAGTTTTCCTAAAACCAATTTTGTCCTCTTGATGTCCTGCCAATCCATAAACCACTCTTGCCACATCTTGCCTGCTTTCTTTTCTGCCTCTGCAGCTTTTAAAGATCGACTTTTCTGTCTCTCTCTCTCTGCTGCTGCCTGTCACTGCCCATCAAAACATTTTTCGAGTTAAGTATGTTTCCTTCATATACATACTACACGTACACCTTTCTAACCATATAACTTTACCTCACTTCCCTCATGCTCTGGTGTGCAGCTGTGCAGTGAAGAAGACACACCTGCTACTACTGGAGTGTGTGCAAGTGTATGTGGGTGGCAGAGAGCTCACTGTCTGACATAAGAAGTCATCTTTGTGAGTTTTTCTGTCCATATCGTTTCAACTGTTGTCAGATTTCAGGAACTGTTAAACTGAGACTATAAATCTGTGGTCTACTGTGAAAGTATTTAATAGATGATTCTCAGAAATGCACATGTCGATTCATGGATTTCTGACAACTGCAAGGGACAGTGTGCAATATGGCCTCCCTAGCTACAACTGACTTGGCTGCATGCACACGTACACCTTACACCTCACGGTTTTAATGGCCTTAACACTTTCTTTCCAGAATGTGAGGAATGCAGTATGCTTGTTGGGAGGCAAGTGCGTATTTAGGGCAAACCTACTGGGAGTCTCTTTGGGGGGTCATGACCCTTTGAATGGAAAGCAAAGAGTGCAAAGGAAAGGCGCGACTAAATCTTTAACCGGCCCTTGAAGGAAAGTCAAAAAACATAACCATCATAAAGAGCCTGTCCAAAATTGGAAAGAACATCTGCATTACTGCCTATAACTTGAATCTTTGGCGAAAAAGTGACAAGGTTAAAGAAAGGTATCCAGCTCTCCAATCATCTAGTAATTTGATCAAGAAATAAAACAGAGCAGTGCCAACACTTCACCACTGAACTTTACAGAAAGAGCTTTCACCGCATTCCCAGCCTGCAGATTACAATTCAGAACTACTAAGATGATCCCAGACACTACTGACCAAAGCTTTCTCACCACACATTTTCTTACAATAATGGTCATCAGCCACATCTTCAACATGCTTAACTTTGCTCATATGTACACTCCCTCTCCTGACTCCAAAGATAGCTGGTGAACTATCCCTTGTTGCCTTGTAATTCTCCCCCATATTCCCAGGGAGTACTACTTGAATCAAAGTGGAGTGTATGAGAGCAGCTTGTGATTCAGGGCTCAAATTATGAGAAAAATCTTGTTTATAGGCACGGGGGCCTTGACCTATGAGTCACTGTGTAGTCTTTGAGAATCTGGCACAGCTTGATCTCTCTGTTCGATGGTCATCCTTCACTCCCCAAATTCCCACTTGCCTTGTTTAAAACATCCCTATTTCCCATGTTATTTCAAAAGAATTACACTGATTTAGTGTCAGTCACTTGAATTGTACAGATAATAAAATTCCTTTCTTCACACTGTGAAGTCTCTCAAACAAAATCTTTTCTATCAAGATAGGGGACCTCCAGAGTGGCTTGTGGTATCGGACACCAGACATGATGGCTTAAATGGTTTGAAAGTGATCAGTATAGTTTCAGTGTGTTCAAGGAATGGTTGATATGTGTCAAAATAACATTCTACAGAGTGCGAGGCCCAAGACTTTTACTTGGAGAAAGCAGCACATCAGCAGGATCATCAGTTTTATTGCACTTGTTATTATCCTTTACCTAATTTTTTTCTATTGTGGCTGAGTCATAAACATTTAGACATTAAGTCAGGGTTATTCATTTCCGTCCTACAAGGGCTGCAATCCACCAGATTTTCCATGTCTTCGTGCTCAAACACAAGTTAATGAGTCATTGGGCAGAGCTTGATTGGTTATTCGATTTATTTAATTTGAGTCAGGTGTGTTAGAGCAGGGAGAGATGAAAAAACCTGCTGGATTGCAGACCAAATTGAGTAACCCTGCAAAAAGTTCCATTGACTACAATGGTTTTTAATCAATATTAGTCACCATTGTTATGATACTTTAGTCTAACCATGTTTGCATCAAACTATATATATATATATACACTGTATATATATATATATATGTATTTTTTTTCTACATTTGCTAATAAATCTTTCAGTAAATGGTGAGTACTGGTGGCACTCAATGCAAAGTCCAGACTTATACCAAGTTATAAGGATCCATTTTCTCTGCACCATGAATATTTAGCAAAACACATTGCCAGTAACTGAGGTTCAGTTAAATTTGCAGTCAAAATCAATTAGAAGAGAGTTGGACCCTGAATATACTTTTAGAGTTCAACTCTGTTTATACTCTGTTTCTGATAAGGTAATTCTTTTATTTGGGTTTCCTTTGCAGCGTAGACGTTACTGCCAAAGTTCGGACTGCCATTTTTCCTGAAGGATTTTCCACTATTAAATCAGGCTTTCCACTATCTGAAGGGACGTCTGCTTTTGTCGAGCAGCCATTAGAACAGTGCTCACTCTGAAAAACGATGGGCCAAAGAATTCCCTTCACTGGCTTGATTTTCCTGAAAACAAAGCCAAAAGGAGGTGCAGAAATTAAGCTTCCTCTGAGACCAATTGAGTTACAATATTCTGAAAGGTTATGATGGAATTTTTTTGCACAAACATCGAAAATTTACAGTCTGCTTCAGCTTTAAGTAAAGATAGAGGGCTCTATTATGACCATCAACAAGAAATATTGAATGATTTCTAAGTGCATCATCAACTGTTCTGGATATTGAGATCCCAGAGGAATTAAAGTACAGGGAAAGTGTTGCTGGAGTGAGCACTGTGATGAATAGTTTGTAAAGAAATGCTCATTGGAAATTGTGCTTCACAATTCCAGTCAAGAGCAGGGGCTTACTAGTATCCACAGGGGGTAAAACAATAAACATAAAGGATTATGGTGGTGATCGGAAAGTAGTGGGCTTTTATTTCATGGATGTGAGGTTTGGAAACATTCACGGCAGCTAGTCATTAGTTAGTCATCACCACAAAGGTTTATAGTTAAAAGACGAGTGGCCAAAAATACATTTCTGTAAAGGCAGTGAAAACAAAATTACAGGAAAATTAGCAAGCAAAGATGTCATTAAAAAACAGGTGGCATTTAAAATTCAGATACAGTGTGGTGTCAACTAACAGCAAGGATCGTTGATGTTTAAATGGAGACACAAGCATTTTAACAACATCTCTCTGTCTTTTGAGAAACACCTCCCTGAGTCCAAAAACTCTATCCTACCAAGAGCCAAGATCTCCTGGTTTGCAGTGCCTACTTGTCTGGCATGAACTCTATCACCTGTCTTTCTTCAAAGCTTACAGAGGCAGGTGCTGTAGTGGGTAAAAGTCTGCAGGTTACATCAAGATTCGGTCGTTATCTCACACTCCCCAATCACAACGAACCACATAAACTCATCTGTTCATCAAAGGTACTGCTGTTACTGTACATCAGGGTGTACATAACATCAATATATAGCTCAGAGAAGGATTTATTACAAAAAGGTCAATCTCACAGAGGCTGTACTTTGAAAAATAGATATCTAGCCCTTTAGCTATAAGACATGCGCATTACATGGGTGATTTCAGCAGATAATGACTGGAATCCAAGCCCAGCGGTGATAAATTCTTCACTGGATGACTGGACTAAAAGGCAAAAAGAACGTAAGGACATGTTTTTAAGGAGCTGCAGAGGAAGATAAAAATAAGAAGCAAAAAAGAGACATTAAATTGGAAAAGTTATAAAATGTTTCCAACGTGTTTCCATCAACACCTGCTCTTATCCTTCCACTTGCTGTTGGTGACATAAGAGTTGATGCATGCAGTAGCTTGAGGTCATCTGATTACGTTTCAACATGCTCATATATGAAAAATTCCAAATGAAAAACGTGTACAGGTTTAGAGCTTCATCATGGCACCTAAAGTTTAAACAGCTCTTGTCTTTAATGGAGACCTCAATATCCATTTTCATCTACTGATCTAAAAAGAAATTATGTCAGCAGTGAGAAAAAAAAAAACTCAAACATGTTCTCAATCACCAAGTACTTTCCCTGAAGCTAGAACTTGGTCCCTGTGGATGGTTATGTTTCTCAAGGGTTTTCGTGGAAAATAGAAATAAATCTTCCATGAACCTTCTGTACACACATACTCAAGATATTCAAGAGACAAGTTGTGCAGAAGATGATATATTAGCCATTGTCACCATTAAAATCAAAGGCATGCAACAGCTTTTAAGCTTTGGGTCTTTCTTATATTTGTGATAAACATGGTACACAGTGTGCTACACCGTCCCTTATTCAAGTTCAGAGTATCAAAAGCAACAATGATAACTTTTAGCAGGTTAGATGAACTGTATCTGGTTTTAACTGGTAGGTGAGACAGCCCTGAGGGCGGAAAAAAACAGGATCATCCATGCTTTTAAGTAACTAAATGCTGGGGGGGGGGGGGGGGGGGGGGGGGGGGTTGGCAGTTGCCGGTCCGCTGGGGACTGCAGGGGGCTTTGGCTGGGGTCACCCTCTGCCGCCCTCTGGGGGGATGCATGTCTGTTCCTTTGGGGAGGTGGCTGGGGTCCAGGCCTCTGGGTGGCTGCTGCAGGCCCGGGTCTCGGGCTGTGCGGGCTTCCTCCTCCTTGTAGAGACGAGGTTGCGTCTGCATGACTGCATCACCATAAAACACCTTTTATTCTGCATGTTGACACTGTGATGCTGCTTCCTGTTGCTCTGACTAGTTTTTACCTCTTCTCTGCGTAGTTCTGCATGTGTTTGTATGATCTTTTGATACTTAAGCCACCTGCAGGTCCTCCTGTGGGGGATTGTTAGTTTTGTTTTTCCAGCAGACCTTGGAATGTTGTTTAGGGGTTTCTGTATAGAAGCAACAGTTTAAATGTATCCATGATTTTTTTCTTTTTTCTCTCTCTCTTTTCTTGACTCCTTTCTCTTTATTCCACTTCCTATAATTTCTTCTTTTAACTTTCATTTCCCTCTTGTCAAACCCAGTAATATGATGTAAAATGCTGTTTCAAACAAATGCTTAGGCTAAATAAAGAAATAAAATGAATAAACACAGAATGTCAAGAGGAGCCTTACATTCATTCCCCTTGGCAAAGCAAATCTATTCAACACAATAAAGCAGCCAGATCATTATTCTGCTCGCTGTGATGCTGGACAGGACAAGTTTGAAAAATAAACAAAAAAAGAGAGAAAAAAAAGCTATAGGCAATCCAATGAAATATTAGTGTATGACCTTATTTTTTGGCCAGGCAGTGTATCTTCAAATGGGCCTGGATGCTGCCTGCGTGATCCAGTATTTTCGTCCTGTTCTCTGGACTTGTAGTTCTCAAAACAAGTCTTGGTCTCAAGACTGCTTTTTTGTGGTCTTGGTCTTGTCCCGGCAGTCTTTGGTCTTGGTCTTGGGTCTATCAGTCTCGGCCTGGCCGAGCGGTCTTGAAGGGATTTGTAACCTATTATTTCCAGGCAAGTACTGTTTTTCTTTTATATTTCATTATCCCTTCAAGTACCAAATAATAAAATCTCATTTTTATACTAAGCAGCTGAACCCAGTATGGTGCTTAGGTTCTTAAACTCATGAAAAAATATATAAAAAAAATAATAAACAAATATATATGTTCTTTTTGGTCTCGGCCTCGATCTTGGCCTCGACCTGAACAAGTCTTGGTTTTGAGTTGGTCTGTCTTGGTCTTGACCTTCTCTGGTCTTGGTAGTGTCTTGGTCTCGGTTTAGGCGGTCTTGACTACAAGTCTACTTCTCTAAAAACATGAAAGAAGAAGTGGATATTCATACCACTAAATTCCCAACAAAGCCACTCACATTCACATGTGTTGCTGTTCCCTTTCGTCAGATGGCTAAATGTGTCACGAATTAAGTGAACAAAATTGAAAAGCAGCCCATTAAGATTGTCAACTTGTGTTAGAGACTGTAGCTCTGCTCTAATAAAACCCTGATTTATAACCACAGAATTAAAAAGATTCAATCACAGTTCATGTGGCTTAAATAACTGTAATCTTTGCTGTCAATTCAGCTACAACTACCATGCACAATGAACATGCGCAGAGAAAGTTAGAAGCGACAGAGTATTCTAAGAAAGTTAGAATACTCCACTACTTCCTAAGCTTAAGCCAGCTCCTTTGTCTCCGGTCTTTCATTTCTGGACAGCCTGATTAATCCAGGTGTGTCTGGCCATTGTCATCATGGTTGCTGAAGTCAGACACAACTGGATTAATCAATTTGTCCAGTAATGAAAGACGGGAAACAAAGGAGCTACCCTAAGTTCAGGGAGTAGTTGTGGGCGTATTGATACCCTGGAGTTGATACTCTCATACCGACCAAACAAAATATTGGAATCACTACTTTTTTGAGTATCGCATAATACCACTGTACAGATACAAAACATGCAATTTGTTTCCACTTCTGAGAGTTTTAGGCAATGAAAAATGTGTGAAAGAAGCCAGAGCCTAGTTTCTGTGTCACATGATGGTGGTAGTCTATCAGATGTCATGATGATGCAGCCACTGTTGGTGATGATGATGATGATATTTTGGTATTTTTCAGTGCTTTAATGCAGGCTATTACATATTATGTTTTGATGAATTCATAATATTACTATATATTTTTTTAATTTGAACATTTTTCCACTGAATACATTTAAATAATCTTAACCTGTACTTCTACAATTTGCAATTTATTATTGTTTTAAAAGCATTTCTTTCCAGTAATTCTGTTCTCAAGTTTTACTTATATTTAATATTGCCTTGTATTCAAGATATTGAAGGCGATATAGAAGATGTTTTGGCATTTCAGAAAGCAGAGACTGTTTGCGAGTTTTTGAATAATGCGCATGCGGAAGACCAACCTGCTAGATTCACAGCTCCCGATCGTCCGACCACAGAATAACGTGCATGAGCCACTCCAGCGTTTAGCAGACAGCAGGTACAGATTCTCCCACCATGTCACAAACACAAGTAAATGGAATGTTGTTGTCTGAACGTTGCTAACTGCTAGCTAACTCCCTACTGTACCTTCTGCATGTGCACTCTTGGGTAAAAATGGAGGTCCGAGTGGCTAGATCACCATAGTCATGGACAATGTTTACATGCTATCAAAATTTGAGTTAATGTCAATATTCTGGTTTTTGAAAGATTAGGAATAACGCATTTATATGCGTAAGCAGACAGAGTTACTCCTGTATACACGATGACTGCAATCAACTGGAATATCTCGACCCAAACTGCGATGCACGGAAAACGTCATGAGGATGGTGGATAATGTACCATTGGAGCCACTGCGGTCAAGCCAGCCAAGTTTCAGAATTACAGCTGAAATAATGCCGGTTGGCTTGACCGTGGATCCGCGAGAGGCGGCTGGCTTGACAGCAGTCCTTTGCTGGTGCTACTGTGCTGGTACTGACCCACCAACAGTACTTGACACTATTGTGGGTCATAGAAAGAGAGAACGTGGTGGAGATGGGGAATGAAGCTGGAGCTATGCACCATCCACGTTTCCCGTTTCCACCAGAGCCCCCCGGACACTTAAGCCCCGTTTCCACCAGCGGGTCTGGGTCGGGTCGGGCCGGATTGGTCCATGTTTTTTTGCGTCTCCACAGATAAAAACCTGGACGGGTACCCTTATATCCGACCCGACCCGGCCTACTTTTTTGGCACCCTTCGGTAGGGGTACTGATCGAACCGATCCGGACCAAAGAGGTGGAGCTAACACAAAGCAATACATTGATTTGTTGAAAAATCTCACTTCCCTCGTAACCAAGCGTAAAAACAAAGGGTGACTCCTTTTGTTTCTGTCATGTGTGGCGCCGGTGTTTTGGTTAAACGCCGTTGCACAGCAATGATGTCATGCGATCACGTAGCAGCGCTGTCCAGCGCCTCCAGAATAAGGGTACAGGTTGCTGTGGGGACGCAGCGTGAAATCAACACATCCGTACCAAAACCCACCTGACCTGACCCAACCCAGACCCGCGGGTGGAAACGGGGCTATAGAATGAAAGTGTGCAGTCAGGACTGGTGGGAAAGGCTGTAATGATGAAGTTTGCTGATGCCGGCTGGTGGGACAATTTTTCTATGTCACGTCTTTACCAAACTTTTCCAGATAAGTAATCGAGGCCCGCAAAATAATTGTTTGCACAGCAGTTCCTCTTGAGATGCGTGTTGCCGTGGTGATATAGAAACTAGCAAGCTGAGCAGAGTACCGTCTGATCGCTCGCACGAATACTCCCTGTAGTTTACTCTAAAGAATCCTTGAGAATAGAACATGTGCAGAACACAATTAAATATTCCTTTCAATGGAGATATTCCGATACGCGTTTACATAATATTCAGGTTTTTGCTAGTGTTAACATGGCAGTGCGCAACCGGATCATTGCTAATATTCTAGTAATGAAAGAGTTATTGGCTGCATGCAAACTCACTGATGAACTCATTAGCTGTGCTTCCACCCAAGGGATCAAACTTATATTTTTGTTATATTCATCACAAAAATATGAGCATTAGGCACATTTCTTACTTGGTTTAGAGGAAATTTAGCTAACAGTTTTGTACTTTTATCAGAAAGTGGTGGTTTTGGCCACAGAAGTGAGTCTAATAAAAATCTAAAGGAAGCCATCAGTTGGCAGAAAAGTAACACAGCATGAGCAAAACAAACCATCTGGGCTTGGCTCATACACAGAGAAAACAAAAAAGAATCCTCAGTAATTATGTTGGACACAGTGTCAGATGAGCTAGAAGCATTTAAACAGCTGATAAGCCATGTGATCTATTTCTGGAGTGACATATTTGAATTTCTGTACATCTTTACTGTATATGCTAATGTGCATTTTTTCTTTTTAAAATGTGAAAAAAATGAAGCAGCTTTAATATATATCTATATCTATATATATATATATATATATACATATATAGATATATATATGATGAGCTGGAAGCAGGTATAGTTGTCCTTAAAGAAAAGGCTAAATTCACAACAGTTATTCAAATAAAAAGAAACTAAAGAAAGTAATAATAAATAAAAATTTACAAGATTATAGCTTAGTAAAATTATTGTTGTTTTTGAATTGTGGTTGAAAATAATCATTAAAAAAAAAAAAAAAAAAAAAAACTGTCTCAGATGCATCAGAGCACCTTCCCCATGAACAGTGGACCAAAATATCTGTCAACTGGTGTAGAAGTCTTTTTGAACATTAGAAAAAAACAACTCATTGCAGTGATTGCCTCAAAGTTTTGTCCAACAGAATTTTAGCTTCAGAGCCCCATCATGCTTGTTTACTTGACTTTTTTTTTGTGTGTTTGTTTCTTACATTTCTGCTAAACCACAATTCAAAATCAATGTCATGATTCACTTAGAATTATTTATTTATTATTAGTTTTGTCAACTTCAACTTACATCCCTCACCGCAGATTTTTTTTTCCTTCTTTAATTGGAGGGTATGAATAATTTTGAGGACGACTGTATATGAACAAACACAGTCATAGTTTGTGATTTTTATTAATGGCTATCTATCATAAGCAAATGTTAGAACAGCAGACCATAAGTTGTATTCAGCATCTAGTATCTAAAATATGACTTTCTCAAATTTCATAAACACACTACGACACTGAGTAGCTGAGCCCAACCTGCAAAAATAAAAACAGTGCTACGGCGATGGCATGGTTTGGAATATTTTAGGTTACATAAATTCTCAAAAAAAGCATTTATGTAACCAGACCGTGCAACCTCTATCCACAAAACACATTCAAACTAAAACTTCTGAGTGCAACTGAGAAGTCAATGAGTCTTAAAGAAGGTCAGAACAGTCTCTTCAGGTACCAGCAGTTTCGCCTTTGGGTGACTTGCAGTCTCTTTATCCACCCCCTGCTGCTCTCTGGGGGTGTGTAGGACAGGATGGGGATGAGACAGGATAGGATGAGGAGGACGTGCAACCTAAATATGGCTCTTGTAGCCTAGGCCACAGGGAGACAGAGAAGGGGACCACAGACCTCGGTAGTGTACAATTATCCAAAACAAGAGTCAAGCCAACCTCCTCTCACTGAGACTTGCAACAAGAGCAGCATAGAGTAAAGCCAAAGTGCTACTTCACTGTCCTTTACCTTTACAAAAAACACAGAAATTTATGTACACACCATAATCCACTGGATATTTCCAGAGTTTGTATAGTTCAACACTGCAGTGAACAATCTCCATATAAATATTTATTTCTCCTGAAACCACTTGGCAGACGCTTTATACAAGCATCTATCAACAAAGCTAAATACATCTTACAAATCTCATCATCATGGCACACCTTAGGCAAATAGCCAACCGCCAATAAGACCATCTTGAACTATCTACTGTAAGACTGTAGTTTCACAGTGTAATATTGTACAGATAGTATAAGGGCTTCTCCGGCTTTGGAGCGAATTACTGGGAGTAAAATGTGAAAGGACTTCTACAGCTGGCAGCCACTAGCATTCCTTAGGGCTGGGGGCCTCCAGAGGGAGACAGCACTGGACCTGCAGAGCACAAGTGTTCATGGATGCTTTCAATTCCACCTGAGAGGGCCACATGAGTCCCATGGCTTATATTGCAGCTGGAGTGACCTGTTGTTTGCATAAATGCAGTGAAGTAGATGACAAGCAGTCATTCTCCATCAGACCTGGAGGACATCCAGCTACACAAGATGCATCCAGGCTGGACAAGCTTGAGGAGGCTCACCCCTTTGATGAGGAGGCCCAGAAGGGAGACAGATCAAAGGCTGGCCAGCCGGCACGCACTCGTGTACGCCGGTGTGAACGTGTTACAGATGAGCAAAGGCGCCTGAAAACCATCTGGGGGTTATATAATGATACAGAGTTCAAGGCACCGTATTGTAGACATACTGTAAAAAAGAAAAAAAACAAAACAAAAAACTGAGCATAAGGAAATTCACAAAACTTACTGTGCCGTTTTCAAAGGTCCTCTCCTCGAGTTACTGACTTAAACTTGGTTGATTATTTGCCTATAGTCTAAAGTACCAAGGGCATACAGTAGCTGATCATTAAAGAAGTCAATGAAAGCATCTCTTACAGCAAATAGATATTATGTGCATTTTCTGACATAACGATTAGCCATTCTTTGAGTCTTAAAAAAAGCACTCTTTAAGTTTGATGAATTATTCTTCTATAAAGCTAGCTTCTTTGTGTGGCCTTATGACTACAAATAATACCCCAAATATGCCTTGAAAAGTCTCCAGCTGATCCAGAATGCTGCAGCGAGGGTTCTGACAGGAACCAGCAGGAGAGATCATATTTCTCCAGTTCTAGCTTCTCTTCATTGGCTCCCTGTTAAATCCAGGATAGAATTTAAAATTCTTCTTCTCACATATAAAGCTCTCCATGACCAAGCTCCATTATATATTAGAGATCTCATAGTTCCATATATTCCAAGCAGAGCACTTTGCTCTCAGACTGCAGGCCTTTTGGTAGTTCCAAGGGTCTCTAAGAGTAGAATGGGAGGCAGAGCGTTTGGCTATCAGGCCCCCCTATTATGGAATCAGTTACCAATTCAGGTTCGTGAGGCAGACACCCTCTCTACCTTTAAGATCAGGCTTAAAACCTTCCTTTTTGATAAGTCTTATAGTTAGGGATGGTTAGCCTCCCCTTAGTTAAGCTGCTATAGATTTAGACTGCTGCAGGACATTCATGATGCACTGGGCTCTTCCTCTCCCACTCATCCCTCCTTCTCCATGTAGAAACTTGTGACAGTATTGCATCATTAACTGTGTTTCTCCTCTCTCAGCAGATCTGGCTGGATAACGTTGCAGTGTTTGTTGGTCTCCCTTTCTGTCTTCTCCCCCCCAGCCAGTTGAGGCAGATGGCCGCCCTACCTGAGCCGGGTTCTGCCCGAGGTTTTCCCTCCCTGTTAAAAGGGTGTTTTCCCTCCCAGTGTCGCCACCCCTCCGTGCTTGCTCAGGATGGGGGATTGGACCGGGTCAAGTCAAGATTCGATCCAATCTGTGGGTTTCCTCAGCTGGATTATTATGAATCTGACCTGAACTTTTCTGTCTGTTTAAGCGCCCTGAGGTGACATTGTCATGAATGGACGCCATATAAATACAGTTGAATTGATTTGAATGGAATTGCTAGCAGTAATGCTTCGGATTTAAATAATGGGAGAAGACAATAAATCTATTTAGTTGTCACATTTTGTGTGCAATGATTTGGACGATTGACTTTTCTGCAGCTGCGATCATTGGATAAAAATATCAATCGGTGAAACTTTTGGGTTGGTGCTTGTTAGAGTACTGTCACCAGGATTGGATGTGCTTTTAAAAACATGTTAATTAGTATTTAATGACATAATGACATTTTGTCATGGACAAATCAACAGCTGGATTAGCCTCATTTTTTAAAGGCCCACTACGGAACTTTTAGCAGTTTTCTCAGTGACACCCCCCCTATCGACGGCTAGCATCCATTTTGTATCGCACCTGTACTGTAAGCTCACTCAAGCCAGTAAAAGACAGTCTTATCTTGACTCTTGTTCTGTCCCTTCCTCTCTTTCTTTTCCTCTCTTCCTCTGGTAATGCGTTTATTTGCTGAATCCTCCATGATGCGCATTCAAAACACCCGCTGTGTTCTTATCTGGTTCATATCCGTTTGCGAGTAAGTGACGCGGTGCATAGTCGGCTGCAACGTCACAGCTGCGTCCCGGATACAAAGCTTACATAGTGCAGTTTCTGATCCCCGGGACGCATCTGGGCAGTGACGGCTCAAAATGTGCATAACGAATGTTGGTGTGCCATCAAAACGAGTCGGAAATGCAGATTTTTAAGGTCTAAAAGTTCTGTTGTTTGTCTTTAATTCATCCCAGTTGTAGATAATTCACTTCACATTACTGCTACTGTATTTAATACTGAATGAGCACAGAGTTACATGCTAGCAAGCGCATAAACATCGGCTGATTCACTAAGAAACCAAAGAAGACTTTATTAGAGTAGGAGAGGAAAAGAGAGAGAGAAAAAAGAGAGATAGTAAAAGACAAGAGTCAACATCAGATCGGCTTTTACTGGTTGGAGAAAGTTCACAGTACGGGTAGGATGTAAGATATATGCTGAGTGAACCACCAATAGGGGGCGTGTCACTGAGAAAATCTGCCATAACTCTGTAGTTCGTCTAAAAACAAAAAGTCAAATTTTCTTTTCTTAAATTTTCCAGCATTACTATAAGAAACATGATAAGGTGGGAGCTTTACAAGCTAAAGGCAGAAAACATAAATAACCTATCATAAATCATTTCTTAAGTCTTGTACAAGACATTCTGACATCATTTTGTTCACTTTCATTACTTTTTGCTGCAAAACTTAAACTTCACCTCCATCTGTAGCTTTGTTGTGAGTTTTGCGGCGCTTGAGGGAAAACAGTGAAGATGGCTTGGAAGCAACATGACATGTGAGTGATTTTCAAACTGTTCATTGACCTTTGCTGTAAAAATATCTGTACGAAAAATCCCAACTCTTTGATTTGTGTTTGCGGTGTGGAAAGTCCTGTTTTACACTAAGTGATTAACTGTAGCTTTGTATTGTGTTTGGAGCTGTCAACTTGTGGAGCGTTCAGAATGTGCAAAAAGGGTTAAAATCTTGCTTCCTTTTGGAAATAATGTGAGGTAAAGGATACCTCAACAAGCCCCAGCTTGGGATTGATGGTGCTGTTGACATCCTGTCATTGAGGAGATGATTGACAACATGCAACATAAGAAAGGAAAAGCTTAATGAGACATGGTTTGGAAAGTAAAAGTGTTGAAGGTATAATAGGTGGTATCTGCTGTTGTAATTGTATCCAAATCTAAATAAACTACACTTACAAATGACTTTCTAGAACTGATGCAAAAAAATTGAAGGTAAAATAAAGCTTTTTAAGAGACACTAATAATCACATAAAGACATTAACTTCCCTCCACATCATCCAAACTTATAGGATTTTGTGATGTAGTTTGCAGTTATCAGGATAATAAATTTTTACTATTTTATTGTCTATGCATCAGTCTTGACTTAGTTCAAATTACTTTATGATCAACAATCAGTCTCCAAGTAGGCCCCCAAATATCTTAGCAAACAGAAAACATATTTCCAAATGCAAATATTAGTTTATGTGGAAATGGTTATACATTTATTCAAAACAAATACTGTTAAAAAAAAAAAAAAAAAGACTGTTTTTTTTTTTTTTTTTTGCACCGTCTTGCTTGGGTAAGTATGATTTTGAATGACTCCTTGCTTAAAAAAAATGGCACCAGGTCAGTGACATATGTCTAGGTAGTCATTATATTCCTCCTTTAAATAGACTTTGAATTCAGAGCTACATTCAGCTCACTTGAATGCAGCTCTCATTGTTGTATTACTCACTGTGGTCATCTTGCAGTTCATAAAATCAAAGCTGCATAAAAGGCTGTAATTTTGTAGACGTATAATTTACCTGTTTAAGTTTATAGATTTAGGTTAACCCTTGGTGTAAAATTATGCATGGCTTAACTTTCTGCTGTGAGCAAAGCAGGGGAAATCTTTTGAAGACTGCTGGAGCTATGGTTAGTGTAATGGAGAGGGCAGGGGCAGAGAGGTCATCGGCGGGTTCAATCAGCATTCAATCAGCCTACAGCTGGCTTTAAATTATCATAAACACCATGACAAAGTCAGAGGCATGGCTTCCCTGCAAGATTTTAAATAATTCACATGCTTGCATTCAGTGAACTTTTATCTGGGTATCCTTAATCATGCATGGTTATTTCTGCATGTTGTCATTTCAGAAATAAAACAAACTTGAAAACTTTTTTCATCTTTTAGATTTATTCTTAAACAATCTTAAACTTAACTGTGGTTGTATTTGATAGAGCTGATAGTGTTATTATTTAAAGGCCTAGTTCAGTTCATAAACAACAACAACAAAAAAGATAAATTAGATTAATTGAATAGAAACACATTTTATTTGATGGCATAACTGATATCTATTAATTCCAGAGACAGAGACTGATTAATTAGTCATGAATTTTCTTGCACTATAGTGAACCAGGAACAGAGATCAGCACCCCCTCTACTCTAAGAAACTAGTCGTATGCCACAAGCAAACATTAGACATGAGTGTCAGCTGCATGTCTGGTCGTGAAACTGGGTTCTCTGCCTCAGGTCTGCACGCCCCGTAACCCCTTAACACACACCATCATCTGTCAGTCAACCAGCATGCTTTCAAGGAGGGGAGTTAATGAACAGGAATACCAAACACAGTGTAAAGTCTGCTTGCACCTTCTGATAGGTGTTATCCAGCCATTCCCACTGACAAGTTAAACAGACACTAACAAGGGCTTCAAACTTAAGCTAGCAGGGATGAAACAGTGGATTGACAGTCTCGTACAGTGTGGTTGCAGATGTCAGAAACACAAAGAGGTAACAAGAGTGAACAAATAATATGACAATGGCCTAATGATAGGTGCAGCTCACTGCAGATAAACAGAATGGCTATTAGTCTATTTGATGAAATGTATATCTAACTTAATTATTCTGATTTTACAACATTTACATAATGTTTGCAGGGCACTGCAAATTAACAACTAAATGTTTAACAAATTATTCTGCAAAGACCTTAAGCATTAGCTTTCCATGCTTTCCTGCTTATTAATTAAAAGAGTGTTTTTTTTTTTCATTCTTCTTCTTTTATATATAAAAGTTACGCCTGTGCAAAAGATCAAACATCACTGACCACATACTCCAACACGCCCTGCATTGCAGAGTTTAGAGTTAACCTCAGAGTTCCAGTGTCAAATTCAGACAATAGCAAATATGGTGACAGTAGAAGAGACTATGCTGGTATACATTCTCAGAAAGAGACCTAAACAGAGGCAGCACAAAAGACTATGGTGGTCTGTTCAGCTATCAAATATACCGCTGCTTCTTCTTTTTCTTTGTTGCTTTATGTGTCAGCTATACTGTACAACATCGCTCTTGCAGTTTCAGATGATGGTACTGCTCTGTTTGCTATGTGGGGCTGAACATTCCCAAGCTCTCTGAAAATGGATCAAAATACTTATTGTACATAAAGGATGCGTAAAAGAAGATCAGTATGCAGATATGGTGTCAGGGCAACTAAACGGGACAATCTCAGTTATGTGTTATGTTTGAGCAGTTTACATATTTAGTAGTTTTCTTTAGATGGCTGGGGGAAATTTTAACACTTTGATCCCTTTTACTGGAGAAATGGCATTTGTTTTGAGATTCACTACAGTTACGGGGAGAAGTTTCCAGAAATACTGCACGTTATTGATCTTATCTCAGTGTGAAGGACTTTGGTAAACTGTTGTTTTTAAAGTGCAATATAGATAAAGGGGAGATGGAATTATGATCAAATAACTGCAACACAACAGCAGATTGGCTGAAGAATGAAGTGTTGTTTGAGTGGACTGTAATTTCATCTGTGCTGTGGCACATTTGACAAATAAAGTTGATTGATTTATTTAAACTGTATTGATCATACTGTACAAACCAACTGTGGCTTATTCTAAGTTAACAGTTGCACTTCCAATCACAGCCAGGGCAGCTGCTGCTGTTTGTGGCTGAGATTTTTTCTTTAGGATTGTATCTCAACCAACAGCTTTAAATTTCCTGCATCCGCTGGAATGAAATATCTATATCTATCTATTACAGTCCTTGTGATAGATTTTCTAGTTTTAGTTGGGCATTTTTAGAGGGTAGTAAGACTGGCATTATTGCCAGTTGTGGTTATTTCAAGGAGGTAACATTAACAGCTGGAATAGGCTCCAGCAATCCCTGCGACCCTGAATTGGAAAAGCAGTACAATCAATCAATCAATCAATGGACATTAACATGCTAAATTATAATATTCCACCAGTTCTAAGTGCCTAACATTTTTTTCAACTGTGTATGAAAGTGCCTCTTCCAAAGTTGCCAATTTTGACTGTTAACTGTTGCAGTTTGGCATGCAAAATGCAATGTTTTCTTCAGAAAATGTTTTTTTAGATGCTTATATGGAGAGGAAAATATTTGTAGAACTATGAATTTATAAAACATTACAAATCATATAGGACAGTGCTATCAAAAGCTGCTTGGTAATCTGGTATCAGCAAGTGAGTCCTGTTTGCATGGCTTCTCAACCTTACTGGGTCAGAAGTCTGTGTGCACAATCAATGCCAATTTACTGCTCTACTCAGATGGGTGTAGACATCTACAGGAACGTCCGTTGTACCTCGTTTTGCTGCATCAGATAATTCCCTAAGCTCACTATGGGGTTACTTTATTTGACCTGTTGATGAGGTAAGTGCTAACTGCTAAGTCAGCCATACTAAGTGTACTACAGTAGTTACAACACAGGAACACATTTCAAATTACATCTGAATGTTTCTAAAAAAGTGATATGGAAGTAATGAAAGTGGTGATTTGCATCATTCATTTCTATCAGAGTGAGTGTTTTATGCCAGAGTGTATAAAGATGCTTTAGGATTATTTTTATCTGTAGCTTCTGGTAGTAAAATGAAATTTATTCTATCTGAACAACACAAAGATACATACTGTGGTCAAAATTTCAGACATTTATAATTAAGAGTTCAGTACATTTTATTACACTTAGAAAATTGTTATAGTTTCATACTTACTTTAGACAAGGTTTCTCTCTAATGAAACTTTATTAAACAGCCCCAACCCCAAAGGCAAAGGAGTTGTGTCAGATGGCTGTTGCATAGAGAAGTGGATATTTGTATGTAGGATTTATTTTGTATGAAAATAGTCAGCATACAATAATAGAATTTCTCAAAACTGGTTCATTGCTAACACAGCACTCCACAAGGCGTTGATTACCCGGCTTCCCTTTCACTGTCAGTGGGGCAAAACTGTGGCTGAACAGTGTTAATTAGTAATCTGCCATTCAAAAACCTTCAACAGTGTGTCCTAACATGCTACATAAGTCTAAAAGCATGTTTTTACTTTACAGAGAAACTAAAATGACTAATTCACACTTACCAAAATCAAAAGTCTGCTTATCCATTCATCGACTTCAATGGATCAATACCAACAGTCATGGCAGCTCTATCATTTGACAATACATTCTTACTATCCCTCCGCCCTTTTTTCCTGTTTTTCCCACTAAAAGCATTTTTCCAAAAGCCTTGGTCATTCACCATTTCCTCCCGACTTATTCCCAACACACACAATGTTTTTTGTGTATCCTATGGGACCATTTGAAAGCTAACATGCTCATCCTATTTCAATACCCATGGTCCCTTGAATCTTACTTATTCTTCCCAGTGAGCCTCTTCATCACCCAAAGAGCTGTCTACCTAACCTTATTCTCCACTGATGTATGTCCCATATTGAGGTCTGTGTTTTTTAGTTTGATCTTCCTCCTCTCTGAAGTAATTTTTTCCAAAATAAAGAGGCAATGATGGATTTTAACTTGCAAAGACATAAAGATTGCTTACTGTCTAGCAAAGTATACTATTAATGCCATTGCTTTTCATTATTTGTCTTAAGATGACTGTTGTCTCAGCTGCAGAACTGCTCCTTCCCACATGTTCAGTATGTGCATAGACTAATACAGGAGGTATAAGGCAGGTCCAGAAAATCCCACCCAGGGAAAGAGGAAGCTAGGTTATGTAGTTGAAGGCCATCTCCTGAAAAATTCAATAACATCTTTTCCTTCGTGTTTTTCAAGTCCATGCAAGAAGTCAATGATCAAAATTACAAATTACACCACGTTAGTCTTATGAACAGAATCAGCCAGAATATTAAAAGTAAGAGAGACAGAAAACTTCTCTGACCAAATTCACCAAAACTGGAAACAGTAAATTGAAATCAAAAGAAGGAAAAGAATAGTGTTCTACTAAAACTAGGGTGCGAAAGCGCATGTAATTCCATCAACAACCTGGATTTACTTCCTAAGAAGACCTCATCTGTTAGATGATTAAGCTAACATTTGTTTGTGACTCCAAAGGCAACCATGCATGCGTCCTGAAAGTTAGAGACACACAACGCAACGTTTAGACCTTAAAGGTTGGATATGGAACATTTTTATTAAAATCTATATTTTAAAAAAAATAATACCTCCACAGGTCGTTTGGGGGTGTACAGAATGAAAGTACAACATTTCCTAGAAAAATTATATTTAGCCTAAAAATTATTATAAGATAAATTGTTACGGGTTCAAAAATGGCATTTTATTCACGTCTATAAGCCAATACACGCCGCCATTGCGGGTTGCCAAATACGATCTCTGTGTGGCATTAGTATTTTGGGCACAGTTAGGCTGGCACAGGGGGAAACAGTGGATACGGCGAGTGAAGCAGTTGCTTAAGAGCCCTGGGGCCTCATGTACAAAGGGTTCGTACGCACAAAAACGTGGCGTACGATCATTTCCACGGTAAAGTCGAGATGTATCAAGAATGGAGTGACCGTGGAAATGTGCGGTGCTTCACGTCAACTTCATGGCTGGCGTACGAACGTTTCTACAGCTGTGGAGACTTTGGCGACACTTGGAGGCGACGCTGGGAAACTGTTAAAAGAAATAAATGTGAAAACAACCATCCCCAGACTGAGTGATGTGGTCAGACACATGAACAAACAGCCCTCAAACAATTAACACCTGCGTCTGCAATTATGTGTGGATATAAAAGCGCAAAGTGGAGCAAAAATAGGCTCCTTTCCAGCAGCTGTTTTAGATGGAAGAAAACGTTCGAAATGGTGGATATGCAGAGAGAGTGTTTTTAGAGGTCGAGAAGATTTACTGATTTAATGATAACTGGCTGGTCAGACGCTTAAAGTTCCCAGAGACATCTCTGTGCACAGAGCTGAAGCCAGGCTGGGGGGGCAACACACCCAGCTGTGCCTCCACGCGCTCCGGCGAATAAATTCACTTATATGCCGGTTTGTTTATTAATGCACTTAATTTGTGAGGACATCTATAGGATGATCTGTTCAATCACTTATACCAACACAGCAGGGGGGGGGACTCGGCCGGTATGGCGATTTAACAGTAGCAGGTCGGTTACATCTACATCCCGGGATTAGGAAACCCCCGACGCTGTGACGCAGGTGATGCAGGAGGAATTCCCAATGCTGCACGTCCTCTTATGGTAATGATTGTGTCAGCTAATAAATCCAGTATTTCCCGTGACATCAGGCTGTGAGGAGGCGACTGTATAAACACACGTTTCACAAATATATATTTATTTACCTTTAGAAAAACTGGAGTCACCCGCGTGAACTCCCACCACCTCTGAAAGACGAAATGCAGTCACGAGCAGCCGTCCTCTGATTCACATCCAACTTGAAGTTGGACCACTTCGTTTTTCGGCTTGTGTGCGCGACTCTGACCCCCCATCTTTGACCACGACACACACTGTCCCATTCACTTTTCTGTTGGGTGTGGTGCCGGACAACAGCGTGTTAAAGTTCACATTTTGCGCATTTATACTTAAACAAGCTGCCTCAAGTTCGTTCTCCGTGAATTTTTTTCATTTTCATTCACTGTCATGCTCATATTTTGTCTTTCTGATGGTGCAGAGAGGAGAATCTCCGCTGCAGATCTCATTTAAATGTCATTTGCGTATTTATGTTGGGGGTGTGGACAGGGAGGCGTCAGGTACTCCAACATGTGCGCTCAATTCCACGTTGATTGGGATGTACAAAGGAAAAGTACTTGGATCCATGCGTGCGCACAGTTTCATACATCTGAAAACTTTTGTGCGTATGACGTTTTCAGGATTTGATCGTACGCCGGGTTTCAGTAGGAAATCCACGCAACTCTTTGTACATGAGGCCCCTGGAGATATTGTTATTTGTTTCTGAAAAGGAGTGGTCTGAGAAGAGCAAAACTACTCAAAATGGACCCACAAAAATGTTTTCCACGGCGTCAAAACACGGAAATGGCAACTTTTCTCCTGGATTGGTAAGCTAGCTTGTTTGCTAACATGGCTAATGTTAGCTGTCAGTTATAAACTCCTCTCCGTTACTTGTTGGACATGCTGCAGACTGTTGGTCACTTGCGTATCGGCAGCGAGCCTGGCATCCCAGCGGCTGGAGTTGTTTTTCTGCTGTTGCAACTACAACCTAGACACATGTGATGTCGCTGTTCTGTCCGTGTTCCATATTCAACCTTTAAAAAATCTGTGTTTCTGACTCGTTTTGATGGCACACCAACATTCGTTATGTGCATTTTTGAGCCGTCACTGTCCAGAGGCTTCCCCGGGGATCAGAAACTGCACTATGTAAGTTTTGCATCCGGGACGCAGCTGTGACGTTGCAGCAGACTATTGGCTGTGCACCGCGTCACTTACTAGCAAACGCATATGAACCAGCTGTGAACACAGCGGGTGTGTTGAATGCGCATCATGGAGGATTCAGTCCAGAAACGCAGGGAAACATTACCAGAGAAAGAGAGTCAAAGAAAGACAGGAAGGGATAGAACAAGAGTCAAGATAAGACTGTCTTTTACTGGCTGGAGGGAGCTCACAGTTCAGGTACGATACAAGATGGATGCTAGTTTAACCGTCGATAGGGGGCCTGTCACCGAGAAAACTGCTAAAAGCTCCGTTGTAGTCCTTTGAAAGAAACAAAATAAAATAAACACACACATCAGCTACATAATTCATGGACACATTGCATCTGTGCCAGACAATGTTCATATTGTAGTTACTGCACATATTTCCAAAAACCATAAAATGGGTAAATTTACCTGGCCAATGTATTGGTTTCCTCATGTTGCATAAAGATTTTACCAGGCAGCATGAAAACATTACCTCCAGGTTTTTCAAGATGCTGACAGCGGATGCTTGGGGGTCTCTATAAGGCTTGTTCCAGCACATCCTGAGGATGCTTGGTTTATGATCTGAGAAAAATGGAACCTGGGTCACTGCTTAGAGCTCTTTGTCATGCTGCTTGGCTGTTCCTGAGCAGTATTTATAGTGTAACGAGGCACCGTGTCCTGCTGAAGAAGCACAATACCTTTGAAGAGTTGTATGGTTGGTCTGAGAGAATGTGTTACTGGATTTATATTGAGAACTTCATGTCAGAGCACATACACATGAGCGTTGAGACTCTGGGTTTCCCTGTTATGGATCAAAAAGATCTAGATACTGTAAGTGATAGTTTTGTTGTGGCTTACTGGTGTAAGTTCCAAGTTTAACCAATCTAAAAGTAAAGAATTGGGATATGAGTGAAAGAAATACAGGGTGTCCATAAAGTCTTTACGTTCTAGCAAATGTATTACAAAAGCGAATGAATAGAAAAATCTGTGAAAATGATTACATAATGTGGAGTAGACACTGAAGTTTTCTTTCTCCTTTTGATACACTTTTTTGTGCATCATTAATTGCACAATACATCAAGACCATACTTGACGTTCCTGTCTTTAACATAACTTTATGGAAATAAGTCCAGGGGAGTGATATCTGGTTAACCTGATGGCCAGAGAATTGTGCCATCCCTTCCACTCCTTGTTTATTTTACTGTTCTTGCTTAATGTTTTTATTATCTTTTATTGTATTAATATTTCATGATTTTAATTTACTATTTCAATTTTCTATTTTATGATCAAGCTGATCAAGAAAGTTGGTTCTGTGCTGGGGATAACTCTGGAGCTGCTGGAGCTGATTGTTCAGAAAAGAATGCTGCACAAGCTGATGAAGATGATGGAGGACACTTCCCACTCTCTCCACAACACAGTGAAGAATCAAAAGAGTGTGTTCAGTGGGAGGCTGCATCAGGTTGGCTTTAGGACATTCATTCCTGCCAGCAGCGTCACCCTGAAAAACAAGACTGATTAATTATTTTTATGCTGTTGTTTTTTGTTTTTACATATATTTATTGTTATATTGTTTAAAAAGGAGAGAGAGAGAGAGAGAGAGAGAGAGAGAGAGAGAGAGAGAGAGAGAGCGCTATATTAATTTTGATTTTCCCTTCTGGGATAAATAAAATATTTTTCATTTAATTCATTTCATCTTTATTACAATTTTATCTTTTGTTGTTTATTTACCTGTACAAAAGCGCTTTATAAATAAAGCTTTGGTTGATTGATTGATTGATTGATTGAATCCACCTGTCTTAAAATGTTTGATTATTTAGGAATTCATGAACATGCAGAAATTCACAAAAAAGTACTTAAAAGCTTTTGTAACTACTGATATAGGAAAAAGCTGATTAATACATCTCATCAATCGTCTGTAAAACATTTTTTAGCTCTCAAAGAGACTTTACGGACAGCTTGTATCATTGACAGGTAAGGAATACTTTTAGTTTAATGGAAAGAATCAGATGAAGAATAAGGTGCAATATTTTAGAATAGTACTTAAGTAAAGGAGTATTTCTGAACTAAAATATTGTGTGCAAAAAAAAGGGGGAAAAAAAGAAAAAGTCTGAGAATCAAGTCAGTTGCTGTTAAAAGATCCAGTAGAACAAAATGGGGGGATAAACATTAAAAACCTCCTGCAACAAAATTTAGCATCTGGAGCAGGCAAACGTTACATCTTGGCTGTGCATAAAGCAGTTAAAAATGAACATTTTAGTTTTACTGCAGGGACCTAATACCCTGGGTGGATATTAAATGTGATGGATTTGGTGAGAGGGGAAAAGCATCTCACATTAGGGGCAGAGCATGGTTAAGCCATAGAGAGAGCTGAGGAGCCAGGCTCAGAAGTGTCCGCATTGCCTCTGACGTTCTTTAACCTCTTTTTGCGGCTTTGAAACCTCATGTCTTTGGACTCCAGTCACTCTCTATTTATGCAAGAAAATAAAGAAGAGAACACTGCCCCTCCTAAATCTGTAAACTGCAATTAAGCTAAATTCCAAGTTTATTTCCAAATGCCGTCCTTGCTCCAGACCATGTGAGAGACTTGACTCTAAAATTATCACACTTTTGGTCAGGAGGCCAAGACAAAGCCAGAGCCAAGAGTGTCTTTTCACAGGCCATAGGATCACACGATGCTGTGAATGACTTCAACTAATCTGGATGGACATTTGTCAGAAATATATTGTGTAAATAAATTTTTTTTCAGTCGGTTAAAATATTGCATTGCCGTGGTGGCGTCCTTGTCGAGGTGGTTGGGGCCCAGCGCGTCATCCATGGCTGTAGTGAGGGTTGACCCCTAGGATATTGTTTCCTCACCTGGTACCAAGCCATGTTTTCTTCAACTGTTACTTTGATTTTTAGAGTGTCTGAATGGGATTGGGGGGTCTAAGTCTATATGTTGTTTTGATGTTTTGATTATTTTATGCTGTGAGGCACTTTATATTGCTTTAATGCTTAAAAAAGTCTTGTATAAGTAAATAAAGTTGAAGCTGAAGTTTAGCAGTTTCAAGAAAAAAATTAAGGGAAAAATAGGAAATGTAGACAATTTGAATCTCACCTTTTAAAATGAGTTATGTCCATTGTTTTACAATCACTCAGCCCCTTGCAACCAAAGGCCTTCTGCAGAAAGACAGCTTAAATAAAGACATAATGTCAGTTTCATTGTTTTATGTTAGCCCTTCTAACCAAAGGTCTTATGTCTGGAGGCAAACAAAAAGCAGCCCACGCACCCCAGCATATCTCTCCCTCTGTCTCCCTCCCTGAGTCTGTCGCCCCATCATGTGTTTACACATTGGTAGAGTAAGTGACAGGGCTGTAATCGGAAGTCTACAACCGTGTCATTTGGAGGACTGTTGTCTTTTCCTGTGAGCGTGGTTGTCAGTGGAGAAAAACAAGATTTACATCTCAGAGGGAAGGGCAACACGTCAACCATGCATTATCCACTATTGGCTGTGGTTAGGGATGGGCGTTGACGTGTGGGAGAGGTAGACAAAAAAGCTGCAGACATCTTACCCGGGGAGAAAGTTTCACATCAAACACTGGGGAATGTCGTTTTTAATTACAGGCAGAATAAAAACATTTGGAACGCAGTGATGTACGTACATCTGACAGCGCGCTGCACACTGTTCTGCAGTGTCAAGCCAGCTGTGATCAATTTTAAAACTTACAAGAGACCAGGTGTGTGTTTTCTTACTCTTGACTGCATCATATGCTGTCAGCTCTTATTAGACCCCAAATACCACCCAAACACAAAACAGAGTAAATAGTAGATATGGTTTATAAAATGTCACTGTGGTTTTTGTAAAGGAATCTGAGCATTTCTGAGGTTACTTAGTAAATTCTATCTTTTGTTTTTCTCTTTGATCGACTTTGATATAACAGCAGCTTTCCACTTTTGATTGAATATATATAAAAAAATAACAACCAGTACATAATTAATACTTCCTCTGTAGCCATTTTATTGCAGCTTTATTTATTTCTTCAAAAGGTTTACTGTTTACTTTTTGTAAAACCATGAAAGGTTTACCACCACAAGACTTCTTTCACCTCCTGGAAAAAATTAAACAAAGATGCTTGGACTGAGCTAAATTTCCCACAGTGTTTGGTTAAACCTTGCAACGTTTGTTAAAGGACAAGGCAGCTGCTATATATAGACACACAAAGACCCATCTTAAACATTGGTGTTGTTCATAACCAGTTCAGTCTCAAATCAGGTGTGCTAGCTATCAGAGACACAAAAAAGACTGTAAATTTATAAGATAAGGACAGGTTATTTTGCCTATTTCTTTCCAATTGTGCTGAGTTCACTTGAGGAGATGTAATAAAACTCATGGTCTGTTTTTGAATTTCTAAACCTAACTAGTGAAGGAGAAGCTGAAAATGTGAGAACTTGACTGTAAGACGGGATTTGAATTCAAGCTTCTTTGTGCATGTTAAAAGTACAAAACAAAATGTTCATAACATCATGCCAAAGATAGGTCAGGTACTTTAAAGGTGTCATAACCTGGCATTTTAGATACGCAATCCTTCTGAAATTATCTGCAAATTCATTTTCAGTAATAGCTGGGTGGGAGGGAAATTTGATAAGCTCATTTTAACCTTTTTTTTAATCCCCCATTTTTTTTTCTCGAAAGGGCAAGCATGAAAATTGGACTTGTCTGTTAGCGCGTTAACAAAGGAAGCATCACTACCCAAAAGAAACTTTACTCAAAATAGACTGACAGAGAAAAACATGATGAAAACGTAATGGTAGAGAGAATGATAGAGACTACACGGAGTAAAACTGCTGGACGATAATGAATATAAGGAGCGGACATCCGATGTGAAGTTATGCCAACAGTAACGTGTGTAGCATGTTTGGCTATACGTTATCGGCTTGTCACCGTTCGTCTACCTTCGTTTCCTGGTCTTTTGCACTGAAGATAAGTCACACAAGCAGCAACACTTAGCTGCACATTGTCATATAGTCCACTGGTCCCTGGTAGTTTAGTCTGCTGTTGCAGCACTGAAAACACTGTTGCAGAGCTACCTAATCAGCTGATTTCAGGTGGTGGAAAAGAGGCACGCTTATGTTAGCAGCTAGCAGCTTCCACGGAGAAGGTCACCTGGAGGAGCACCATAATTGCGTACTGTGGAGTGTGCGCTCCTGTGGACGGTTGTGGTGTAAACAAAGAGCCCACACTCAAAAACAAAGCCATTTCCATAATCTAGAGTTTTTTGGCACGTTTTAACTGAAGTCCTATTCCAACACATTTTAAAACGAAAAAGCATGATTTCCAGGTGATGATACCTTTAATAATATTTATAGATACTTTTAATATCTATTTCTGTTCTGGTTACCTGTTGTCAGATGTTATGAATTTTCATTCATTATTTAAAAAAGAAAGAAAACAAAAGAAAGCAATGATTTTGGAAATGTAATTTAACTTTTTTTTCTCTTTCTTTTTATCCTTTTCAGTTACAATGCTTTACTCTGTTCTGTGGACAAGTGTAGTTTTACGTGTTATCACAAATCAACAAATCAAGGGGCAAACTTATAAAACTAGACTTATTTGCCATTGCCTCAGTGCACTTCACTCCCAAAGATTATATTATGGTGCGTTCAGACTGAACGCATTAGGCCCATCTGGTTTACATGCAAGGCCTATGTGACAAGGTGTCGAGCCTTCTAGCAGAACGTTTTGGGCATCTGACGTGGCGCATTTTGAGATTTTGAGCATCCGACATGTGAAATGCGCGTCCAACGGGGCGTACGCCAGAGATGGAAAATCTGAACTTGGAGTTCAGATTTTGCCCTGCATTACCCAATCAGAGCAACTCAGCCTCATGGTGTACAGGTAGAGGCACATTTTCTGACAAAATGACATATTGAAATAGTCCAAGAAGAACCCGGGAAATCGCCTCACTTTACGAAGTCAGTGGAAGATAATCTGATTGTGGCTATCTGTGCGCACCTTGTCAGCACTGATGTGAGACAGCAGGTCATGTAACTGGGCCCGCATGAAACTCGCGTTAAAAGTGCCCATAGTCAGTGTACAGCTCCTGGAGCAAATAATAAAAACTGACCAAACTCAGAATGTCTGAACAATCTGATGAATCCAGACACGGCGCGGAGACACCCGAGGACAACGTTCTCTGGCCCCGTGGAGCAAATAAAGCCAAGCAGCTTTTTTCAGTTTCATCCACCATTGTACAAAGACACAGAGTGAGTCTCAATCAGCACACTTGCATGAGTGCGCTAGAATTCAGAGCGTAGTGCACACTGTGCACTTTGTCTGTAGCGCACACTATTGTGGGTAAGTGCTGACTCAAATGGGGCACTGCACTTACCGGAAATGATGGACTAGCATTGACCGCTAACGTATCCTAACTCTACTGCACCGGTATAACTGCAGCCTCAAACAAATGACCAGATCCACAACTGTCACCAGGGAGTGAGCAGCTTGGTTGAAACTGCACTTACACTCAAAAGAAGTGTACTATGTGGTGCAAGTGCGCTGACTGAGACATGGCAACAGGCAAAGGCAAACAATCGGGTTCACCTTCTTGCTCTAATTTGCGTCTCGGGCATGAGTGTTTTTGATGCTGGATATCAAGCATCTGATCTAATGTGGACCAGCATCCAACTTTTGGCGTCAAGTTTGTTTTTGACGCCAAAAACCCATTCTGTCTGAACGCACCATTATTATGGTGGAAACATTGCTATCCATGCTAAACCACTCCTATTACGTTGGGTATATTAAATCAAGGGTAAAGTTTACCTTTAAAAACAATTTTATATTGATCTGCATTGACCCTTCCCGTGGATGGACTAAACCACTCTCAGCTGTGCAGTGAAGGATTTGAAATATTTAACCAAGACTGACAGATGTGCAGTCCTCCATAAAACTGCTGCTGCATAAGCTTCAGAGGTTGGTTAGTTAGATGCCGAGTGGCTGGAGGTTAACTCCAGTCAGGAGACTCCAACTTTTGATTTCATAACAAAGAGAAAAGCAAAGAAGCACAGGTGAAGAACACAATCGATAACTGCACTTGACAATCTGCATTCGTGTAACACTATAATACAGAACACGTCTTTGTCCACTTTCACTTCTGTCTGCAAACATGAGCAACAAAGTCACAAGAAAAGCCTACAGCTCAGACTGTTTCAAATATATCTGAGACTGTCCCCAAGAGTTGAATTGCTGTACGCAAATGTGCATTTGCAAAGCCCAAAATATAAATATGTTCCTCACGTAACAGGGTTATCATGTCATATGTAAGGAGTAGGAGTTCTGTTATTTCCTTGACTTTACCACCCATCTATAAATAACCCAGTTCTTCTATTTTCATTATGCTTTACTACTAAATATAAATGAAAGAGATAAACAATATCAAATGTTTTGACTCTATTCTGGATTTCTTTGTTAAAAAACATAGGATATTTGGAAAAAACATTCTGGATGGGAAACATATTTTCAAAGACGAGCAGAAATGATCAGATGGCCCAGCAGCACCATGCCGTGTTTTCAGATGAATCCAGCCAGACACGCTTAATCCTACACAGGTTAAAACCTTCGCCAGTGCACATGTGGCATCAACCTGAACAGAGTTAAAGCAAATGCAAGTAAAAGACCCAAAGAACAAAGGCAGACAGAGACGGGTGAAGTGTGGAACTGTGTTGTGTCTCTGGGAACTTAAAATGCTGCTTTTTTTTCTCCCAGCCGTGCGTGTTTGTGTGTATTTATACAGATAATAAATTCACATTTCTTGATGAGTTAGATCAGTCCAGCATCCCTCCACAGAAGAACAGTACTTTTTATTCTCAGGAAATGCTGACTAAGACTGTGCAACCATCATGCTATCCTCGATGACTCATAAAGCTGCATCTCATGTGAGAGTTTTTATCCACCAACGCAGGATTTTAACTGAGACCAAACATTCAAAAAGAGGTCGTCAAACTTCTTTAGAGGAGAAAAAAACTGTGTATGTAAAAAAAATTGCATTTATGCATAATAATTTCTTAAGTAAGTTCGCCCAGGTTATTCTTCTCCCAAAGAAAAGGCATGTGCCGTATCCATCCCTACATGCAGCTTTAAGATTCCCACCAATGGAATACAATAAAAGCATTCCAAACTTTTTCCAGCACATGTACTTGCTTAGCAAAGTAATGATATTGGAAACCTCACAGTTGTGGGTAGTTTCTTGCAGAAATGTTCTTCCCTTACCCCCCAAAAGCAAACATATAAACATAAAAACAAAGCAAAGAAAAATAAAAGATTTATATGAGCATACATAACCAAAAGGAGGGAACATTCAAATATATTTTATAGTTTTCTGGTTTGCAAGTGCATATTTGGACCTCATGACAACCTGAGTCAAGCACAAACAAACCAATAATAAGTTTAGTTAATTACAAGAGGAGATATTATATAAGAGGATCATGTAAAAGTAGTGCAACAAGGGTAAAATGCACAAGTACAACAAAAGGGAGAATCATAAAACAATGTGATTTATTCTTTGAAGTAGACCCAAACACATTCTCAGAAACACTATCCAAACACTCATACACAGTAAGACATAAGAAATGGTTTTGTACATGTTTGAAAGGAGACCTTCAACATCTGCATCGCATATTGTATCACATACCAAAGGTTTCCTATGAATTATAACCATCTTCACTTTTAAATATAACCCTGGATTTGTCCTATATTTTTTTGCACACATACAACATTCAACACACGAATTTGATCTGCACAGCTCTGCTCTTCTGTTTTTTGTTTACATCTGAGTATACACACAGCTGGGCAATTACAATTTATGCCCATTACCGTTGTGCTCTGGGGCCGCCCCAGCATGTTAGAGTGTGAAGGTAAACATACCTCAGTAAATTCGGCAGGGGAAAGCCCTGCTGGGGTGTGACTGCATTATGAGGGCCGAATAGTGCTATACTCAATCTAAACAGTCAAAGTGAGAGCTGGGGGGATTCTTGGAGGTCATGGTTCAGCACAGAGATGTGGAACCTAGGAAAAAAAAACTACAGCAGACTCTGTAGCAGCTGCACACATTTTCATTCAGCTGAAATAATGCGATGAAGATTTGGATAATCAGACTATTCAGAAGAGTCTTATTATTCTTCTTTGCTACATTTTTGTGCTAGATTTATGATTCTGAAAGGAAACACAGTGACTCAATATGAGAAGAGCATTAAGTATGACACTCATACATCATGTTAATGACGGACATTGTGCCAACATCATGTTTTCCCAGCGCAATGGGATTACGTGACTTACTGTGTATTTTGCTGCAAACATTTTGACATGTCAGGAAAAACACAGGTGTAACATTAAGAACTGCTGCAGTGAATTTCGGTGTCAGGTCTCTGGATCTTTGCAGGCTAAGTCGCTGTACTGTCATGGCTAATTCGGACACAACAATAGATCAGAGCTATTATTAATGTTCGTGGTCACATTTGTCCTGCCACGTTAATAACTCAACATGGCAAACTTAATACCAAATATGTCATTTTTTTATTCAAGATTTGGGTTGTTGCTGATCTCATGCTGCTGTTTTTCACAGATGTGACTAATCTGTTGAGTGGCAGGCTAAAACTGTATGTTTGACATTTCAGCTGTTGCCATCCAGCTCTATCCCCCCCTTTGACATCTTAATAATCTCACTTCTTCAGAAAACATAAAACTTGTATCCTGCTGACAATTAGGATTAATGTAGATTTAAGGCATTTTTGCATTAGTTCTGCTTATTACACATTGACATAACATTCATCTTTCGTAAAAAAATTAAATAAATAAAAATGCTAGCGTTAGCTGAAGGCATTCCAGTCTTATCCTAAATTCTAAGCACTGATTAATCAATAATCTAATAAAAAATAGAAATAAACAAAAAAATAAATAAAATGCTGCAATGACAGATGTGGAGTTAAACATGTCATAAATGGGTAAAGCAACTGAAATAACCACTTGGGGCAAGAATAAATCTAAATTTGAACTAAATTTTATCCTCTCCTTATGGTGGTTGGGGTCTGCGCAGATGTCCATGTGCGGCCAAGAATTTATGACTGCACTATGCAGACACACACCAAAGTATAAACAGAACCGCATGTGTGTCCACATCTGTGTCTGTTTCAGCGTATATCAGGGCCTTAGGAATAAGGGTGCTAACATTATTGCCTTGCAACTTACTTGTGACCTTGTGACATGCAAACTGCATGTCAGTCAGCTGCACTTAAATTAGAGTGATATTTGCTTTCCTTCTTCCGTCCCACATTTTTATTATGTTCACCTATGTGTTCCAGTAACCAGGTTTTGGGGCTGCTGGTTTCCTTCAGAACTGGAGGCAAATAAGAAAACACAGAATTCAACAAAAATCTGTTATTATTTCCACTTATGTTGGCTTTCACTTCATTTACAATTTTCCAGAACTGCTTGCTGTTTTCCCTTCATTTCTAGTCTTTACACTAAAGAATCACATCCCAAATCAAAATTCATTCTTATGAATCAGCTACATTTATTTGGTAAATTAAGTTTTTTGACAAAAGCTTAACAGTTTCTTCAATTTCTCCTTGAAGGGTCCCCACATAAAAGTGTTTTCTTAATTTCTACCTAAGGGAACTCTTTTGATATGATTTAGTGAATCAGGGCTGCAAGAGATCAAGGCACATCAGCCACCCACCGTCACCACATTAATGCACCGTCAAACTACAGCTAGCACAGTAGTCACTTCCTCTTCATTTAATTAATATAGAAAACATTTCCCAGTCTTTGACTCATCTCTAATTAGAAGAGATTCATTAAAGGTATCCTCCCTGTATGTCTCAAAGGACAGTCTGTGATCTGTTTCTGTATTTGTTCAGCATTAAGGAAGCAACATCCTGTAAAAAGTCAAACTGGAACGGTACAAAGAAAACAGTGGTACAAAGACAACGGGGGATGAAGGGTGGGATTAAAGTATTGATTGAACAAATAAACCAGTAAAGCCAACAGATGAAAGAAAATACTTTTGTCACTTCCTCAGTCTGTAAATAAACAATCACACCAGATGTCCCTGCTTCATGTTAACTCTGCCAGTTTTGTTCTCTCATGCAGCAGAACTCACAAAGTCAGTGCCATTCTCAGTCACATGAAGGATCAAAAACAAATGTGCTCTTGTCATCACTGTGAGCAGAGTTGAATCATAAAAACTGAGCAAAAACACATATCAAAAGACAAGGATGACCACGAATTGTACAAACTTTTGCAGCAATTCAGTCAAGCTATTAACAAAATTCTTATCCAAGCAAAGAAAATATGTTTGACTCACGAGTAGTGGTAACTGTTAACCTTCAAATCAACCACTAGTGACTCACTGCTGTCTGAAGCTTTGCAGGTTTTTAATGGCCTCCAGCTTTTCTATCAGCATGCCCACCCATGACATTTAAGCTGTGTTAGCATCCTGTGGCCCAATGAAGTCAGATGCACGGGCCATTCGTGCCATTTTTGATTTGTTATTTTCTTTGAAAAGCTTAACATGCTCATTATATGGCTCCCTCAGCTCAGACAGTTTGATGCCCTTGTGTTCCCATACACATTCACACCATTGCATGTTTCCGTGAGTTTCTCCTAACTGTGCAGAGCAAAAACAGACTCAAGTCTGAACAACTCCAGCAGGGAACTGGTGACGTTTTCCGTGTTGTTGTGTTCCCCCGTGTCTTTTAACTGTCCCTGACACTTCTTCTAATATAGAAGTCAAGTTTTGACACACCTACTCATCAAAAATAAATGAGTAGGTGTGCCCTACCTTTGACCTGTAAACGGGCAAACAGCCATGGCGGCACACATATCTCCTCACCGAAGAGCACTGGCTGCATTTTGGGGACTCCATCCAGATAATACAAAGCACCAAACATTGAAGTTCACAAACCCTGACTCCCTCTGGGCTTTACTTTGGTTAACCTCTCCCCGCTGTTATCCAGACACAAACACACAACCCACATTGCCATAATCATAAACACAGAGTAAAAATGAGACTGTACTTCAGTTCCAGTCAGGCAGGGGCCAGAACAAAAATAATGTCTGTTCACCAATGGTCAGTCCCTCGATGTCCCTGTCCATCTATCTGTGTATCAGCCATTCCTCAAGACATGAAACCAGACAGATGTGTGCAACTGTTTTAAACTTCTGAACAGCTGAGCTCTTCACATGAGCCAGAGACTAAGACAGGAATCTTGTGCCTGTCAGACAAACAGCAAAACAGATGAATCTTAGTTGGCGCATGAGAATGAAAAGCTATTTCCTGACCAAAGACACACATGCACACACAGAAAAAAAAGAGAGGAAAACAAAACATTATAGCATCTAGTGCCAAATAAAATGTCTGCCTATAAATATGACTATAAACTCCACAAGTTTAAACATGCAATGAAATGAAATGGATCTCATCAGAAACTTGAATGAATGAGCAACAATCTGGTTGAACTAAGTAATAACAAAACAAAGAGGACAGTTACGTCACAACTGGGGTGAAGGCTTTGTATTGATGGAAAGAGAGGTTAGACCAGACTCAGACAGATACTTGATGGCTGAAAATGTTGCCTTACAACAAGAAGGTTCCGGTTCCAACCTCAGTCTGGGCCTGCCTGAGTGGGTTTGCATGTTCAGCCTGTTCATAGTGACTTACAGTATCTGTGGGTACGCCAGCTACCTCTCCCAGGCCAAAAACATTTTTGTTAGGTTAATTGACCTGATTAATGAATGTTAGTGGTTGTTTGTCTCATTTGTTTCTATGTTTGACCTTTAAAAGATCTTTGAGCCATCCTTTGTCCTATCTCTGACCTGGTAGTACATGAGACAAAATCCTGCAACCCTAAACTGGACTAAGTGAGGGGGTGTGCCATATCGCATTTTACTGTGATAATACTGGTACATTTTTTGACATCGATAGAAAACGTAATGTCATCACGTGACCTGTGCATCAGAGTGGAGTAGGGCTGTGGCGATTGAGGAATTCCCCCTGCGGTGAGTCAAGGCGGCTCAATATTGCGATATGCAATAAAATTGCACGCCCCCCCATCTATCTATGTCGCCAATGTCTTTGTTAATTGTGGGGGGGGGGGGGGGGGGGGGGGGGGGGGGGGGGGGGGGGGCTGGGGGGGGGGGGGGGGGGGGGGGGGGGGGGTGTGGGGGGGGGGGGGAGAACCCCCGGGGGGGGGGGGGGGCGACGGGGGGGGCCGGGGGGAAGGGGGGGGGCGGGCGGGGGGGCGGGCGGGGGGGGGGGGGGGCGGGGGGGGGGGGGGGGGGCGGGGGGGAACCGGGGGGGGGGGGGGGGGGGGCGAGACGGAAAGGAGGGGGCACGGGGACCCCCAAGAAGAGGGGGGGGGGGGGGGGAGAGGGGAAAAATGCAGAAAAAGGAAAAGGGGGGGGGGAAAAAAAAAAAAAAAAAAATAAATTTAAAATACCAAAGTCATGGCAATATTTCCTTTGAAACATGGCGGTTGCACATTAAAAAAAGTTATTAAAAAAAAAAAGACATGTCAATTTTATAACGCTTTATTGAACGCAGTTCAAAGGACAGTAACAGCAGATTTTACAGATTGCCTCTTTTAAATTGTCTGTGTCACCCATTTCATTTGGCTGAAAGCCGAAATGGTCCCAAGAAACATTTGGTTTTGATGCCAGTGCAGCTGCCATTGTATCCTTCTCAACTGTTGTCCTGAGATGCGGTGATGGCGGTGGCCCATCATGCAGCGCGGTGAGCTTCTTAATATCGCAATATTTCATTTTTTCGATTATTGTGACAGCCCTAGAGTGGAGCTCCACTGAATGAGTGAACAAGGGATCAAAGCAGATCAGCGGTTATCTGCATCAAACTATCAAAAAACACTGGCTGTGTTTACATGGACCCAAATATGCGGACTGCTTTCGGTTTAAAAGTTCTTTTGGAATGAAAATGATCCATGTAAACACCTCTTTCTGACCAAACGGGGCATCATGTAAATGCTGAATCAGCAAGCTGTGAAGTTGCGTTCTTACAGCTCATGCTTCAACAAGACGTCAACGTGCAACAAGTGACGTTTCCTCACTTTGACAGATGGCTGTGGACAACATAATTCAGACAGTGACGTAAAGTTTGTTTTTTACTTAAACTCTGTCTCTACACCTTTTTCTCTTGGTTGTTTGCAGTAGGAGTGCGTGAGTATCAGCTGCTGCTGGATTTAAGTCCTGCAGAAACCACGACCGTAACGATCAGTTTTTAGACCTCCGTCTTTAATAAATAATGTGATGTAACATCATTCTGTGCATGTCAGACAGGATCATTCTGAATAAATTTTGGAGCGTGTACACGCCAGATCGGAATGAATTAGTTCCCATGTAAACTACTACCCTTAAATCCTCAATAAGAATGACATCATTCCAAAAGGGAAAAACGTTTCCATGCAAGCATACTCAGTGTTTCACTGGTTTTTTTTTTTTAATAACAAACCAAACTAGTAATGCAATTGAATTTGCAGAAGCTTTATTTTGCTGTACACAGGACAAATGAATGCTTTAGCCTGTTAGCCCTGCATTTTGGCAGGATGTACAGTACCTGCACCCTAATGGGAGAAGTTGGAGTTCACCAGCCAGAAGGTGGCTTGGTCCACAAAGATAAAAATGGACTTTGCTTAAAGTTCTGCGCTAAAGGACAGTGGGGTCATTCAGGTTAATACCTGCAATTTGGTGCACACTCTTACAATACCCTGCAGTCCATTATTGATTCTTAAAGTTGTACTTCCGTGGTCATTTCATTAATATTTCTGTGTTCTCCATTATTATTGAATGCATTCTGCATCGTTTCTGTTTAAAAAAACCTTCTGGTTGCTTAGTATCCAGCTGTATTTGTATACTAGAAGAGAGGCTTGTGGTCCAACGGCAGCTTTTCCGGGTCCTTCTCATGAATTTCCGTCTGATTGGCTGGCTCCCATCAGTGTATGAAAGAAGCTCCGCCCTCCGCTCTTATTTCGCTACAGACAGGAAATAGAGCCGACAAACAAGTTTGTTCCGCCATGCTAACAAACAGTTAGCTAATTAGCTTCTCAACTCCGAAGCTACAATCGTGCCGTCTTTACTTCTAGTGTGTAGTGGAGGGTTACCTGCCTTCCAATGGACAGATAGAAACCCCACGTGGGATACGCTATTTGCAATGTTACGTAGAAGTGCGAGGCTGTTCCCGATTCGCTCTTTTCTTCGTATTGTTTCTCTGATGAGAAAGCACAGCCGACTGGGGGCAACGCAACGCTAGCAAGTCAGCATGTGTAAGTAAACAAGGGGAAACCCTCCGTATTTCAGAAGGAGCAAGTTAAACGGGTTTTCAGTGGAAGGAGGCCTTTAAGAAGATGGAGCTGTTGGAAAAAAAAAAAAAAAAAAAACATGGGGGGGGGGGGGGACACACCAACAAATGAATGAGAATGTGAGGATAGATTCAATAAAACAAGAGTAAAACATACACATAAAAGTGCTGTCGAAATTAAAATTACGCAGCTTCCTGTGCTGGTGGACCTTTTTACACACAGCATCAGCTTGTCATCTATACAAGTCCCAAGGTACTTGTAGTTGTTGACTAGCTCCACTGCTTCATTTTCAGTCCTTATAGGGGAGATGACTGGGATTTTCATCTCTTCTGTCAAGTTGGGCAAACAGAAGAAGGATTTTACTCTGACTTATGTTTCCATCAGTATCTGTATCATCTGAATCATTTGCAATATTTTTCTTTTTTGTACATTGTGATAACTTTTTCAGTGATACTGTATCACCCACCCCTAATTAATATACAGTTTCTTTACAGTGCAGAGCATCTGTACAGTTTTCAAGTGCAGACGCTTTAAAACTGGAGGTATTAAAAGATGTCTAAAAATTGAGATTGGATAATAAGGAAAAACATGTCTTGATCATTAAGTGGATAAAGCCTTAATTAAGTTCATGCTTCAAACTGATACACATTTAGCCATTAAATATAGTTCAGCAGAATAATTTTCATCTTTACACTTTAAAGTTTAGAGTAAAAGACAAAAGGTTCCTTTTCATTTTTCTCTCTTCCCTTAGACAATTTAAATAGGAATCTTTTTTTCCCTTAAAAATAGTTGAGGTAACAGTTGATGATATGGGAAGAAATAGTGCAGTAGTGAAAGTTTGAAACAGTCATGAGATAAAAAAAAAAAAAAAAACACTTAATTTTGGCATTACATACCCAAACCCATTGTTAAAGATGGCTCAGGCTGGTGTAGTTCAACAAATGTTTCATAAAATTCATTACAGTCACCTAAAATTTGCTTGGCCGAAGGATAGAGCAGGTTGTTAAAGGGTTAAAGGCCCTGTCAGGCATGCTGCCTGAGGTTTGAAACCTCTCCCAAATCTGACAGCTCAGAGAAAACAATAGTTTATAAGAACAAGGAAAAACACAGTCAGGATTGACACACAGCGGGACGGTTGAGCATATTCACTTTCATCTGCTGACAGGACCAAAGGCCTTGTGCACATTGGGACGGGGAAGGGGGGAGGGGGGTCTTGAATCAAGTTTTTACAGCTAAAATTGGATGTGAAAGATACATTATGATCTCAAAAAGTGTCTCTGATTTACCTTATGAATGTACTGACTAATTTTAGGATTTAGTAACTAAGTAAGAACTAAAATTTGATTAGTTTTGTTCTCTTCTTGCCTTGTAAATCACTTTTAAAAAAGATCAAGACAACATTTTTGCTGAATATAAGAATGGAAGACTTAGTTAGATCTGTTATTGCAGTGCAGAGGCTGGATGTAGGTATTTGCAGGCTGAATGAAAAATAACATTCTATTCAACAACTATTTTGCTGGTTTCACCACTTGCTTCATGCTAAAACCGCACTTTGCAGTACTTTGTCTTTCATCAGTCTTTTTTTTTTTAAATGTCCTGTCCTTCAATACTTTTCTGTGCGAGCTGTGTTCCATTCCCAGCGCCTCATCAGCTGTGCTGATTAGCTGCTCCACAGAAGGGCTGTTAGAGAGTCTAGACGATTGTAGACTGAGGTGGGAGTACATGCATACCCCTCAACCACACTCGCACTAATGTGTAATGTCTGAGTGTGTTGTGCCCCAAGCAGCTACACTGGGCAAGTTTAGTCGGAATGGCTGCGGTATTCCTCCACTGTGTGTCATTACAGCAGAGTTAATATCACTCTGACTCCCCTCAGTGTTCCAGCCAAAGTATTTGTATACATGCACACCTCAAACCACAAGCATGCATTTAGATTTGAGCTCATCCGTCCTGTGATGGTGCACACCCCCGGTGAAAACTTGAACTTGCTGACCTTAGTGTACTATGCAGACAGACATGCACATTTCTGTTTGTACTTGTGAGGTCACTCTTGAACATAACCCATTTATTACATCCTTTAATCTTAGTCTCAGATTATGGCCCTGATTTATGAAAGGTTTGTGCGTGTTAAAATGAGCGCCATCTTCATTACTTCATTACAATAATCCGCCGGAGCTGATTTACAAAGCAGGGCAAAAGGAGGTTTGCGCCTGTTAACGAACAAAATAGCCCCACGATCCATTTTGCGTGTCTGCTGTATAGATGAATATGCAATCTGGGCAAAATATTGGGAGGAGGGAAATATGCAAACAACTCAGCTTAACACACGCAATGTGATTTATCAACCTTGCAACGGAAAGCGGGCGCAAAAAATTGCGTGTAATTTAGCACGTCTGAAAAGCAGGTATTAACTGGAAGCTTTATGCACTGATGGCTGAAAAAGCGCTGCACACAGGACTGCAGACATGCAGCATTGGGTCAAAGTCATTTCTCATTAGGTGTGCAGGCGACACGTCAAGTTTTCTTTATTCAATTAAATAATCAACATCACTGGAGAATCAGAACATCAGCAGCTGTAGCATCATGGTAGTTAAAGCTGACATTATTTATGTCTTATTTTCTTTTATTTTTTGCCAATGGCATATTTTTAAATTAAGCTAAGCTCCTGCTCCTCCACACTGCAGTGACTTGCTGCTGCTGTTCTGAGGTTGCTTTCCTGCATGAAGTTGGGTGGGGGGCAATTAAACAGGTCCAGTACCTGGCATTGTGCCAAAGAGCGTGCGGTCTGTGCATAATATCAGACCATCTTCAACAGCATGTCCTTATCCATGTCCTTAAACTGGCCTCTTTTTACGACCCCCATGGAAACCTGCTGCATTGTCTTTATTTTATAGTTATTATATGAAAAGTTTATTTGCAAAAACAGACAAACACCACGGTGGAAAAACAGAGTTAACTCCTTTTCGTTGCTGTCCAGTACAAACTCCTATCTCCGTTTTACATCATTAAAACCCTCCACTTCATGTGAGCTTGAATTGGTGAAAATATTCAAAAAGTAAATGAAGAGTTTATTTGCAAAAGCAGTTAACTCAGTTTTTTTCTAAATGGCGTTTGTCTATTTTTGTAAATGAACTTTTCATATTTATCTTTTATTCTGTTTTTTATTTGCTTCATATTATATCTCTGGAACTAACATCTCTCTATCAGGATGAATTTCATTTTCCGTTTACCACATGCTCTTCTAAACTTTCCATGGCGCAGCAAAAGCGCACGCTAAACCCTCATTTAAATACTGCTGTTTGCGCCTGTTACAGACTGCGCGTAATCTTTGTAGATCACCCACAAACGCTGAAGAGACAGCACTCGCTATTTATCCTGCTAGGCAAAGAAATTAGCAGTCTTTATTTGGATTCTTTGTAGATCAGGGCCTATGTGTCTAATCCATTATGTGTCTAATCCAAACCTCTTCTCTTATGTTACCCTTGTCCCCATGGCCTTTGAACAGACACCTAGCCTTAATGATAAGAAAAACACCTCACACCCAATCTTAAATTATCTAAACTGATATTTCCTTGGAGGTCTGCGCTACAAAGGCACAACAATGTTATTAGAAATTTATTATTTCTTGTTAGCACCCAATCATTCAGTAAAGACAGAGAGTAATTTATTACCTCTGGAGTTAATAGGAAGGCTATGCAGAGGCCACAATGAGTGAAAATGAGCCATGGCTTCATGCTGAAATATGGGGTTTCTTCCAAAGGAAGGTGGCATTATCAAACAGAAACACTAATGCACACAAACACACACAACACATGTAATCATGACCAAGAGGAACAGTCCCGTCTTTATCCCTGTCTTTGGCAGCAGTCATTTCCTCAGGATATGAACCAGTTTTGTTTAACTTCAAACACTGCCTCTCCCAAGTTCCTGCCCTGTCCTGTTCCCTCCTCTGTCTCACTTTCTGTCCCTTAGCATCCTCTGTTATTTATTTGATTTCCTTCTTATTTCCCATTTTACTCCAAAGAACTCCACACAGCTAAAACATGAAGCATGAATGAAAGAAAGGCTGACATGAGCAGGAAGCCTCAGAGCTTTCCTATATGCAGTCGCCAGTCGGAAAGAGGGACAAAGCTGTGGTTGACTTCCGCCTAGTCAACCAAGCACCAGCCGTAAGTTATATCCTTACCCCAATACTAACCACACACTCAACCCAAAATTACCATGTGCCAAGCATGACAATCTCACAAGCCCACCCACAACTCCAGCGAAGCTGCTCCCTCAAAGGAAGACTAAGACCGACAACAACTACCTCTGCCACATTCAGCACACTGTAATCACAAGGTCTCTGGCAATTATTTTGTGTGTGTGCATCTCTGCGTGTGCGCACTGAAAGAAACACAGACAGCTTTCATATCTGTTCGATAGCATACAGTATGAAAGGATGAGCATTTTTTTTATAAGCCAGGGTTTGAACAGCCCATGAGCAGGTGTGTGAGACAAAGTGAGACAAGACATGCAGCTTGTCAGCGCTCCTCAAATCCTCTTAACCTCTGCCAAAGTATAGAGTCTTTTCCACTACAAGACTCGATAGCATCGCTGCCTGTGGTTACACAATCAAACACACTCAGGAGGGGGGCAGAAGCCACATGATCTTATCTCACTTGCTTTGGGTCTGCCAAAATTTGTTATGAAGCAGTGACAGGTATGTACTGTAAGAAGTTACAAGGGTTAAGCATTTTACTTGTTCATGAATCTGATGCAAGCAGGATTTAGACTCGTTGTAGAGCGTTGCCACTGTGTGCTATGCCAGGCTGTAATTAAGATGATTTAAGGGCTGTTAAATGCAATCAGTCTGTCTGAGCATAATGCCGACATGTGACGTGCCACAGCGAGGCAAGTCAGTTATATTCAGAGAAAATCTGACTGGATTCATTTAGCATGGCATCATAATAGTTGTCATTGGTGATACAACCAATGTCATCTGTATGCATGCCCTCGAAAGCCAGAAAAACAGCTTGGCAGACGATCCCTGAGATGCAGAGAAGCCAGTTGGTAATGGCAGCAAATTGGATGCATTCCTGGACATACAAAGACACAGCATTTCAGTGTTATTTTCTTTTTTTATGGCTTTCAGATGATTGTTGCACTGCAAAAACTCAAATCTTTGCAAGTATATGTTTTCTAATTTCTAGTGAATATATTTCATCACACTCAAAATAAGAAAAAATTACCAAAAGAGAAACATTTCAATAAGATATAAGATCTTGTTTTAAGGCAATGCATCTTATTTAAAAAAAAAAAATCTTATCAAGAAGATTTTGCTTGTTCAATTAGCAGAATTTTTTTGTTGTTTACAAAAAAAAAATCTTGGCCGCTCTTAAAATAAATTTAAAATTTCTTATAATAAGCAAAAAATTTTGCCAATGGGGTAAGCAAAATTTTCATGATAAGATTTCTTGAAATAAGATGCATTGCCTTAAAACAAGAACTTATATCTTATTGAAATTTTTCTCTTTGAGTAATTTTGTCTTATTTTGAGTGTGATGAGATATTTTCACTAGAAAATAGAAAAATATGCTTGCTAAGATTTGAGTTTTTGCAGTGTGTCTACTGCTTACAGTATGTTCCATTTTTATCTTTTTGAGTTTAATCAACATAAAAAAAGTAAAATGAACTGAGTAGTAAAAACACACCAACTACTATTCAAGTTGTTGCTATCACATTTGTACATATACACAACATTTAAACTGAACAGTTTTTAAAAAATGACACAAACAGCAGATTACGTAAAATATTACCAGAAGAAAACTGGAAAAAATATGTCATGGTCTGTTTTGAGGAAGAGATTGTAAGATGCTGCAACAGGAAAAGCACCAGTTTAAATAAATGGAGCAACATCTGCAAGCTAGTTCAGGCCATAAACTCAAGATGCACTGCCACGTTCACACATCTGAACTACTCTCAACACACCATTTAACAAAGGCAGCCAGCCAATCTGGTGGTCCATGTAAGATGCAAAATTTAAATCTCTTCCTCTGCATGTTGATGCTGCTGCTCTCCACCCTGCAGGCTGCTGTTTAAGCCTCATCATTATCCCAGCATCCACCTGTAGGCTCTGGAGGGAACTAGATACAGTATTTACCTAACTGCCTGCCCTACTGTTGATTTCTCTAAACCAAAAGACACTAACTCACAGATGAAATATCTATCTTGCATAACAGCATGTGGCTTCTGATGGTGTGGGGGTTAGCACTGTCCCCTTGCAACAAAAAGCTCTCTAGTTTGAATTTTGGCTCAGGCCTATTTGGGTATCTTCACTGGGTACCAAGTCTCCATTATTGTCCAAAACACAGTGATTGTGATCTTGGTGATTCTTAATTGATCATAGGAGTAAGTATGTACTTGGTTGGTTATATAGTAGGGGTGTAAATCACTGGATAACAATATGATATTATATCGATACTGATATTGATATTGATGATTGTCGATATCTCAGGTCGGTCGTAATGACATTTCGATTCAATCTTATTTAGGATCCACAGATCAATATGAAACAATGTGGAAAAAACATTTTAATTTCTGAGCTCTGGCATTTAAATCTAGCAGCTTCAATGAAAAATTTGGTTCTTAAAACAAAGGCAGACTATTATTTGGAAAAAAAAAAACAGGGTTATTGTTTTCTTAACATACTGTAACTGTAAGCTCCTACTTACTTGAAAGTACATACAGTATACAGTCTCGTATCTATTCACTGCACAACAATAAACATGTATTTTTTAAAAACATCAACATGAGAATCCCTACTCAGGCGGAAAATATTGTGTCAGAGGAACTTCTAAATAAAGCCATTTCATTAATATAACTGCTTTATAAATGATTATTCTATCCAATTTTGGCTGACCTGGGGATTGATGCCATTGACTCATTGGCCATATAATCGATGTATCGAAGTAGATCGATGTATTTTTACACCCTTATTATGTAGTTTGTGTCTGTGTTGAACTGGTGATATGATAGCTGGGATGGGCTCCAATACCACATGAATTAAAGTGGGTGTCTGTTGTGAGATCAGCACCATTTCCTTCTTCTATTCTTTAAGAATTGATAAAAGAAATACAATTTTTTTTTATTGTTTTATGACAAAAATATTTTAAATGACCCATTGTATTGAGTTAAGAAAACTTTAAAGTCATAGACTGCAGTCCCGTGTTAACTGTGAGATTTAGCTCACATTAGAATGCAAGCTGAGACATGTTGTCACATGTTTACAGGAAACATAAGTGGCAGGACCATGTCGATAGATTGATTTCACTTTGAGTATCTAAAGTGGGGGTGGGAGGAAAAATCTATTCATATTAGTATTTTGATTTTTTTGTTTTACTTTTTTTTAAATTAAGAGCTTTGTTCAAATAGAAGTTTTCTACCAAATTTAAACACATCATTTTAGTCTATGTTTTTAAGTCAGGTGGTAAAAAAAGGTCCCACTTTTCTCCAGCAGAGGGTGAAACGTTTTTTCTTCGACTATCAGTTTCCAGAAAAACTTCAACAGGAGCCGAAAAAAGATGGGCAGTTGTTAAAAAACAAAACAAAACAAATTAAACTCACAAAAATCTTCAATATTGAAGAATAGCAATTGAAATTGTACCGACACCCAAAACATTATAAAAGATTCGGATCAGGAGAAAAGCATGACCACAGTGTCCTGTGTGATGATTAGACACGCAGGACTGGGGGACTGTTGATGTAATGTGTTGTTTTTATTATGTGAAGCACTTTGTAAAGCTGCTATGCATGAAAAGTGCTATATAAATCAAATTTGATTTGATTTGATTTGATTAGACATTATGTAGTCATGTTGGCTTCAGAGAACAATTCAATTCAACTTTATTTGTATAGTGTCCATTCATGACAATGTCACCTCAGGGCACTTAACAGACAGAAGAATTCAGGTCAGATTCATAATAGCCTAGCTAAGGAAACCAACAGATTGGATCGAATCTTGACTTGACCCGGTCCATTCCCCCATCCTGAGCAAGCACGGAGTGGTGGCGACAGTGGGAAGGAAAACACCCTTTTAACAGGGAGGAAAAACCTCAGGTAGGGCCTCCATCTGCCTCAACCGGCTGGGGTGGAGAAGACAGAAAGAGAGACCAAGAAAGAGAGACCAACAGATACTGAAACTTTTATCCAGCCAGACATGCTGAGAGAGGAGAAACACAGTTAATGATGCAATACTGTCACAAGTTTCTACATGGAGAAGCAGAGATGAGGAAGAGCCCAGTGCATCATGAACGACTGCAGCAGTCTAAACCTATAGCAGCTTAACTAAGGGATGGCTAACCATTTCTAACTATAAGACTTATCAAAAAGGAAGGTTTTAAGCCTGATCCTAAAGGTAGAGAGGGTGTCTGCCTCTCGAACCTGAATTGGTAATTGGTTCCACAATAGGGGGGCCTGATAGCCAAACGCTCTGCCTCCCATTCTACTCTTAGGCTGCGTAAACACCAAACGCGATTTGGGCGTCAGGTTTACATGCAAAGTTAATGGCCGACGCGCGTCGAGGAGGCGCCAAAACCCTGCGGCACGTTGCACGCGTCTAGGCACGTTACGCGCCTAGACGCTGGCTGGAGCCTATCCCAGCTATTATCAGGCAAGAGGCGGGGTACACCCTGGACAGGTCGCCCGCCGGTCTGTCGCAGGGCCAACACAGAGACACAGACAACCATTCTCACTCACATTCACTCCTACGGACAATTTACCGTGACCAGTTAACCAAACATGCATGTCTTTGGACGGTGGGAGGAAGCTGGAGTACCCGGAGAGAACCCACGCATACACGGGGAGAACATGCAAACTTGTTTTTTCATAATTATTATACTTATGTTGCATACTTTATTTGCCTCTTCCATTAAAATCCGTCTCCATCAGGTCAAATTTTATTTTGTGTTTACAATTTTCTCGTTCTCCTGAACTTTCCATGGAAGAGACAGCATCCTCATTTAAATAGTGCTGTTTGAACCTGTTACCAATTGTGTGAACAATCTTTGCAGATTGCCTGCAAACAGTGAAGAAAGTGCATGTGATCTATTTGCACTGCAAACAAATTAGCGCTCTTTATTTGAGATCTTAGTAAATCAGGGCCTTAAAGTCTATCCAAAGTATGATAGTAGTTCAGGTTGACAGCATCTGCTTCGTAATGAGATGTAAAAGGTGTCCCTCAGCATATAGCTCAAGGATTTCACAATGCTCGACTATTGTGGCCGTGGATGCAAATACACAGGCTGCAGACTGGCTTGACAAAAGTTCCTAATAGTGAATCTGCACACAATTACTTCTGCAGTATAAAAGCTTTCACAAAGCAATAAATAACTGTCATTATCTGAATAAGTAAATTCCCCCATTTCAAGTTTTAACAGCCTGTGAGGCCTTCATGTCTCAGACCGAGAGGGCTGATGACTGCAGTCCTGGTGCTTTGGCTTGTAAAACCAATGGGACTTGTCTGTACTATATAAAAGGCATCACTATGGCCTCTCAGCCTCACTGGGACTGCTGCTCCCAAAAATAACAAGCATGACCTCCTCTATCCTAACGGGATTTCATTACCTGCTTATAGGCCTTGATCTATTCTGTGTATGTCATTTCATTTGTATAAGCACGATAAAAACTTTGTGGAAAATTGTCTTTAAACAGAGAATGCAAATAAACTGGATGGGTTTTCTAAAGCTTTTCAATATTTCCTAAACTTTCATGACTATTCCAGGTCTGGAAAATACAACTGTAAAGAGACATGACTTTCCTGGAGCGAGAGAGTCCTGGTAGCACATTCGGATCTGGGTAATTTTCACATTCAGTGAGGCAAAGCGTTATATCTGTGTGTCTTGGCTCTACCCTCAGTGAAATTGAGATGAAAAATGAGTAGAGACAGCAGGCTACCTGTTATCAATTCAAATATTTTTCTTCCACATACCCAGAGTTTTACTTCAACAAATGATTGCAGATTAGATGAACTACAGCTGAAGTCATTTATATTGAGCTTGCTTCAGAGATGATGGTCTTTATGTTGCTAACCATTAAGCAGCAAAAGACCCACAGTTCTCTGGTCTCAAGTAAACACTGACAGTAGTCAGAGGGATTTAGGATTTTGCGCTTCTCTTAAAATTTTGTTGCAACTGGTTGTGGGTAAAAAGGATAAATAAACAAGGGATGAAAAGAAAAAATAAACAAAAATCATGACAGGAAGAATCATGTTTGACCTGAGAAGACATTTATGTTCATATCTTAAGCAGCTGTGAAGAATTAAGATTTTGCCTATAATCATGTATGGTCTTGAGTTCATCCTTCAGCTCAATATCTCATTGTTGTGTTTGAACATCGTGGTAATACTCCTGTACTCTTATCATCCGTGCCAGGCAGCGCTATGGCTCATGTCCATACAGAATGCCGTCCCCTGTAGCTATGATGTTTAGCTGTTTGGCTTCTCCCTGTCAGGAAACTGAAGAGGATAACGCCAAACAATCACAAACAGGCACTGTCCTGCACAGGGAATCCAAGCACCAAATCTCTTCCAAAGCAAACATCAACACTCACCATCAATGACAGTATGCAACATTTGAAGTTAAAAAAAAAAGACTAAAAGACTATATAATCGCATGTACCCTGTGCATAATTGTACCTTTCTGCTGCTGTGTAATATTCAGCTATCCAAGGGTTCTAAACCACAGAGCATTGGGTTTTCTGTGACAATATGCCAACCAATCACAGCAGAACTTCCAGCGGGGTTATATACAACGTTTTATAAGAGAGTCTGTGGTACTGTTAGTGATTCCTGCTAATAAAAACCCATCAGGGGCCTTCCTGTTTTGTCTTCACTCAGCTGTAAGAGCTGACAATCATTCAGGCCTGAAACATTCTTCAGTGTTTTCTTTACCTAGGCAATAAAGGCTGAAACCTGACCTCTGCACACTACTGTGAATATGTCTCTCCAAGGGCTTCAATAAGGACATAAATTAAAAAAATAACATTAAAAAAATTGGTCATATGTGCTCTGGTTTGTAACGGTGGACTACCATCAACAAAAAAAAAGGACAATCAACCTCCAAAATATCGAGGGATATAATGTTGCGAGCATGAAAGTAAACAGTGGAAAAACATGCAGACTGAAGACATCTGAAGGCACTTTTCAGAAGCTTTTAGGACTAAAACCTTGCCTGAGAGCCAAAATGAACATAATCTAATATTTCAGGGTTTGACTGATTGCTTAAATTGAATGGCTTATTTGTTTTTAGGGGCTGAACAAAAAAAAAAAAGAGAGCCTTTTCAAAGTTTCTAAGGGCCCCTAATTTGCAGCTGCATTGTTTTATCTGCATAAATGGCCCCATTGTTTGATTAGAGATTATCTACTAACAATTAGTTCTTCATTTATTTAAACAGTTCCCTGGGAGCTCATCAGCATGCATGGAAGGATAGAAGTCTTCTGGAGCACTGGAAATACTTTTAATTAGGAAAAAAAAAAGTCAGCTTGTTTGCCGTTTTTTTCATTTTATAATCAATATTTACACCCTTTTCAACTGACATCATAATGTGACTCAAATGAATAAAATCAGAAAGTTCGTAACCACATTAAAATCTTGATGCAATCAAGCATTTATACCCTGATTGTCATTGTTGAAATTATTTCCCAAAATTACCATGAGCTGAAATCAAACAATTTTCAATTCATCTGGCCAGAAACAATAAAAAAAAACATGGTACAGATGGAAAAAGTTGCATTTCTGCACATTTTCCAGCTGTATGTGCAGAGGGAGGCACTAAACTAGTTGCCAATGTGGCCTCTGAGCACTTCATCATTTTACAAGCAGTCTGAGAGCTTCTTTCACAACCTCCTGCAGCCCAGCTCTTTATTGATTAAAGTCATACCCTCTCAATATAACCTTTTCCATCACTTTGAATAACTTTACCTCCTCACTGGTTAATAATGAACGAATGTTAAAGTATTATCATGTATCATAACAAAAGGTTAGAATTACTTAGTAAGTGGATTTTCCTGCAATGAAAATGACCACCAGCTGCAACCCTCAGACATTACAGTTAACCAGGTCTACGGGGTTTTAAGGCTTGCATTGAAAAAAGAAGCTATGACATTAGGGGGACACAGAAGCTCAAACAGAAGCTCTCATTTTATTAGTAAGTCTCCTGAGAAAAGAAAGAAAGAAAAAAAAAAAAGCTCAGTCACACACAAGCAATATGACTGTCTAGAAATATCAACAGAAACATATTACTTTCTGACAGGTCAGAGTCTAAAAACACATGACAAACAACAAACCACATCAATAAATACTTCAGCCTCTTACCACAGGAAAGACAAATGGAGAACAACAACAAAGCTCACACATTCATACATGCAACACGGGGTGAGGAATGCCAAAACAAGTAGTTACACTGCAGAAAAAAACCCGCTGTTGAAATTATCTAAATGTACCATAGATCATTTAAATACATCCAAAATAAACTAAAAGATGCTTTTACGTACACGTAAGTGTGATGTATTCATTCTGTTATGCACTCAAATTAACCTTGAGGTACAGAACTTAGACTATTTCTAGATGATTCTTTGCAGTAAAAATATAAATACTGTATACTGCAATGAGGTGTGTCATAGCAACATGCTAGCACTGGCTTTAGGACTGAACATCTCTCTGTTTTTGGAACTATAAATCCAACCGTGCCAAGGTCACGGGTGAGGCCCAGCATCTGATTTGGATGTGCTGACATTTTCTGACTTTTACTGAGCCATTTCTTTGTTTCCCTCACTCACCAACTCGCTTTATTCTTTAACCCATATTCACTCAGCTGTTCAGTTACTGCTTCTCATCAGTCTTCCTCTTAGTCACATATTTCACTGTGAGGAAGTTTGCATGAGAAACAGTAGTGGATATAGAATATGGGCTGAAGGTAAAACAAAGAAGCTGAAGATAAAGTGCATCTTCAGTGGATGGAGCTAGCATATAGTAAATAAGCACAATGTGCTCAATATACATGCAGAATTAAATGGGAAACTACTCCAAATTATCAACATGAACATCACTTTATATGAGAAAATACTCACTTCTCACTACTCACTTCTTGATACACAACTTTGTGGTTTATTCCTTAAAAGATGACTGATTTTTGTATTAATCTCAATGCTGTTTTTCACTCTGGTACAATTAAGTGCAACTTAGAAGCCACTTGGAAAAGCTTTGTAGGTGGCATCTGAGATTTCAGAGATCATTCTTGAGTATGAGGCTCTCATTTGCTGGTCAGGACACAGGACGTGTCAGTTTTCTTCCCCTTGAGATGTTGTGTTTGACTGAACTAATGTGAAAATCCTTAAAACAACAAGCAATTTGTCCTCGTCACAGCCACTGCCTCTTCCAAGTCAGGGGTGTCTGCGCAGACATGTTTCCTCAAGTGATGACACACACAATGAATTCATCAACAAGAAGGAAACCACCACAATTACAATCAAGTTAATGAGTGAATCAGAAAAGCAGTCTGTACTAATCGTTAAATAAGACAGGACCTGGGACAGTTTGCTGAATGTGACAGTTAATGTCATATTTCTTGCGACAGGCCAACATGAAGAAAGCAAACCTGCCTTTTGGGGTTTTTCTGGCCATAATTTTCTCTCAAATTCTCTATGAGGGAGAGCATACCGACATAAAACATGCTGAGCATCTCCTTTACGATGGAACTACTCTGCTGGCCTTTTCCAGTCATCACCAGACAGGACAGAAAATCACACAACAGAGCACACTGCACAGTACAGAGCTGTAAATATCCTGAGATGAGATTTAAAAAAATGAAACCAGCACACTTAAACACAAATATTAGGGAAAATACTTTTTTATTCACGTAAAGATCGTTAGCAGGATAAATGAGAAGTGGTCAGGTCTGTCTTTGAGGTCTCCTATTTATGATATTAACCTAATAATATTAATGCAGTCTTATTTGTTTAAACCTGGAAAGGTAAAAAAAAAAAAAGGCCAATTAATCAGTTGTAATAATTAGTTTTTAACTGTTATAGATGATTTGTTGAACAGTAAGAAGGTGAGCAGCATCAAAGTTACAAAGTAAAACGAACAAACACTTTAAAAAAAAAAAAAAGTAATTGTGTCTTTTTTGTCTGTGCAGTTAGTCCTGTGATAACTTATTTCCCTTTGCAATGATTTTCTTTTTATAACAGTACACATCATTCGCCTAATGTTTTAAAAGAATGGCAAAAAAAGTGAGAAAATTTGTGTTTTGTCGGTTATTTCTCTCCTTTAATGAAACTAAATGGTGGTGTATTTTATATTGTTGGAAAGCCGGACAAGTCAACTCTAAAATGAGCTGGAATGAGCAACACAGCTAAGAGTGTAGGTGGATCAAAAATGTTCCAAAATCCCCTGCACTATTCTCCTGTTGATATTCACTCATGTTTTAAGTTATGTGGTCATTTTCTTTAACACTTTCTTTAATTTACACAGTCAGGGCCTGCAGTAGTTCATGGAAGATCCAAGCAGATCTCCTTATGCCCGCCCACTCACCGGATCACTTTTTGTTGAAGGAGATCAACCAGTGTGGTTCATTTGTGAACGGCAAACACTCTGCAGCACTTCAAGTTCAAGAATCCCAACAGGAGAATATTCTGGGGGATTTATTTCAGAACATTTTTGGGAGGTACTACCCACACGTTTAGCTGACTTTCTTATTCCACAGAAACACAATACTTACCAGTTACAGTGTCTTGTTGTACAGATGACTAATCAAGCTTTTCAACTATGTTTAAACATCAACTGGTATTATTAAAGGGTAGAAATAACTGACCAGATGCTAATTTTCTTACCTTTTGTGCTATGTTTATAGCAAGATGCTAAACAACAATCAAATTATATGTGGATTTCTTTCATCTAAACGTAAGAAATATTTTTCCCAAACGCCTTTCTTTGGAAAAAAGAAATTTCAGAACCTATACTTTAAACCAAAGATGGGAGCTAGAAACTTCAATTCCACACTCCTTTGAACAAAATTCATCTGACATTTAACCTGCGAAGTCAGAGAAAAGTGTGGAGATCCATAATCGCAAATCAGCCATGCCACAGAGATTTCTTATGAGGTGGATGACCTTTTTCTTCCACAATCCTTTGAAGAAGACTTTAATGTGGTGGAGGACCATGGTGGTCCTGAGGTCAGTCAGTTCAAGTTTCAAGCCCAGTCACATTAATCTCAGAGGCAGAAGTTACTTGAGCAGAGGAAGCGTTAGTACAACGCAGGAGGTGGGCAGTATCTGATTGGAAACACAATTCATCCTTAATTGGAAAAAAATGCTGTGCACTGGTGTTTCCATTGTTACATAAGGACACGTTTGATCTAAAGCTTTCAAATTAAAAGATGGATAGTAAACTATAGTATAACCTCAAACACTTTTGTCTGTAGACAGTTTCTTTTTCTTAAATAGATAACACAAAACTTGATGTCCAACTCAGTCTCAGCGCAGAACATCTGGTAAAAAGGACGTGTTGATCCAAGATGCAAAACACTGCATTTTCACCAGAAATGCTTTAAAATTCTATACAGTCACAGTTCAAGAGGTAGTTCCAGTGTTTATACATATTAATGCTACATGATGATGTCATTCACCTGTAATGTCATACACTGGTATTTTGGTGTTTTGACACTCATCCTGCACAAGTTTTCACTTTCCAATTTTATACTTTGCATCCCATTTATGATGTCATATTGCTCTCACCCTTGATTATTATTAGAAGTTAAAAGTGCACGGTTAGGATTATAATTAATGGTTAGGTTTAGGATGTTTAAAATAAACAGTTAGACAGGTACTCATTACAGGTTAAACATGTTGATTTGAACTGATCACAGTTCCTGTCATGTGACTTTGACATAACAATGCTTCATCCGAACAAAACCTTTTCACATTTTCTGGTACAATTGGCTGTTGTGTTGGTATTGGCTTTATAAGTGGGTGATTTACATCAGCACATGGTGTGTTGAGACATTTTAACTAATGTGGGCATACAGTATCTTTTAAAAATAAACCATGATTCTTGCAGGTTTCAAGACCTTTTAAAGACCTTTTAAGACCTTTAAAAAAATCAAATTTACAACCAACATGATGCATTATTAGAAACACTCCAATAATTCCAAAAATTCAAACTAGAGGTGGGACTTGATTTGAAAAAATATAATTAATTACAGGGTTCGTCATTTATCCATCTTGATAATTGCATAACAGTAATTGCCCCAAAAAGTAGCTTTTTTTTAAAGGACTTTTTGTGAACAACTATATCAAATAATAGACACAGACATTAATATTCTTAACTCAAGCACTACTCAACAAAAAATGGATTTAATTGTATTTCAATTTAAAAAAGAAAATGAAATTAAAAGTATCCCTCATAGCAATCTGAACCTTTCAGAAAGATGGACAGAATCAACTTCTGATTATTCGATGTGGTCAATAAAATTCGATGTGGTCAATGCTCCTTGGAAATGAATAAAAGCAAAAAAAAAAAAAAAAAGATTTGTCTAGATCAAATTTACGACCTTGGATGAAGAAATTGCCCTTTTAAAGACCTTTTAAGGCCTTAAGTTTAGAATTTTAGACATTTTTAGACTTTTTAAAGGCCTCCTTCCACTGAAAACCCGTTTAACTTGCTCCTTCTGAAATACGGAGGGTTTCCCCTTGTTTACTTACACATGCTGACTTGCTAGTGTTGCGTTCCTCCCAGTCGGCTGTGCTTTCTCATCAGAGAAACAATACGAAGAAAAGAGCGAATCGGGAACAGCCTCGCACTTCTACGTCACATTGCAAATAGCGTATCCAACGTGGGGTTTCTATCTGTCCATTGGAAGGCAGGTAACCCTCCACTACACACTAGAAGTAAAGACAGCACGACTGTAGCTTTGGAGTTGAGAAGCTAACTAGCTAACTGTTTGTTAGCATGGCGGAACGAACTTGTTTGTCGGCTCTATTTCCTGTCTGTAACGAAATAAGAGCGGAGGGCGGAGCTTCCTTCATACACTGATGGGAGGCAGCCAATCAGACGGAAATTCATGAGAAGGACCCGGAAAAGCCTGCAGTTGGACCACAAGCCTCTCTTCTAGTATACAAATACAGCTGGATACAAAGATACCAGAAGGTTTTTTTCAACAGAAACAATGCAGAATGCATTCAATAATAATGGAGAACACAGAAATATTAATGAAATGACCATGGAAGTACAACTTTAAGACCCCGCAAGAACCCTGGTGAACTCAAATTTGCCCATATGACACCAGCTTTGATGTGCTTTTCCACAGTGTAATCAAATCGATCCATCTACTGTATAAGACCAAATTGTGAAAACAAATACAGCTTATACAGGAGGAGACACAAAGATGCATCATTAATCAAACAGAATCCTGAACCACAACACATACATGTAAAAAAAACACGTGGAACAGTCACTGAAAGCTTTAATTAGTGAGGTGTAGCAGACACTGGGGAGTTAAAGAGAGTGGTGTTAAAGTATAGGCGAACATGTTGAGAGCTGCCTGCTATCTTTCAGTTTCACACCCTCTTACAGAGCTGTCTTCTCTCACGGTTAATACAGAGGCCTTTCACAGTGCAAATGAGCCATACGCTTGTAACATCCACTTACACTCAGCCCTGAACTGATGAGCTGTGATAGAAGCATTGCATCACTGAGAAATGCATCTGAAAACAGAAACAAAATCAAACGCAGATTGCCACAAAGAATTATCTGTTCCAAAACACTGTCTGGAGATTGGAAGTACACATGAGGCCTCAGCCAGACAAACAACAGCACTGCAGTTAAATATTCTATGTGCGGACCAAGATCAGCAAACCACCAAAACACAATGAGCTGGACCACAGAGTGGCCTCGTGGCCACTTGGATAGTAATGTGTCCAGAGCTTCACCACAGGTTAAATGTGAGTGTGACCAGACTCTAACCAACAGATCCCAAAAGTTAGATCCAAGTCCCCAAAACACGATCCTGCTTCTTTGGCTCTATTTACAGCATCAAGGCCATGTACAGACAGTACTACACTGCTCTGAGTTTTTGGCTCTCCTCCGAGGACCACAAAAGAGGGCCAGCTGAATTATATTAGGTAATTGCAGTCTCTTTTCTGGTCACTGTAAGGTTTTTCCTTGGTCATCTTTTTTTGAAAAACATACTTAGACATAAGGAGGAGGGGGTTGGAATTAGACAAGATTTATGGAAACAAGGACAGGTGGAAATTTAATTCCTGCAATTTCCTGAAGTCTAACAAGAGAATTAGCATTGATAATAATTCCTGGCAAACTTAAACATAAACAAAAGGGATGGAAGAATAGCAGATAGCCCAGTTTAAGTGCCCACAGAGTAAGACTATAGCTGAGAGGCAGCGTGCCAAGAGGACGTCCGGCTGGCAGTGGCAGGGGTGTGCACTGTGGTTGAATAAGGACGAACCAGAGGCTTGGAGCCAGTCCAGGATATAGTATGAGGTTCTGGATAAGGTCCAAGACAGCTGGGGAGCAGCAAAGTCAAGTCTAACAGTAACCTGGATCTGTATGGCCTGGCCGCACTGCTGACAGATTTATCAACCTGGACGTGGCTTGGCAGTATCGTCTATTAAATTGAAACATATCTACAACTCCATCTAACTCATACACGGCACCCCTTCCCCTGTCCTTCTGCTCTGCGCTCTGCATTAACTGCTTTTGTTCTCTTCCTATATTTCTCCCTAATGTTCCAGCTTTATAAAGTTAACTCAGTTCCTTACCTTTATGACCTGTTATTTCAGAGTCATGAGTGCATAATTGAAAATTATTATGCACTCAACACCAGCCCATTAACTTCCATGACTGTATGAGCCAATGGTACACTTCACTCTCAACTGTTACTTAATGCTGTAGTAAGCTTTCCAATAACATCAACTATTGTTTTTTAATCCATCAATATTGAAGCCAACTTAATATCACTGGCCATGACTGCAGGACTTTGAGCTGCAGACTTCATGAGGGGGATGATGGCTGGGAAGAGGCGAGAAGTCGGGGAGTGTGCTGCACTGCTGCAGTAAGGCGAGTGCTGGGCGGAACACCTGCCTGCCTGATTAAGCCATGGACAATGAAGCCTCTGTTTCTACCTGTCCACCTGTCTACAAAGTGGAGCCCCTCTGTTATATCCTGCAGCCCTGAATTCCTTTGTGCCTCTCCCAATCCTCTGCCCACCTCAGGGTCCTCTTGATATTAATAAGTCCACATTCTTTAGCATGCAGTAACATCAGTAGAGAAAAGTTTGCTAAGAGGACAAAACTAACATTTTTGTGTTGCCAATCTTTGTTGTCATATTGTCCAGGATACCTAACGATGCTCTTTTGATATGACAGTTTCAATCACTCAGGCACGAGGCATATTAACTTTGCCTGCATGACACTATGAACTCACAGTGAATGCATGACTGTGTCCAGATTTCTTTTTTTGTGTGTGTGTGAAACAGCTCGTATATGTGAAAGATCAACTGAATTAGGAAGTCTTTGCTGTGCTTATGTGTGAAAAGAGTAATATAACTTTAAGTTCCCAAATGACAATTACAGTGTACTCATAAACCTCACAAAGGAGCCAAACAACTGGGAATTGCCACATGAATGGTTCTCTCTAACTAAGCCATCCATCAGCCAAAACCAACAAAGTCCTCAATTGCTACTGTCATGCAAGCCTTATCTCCCGTCTGTCTATTAGCCATCCTTGCGTCTTCTCTCCACCAAATGTCAGGATCACAGCTTGTGTTTTATAAAGAATGCACGCAGTATCACAGACACCAGTGATGAAAGATGTGAATGTGACACTAATGGCTTCAGGGAGTCTTCCAGAAGTCAGTGGCATTTTTGTGGTGCAGTGTGCAATGTGAATGTGTTTTTGTGTCCTCTGAATGCTTCTTTATTTTACATCCATCTTGCACTTGGTCTTGTCTTTACAGTGTATGTGTACTTGGTTGAATAACTATTTAAAAGAGAACTAAGTGAAAAAGGAAGTTAGTTTATTGATGAGTCCTGATTTCTCTTTGTTTTTTAACTGTATATATACAGTGTATACAGTCGTCCTCAAAATTATTCATACCCTCCAATTAAAGAAAAGGATAAATTCACGATTGTACTTCAAATAACAAGAAACTAAAGTATCTAATAAAAAATAAAAATTTAAAAAGTTATAATTCAATGACACAACATATTGCTTTTGAATCATGGTTGGAAATAATTAAAAAAAAAAAAAAAAACTGTCCCAGACACATTAGAGCACCTTTCCCATGAACAGTGGACCAACATACCATTCAACCAGTGCAGAAGTCGTTTTGAACATTACAGAAAACACCTAATTGCAGTGATTGCCTCAAAGTGCGATCGCCTCAACAAAATGTTAGCATGGGAACTCCAGTATGCCTGTTTACTTGTTTTTTTTTTTTTTTTTTTGTCCTTAAAATTCCTTTCAAACTACAATTCAAAATCAATGTAATTTTCATTGAACTTTTATTTATTATTACTTTTGCCAAATTCAACTTATTTCACTGACAACTGTTTTTTTTTTTCTTCTTTAACTGGAGGGTTTGGTTCAATACGAGCACATGTATTGTTGCACCCCTAATATATGTGTGTGTAGCTATATACTGTATTTATATATCAATTTAAGTGATAAAGATGGAATACGGTGCAATCAAGGTGCTGGTACTGAAATAACTTGGGGTCAGCAGTTATAAAAACTCTTTCATGCAGGAACTCGGCTTTTCTCTTGCCTGCTTATAACACTTAGACACGGGATTCCATTCCAAATTAGTTTAACCCTGTTTTTAATATTACTGTTGAACCACAATACAAAGTCAACATCATGATTTTCATAAAATTGCTTTTTATTATTACTTTTGTCAATTTCAGCTCATTTAACAGATTTTTTTCTGTCTTTACTGGGAGCGTATGTAAGCTTTCAAGCACAACTGTAGCTCAACAAGCGTCCGCTGAGTGTTTGTGTAATTACTTCTCTTTTTCATCTGTGGCAGAAATAGTGTTTGATTAAATTTTCATCCAAACTGTCTACCGTGTGTTTGTGACATTTTCCTCACATGAACTCAAAAGTAGTGTCATCCTGTGAGGTGGTCTTATCTCTGCCGGTGAGGCCCCCAGAATTATGTGAATGGTATGCTGTGTGGTCATGAGTAAGGCCAATTAACCCCTGTAAATCTACTCCCCTGTAGTGCGTGTGCTTCAGAAAGTTCACCTCAATGTCTTCACTCTGTGAGAAAATGCAGTATTGTAAATGTGCTGTATGTTTAACATACACTCATCAGGCTGGAATAATTTTGTTAAGAAAAACCCTTGCAGATGCAGGAATTTCATAAAATGACTACAATTTCTTTTCTAATCTAGTAACCTCTTAAAGTCTTGCATTATTAAAATAGTTTTCCTTTTCAAGATTGAGAGACTAAAATATTTTTCAAAATGGTAAATACACTGTAAATTGCATTTTGGCATTTTTGTTGTCCCAATGTATCATTTTATGTCAAATCAACAAGCTTCTGGTATGTTGTTATAAATTAAAATACTTAATCAAACACAACTTAAGCACACAAAGAACATTCCATTCAACTCAAAATTTTAAAGTGGCCCTTTATTTAACTCATATTTTACAGTGTAGACATTCATTAATGGATAGAGTGTGGATATTATGGGTTACCAGTGGGCTTAACCTGAACAATACCATTTTTTGACCTTGCAAATTTGTCAAAACTTGCCACAATTATCCAAATCAACCTAATGAAAAAAACCTTTGTGGAGTGCGCAGAGAAAGTGTCTCAGACTGCATTGTTAAATACCCACGTTTAAAGCCCTCCCAGCTGTGCTCTGTCCGCCCGCCAACCATGTCCATTAGAAAAAGCCTCAAGGGTTCCAACTTGTTTTGTTTTATGTGAATCTAATACCCAATGTTCAGTTTATATGGCCCCAGATTCAAACTTTACCGCAAGCATAGCATCAAAAACCTTCCTGTGGCTGGAAACTTTGCCTTGACCCAGACTAAAAGGGTACAGATGAAAGCGCTGGTTTGTTCCTATCAATGATAACCCACTTTCCCACCATTCTCATGGCTTTTACACTCTCTACCACCTACAGGGCTGTAGATAGGCAGGAATATAATGTGGTTAAACATCAGTGAGGGGTTAAAGTTGGAGCACAGGGTATAATACTGAGTCCAAGAGCTTTAAAATAAGCTATATTAAGTAGAGTGCTTACTTCTGGAGTTTATAAACTAGCTGCTGCATGTACTTGTTTGATAATTATCAGGTTTGCCAACACACGTGTGTACAAAGTTCAATCTCTGCATGACAGGTTCTACTTCTTCTGTTTTCAAACATTTAAACTTTTTTCTTTTACTACTTTTGTTTACAACAAAATAAACTTTAACACTGAAGCAAAGACTAGGTGGTAAAAAAAAAAAAAAGTCATTACAGAATCCACAAGGGTACTTTTCTTTCAATGTTGTGCTTTGCAAAACACACCACTTCAGCAGTCTCCAAAAGTTCAAATGGATTCTATGGGACTGAACATCATATGAAATTAACTGTGCATCAATTTTTGGAAGTGAAATCTCAGCATAAAACAGATGTTAGAAAGAAAAGTAAATATAAACCATCTCTTTGGAATAAAAGTAACTGAGGCAGGAAGCTAATTCTGCTGTTTTATATCAATAAGACCCCAGAACACATGTTCTCTTTGAAGAAAAGAGGTTTTGAACAAAAACACTGTCATCTAAACCTGGAAGGAGACCTCAGATGTGTTTTTAACTTGCTTCTTCAAACTTCTTCATTTAGATGCAGCAGACGCAGTCACTGATACGTACACTCCACATCATAGTGGATCTGTCCAGCAGAGAGCAGACTCACAGCAAACCACTTTACAGGCAGCACCACACACCATCCATCAGCTACTTCCACTCTGTGTCGGTGCCTATGTGTGCATTTATACAGTTATATATGTGTTGGTACAGATATATCAAGTGTTAATGTGTAACAAATAAGTGGGATTACTACATATATGTCACGTGTTATCACTTGCGCCCCATCTCTTTTGATCTAAGGTAAGACAGTCTCCACTAAATGTGATCAATTCCTCTTTATTATCTTTCTCATACACTATTTTCTTGTTGTACAATGAGGTAGTTAATCTGCCAATTTGCAAACAAACACATTCAGTAGTGTACATGTTATATCTCTCCACTTCAAACTTGAAAATAAAGATGTGGAGCAGCAGAAAATGATTTCAAAGCTGTTTTTAGAACATGAATCAGAAACAGATTCATAGAAAAATATCCATAACATGAACCCTGCAAATTTCTCTCACATGCTCTCCCCTGCCAGACTCATTAGGGAATGCATCATTCTGTGTGCTCTGGCAGCAGATCAGCTCTGGCTCGATGAGTGATGTGAGCGTGGCTGCAGATGGCTATCAGCTTTATCTGCTGCTAATAAATCTCACAAAGGAAGTTAAAGATCTTACAGTCAGACTCAGCTCTGTTCCTAAACATCTATCTTGACACAGCAAACACTCAATAGTTAATCGACAGTAACAAAATTTGGCCGCATGTGCTGGGAGGCTGGCATTCTTCAGACTGATCAAAGCTGGCTGGTGTTCTTGCTGCACTCATAACTGGTCAGGGGCAGCGTCAGAAGTTTTGATTTTGAATCTGTCATAGTTTACAGTACCAGAGCTACAATCAGAGCCCTGCAAACCACATAGTACACTGTGGTCTGTTTAAGCATGGTGAAAGCGTTGCGGATGCCGCTTCATATACAAACTGCCATTATCATAGATAGTTTGATAGTCTTCATAATATAATTACAAGGCAGACATGCAGAATGATGGATTGTATACAGCTAGTTTACCATTTTGGTTACAATTTTGTGTTTAGTATTATTATCTCCACTCTGTTTATCTATGTTTGTATATAATATTTCTCTTTCCACTACTGGAACTGACATTGAATAAGGAGATCCATTTAACTGTAAGCAGTCTATAAACAATGAGAAACAATCTGTATGCTTTTCCTATGGATCTAAAAATAACTCACATCACATTATGTCTATTGCTAAAACTCTACTTCTCAAAATACACATACTTCACCAGAGGCAGAAAGTAACTAATTGCATTTACTCAAATTACTCAATTAATTGTCGGCCTGCTAAAACTGCAGTTGTGCGTTACCCCCTCCGTCCACTGCCTCCGCTCTGCTCCGCTCCGCTCCGGTCCGCACGACGCAGCAAATCCGTTGCTATTTTAATCAATGAGCAGCAGTCCACTTCTCCGCCAGCGCTGCCGACTATTATTTAACCGCTCCGACACGTCCGCTCGGGTCCGTTCGGCATCTCCACCAAAAATACGGATCAACTCTATTTTCTGGTCCGCTCCGTTTGGAGGGAAGTTGCCAAACAGTGAAACATCCGGTTTATAAAGATTTTTTTTTACATCCACCACAGAAGAAATTGATTGCTGTGTTTAAAACTTATTGGGCATATTGTAGCATCTCAATAAAAACGTTTATCAAATAATGTCAATGCGCTTGTGTGACTTGAGAATATTTGTGGGCAAATTGGGCAATGTGTGTAGTTCAATGAGCTCATTTGTTCATCTGACTACAAAGTAGGTCGCCGCACGTCAGATCCTGTAAAATACTGTATAACTCGTCCTTTTTCACAGCATGTGATTGGAAGTTGAAGGCCAAAAGATTTTGCTTCTCGCGCATGCATTTCCTTTGCCTTTTTTTTGGACAACTGACACCCATCTGAGCTGGATGTAGCTAAGAGCTGACCGAACTAGCCTGGAGTTAACAGGGGCTAATGGAGGAGGCGTGCTGAAGCTAAGGCACGCTGTCGGCCTGCTAAAACTGCAGTTGTGCGTTAGCCACTAGCCATCAGGGCTAGCAGTGTCAGCCCATCGGTCTCCTGTCAATCAAAAGGACGCACCATTATGTATAATTTTAACCGCTGTCATTGAGCTAAACTTGCCCTGTTAGGCCTAAAATGTTTTTTCGTTTCTTTTGTACCAGACTGTAAACATGTTTATCTCTGCAGTGAAATTGGCCTTTTTAACATGGAAGTCTGTGGGAATTGTCTCTCTTTTGGAGCCAGCCCTGAGCAGATGATAAATGAACTGCAATTTCTGGCAATTCAGCATAAGCTTCACTTTTCACCTCCGGCGTTGCAACTTAGTCATCACAGGTGGAGGAGGGTAACCCATTTCACAAAGGGTAATATTGGTGTTCATGTCCTCACATCCCAAAGTTGCATGCTGAGCAAGACAGTAGACGAGTTCAAGTCCCACTGGCGTGGCGTATAATAAGTAAACATCCATGCAAATATAAAAAGCAGCCTGCATGTAATTATACTGACTTATGAACAGCTTTAGAAGAATAACTCCAGCTTTACTCGTATAATAAATCCATACGACAAAGTGTGAAAATGAAAATATTGAGGACATGAGCATACCATCCCAATTACATAGAAGATTATTGTACATGAATTTATTATGCTTCCCAATGAGCAAAGAAAAATATGCATATTTGCCCAATTAAAAATAAATGAATGCATTTAAAAAACTTTTTCACCTTTAGTTGTATCACCTCATTTGGCCTTCTTCTTTTGTGCCTTTGTTATTTCTTTATTTTTCAGGGAAATGTATGAGACGAATTTCCTGTAAAGGACCATCTACATCCAAGTTAGCTCGATTGTCAATGAGTCAACTGACCAAGTGATCTTAAAGTAATTCAGACAGGTGGTATTTACTCAGAAAAGCGTAACTACACCCACATGGACAAGACAGGGTGGGCTGGATACCATATTTTTTCCTTTGAATCACAAAATGAGGAGAAAGCAGGGATAAAGACCCGCTTTGACCGCAACCGCCGAATGTACTCCTGCATACTGTTGAAGCTACACCAGAACAATGTCGGCACAATCCAAGCACAACATCTGTTCCAGTTAGAAAGCAGGCTGATGCCAGAAACATGTTCAAAAACCAAATAGCAAAAAAGTAGTGGAGTAAAAGAGAAATAAAGGAAACAAGTGCCACGAATGAAGAAAAACAAAACAGTCTGTATTTCCATTAATATTCAGTGTTTTCTGTGGCACACATTGTCATTTTCCAAGTGGTTACACTCTCGTACAGTCCTGAGCTTCTGAGTCCTGGACAATTTCTCCTGCAGCAGATGATAAAATCACAGTGACATTATAAGGTGTTAATTGCCAGGAATCAAGGTAAAAAATAATGAAAAGAGAAAGAATAATAACATTAAATTTGACCAGAATTTACATGAATATTTACATAATAGAGTGAGTGCATAAGTCTGTGCGTGACTGGGCATTACTGCAGAGCCTACAGTGTGTTGTGAAGTATCAAAAGGCATCTGGTAATAGTCTTTAAATAGAGTTCTAGAGAACTCATCAGAAAAAGGCGATAAAAAGTTTAGTTTTCTATTTTATTTCATAAGAAAAGTTTGGAAGTACTGAGTTTATAATCTTTAAATTAGTTAATTTAAAAATAAGCTTAAACCTTTTGAAGTGTTTCACTTATCAAATACATAATTCTCATTATGCAATAAGAAAATAAGCATATACAGAAACACTAAGTTTGATTTTCATGCATTCATTTATAGCTTTTTTTATATATATATAAAAAAAAAACCTGTCATCTGTGTAACATGTCAGATTGGGTTTTGTTAATTAATTATGCACCAGTGGTTTCTTGTGAGGAAGTGTGAGGCGGCAGGATGATTTCAGGGACAGTTTGTAAAAGAATCTATCTTAACGTCATGGTAACAGTAAACTGCATTAAAGAAGTAGGATACGCACTTAAAAAAAAGAAGTCATTTGCACCTTTAACTTTCTTTTTAGCAAAAAAATGTTTTTCCAGCAGTGTGTTTTCAGACATTTATAGCTTAATTACTTTCCTCCTTGAAAGAACTCTCAGAAAGGAAATGGGCTTTTAAATAGTTCAGCCATGAGCAAAACATCCAGAAAGCTCTAAAGCGCAAGTTACAGTCAAGACTGAGAAAGCTATAGGTTTACAACTTACAGAACCCTTTCTCACACTTGGCAGGAAAAGTTAAATGTAATTACAATAAATTAAACAAACTATTTCTTTCGGCAGGCATGTAAAAGAGGCTGTTAAAGTCAGGTAAATGTTCCTCTGGTGTCAACCTCTTAAAGTGTTCCCCTGCACCTCCCCTAGGAATCTAATTCGTAACATACGGACATAATATCTGCCAAGGACAGTGGAAAGAAGACACAAATTCTCAACATTAAGATCTGCAAGGTCTTGTAAATAATTTCCTTCAACTTCTAATAATGCTGCTGTTTCTTTCTAAGTATCTTCATATGTGGAAAACAAAGCTACTCCTTCTTTAGTGGCTCTACTATTAACACCTTCAACTGAAGATCCATCAACTTATTAGGATAAATCTGGACAGCACCAGAACGATAAGGCCGTTTTAACTCAATTTTTCATAGCTGAGAAATCTTTTCCATTGACGGTTGATCTCTTCAACAAGTCTAACAGTTTTTGTGTTTTCTGCTTTAGGAAAACTAAACAGACCCTCTTACGGGTACAGCTCAGAAACCACACACAGTTACAAAATGTCAGGAGAAAAATAAATGTAAATGAACAGTGTAAGTATATTTTCGTGTGTCAGTGTGTATGTCAGAGCCACAGTTTTTTATGATAATAAATGAAATGGGTCTGGAAATGTAGTTAACAAAACTTGGTCTGCTTTGAGCACCTATGGCACATTTCCTGCTATCAGCTCTCAGTTTATGAGCCAACTTTTAAAACTTGCAGTGATTCTGGACTAATGACTTCAAGTGTGTAGCATGTGTAAACAGATAGAGTGCATATAGACATACAGGCACAGAGAGCACTTCAGGACACATGGCTACTGTTAAAATGCTGGCTGTGATTACGGAGATGGGAGCAGCCACAAGCCTTTGGATAGTTAAACAATTACATGCAGCTGTGGATGAACACCATGTGTCGCCAGTCTTCAAATTTAAAACTTATTCGCAATCAGGTGCTTTTGCAGGAGTCATATTAAAAGATAATCAAGACTAGAAAGTTGCCATAAAGTAAAATGAGGGATGATGATGGATGTTTGGACTTGAAATGAATAAACTGTGTCTGCCTTCACCTCGCTGGGATTTGTTGGGGCAATGACCCAATTCTCCATCTCTGAGGTGTCGCATTTAGCAGCAGATAAAGTGATAGCCTTTTTTTCTGTAACTTCAAAGGACAGCTCAGGTGAGCTTGACTGTGATAAAGCCATGGCTCTAGGTAACTTAGGAATGATATGTGTTTGTCAGGGTTATGGTGAGTGCACACTTGAGAAATTATAGGTGCTATGCAACAAGCAAGACTTAGCAAGTCATAGCAAGAAAGAGAAAGCTCAGTTGAACTAATTGCCTGGAATGGGAAGCAAAGCATTAACATACTATGAAAAAGAACAACGGAACCATACTGTACGGTAAAGTAAGCTTCTCCACATGGTACTGTTCTCCATAATAAGTGACTGAAGTGCTTCTTTGAGGTACCTATAACCCAGTGCCAACAGCAGGTCATGCCCTATCCCTTCAAAGGCCCCCCCCTCATCTGGATCACTCATTATTAGTCCTTGCTTTCCTGTTATCAACTGCCCACTAGCCTCCACTGACCAGAAGCCATCTGTGTACCCTCCCACCAGCAGGCCTTTCAGCACACTCATAAAGGTTCAGGATCTACTGCATCAACACCACTGCAGCAGAGTCTTTGTAGAAGTTAAGGACACTCTCTGGCCTCAACTTACAATAAAACTTAACCCGTTCAACCCCCACTCATCTATAAAAACATTTCTAAACTATTCTAACTTTAAAATGACAGGATCAGTCCAAGATGATACACTTAGTATTTAACTAAGTCTAATAATTCAAAGAGTAAGTTTAGTAAATTTGTTCCTTTGTGTTTATGTTCTCATGAGGTCAAAACCTGACAGTTAAGAAAGAATTACAGACATAAACCATGGCTGAGACCACTGGACATGATATGCATTACAGGGGGTTTAGGCCTGGAGGGGTTAAGGATGCTGTAGACCTTCTGAAGGCACAAGAGCTGCATTAAATAATCTGAAAGCATTATTTTCCCTGTGGAAAGGAGAAAACTGACCTACAGTAACCTTTTGGCCCGATGGAAACCTGCGACAGGTCTCCAAACAGCAAAGAAGCCATTGAGAGGAAAAACTAAGATGAAAATGCTGCTTTGGAAAATTTGTTCCTGTAACCTGAGAGTTTGGGGTTGGGGTAGGGGTGGAGGGAGGGAGGGGGTGGGTGGGTGGGGTAGTCATCTGGAAGCTCCGTTTACCTTTTTCTCTGTTTTTATGTGCATGTCCCTGCATATGTGTGTTGCTTGTGAGTGTGTGACCCAATGCTTTCCATATGTGCGCGGGAAAGTCGAGCATGTCGTTTTGTTTTGATGGGACCAAATAGATCACCCATATGTTGGGCCCAACACTGCTGCTTGGTGCTGACGCCATCCTTCGCCACGCAGCCCAATATCAACAAAGCAGGGACAGTAACTCACGGAGGCTGTGTTTTTGACATATGATTTTCCGCTATCTTTCCATTTTCTTAGCAAAAATAATCATTTAACAATTACAGAGCACATGCTCCCTCTGTAAACAATTTAGCTTCTTATTACTTCTTATTACTTCTATCCAGCCAAGGATTGCTTGGTTGCTTGATGACTATTGTATTTTAAAGCATATTAAATCTTTGGAAAGACAATCTGATTGAATTATTTTTTAAAAAACTTAAGGTTATTCTCATTGCATGTAAACATAAGCAAAGTTTTCCATCTGTAATCTTTGTTCATTTTCTCAAGATGATATTTTTTGCTTGAAATACAGTAAGTTGCCAATTAAAGGCTGATCCTTTTTCATTATAAAGGTTATAATATGGAAAAAATAAATACAAAAAAGGAAAAAAAAATAAGCACAGAGACTAAATGTGATCAATCGCCTGCAGGAACAGAACTTAATGTTCACTCACTGACTGATTCATCAGCTGAATTAGAATAAACAAACGAGTGATCTTGCAAATTTTGTGGTTTGAACTTTAAGTTTTCCAGGTTGTTGTAATTATATTCATCATTTTCTGATCCCCACCTAAGCTTAAAAATCATTCTCCTTCATACACACCCTGTGAAAGCAAAACCCTTTCTCTTTTTCTCTCCATCCTTCTCCCACTGAAAAGCATCCCCATGCGGAAACAGTAGTGAGGTCGTAGCTGTGGCTAAGGGATCCTGGTCTGTGTGATGTGGAAGCGAAACGTCTACTGTTACAGAAAATAAACACAACAGGATTGTCCCTGAGTAACACACACTTGCCAGCAGACAGACTCATAATATTTCCCCCCATCTGATGACAGCGGGAGAGAGTTTTCCAGAATGATAACAGGAATGTTTTCGCACCCTCTGGACACATTCAGAGTAATCATTGCGGCCAGTTTCATACAGAGAACCTGCATAGTGTCTAAATAAAGAAAGCTCACCCAGTGGAGATGATGACAGAGGATCTGCTGTTCTGGCTGCAACTTTCTCTTAATCTCTTAGGGGGGGGGGGTTATATTCAGTTCTTTGTTGCTGTCTTTTGGACCAGTCTATAATTCCTAACCTCTACAGTACCTTTTGATTCATTCCTCACACTTGCTTTTCTCTGTTGGCCCAGTAGGTCTTTGGGCAAGCTCAAAAGCATTGTGTTTTATAATGCCCACATCCATTGTACTGCTCCTAGTGCTGAGAGGAGAAGCTGGGCCTGACACAGCAGCAGCCATTTATAATCCTTAGTAAAACACAGACATCAACCCCTTTTAGCTTCCTCTCTCAGTCCAAGACTTTAATATCACACACATCCACATGCATGCTTTGTATCAGTCAAAGCCACAGATGCATTATACCTCAGCGTAAGTTGCCTTTTAACTTTTTTTCTGCATTCATAAAAATGCAAATGCACGTTCATAAAAGCACCGATCAAACAGAACCCTGTGTGTACCTGAGGCGGTCAGGGAGATCTAAATATGCAATAAAGCCCCCTGAGGTTCAGCCGGCTTCCTGTGCGTTTATCAAGTCCTTGTCTCAGCAGGTTTAGAGCAGGTGAGAGGGTGGTGTTAACACACCTGACTGGGCTCATTATGCTTATCCTGATGGGGTAGAAAGCCATTACCACATTATAAAACACTTGAGAGAGCATGCACACACGCATGCATGCTAAAATATCACATAAATGCACACATTTAACACATTACTGGACTGACAGACATGATGAATATTAGTGACCTGGACAGCTATTCTCTGAAACGTTCAGATACAGTTGCAAGTACTTAAAATAGAAACCAAGAATGAAAGTCTTATGAATATTAGGAATGAGGGGATGGAAATGTTACTGTGGAGTCAGTCTTTCATGCTGTTTATTAAAATGCTGTCAGCAGAGTCAAAGTTGAAGCAAAGATGTCTTTGATAATACAGTTCCCCATGTGAGGAAAGATGTTAGAAACCTGAAGAAACAGTTCCAAAGAGGCCTCTGCATTCCTGAGAGAGCAAGATGATCAAAAGATAATGCAGAGATTATCACAAAGGCAAATCGCAAGTATGGGAATTATATTTGTGTTCAAACTATTGCAGCAAAGTGAGGACCTTTGTGACCTTTAAAGGTACAGTATGTAAAAAATCAAAGGTCAGTGGCAGAAAAATGTGATATATAATTCAAAACTGTTTCTATTTATGTGTAATCACTGCACTAAAATAACTGTTGTGTGTTTATTTTCTAAGAATGAGTCATTTATATCTATTTGCTGGGGGTGCAAATATGGAGGCTGCCATATTTGTTCCACCATTTTTACTACGGTGTCCCTGAATAGACAAAACAATGTATGTAAAGAACCTCTGAACTTTAAAACTGCTGTACCAGTTTTGTTTAATGGAAGTTAGAGACTGTTTGGGATAAATAATGCCTTAAAAGACATTAAAACTAGTTCCTCATAGTACAGTCATAGCTACACCTGAGACCACTGGATCCAACCACACATGAAAACACCTTTATGTCTGGGAGAATTTTGGCCACTAATGGCCACCATACATTCACAACAGTGCTGGAATATGAAGTAATTTGAAAGAAAACATCTTTTCTTTCAAATATCTTTACCACTAGATGTCAGTAATTCTTACATATGGTACCTTTAAAGATCTGTAAGCACTTGAACTTTGAATTTCATGTAGCAAGGACTTTGTTTTTCAGTGACAAGGACACCATCTGCTGTGCATAACATCAATCAACTATTATAGAAACTGTGAAGAAGTTCAGTGTGTAAAGAAGGAGGCAAGCCAAAGTTGGTCTGTCGTTAACAGCTGATATAACAACATTGACAAGGAAAGTCCTTGTACTTATGTACAATATAGAGTTTCAAATATAAATGCCATTTGAAATTTTATTTAGAAAAAATAAGCCTGATATTCACCTTGGCATAGACTTCACTGGGTTAAGAAGAATCTGGAATCGATCATCTCACAGCTGAAATATGAGTTGTGGTCAAACCAATTCATGAAATCAGTCGTGTGTGCTCTGGTCCTGATCCAAAAAGGACTATTCAAAACTATACCAGCAAGAAGTCCCAAAGCTATACTCGGTGATGGGGTCGCATCGGTGCTCTTGGAAAAGCTCATTTACACTTCTGTGATGGTAGCATTGATGCAGAAAAATTCACTGATATTTCAGAGCAGCTTATCCTGCTCATAAGACCATCTTTCCCAAGGATGTCTATGCATTTTTAACACTACAACTCAAAACCACATCTGCACACATTACAAAGGTATAGCTGAGAAAGTGGAGGGTATAAGTCCTAGAAAGCCGTGCTTGCAGCTCCAATTTGTCTCCAGAGAATGAATGAAAAATTCTGATTCTTTAAAAAATAAAATGAAATAATGAAAACCCTGTGTTGCATAGCTTTAGATGTGCCTGCAGGAAGAATGGGACAAAATAACACATGAAATGTTTAATTACTTTATAAACAAACGTGTTAACAAACAAAATTAAGTTAATGAGAAAAAATAGTATAAATTCTGCAAAAGAAAATAAGTCAAAGTACTACTAGAATCACTGTGGTTTTATACCTTCACTTAATCATGTTTAGGGTCACGAGGGGCCTGGAGCACATATCACTTGTCACAGGGCGAGAGGTCAGGTACACCCTGGACAGGTCGTAAGTCCATCACAAGGCTAAGACAAACCAAATGAGCCAAACAATCACACATGCTCACCATTACCCAGTCACAGTAAACTGGACTGTTCTAGGAAACCGATGCAACCAGAGTAAATCAGTTCAGACTCCAAACAGAAAGACCGGTAACCGAAACCTTAGAAACAACCACAGAATTATTAGAAATCAAGTATTTTATATCATATTTTATAGTATTTGATCCCTTTATGTATTTTTAAGGGAGGACTAATTTTCTGTTGTCAATATCAGGTTGTTTTTGTTTTGAAATTTTGACTTTTGGTCAAAAAATAATAATTAATAAGGATATTATCATGATAGACATTTACTATGACAATTACAATTTCCTTTTAGAATTTGGCAAACAGGTACAGACAAAGCTAAAAATCATTACGAGTGTCTCTTTTAAAAAAATCAGTTTTCAAGCCCACTTAAAAATGACCGTAGAATCTATCTACCATGAACTGAAGCAGAGTATAAGTGTAGTAGATCAAACACTGGACTCATTCTTTTAAAACGCACATTGTGACCACACTTTCTCAATGACACAACAATGAGTCCAGCTGCAGCCGATCATCCGGTTTCTGTGCGCTCACAATGATGGCAGCGTGCTGACACGGTCGAGCAAAGGCCTTATTGTGGAATAAAATGCATGGTCTGAGCTGAAGGAGAAGAGTTTGCCACATTTCATTACCCCTACATTGAGCCGAGCAGGTCTGATGAAGTCATACATTCTGATCTCCATTCTGATTTAATTTAAAAGACTTTCACTACAGTACACAAGTCATCAATCATGTCCCCACTCAGGCTGCCCGGAGACAAGATGCGGAAATAGCCACATACACCAACATCCTGAACCACATGAGCACACTCCACAGCACTGCTGCACACTCAAACACAACAGGAGCACTGTACGTTCAGCCATTCTCTGTTCACGTCCCTGCCCACAATTTTTCTAAGTGCACACATCTGTGAAGCAACATTCTTCAATCAGTAAAGCCAAATGGCTTCAAAAAATAGCGGTGATAAAGCCTCTTCACTCAGCTGTAAGCTTAGGAGAGCTGAACACAATCAATCTTTTGAGAGAGAAACCTTCAAGACAAAAATAAGCAGTGATGCCTGACGCTGCCTAATCACTCTCTACAAGAGCATGAAGTGGAAGATTTGGAGGGTAGACAGAAAGCAACACGCAGAGCAGAAAAGAAAAGAAAGAGAGACATGGGGAAAAATAAGTTAAGACAGGATAGGGCTGTACATTGAATCTCTGGATTTTGGATTACTGGTAGAAATAAAAGAAATTTAAAGGTGTCACTTTGGGCTCTGGATATCATAAAAGGTAGTTTATTTTGCTTTCCTAAGCCATCACCGATATATTTTAAATTTTATTAGTTGACAGTGAAAATAATCATTATTTTCAGACCCTTTTAACAAAGGGAATTAAAAGAGTGCCTATGAGAAGAGAACTCTGCATGATGAGGGACGTAGAAAAATGCAACCGAGGCTGGAGAACATGCATGGAAAAGAAAAGTTAACTGAAGGCTTCAACGATCTTACAGTACGGTGCAGTAGAAAAACAAAACTTTTTTTTTTTATAGCCACTGCATAATTCATCCTTGCAGTTTGTCTTTCTAGAGGAAATACCTCCTTACAGAAATCCATTTTGATACATCGACCGGACTTGTCCTTTTAATGAAGTCGCCTTTCTGTGGCCAACTCTGGACAAGCGCCATCATAAATTCCTTCAAAGTCTCAGAACTAGAGTTTTTCATCTTCAATTGTAATTTAGTGTGAACTTCAGAGCCAAGATAAATCCTCTATATTACTTCAGTTCTCTGGTTAAGAAGAAGAAATGCAGCAGCTGCAGTATTAAACCATCCTCCATTATTATGTGGAACCTGTTTAGTGCTGTAGCCCCTCAGCATGAGCTGGATGATGTCCCAGAAACATCAGAAGTCGTGCATTCATGATGCATGACATGGAGAAATATATCGTAGGATGAGTTGGAGGCTTTCACTGCTGCATCAAAGTGTTGGCTATACTTTTGGCAAATCTTGCTGTTAAAGTTGAAATTCTGCTCTTCAAACAAGCACTGTGCATTGCATCAACCTCTGGAAACATCATTGTGTATATCACAGTCGCTGATTTCACCGCTGTCCTGTTGGCACTACTCATCGCCACTATTGTTTTCAATGTAAGTGAACTGTGTCTACAGCGAGGAGGAAATGGAGGCTGGGCGAGAGCGGTTAGTGGCGGTGTGGCGTGCTGCAGCCAAAATCCACGATCTTGTTCTTCAGCTGTGACTCATAAACAATCGCCTGCATTTTCATTTTTGACAGGAAAAGCCGTTTTTACCAGATTTACTGCTTCATAAGCACAAATCCTCCTCTAATACAAAAACTTCTGCTTCAATACATCAATGCATATACAGAATAAATTCTTACAAAATGTCATTATAATTTGAATTTAATGAACAATACTACACAGACTCAAATAAGTACTTATTTCATGTCCTTGTATTTTAGTTTGTACTGCTACCAAGAAAAGAAAAGTAGGCTAAAGTTCTTTTACTGGCCTACAGTAATTGAGTGCTAACAATGTTTCTTGATTGTTCCTGCAGTAAACCTTCTCATAAATGTCATTACATAGAAGGGTATATATCTCAATAGAAGTATCATACTGCCATGTGGCAGACATCTAATTTACTTATTCAGATTTCTCTTTCTTTAGTGTAACAACGGTTTATTATAGTTGTGTATAAGCTGTGAAAGCACTGAGGGACTGTTTGCGCTGAGGTGGATACATTACTATAAGAAAATGAAAGCAAATACAGGTGTTATGCTCTCAAAATAGTCCTTTGCTGCCATGTTTTGACATTCTCCTGGCTATTGAAATTCTGTGAAACTGTCGTGTAAATGTTGTATTGTTGGCACAATGTTTAGATATAGGCGTAGCGGTTTTTGTGAAACAAAAGAAGCCAAACAAGAATACATAGGTGCGCCAAAAAGAAACAAAAAAGAAGGGGGCAGAAGGGTGATTCTGGTATGGTTTACTGCATACTTAAAAATTAGTTCCATCATGAAGCTGGACTCACATACTAAAATTTTACAGCTTCTAATTTGTGGATTAAATTGCAGGAGACAGGAGTATAATGTTGTTGCTCTTATAAAACACAGACCCAGAGAGCTGAGAAGTCTGGAAAATAAGTCAAATATAATGTTGGAGGTTGATAGCGAGCAGCTCATATTATACAAGGAGATGAGTCAAGGGAGAGTGGAGAGACAGGCTGAGGGAAAGTGGTGGGATTTGAGGTTGGAAAAAAGAAAACTGATTTGGATCGTTCATACATAAAACAAAAGAGCCTCTATGAATTTATCCAAAACAATATTAGTTGCATTCCTTGACTGACAGCTCCCGGCTTTTTTGACACTTGAAAAACAATCACAAATCAATAGATGCATCTGAAAACTTCTCCAAGCTTCTAATTGAGATACGGATGAAGAACCAGGAGGGGATGTGAGATGTGACAGTGATGCTGCGGTGGCAAAAGGCAGGAGATGAATGCCACAGGAAAGGAAGCCAGACTGAGTAGCGGGCCCTGCAGAACTCTCCCTCTAACTAACCAGCACCAATGTGGAAGCAATCAGCTGTGGTGCTGGGGGAAAATGAGGTTTGGAAAAAAAAACAACTAAAAAAAGTCCCACCCCACACCCACTTGAATCACCCACCTCCCCACATGAGGCGCCCCTATGCTCTCATTCATATCTTCCTCAAGTCTGAGCCAATTGTTCATTTTGAGATGAACAAACTAACATGGCTGATCTGGGCAGAGTGACAGAGACAGACATGCCAGTGGTCAGAGCAGCTGGCAGGACACAAGACACCACAGCTTCCCTCTGTCTCCCCTCCTTACTCCAAAACACCAATCTAAATGATCCCCTCTGCAACCAGACAGCATGAAAATACGCTTATTCCATATGCAGATTATGCCATAAATGCTCACAGTGAGACATGGAACTATTCTTATGGTAATTTATGTCTTAATAACTTCACAAGGTTGCACAAAGCCTGAGGTATAGAGTTTTCACATTAGTGCTGAAAATCCTCAGCCAAGTGTGAAAAGTTTGACTTATGGGCGCACTAAATCAACTCCCCCCATATTTAGATCAAAGATGTTGTTAAAAACATTCCCGCGCCCACAAACAGACGCAGTCTCAACCGCTAACACAGTCCAAGACACATCTTTGGCAAGAGAGCTCATGCTAAATCATACCCCCTCCCCCCACCACCACACACACGAAGATAATATAGATCTTCTAATGATTATCTTTACAGACAAGCATCCACATATTGTGGCATTTCTGACGCTTTGCTTGTGCTGTATACTTTCTGTAAATGAAAATAAACTGTGCAGCCTCTGGTACTGGTGCAGCTTCTGTACTGGTGCTTTTCTCCATGACTGTGTGGACAGCCAAGCTCTGCTGTTTGTCTCTCCTTAATAACCACTAGAAAAGCACTCTCAGATCCAGTAAGATGCTTTCAAAACCAGTGAGTTATGGTTTTACCACACTGATGTCATTATTTAATTGCATGAGTTTTGCTGAATTCTGAACTTTCCTTTAGTGCTTGAGTCATGTCATCAACCCTGAAATGAGGACAGATTGTATTCACTGCTCTTTTGCAGTCTGCGCAATCAGCAGGCCATTTATCGAAATTAAGTTATTTAAATTGTGGGCCAGACCTTAGATGATGGTCATTGAATGAATAAAACCAGGGATGTATGGTTGGTCTATGATTCATTATGTGTGTGTTGAGGAATACCAACTCAGCAAACCTCACATACACTTAAACACTGTGTTTTTATGCATGAATCACTTTTGCTGCATTAAACTTTGAACTACGAGTAAATAAAAATATGAATGACATGGTTTGTGTGAGGTTTGTCTGTCTGCAGAGTTTGTGTTTATTCTGAAGTCCTCAATCCCTCCCTGACTCTGTCCATCTTCTTCATGTTATTTTTCTCCAGGTCTGACTCATTCTCCATTACAAGCCCCAGGTCTGGCGTCAGGCGAAACATTAAGTCAAAATGTCTTAATCAAATAAGCCATTTGAGGCAAGTTAAAGTTGCCTCTTGGTCTCCACGGCTACTTATTCTACCAGCGTTTCGTTGCGGTACAAGTCTTTGAGAGAGTGGGTGTACAGCAGAATTATAAATGCATGTATATATGATTTTAATCTTACTAAAAACATCTCACATTTCGATTTGTTTATATAAGAAAAGCCAAAAAAGCAAATGTTTACATCCGGTTGTGAATGTACAACCCCACTTCCAAATAAGCTGGCAGCTGTGTGTAATGTTAATTTACCACAGAACATAGAAAGCATCTCAAATGTTGAATTTGACGGCAGCAACTATTTTAAAAAGTTGGGACAGGAGCAACAAAAAGCTGCAAACTAAATGGTAGTTAAAAAAAATAGTTGGAAGGACCCTGCCTCTTTTTATTAGCTTGACTAACAACAGGTCTGCAACATGACTGGGTATAAAAAGAACATCTGAAAGTGAGGGTGTAGGTTTGATTTTGACATTGTTATGAACATAAATGTGGCCCGTGCATCCATGACACCCATGGAAAATCTAATCAAACGTATTGTATTCGGGGATTGGCCTCAAGGATATTCATTTTCGTTTGCTTTTGCCTACTAATGTCAGAATTACCTTGACTAATGGTTTTCATCATGTTATGATTTGAAAAGATCTGTTTCAGTGTATTATCATCCTTCTTGTCATAATTTTGAAAAAGAAAATCTAATGTGTAATCATTTACACGCACTGCATTTGTAAAGAATTTGTGATATTGGAGGGAATGTTCTTTTTTAGATCAATATTAATTTCAGTTTAACTGAAAAAATGTAAGGGCGCAACAATACATGTATTCGTATCAAACCGTTCAGTACAGGTGTGTATTGAACCGTGACCATGTATCGAATATCGAACAATACAGAATTTCTTTATTCATTTTATCAACTTGTGTTCTGATGATGAGCTCTGTGTAGAAAACTTAGTGTATCTGTGTTCAAATACTTGTTCGACTACACTCAATATTTATATACAGTTGTCCTCAAAATTGTTCATACTTCACAATTTAAAAAAAGTAAAATCACAATAGTAATTCAAAAAACTAATAATAAATAAAAGAAACTAGTAATAAATAAATATTTACTAAATCATAATTTCGTGAAATAAAATATTGCTTTTGAATTCTGGTTGGAGAAATAATTTTTAAAAAACAAAGAAAACTGTCCCAGACACACAGCACCTTTCCCATGAACAGTGGACCAAAATATCTGTCAACAGGTGTAGAAGTCTTTTTGAACATTACAGAAACAGATTGCACTTTATTACAAAAAACTCAATTTATGGAAATAAATGTTAGGATTTCTTTGTATGTGTGCATCACTTGGGGTTGTTGCCAACATCTGGTGAAAATTTCATGTCTATAGCTCTACTAGAAATATATTTTTTGAGAAAATGTTGACTTTTTTTTCCGCACTGTTACACAGTCATGGGAAAAAAATAAAGAGACCACCTTTGTTTTCTCATATTTCTTGGTCATTTTAATGCCTGGTACTACTAAAAGTACAGTTGTCTGGACAAATATAATGATAACAAAAATAGCACATACGAGTTTAATTTAAGAACGGATATTTAGCCATTTTCCAGGCTTTTCTTGATAAGTGATTTTGGTTATTAAGTTCTTACATCAATAGCTATGGCGTTGTCCTGCCAAAACAGTGCTTTTTTTAGCCATTCTATATTTTCTTTTCTGTCTGTTTTAGTCACATGATCCACACCACAGTTGGTACTCGGTTGCATAACCATTATTTCTGATGACAATGGTGGTCTCTTAATTTTTTCTGTGGCTGTAAATATACTGTATCTGTAATAACAATGCATTATAAATATCAGGTTAACACTTCTGTGTGCCTATTTATGACTTTTATTAAATTTTAATGAATTGTGTAGACCAAGTCACATCAAAAGCTTGCTTGCTGTGACCCTCTCCACCTACCCCAGCACCACCCCCTCTCGTTGATCTGCCTGGTAGCTTTGATTGCAGTATATTAGATTAAAAGCCTGTCCCTCTGATGGTATTGCTACTGTACACACCTTGAAACACACAACTGGTTCATGAAAGTTTTAGAGTAGCACATGCCCAGATTCAGACACTGTTTTCAGGGAAAGTCTTGCATATTTCAGCAAGACAATGAAAAACCTCATACTCCATCAAGGACAGCAGCATGGCTTTGTAGGAAGAGTGCGCTGGTTTGGCCTGCTTGCAATCCATATTTTGGACTGCCAGTTTGACAACAAATAAAAACATTTGGGACATTATAAAACACAAATAGTTAGAAAGAAAACGCAGTTCTGCTGGACAGCTAGAATATCAGACAAGAATGAAACAACATTCCTCTCCCAGAAGGAAGCATGCCAACTTTCTTTGAATTGGGGTTGTAAATATAACAAAAGACCATCCCAGTTAGGATAATTAGAATGATTAGAAGAAACAAACACTGTCAAAGAAGGAGAGACTCATCCAAAACTTTCCTTTGAGCTATGCTAGAAAGAAATAAACAAATGGCAAAAAATATTTTGCATTTTTTAAAGGAGACACTCTTCATTTGGAGAAAACAGTTATTAACATACTAGTCGTTAAAATAATACTGTGCAGAATTCTCACGACTGAAGACTGAAAAAGAGCCATAAAACTAAGAGCGAGGATGTAAACAAGAGCTAACAGTTAATCTAACTCTCCTGACACAGAGTTCATGCAGTTTAAATATCTCACGCAGCCCCTCTCCTCCTTTATGGCTTCGGCTCTGATGTCATCTGTCCACAGTTTAACCTTCCCTCCTGCTGCTGCCCTCTCTGACCACCTTAACCACCAGAGCCACTTCAGGATACAGCAGATCAAACGTGAAACTACTTTTACATTACCATACTGTCTAATTGCTGACATTTTTCAATCTGACAGTTGTGGAGATGAGAGGGGGAGTGAGGACTGTCTTGGCTTAACTTCTGCTTTCAAGGCTCACCGGACTGTCAATTATATCCCTGATGTCCTTTTAAAAGAGGCTCATCCATCATTCTCTGACAGGATCTGTCTCTGTCTAACCTCTCTGGTCTGATATGAAATAATATTTTTTAAAAGTCAAGCCTGTCACTGTAATGGACAGCTCCTCCCACTGGGCGGTAGGAAGTCAGAACTGTGAAGTGTGTCACTCAAGAAATTCAACTGTGTGCATGTAACAGGAGCAAAAGCATAAATAAATAAAAGAAAATCCATGCAAATGCATGACAAGAAGAGACACAAGAGAAAACAAGACCCACAGAAAGATAGAGCTGTCTCTAACTGAGTAAACATCCGAGGGGAAGGCTACATATAGGTGTGTGTAGGTTACACAGGCTTCTCTCGGCGGATTGATTTCAGGGAAGTGATGAAAGATCTGAAGAGGAGAGCCCCGATAATGAGGAGATGCAGCCGTGAAGTACTCAGTGTCATGTGGTGTCTACTGTATGGCCCACACAGACCACGCTGTCAGTGTGTCTAAAGCCCTTTCAACACGTTGCAGATCCTGCACCACCTAATGATAAAAACATGTCTCTTTCCAGTATTTTACATCCTTCAAAGTATTTAGCTAATTATCCCTGTATAATATTAAGATCTGACACAACACCCCTCTATTAAATTCAAATTACTCACACATTTTCATTTGTGTATTTTTCACGACCGTATGATGTGTTCGTAACTGTTTTTTTGTACCTCATGCATCCAATCCAGATCTGTCCTGGTGATTTTGCAAGAATGTCTGTATTGAGTGCGAGTGCACACACATTTAGATGGCCTGTGTTAGGGCCTCTTTCATATCATTTCTCCATGTTCCTGTTTTAAACAGACAGGCTGGCTTTACTGTGGGCCAATTTGGCACACTCCCTGGGATAATGAGAGACTATGGTTTGGTTTGGATTGATTAAGGATTATTCAGTAACACAAACAAACTACTGTTCTGCCTTGTGTCCACACGTAGAGCATACTAGGCTCTAACAGGGAGGGCCAGACTTGGTCTTACAACAAAATGTGGAAGGAAAATATCCTAAGGGCAAGAGTAAAGCCATTACTGTAGATTTGTATCTTTAATGTTTATACAAATACTGGATCACTGGATGGGTTAGCATCCCTTCAGGGCTGCTCTGAATTTCTTGCTTTTTTCTTTTCTTTTTTTGCTGACACAAGTGATGGCCCAAGTTTATGTACTACCTCCGTTTACAAGGCAATTTCCAGAGCAGAATTTGCTCTTGCAGAAAATGTTACAGCCATATATGTCAACAGCCAGTATGCATAAAGGTCTCCCACATATACAGCACTCAGCTATTTATGTACACCGGCTAAAACGTGAAAACCTGTTATATATTGCATAACAGTCATTTAAAAAATATCCTAATTTCTGATTTGTGCATGCATCCGAAAGTTGGGTTAGCATTTGGGCAATTTGGCACATGAAAGAACTAAAACACCTCCAAAAAGACTTTGTTTTAAACTGTGTGCTGCTCATAAGATGCACTGCTGAGATGCAGTGGTTGTGTTTTTACAGCTTCCTAGTGCTCCCATAGAGGCTGTGTAAAAACACAAATCACTGCACGAATGTACCACCCACAGAACATAAATAAACCAAGCTGTGACCAAGCATTAATTGTGAGCGGAGAGCGCGTTACGCTTATGTTTGCTGGTGGGAGACACTGTATGTTGAATCAGAACGATTCCATTTATTTAACAGAACCAGTAGCACACCTACGGCATTGATTGCCAAGAACATAAAGTAAGTAATTACAATAATCAACGGTATGACTACCATAAAAATATATGCCAATTTATACAACAATCCCATTATATGGGTTAAATGGACTTTAGCTATGTTTCTAAGTTGTTTTCTTAACCCTGTTTTTGTGACAATTACCATTAAATGTTTTCATAGTTACCAAATGTATTGTATTCTTTTACTACTGACTCATGGGTGGATTGGTCATTTGGAACAAAGTGGTGAACTGCATTGTTGAAGAGCTACTGTGAGGCAGAATTAATATTTAAAGAGTTTTTGTTTAGTTTATTTATCTGTTTTAATCTTTTCAGCTGACTGAAAAGGTCCTCATCTATGTTTTAACACAAGTGTTGTGTATTTCTGTCAGGTTCCTGCAGGTAAGTGTTGTACTCTGTGGATTTTCGGGAAGTTCTGATTACTGAGATCAGTTTTACACTCTAGCTTCATGTATTCAGTTTTTTACAATTTAATTTACGACCACTACTATGATCATAGTAGTGTAGCAGAGACATTAGTTAACAATATAGGCCACTATTATGAATGAATATTTAGACAATTATTTGCTTCCAATGATATGAATGATAGTTTCATAAGTAAAAAATGGCAATCTCAAACCGAGTCAGAACTAGTCTTGTTTCAATTCATAAAATTTTGTTTTCAGTGTTTAATAATGCCCCAGTGTGGCACTCAGGATGAACCAATGTGGGCCCTTAAGCAGGGTCCTTAACCCCCCTAACTGCTCTTAGTCGTGATGATATGGCAGCCCACTGCTCTCTAATCTATCTTGAGATAATCTAGAAAATTGTTTTTATCTAAATGGTAAATGGACTGCACTTAAAAAGTGCTTTTCAAGTCAAATGCTGACCACTCAAAGTACTTTACACTACATATCACCCATTCACACACCAATAGGGACATTAGGAGGGAATGTGGGATTAATGTCTTACCCAAGGACACTTTCGCATGTTGCCTACATACTCAACAATAGAGGTACGATTCAGGAACATTTCTGTACCTGTAGATACATTTTTTACAAATGTTCTCTCAAAAGTACAATATTGGTCTTTATAAGGCCAGAAGTGTACCTATATACTATGAAAAATGGTCCAAAGTAATATAAAGTACAAATTTCAACCCTAAGGGTACCTGCAGCATTGAAAAATGTGCGTAGCTTGTACAATAATTATAAATAGCAGTCCTTCTAAACAGTAGTATAATTATAGTTGTTATATTATATTATGATTTTCATGATAATCATAGTAATCATAGTAATAATTAAATTGTAAATTTTTATTAAATTATATATGTGTTTGGCCTAATATTTATGTAATAATTATTTATTTATTATTAGCATCTTTGATTGTTGTCATAATCTCTATTTTATTGACTTTTATTCATCATTTTTAATTGGTTTAATTGTACTATATTAACTGATACAGCTTGACAAGGTATAAAAATGGACCAGGACCGGAGGGTACAGAAATGTCTCAAAAAGGAACACCCCCAGCGACAAGCTTTGTACCCTTTTAAGTACAAATTAGTACCTCTAATTTTTAATGGGGAGGGAAGCCTGGAATCAATCTACCAACCCTCCCATTGGTGGATGACTGCTCTTCCATCTAATCAGCTGAGGGGCGGAGCTACGGGGTGGCCAGGGGTGGCCATGGCGACCCCTGCCCAATCACTGTCCACCCCCACGCTGTAACCAGGCAACACTCAAGCAGTTACAGAGACCCCAAGCTGCTTCCAAACCACTTCTCCTTATTTCAGACACTAGCTACCCCGTACAGTTGGAAGTTTTCAGATCAGACATGCAGAAGTTAAAAATCCCACTTTTAAGCTTTTCTCGCTGAGATATTGCGATTGGGGAAAGAAAACTTCTGCTTCACAGGGGAGACTCAAAACTGCTTCCAAACCACTTTTCGTTCTTGTTTTACTCACTACCTACCCCATACAGTTGGATGTATATATAATATATATATATATAGACATGGGGTCTGAGGTATCTACCTATGGCCACCCCTACGTACTGTAAGTAATGGTCTCTCCCTGGCCACCCCTGTAAAAAATTTCTGGCTCCGCCACTGAGCTGCCCCAAATTAAATACCCTCCACTATGAAGATGAAAGAATTTGAATGTATTTCTAGTAATTGCACAAATAAGATTAAAACTTGCAACTCAATGAACATCACTGTTAATTTATCTTTATTATTTCCTGATATACAGTAGTCTCTGTGGAGGCAGATCATCTCTTTTTTTAAAGGCACTATGGAAGATGTTTCGGCATTTCAGAAAGCAGAGACTGTTGGCGAGTTTTTGAATAAGGCGCATGTGCTACACCAACCTGTTAGATTCACAGCTCCACAGAATAATGTGTATGAGCCACTCCATGTTCAGCAGACAGTAGGTACAGATTCTCCCATCATGTCACAAACCCAAGTAAACGGAATGTCGTTGTCTGAGCGTCGCTAACTGCTAGCAGAATGACGTTAGCTACCTGCTGTAAACGTCAGACGAGTGCACACAGCTTCCTGGTCGTAGTATCGCTCTTGCCAATCAATCACTCTCATTGATCAGTCTTGCCTATTACCAGTTGAATTCACCGTTAATCCCTCTTACTACGGTAGTAAAAGTGATTGACAAGCCAGAAGACAAATGAAAAAGTTAAAGGGGAGTGTTCAGTTTTTTTCAATCTATTTTCTAGCAAGAAATACATTCATTTACTCACCCAGACAGTTTTGGTGCATCTTGATTTCCTTCGGGAGATATTTAGATCCACTCGAGATCAGCGTATGTCCAGTATAATGGAAGTGATGGGGCAATCACGCGCAGCCTCTAAATAAGGCATTATCTGCCACAACCTCCTTCATTTCACCAATGTTTTGTTACAAAACATTAGTCGGACCCCCCCCCCCGTGAGCTTATTTAACATATACTTGTTATGGTGTCGCATAATAGTGATGTCATCTAAGCCACCGCAGTAAAAATGTCTGTAAATAAGGAATCACCACAAAAAAGCCACTTTGAGCTCACAGGGGGGGGGGGGTAAATGAATCCATTTCATGCAAGAAAATAGGTCCAGATTGAAAAAAAACTTACTTCACCTTTAAGGAATGCAGCGATGATTGGCAGATGTTTTTCCAGCCCCATTGTATTATAATATTTATATATTTAAAGCTTTTAATTAATCATTGCGTATGAGGTAGTGAACCCAATTTTACTGAATATTGGAAAAATTGTTGAAAGAAACATCTTCTATAACGTATTTAAAACCAAGTGTACTTGTTTTCATTTCCACCCCTGTTGTCCTGCCTTCCCTCAAAAACTCTGTTCTTACACTCAAACGTCCCACACTTGTGTGCTAATATGCTCGCCTGTATCTCAAGACTGTGTTTCTGCATTCGGATTTTCTCTTGTTTGTAGAAATGGCGCAAGGAAAAGTTTGCACTCGGGCTTTTTCTGTGTCTTCCTGAAACTTCTTACCTTCAAGTGTGATTTGACATTTTGAACTCCATCAGAAGCTACAGTATCCAGTCTGATGCTGATATGCCTGTTGTACTCCACATCATCCTCTCCAAACACTGGCGAAAGCTTGTTGTGGTAGCTGGTGCTGAAACAAGCTGCAATTGCCTTTCAACTGTGATCTCTTGGTTCTAAAAAATAAACAAATAACTAAAAAATGACTTTTTTAAAGTGACTGTAGGAGATTTATCAGCTTGTAGAATATATCTATAGGGGAGAAAAGTCGTTATTTGCATCAAACTTAAAAAATCTGCCAAATGAGGCCCATTTAGGTACATTAGCCAGTAAATTATTCTACTTTAGACAATGCAGTTCTCCAAAAAGATGCGGCACTGGGTCTCCACTGAGAGAGCTGACTGATGTGATCTGGAAGGTCGTCAAGGAAACGTGCTCAGAATAACTGTATGAAAAGCTGTGAATTTCACAAAGGCAGGTCATTTAAGAGACACTATCCATAATCTTTTGTGCACACAAGGACACAAATGGTAAAAACCCACAATAACAAGCAGATGACGGTTGCTTCTACAGTATGTGCTGGAGATCCACCAGTGATATGAGTGTTTCTGATTTAAATAAATTCGCTTGGTGTGAAAAGGCACTTACAGTACTTTAGTCCTGCATTAAGTCATTGTATATTATGTTTGACCTTCTGCAAGTAATTACAGAGACTTTTCCATTTCCTCATAATTTTGCTATGCATGCGTACCACACACAGAGAGAGAAAACCATGAGAAAGGGTCCAAATACTGACCTTCATTGTTTAGGTATCAAGGTGTAAAATCTACTGCAAATGCCAAAGTCACATTAAGATCAAAATGCCTGTCAAAGCTTCCTTTTGCAAAAATATGAAAACTTCAAGCACATACTTGCACACGAAGAAGGTGGTCAGTATGTATCAGAAATTTCTGAGCCTTAAATTCAAGGCTACGCATACACTACGTACTGTAGAAGATCTGCTAATTACAAATAACTAAACTTGCTCATATTAAACAATAATCAGATTTTATTCATTGTCCTTTTTTTTCGAGTTAGGGCTGCAAGGGTGCTGGAGTCTGTTCCACCCAGTCCATCTTTTTGGGACACTTTAGAGAAACTAATCATCCTAACATGCATGAGTTATGGACTCTAGAGAGGATCAAAACACCCACACATGCACGGGGAAAACATGTAAACTTAATATTAAGCTCATCTGCGATCTAAAGTATAAATCTTCTCGCTGTAATAGAAAATAGAAAATCAGCACATCATAGTCTTTTATACCTAAATGCCAAATACTAATATTTCAACACAGAGAGGGACAACAAGTGAATTAGGGCCGATTTTTAAATTTAGTGTAAATCATCTTTGCACTTCAGCTTAGCTTCAAGCTTATTGTCAGGTTTTTCCCACAGAAAACATTTTAACTTATCATTGCAGAAAAAGCTCAGATGAGACTAATAACGTGCTGCATTCCCTTTAGGTGCTCCAGTTCCAGGAATCTGGCATTATGCATGCTGGCTAGCTGGAATTGCTTGCTGGCTCTGAGTGGAGCCATCATTAATGAGCTTAGTTACACAGAGTTTGGCTATGCAGAATGTTTGTGACACAAATGCACGATTAAGAAACGTTTAAGAGAAATGTTCAAGAAAATGCAAAACGTTTTTTAATCAAATGACTAAGAGGCTGCAGCAGAGCTTTTGGCTCAAGGAAATGTTATTAATTTTGTAGGTACAAGTGATTGACCTAATGGCAGTGGTACATGAAGAGTTAGGGGTTGCCAAAGTAGTTACAACGCCTCCTCCAAACAATGTTTTGAGAGAGAAACATTTGTGCAAATACAAATGGAAAAACAAGCTTGGATCTCCAGGGGGTTTTAGTTATAATTGCAGCCCTTGTGGCAGTCCATCACAAGAAAACTACAGAGTCAAATGAGAGAAACTATATAAAAATATCTGAAATCATTCTCACTTTTGAATTATAATTTACCCAAATATAGAAACAGAAAAAAGTATAACACGAAAAGCAATCATCTCATCAGCTTTTTGTTGGGGGCGCAACATCATAAATGCAGATTAATCATGCAAAGCAAACACTTGGGTTGTGCAGACCTGCTCCTCACATGCATAAGCAAACACCACCTGACTGTGTGGTTGCAGGTCTGATGGTGGAAGCACCAGCGGGAACCTGCCAGACCCAGTATCTTATGATGGCTGCGAGGCAGCTGGGAGAACAGAGACGTCTCAGGTACGCGGACAGCAGCGTCATTATGAGCCCCCCCCCCCAGGAAAATAACCCAACATTAATGCAACATGGCAAAGCCCGTCTAGGAATGTCCAGACCTTGTCAAACGAGCCTCAGACAGCAAAGTTCACACCATCCAGCATCTCAACAAGCACACAGGAAATCCAGATAAATACATAAATAAATAGGAGTGTTGTAGTTGGCAGGCCGATGTTGTTTGAGAATACCGCTGTGTATTTGGATTGCTACTTGAAGCTCCCTGCACTGCTGCCCATTCAGTATCTATATGGTCCTTTCATGGGTTAGAACAAGGCTGAATGTGGGGTTTGATGATCAGGAAAGGGATTAATAAAAATGTAGGTGTTGAATGTTTAGTCTGTGAAAATATAGTCATTATACATCATTAATGTTAATGGTGGCACTGCTGCAAAATGCTTCTATTAACATGTTTCCCTTTACATGAACACAACATAAATATACCAGCACAAACCATAAAACATTAAATCCATGAGGAAATGTGACCACATTGCAGTGTAACAGTATTCCGAGTGTCTGATCATCCAAAACTCGGTCATGTCGACTTAATTTGGTTTGTGATCTCTATATTTAGGAGAATGGAATTGTGTTTGTGCACCTCAAAGCATTGATCACATGACAATCGTATATTTTTCCAATGTTCTGGCTCCTCTGGATGTTCCCCAGATCTGTCATCAGTTTTCAAATAAACACTTCATTTGGTAGAAAACTTTTCAAGTGAAAACTGGTGACGGCGAGGTCTGTGTATTATCTGGAGAAGGAAAGAAATTGCAGCTGCTGCCGTGTTTCTCCAAGTTCTTCCTCAGTGGGATGAGCGCTAATGAAACTCCTTTTACTTCAAAGTACTAGGAATGCCAAAGGTAGGCGTGTAAATGAAATGCAGCAGGTTTAATTGAAAGTATGTGTGGCTCTATGTCATAGAAGGAAATATGTGTTATCTCTGTATATATACATGTTATTTGTGAAATTTGACCCTTGAACGTAGCCTAATGGCACTGATCACACTGAACTACTAGCTTGGTCATTGTAAGCTACCCGTTAAACCTCGTATCACCATTTTGCCCTGCTCAAATTTACTTTGGTGTCCAATCTTTAACACTCACCAAAAAATAAAAGTGCACATGATGTTTGAGACGAACAAAGTCTGCATGCTGGGAGCGTGCAGGCTGCCAGTTCCCCTCTCCTCGGTTGTTCTACTACTTTCCTCTGCCAAAGCCCTGGAGAAGAGAAGAAGGGGGGCATGAAATTTTCTTTCGAACGACAGCAGAGATCTGGGACATGTTTTAAATTTGGACACTATTGGCTGTTTTTACAGCCCTTCTGTAATATGTTTTATGTGCCTTCCAAACATTGGAAGGAGGCTCGCCTCCCCTCCTCCTCCTCAATGCATTCTCATACATCACACAGAGGAGCTGGATGTCAACGCGCCCTCGGTCCCTTGCACTTTTTCCTGCTCACAGTAAAAGTCATGTGGCTCAATATGGCAATATGAGGCAGCCCAAAGGCACATAGAATGGAGCAGAAGGAGGAAGACGGGAGGAAACAAATCAGAGCAAAAATAGGGTGAAGAGCACAAGTGTGTCAGCACTTAAGAATGGTCCAAATGCAGCACCTTAACACTCTGGAATGCAAGTGAAAAACAATTGAATTTCTTGAAATGAGTAAAATCCAGAACGCAGAAAATGAGGAAATGCGGAGTTACAATGTTAATACCAACCTTGCGTATCCGGTGAGTGAAACTAAGGAAGGAGGAAAATGGAGAAAAGAGGGAATTTGGACCACTTAAGAATTGTCCAAATACAGCACCTTAACACTCTGGTATGCAAGTGAAAAACAATTGAACCTCTTGAAATGAGTAAAATCCAGAAAGCAGAAAATGAGGAAATGCAGAGTTATAATGTTAATCCCAACCTTGCATATCCAATGAGTGAAACTAAGGAAGGAGGAAAATGGAGAAAAGAGGGAAACAAGATCATCAGTTGTTTCGTAGATCCAATAAATAACAGCCTTTGCTGACTAAAGCAACAAATCGCTGGCAGCTTAATTTACAACAGAACCCATGTGTGGACATGAACAGGAATCGCTAATCTCCAGCTGAGATAGGAAAGACCAGCAAACAACTTTTATTTACCAACAGCACGCTAGTTTGTTTTCATTTAATGAAAGACAATACTACATCTTGGTTTGTCCACAGAACTCATGATAACTCTGTATCTGCTTGAACTCAGACTTCACTTCTATTAATTCCTCATTGTTTTTCTGACACAAGCAAACAAAACAATGCCCAAAAGAAAAATATAACTAGAAAAGCCCTCAGAGAGCATAGACCTCCGCCAAGCAGCTCTTGTCCCCCTCATATTGACTTACAACAAAAACTTACATATACTCCTGCATTCATTTCATCTATATCAGTGGATTCCTTGACTATGAAAACATACCAGTAGCATCTGGAATCACGCTTGTATCACTATTACTTTCATAATTTACTCCAAATATAAATTTTTCCATAACAGCGGTTTTCTTCAGGATCTAGCTCCGTTTCTACTGAAGATGCGTCAATTCCGTTGACATACTCCCGATTAAGCAGAGTCTTTGCAACAATTCGGTTTTAGTTGCATGTCTGTATCTTCATTTGTTACCTTTCAGCATTGAAAATTCCAATGACTCCCTTATTTTTTTGTGTTCTGGATTATAGTATGCAGAGTTTTCTCATTATAGAACTCATTGAGATCCTTTTTTGTAATTTTTTTACCAAACGCTCAGGTCATTTGTATGGAGTTATATGCAAAAATTCCAAAATTTGGCCGATCTCACAATGAAAAAGAGTCCTTAAAAAAATTCCTGGATCCAGAAGGTGACCCGGATCACCACCAAAATTTAATGGGTTCGTCCTTGGGCAGAAGCACACGGCTGGTGAAAACTTCAGGTCAATCCATCCAGAACTTTTTCCATAAAGTTGCTGACAGACAGACAAACAAACCAACGCTACCAAAAACATAACCCCCTTGACGGAGGTAAAAAAAAACATCTAACACTGTGTTTATAGCAAATATGACTACATATATATGGAGCAAATAATGAGTCTTAAGGTGCAGCTTCTCTCTAGTCTCATCTTTCTTTCTTGGTGAAAATAGGCCCTCTTGCACCACAGCTGGAATAATTGTGAACACATGTTAGAAGGAGGTCACTGTCTTCCAGTGGCTGCAATTTAGGATTAGTGGAAACAGTAAGATGGAAACAACACAGCTCCCATCTGCCTTTTGCATAGCGGCCTTCTATTCCCAAGCCCTCTCCTCATTTTAAGCCCCTTCATTCATTCCCTCAAATCAGCAGCTGCATTGTAGATCTCGTGATCATTCGCACAAGGTCAGTGTGGTTTTTCCCCGAGGAGGAGGAACATAAACAAGACACATGAATGAGAAGCAGGAAAAGGAGGAGGAGAGGGGGAATCTGGGGCTGTAGATGCTGGCAACTTGCAGTAAGCACTGTGGCAAGGACATGCACTGGCAGTCAAGCACTCGGCCCCTCCAAGATTAACAGTGCAAGGCTGTATCTCACACATTAAATGCATGTGCATAAGTTTTCTGTCCTCAAAGCTGCAGTGGCATCAGTGTGAACGGATTTACAGACACACATGTGCGAAGATAATGCCTCACTATCCAGGGTACTGTCATGGAGGTATGAAAACCTGCCAAGGACATGTGAGAACCAACACCATACCAGAATAAATAAACCGCACCATAAGATTTTCCCCCACCGCAGGAACTGGGAGAAAAAGGGAGGAAAAGAGAAAAATGGGGTGAAACAAGAGAGCCGCTAGAGAGGTTTAAAGGGGAGCAAAGCCCACAGCACGCGGCCCAGAGTGTGCCTCGCATGCAACTGCTTCCCACCCACAGAGCAAGCCTCCAACACATTGCGCTAGCCGGACCTGGATGGAGAAAGCTGGAGCTGATGCACATAGCGCAACGAGAAAGGTGATAAATAAAAAAGATGATGATAACAGGGATCCATGCGGGACTGTACCAGATGCAGGAGGACAGCAAGGATCAGCATTGCTGATTTAAGAGCAGAGTAACGTGAGGAAGAAAGAAAAATATATCAGGGAAATGTTTCCATTTAGCTTTTATAAAGAAAAATAGAAAAACACTACAGAGCAGTAAAGGACACAAAGATTACTTACACATGCAAACAAAGAGAATACCAGAAAATGGTTATCCGATGGTGCTAATGATGATGTGTAGCATCCATATGCAAGTTGTTAAATTGAGCTGCTTCAATTTCAAGCCGCAATGATTTTTATATTTAGAGCAACAATGGATGAAATGACTACGTGAAGTATGAAAGGGGAAATATTCTCAGATTTATCACCTGGCTGTGAAACTCCCCTGAGGTCTCAGACTTTTATCACCTCTGAAGATGTTGTTTTGGATATTCATCAGCATTTGTTATGCAATGTGCCCAAAACTCAAAGACAACTTGTATGTGACCAAAATGGAGGATTCAGCTGATGATGAAAGTATTTCCCTTTGAGGAAAATGAAGACACGGCTTACAAAAATGAGTGCATATGAGTGACTTATTTGATTTCCTAAGTGACTCATTTTAAAATGACTTGTTTATGATTATGACTAATGCAAAACCCTACATCTCCATGTGAAATCAGTAGTGTGAGTACTTTTGTTTTTAATGCAATTAAATAAAAAATAAGCCTTAATCTCTTAAAGAGGGGGTTTCATAACATTATTAGGCACATAATTCCCTTTTATGGCACAACCAAATAACTGTGTTGCCTTAAGTAGTTCTGAAAATACAGTAAACATTAAAAAAAAAACTAAAGAAATGTGACATCACTCCATGTCTGCATCTGACGCCTTGAAAATTCACCACTGTCTCTTTAAGATGCCTCCTGCTGTTTCTGACACGCCCACTCCACTCATCACAACACTCTCATGCTCTGGTGGGGCAGAGCTCAGCAGGGGAGGGGGGGGAGCTTCATGATATGGGCGGTGTTCTGGGGTAGCAGCCGTTCTGGCAGCCATGTTGGTTTCCACAGGAGATTCAGGGATTTCGCAAATATGCATGAATGAGTCAAAATAACCCCCGGGGAATGTTTTATGGGGAGGGAATGACATAATAACATAATAAAAAGCTCAAAAAAGTCAATTTTGCATGTCACCCCCACCCCCCCTTTAAAAGTACCAAACAGCAGCATCAGGATGGTTGAATTTTCTATGACCTGCAAGTACTCAAAAACACAACCTTCTGCTGAGGTCAAGGCTATTATTCTCTTTTCTTCCTTTCATTTAGTAGATATTTTATACAAACCAACAGTAACAGTGAGAAACTGCAAGTATTTGAGGTGTTATAAGTAGGTATAGGTAGCTCAGTCATTCCATCCTCATTAAAGCATAAAAGAGAGCAGTCTAAATTACTCCTGCATGTGGGTGGGAAGGTAGAGCCAGACGATGCCTCTGAGATGAACAAAGTCGCTGAGAATAACCATAAGCCTGTACGATTGACTGTAGGTAGCAGCTCTAACAGTCACTCCATTGGCAAACGTAACTTTCAATTTGATGTGAACAGCCACAGTTCACCAGTGAAGTTCAGTGAATGACAGAATGGATTAGATTTGTATCGTGCTTTTCAAGGCACTCAAAGCGCTCACAGTATGTCCATCATTCATTCACTCCTCATTCATACTTGGTGATGGTAAGCTACGTATGTAGCCAGCTGCCCTGGGGCAGACTGACGGAAGCGTGGCAGCCATTTTGCACCTATGGCCTCTCCAATCACCACCGGAACATTCACATGCATTCATACACCAGTGGTGCCCCCACTGGAGGCCTCTGCCCTGTGGAGTTTTCTGGTCGATAACAGCCCTTGCCTGCAGATCTGGAAGAGAAACTGCAGCACGACGGCATAACCTCACGCTGAAGTAAAAACACACACTGCCTCTGCGCCAGCAACACAGGCTCCAGGTAACGCAGTGGATAAATCCAGCTTTAGACTCACTTTATTGTCAAGAGTTTTTTTAATTCTCACTGTGGCCTGGTGATCAAGAGAAGAAGACTTGCTGCATTTCATCATCCTCCCAAATATTTTTCATCTATGAAGGCTGAAGTTGTGGAGCTGATAATGACTGAATGTTTACATGTTTTACAGGTGGAATGAAGAAAATAGCACTCCAGAGTTTGAGTGGCTAAATGACTCTTATTAAAAGTGCAGTTTTGAGTCAAAATGTCAGTCCTGAACCCACTTTGAAAACCACCACTGAAAAGACTTGGATCACACTAAGTAGCCATTTCTTCCCAGAACAACATCACCACAAGCCAGGATAGGTAGAGAAGTTGGATGTGGCTAGTGGGGAAAATTGTGAAACTACAATACTGTTATGGTGAAAAGAGGGCGGGCAGATGAGGGGCTCAAATTATGGATTGTGGACAGTGGGGAAGGAGGCCCATGCCTGACCTCAGCTACGGAAATTATCCCGCCAATTATCCTGGACGTATTCCCCAAGAGCTCCAAACACTCAGCAGCCAGCCTTTACGACCTTAGGAAACTTTCTGTGTTGTTTTACTGTGGTGACCTCACTTTAGTTAGCGTGCACTACAGCCCTGCTGGGAAGAAGGACTGCTACTTGTCACAACCCAAAAGCATGATGTCAGGGGAAAGAGGGTTTAAAGATCTTTACATCTACACAGTAGTAGGCTCGGCTTGTTGCAGAAATAAAACTACTAAGAAGTAGATGAAAACAGATGCAGTATCCATGCCTCTGGTATCTATGGTCATATAAGCAATTTAAAACCAAATAATGTTCTTCACAAAATGAGAAATTCAAATGTACTGTCATCAAAACACCTTGCTTGACAGTGTATAGCTGTTCAGTGCATCACAGAAACCAAGCTGCAGCTACCGGCTGTTTCTAATCATGCTTAAGTCCTTCAGAAAGCAAAGCCAACTTCCCAATGGAGGTGTAGCAAGGCTGGTCAAGATCCTGAGAGAGCCATGTGTTGTCAGAGAAAGCTGCAGGTCAGCACTCACAACCTTGAGCATGAGGAGCTGTTGTAAATAAATGAGGAAAGACAACATCAGAGATGTTGTAACACATTAGAGTTCACTGGTTTCACCTTTGTGCTTCACATTTAACAGGTTTGGGTGCATGTGTGTGTGTGTGTGTGTGTGTGAACGGCTGTGTTTCTCCATCTGCACTGTGCATGACATTATGGATCACTGATGTTCTGCTCTGGGATTTGCTGAAGTTGATCCCTCGGCTCCTCTGCTGTTCTGGGAACTGTGACCTCAGATGACTCATCCTGTAAAAGCGCCCGATGTTGGACTCAAGGTGCTAAGAGGTGGCATAGAGTTGTTAGGTCATGGAGGAGCTCAAGTTTTGGGGTCTTCTTCATGAGTGAGGGAAGGATGGAGCTGAAGATTGAAAGGTGGATCAATTCAGCACTGACAGTGACGAAGAAGCTGGTTCAAAAGGCAAAGCTCTCGATTCACCAGTCGATTTACATGCCTGCTCTCGCCTCTGGTCGCAAACTGTGAGTAGTGACCGAAAGAACGAGACTGCAAATTCAAGCAGCCGACATGGGATTCCTCTGCAGGGTGGCTGAGGAGTAGAGCCGCTGCTCCTCCACACTGAAAGGAGCCACATGAGGTGACACAGGCATCTGAAAAGGATGCCTCCTGGACATCTCCCTGTGAGGTGGCACACTGCTCGGAGACCCTAGGAAGACCCAGGACACACTGGAGGAACTATGTCTCTTGACTGCTGGAAGCAGCTGCCAGTGAGAGGGAAGCGTGGGGCTTCCCTGCCCTCACGACCCGACCCCTAAACAGCAGAAGCGAATGGTTGGATGGTTTTAGGCTCAAAACATTTGACATACAAAGTCTTTCATGCACCATAGCATTACTGTAGATTGGGTGTTTAATAACCTAACTTGCAGCACTCCTATTGTATTTCTACTATCACACATACTGTATATACCATACTGTATTATTTTGTGCCATTATCACATATTTTGAAGAGACCATTTGACATTGACCATTAAATAATTCTCATAAACGGATGACACAAAGCTCTGCATCCACTCGATTCTCTTGATTCCTCTCACTCCATTGAAAATTTCCTCCAGTGGAAAAGCAGCTGAAACCAGCAGCTTATTGCTCGTCATGCTTTTTTATTTTGTTTTGTTTTTTAATCATTTGTTGATGTGAACACAAAACAAGATTTCCCCAAAGAATCATGGAATTATCTTCAAAAGAACCCAACAGAAAAGCTAACTCGTTATGTAGAACAGAATGTGGCCTTTTGAGTGGACCGCAATTTTGTGCCAGTGTTCCAAAACTAAAGACAGAAAGCACAATAATGGGAACAATGTAATCAATATAAAAACATTGTCATACTAGTCATGCTTCTTCAAAAGTTGTTTTGTAAGAAAGCTGATACGATAGCTGCAAGCAATGCATTACGTATATAGATCTCTAACGCTTCCAGATATTTGTGTAGAAGAACTGACAGACAAGTGCAGTAACTGGCTTGACAACTGAACTCAGACAAACATCCTGTTTAAAAGCTTTTTTTCCCCCCAAGTTATGAAATCATCGATCATTTCAAGTGGTTATGATTAATTATTGTTTTCATTCAGTCTAAAATTGTTGCTAAAATAGTGAGGTACAGCACAAACGCACAGCTGAGGAGGGGGAGGGAAACTGGCAGGGACTTCTGGCAAGATTTAAACTCAGTACTTCTCAAACTGTGGGCCAATCAATGGCAATAACGGGCCATCACATCTAATCAAATGATTAACAGAAGTAAGGGAGATGCAAGGATGATTTATTTTCAAAAACACATCTGAGTCTAAAAGCTGGTGTGAGCCAGACAGGAACAAATGTTTGCCAACACTTACACAAGTCAATCGGTTCAATTGACTGGCACATTATTTACAAATGAAGCAAATGTTCTGTCCTTTGTATTGTTGTTAAATTATACTGACAACACAGTGAAGGACAAAGAATATTTATTCATATAAACATAAAATCCATGAAAAGAAAATGAAAAAGTTCAAAAGGATGTAACGGAAATAATCCGATGACTCAGCAATCCTTTCACTCAGTTGGAGTGTTTTAGACATTTCACCCACCAGATCCTCCTTACAGTATCTCATTCATTTCTTACAGGGAGCAGAGCATGATTAATAATTCTGATCCATCCCAGAGAAAGCATGTGGTTGTGAAGGACAGGATCCAGCAATAAAAACAATTACCATCAGTTTCTCTGCACTAATATTTGGGAGAGTTTGAGAAAGCATCTGGACAGTTTTGCTGTTGTGTTGACAGACTGAAAGCTCTGACATGAGTTCATACAATCCAGGCAAAACAAGAAATAAGCTGAAACCACTTCTCTGCTTTAAGCTAATTGAAAAGGAGAAAATAAACATTATGATCAAACATCGCAGAAAAAGCTGAGACAGACATAAACCATCATCCAAAGCTCAGAGAGAACTATGTTCCATCCAGCAAAGCAAAGAAAAACAAGACGCAATCGACCTTGCAACTACGCAAAACAACAGTGCTGGTGCCCTAATAAAATATCATGGGTCATTATGACATGAAATTTAGCTCCCATAATATTATTTCTGTGTCCTTAACTATTCCACACATGAGGTATCTGGTCCTCAACATAGTGGCACCTGTGTTTAAATACAAATGAATGTGCAAACATGTGCACAACACCCATCATCCGTTTCTGCTCTGCATCCAGTCATGTATTTATTCTGAATGTGTTCCACAAAGTCACTCTCCTCCCAGAAATCAAGGATATGTTCCCTGTGATCAATGACATCATTAGGAAAGACCTCATTTAAAGCGTCCTCAGATTCTCACATTCACTATGAAATAGTGTCTGAAACATTCACACATTTTATATCATTATGCAGCAGAAGCTGTTTAAAAGTCACTCAGCAGAAGTTGCTGAATGACTTCCTGTGTTGCAGCCAAAACGTACTGTATATTTAGTATTTACTAATGGGTATATTAAGTTGAGTTGAGCTTGAGGAAGACTATCAAGCATGTGCAGTTACCACCTGGAAAATCAGATGCCATTTATTTTCAGAAACTTAATAATTTTATTTGATATTTCTATGATTTAAACTCTGATGTTTAAGAGCATTGTATGAAGATTGGAAGTTAAAATTGGCCTGAAAACTTCTGCTGTGTGTAATTGTAATTGTAAAGTGTAATTGAGAATACGGTACTACTGTAAAGGAGAAGATGAGTCACATAATGAAGAATACTGGCTCATCTATTGGTTAATGTACTGCCAACTTCTGTTTCCACCACACCAGAACAAAACATGGAGCTGCATCAAATCCTAGCAGTCGATTGCATTCCTAGCAGAATTTTGTCTTGTTCTTCCATATTTGATGGCGAGCCATTGCTCCCAGCCAGAGCTGCCTATTGTCTCCCCCACACACAAGTTTTGGTTGTATTTACTCACAATGCCTTGCACTGAACCCATAATCCCCTTTGCTTTGTAGTTCACGTCCTGTAGTTGGTTCAGTTGAAGCATACCAAAACCAACATTTATAGGTTTGTTTCTTTGTTTCAAATCAGACTTCACATGCACTTTCACAATTCCTCAAACGGAGCAGACTTTCACAGACAATGGAGCAGAAATCTAATCAAAAGGTTGGTGTGAATGCAGCCATAGTATTCGTTTGTCCAAAGACTGTAAAAAAATGGACGTTGTATCTGGTTATGTCTGAAGAGGGAGAAGTGAGGCCAGTTGGGCGTTTCCCACCGTCACCATCTTGCCGGGTTTTGTGTGTCGTCACTCCTGAAAAATTACTAAAATGGGCAAAGGCAAGGCCACTCCAAGCTGCGGGCAAATGATTGACAGCCAAGCTAATGCTAGCCAAGCTAATCCAAGGTAAACAGGAACAAATAAAGATAGGCGGCCTAAAGGTAAGGCATGCTCGGACTTGCTGTTAACCAGCTAAAAAATTGCCATTGTGAAACTCTGCTACAGGCTGAGGCCTTCCTTGGAGCAAGCAGGAAGCTAACTATTAGCCTCCCAGGCTAAAATCGGCACCTTGTCTGCAACCTGTCAATCAAAAGGACAAGCCCCTCATTATGTGTAGTTTCAAGATTAAATAACTTCTGAACAGATGAGTTATTTAAAAAAAATTACCCCATTCTCAGTTGACATAAAGGTAAACTCAATCTATTAAACCTAAAATTATGTTTTGAACCAGGCTGTGTTTATTTCTGCTGTAAACATGTTTATTTCTGCTGTGAAGTTGGCCTTTTTAACATGGGAGTCTATGGGGATTTGCTCTGTTTTGGAGCCAGCCCCTAGTGGATGAAGAAAGAATTACAATTTTTTAACTTTACTTCTGGGCTCCACTCTTCTCCAGCAGAGTTTGCCCCTTGGTTTTGTCAGTAAAAATGTATTATATATATAAAGAACTGAAAACTCAGCGTTGGCCTACGTGCAACACCCCATGCAATGTATTTCCTCCCAACACCTAGAGTACAAACTTAGAAGTGTATGCTGTACATTCCTAGAGGATGTCAGTTGATATTCGCAGCAGTGGGGGGAAAACAAGTGGAGCTAAGTTGGATGAAATTACATATATACTGTAAATCTTTGATGATGTAGTAGTTGACATACAGTATCAGCTCCAGTCATACCCATTTAACAGGCAACATGTAAAGCTGGGAACAGAAAATGTGATAAAACCAGTAATGATATACAAATCAAAGGATTGATTTATACCTGGCTCAAGCTCAAAGGCAGCTCAGCATACTGCTGTTAAATGCTTTTGGGTGTTTTATTGTTTTAATATTGGTAGTTTTACAACAGTATAATGGGCATTTCATTGCTCAAGGTATTACCAATGTTTTTTACTGCATGTATACCTGGCAGTGTGTTAAAGGCTGGAAGTATAACCTACATCCAAATATCAATCAAGCAAGTTACAGACTGATCAAAGAAAATTGAAAACACCCTAAGAAAAGAGAGTAATAAAACAGGTAAGCGTTTATGAGCTTTTTTAATGATGTATTTAAAAATAGTTCCTTGACAGCGATGGATTGTTTCTTTTTCTTTTTTTTTTTCCACAGTTCTATTGACAGGCAACAAGAACTATTGCGGGGGCTGTTTGTCCCTCTACTTTCTTTTGCCGTTTTTGAAAGATGGCTCTGTCATATTTGGGTATTTCCCAAAAAATAAAAAGTGAGGGGCAGGGGATGGGGAAAAAGATCAGAATGGAATAAGTAGGAAGTCAACAGAATGGATAAAGAACTGGAAAATTAAAATGAAGAGGAAGCAGACCTGGAAATGTAATGGTAAGAAGTTATGGGCAGCTGGACAGAAAAACTACGATTCTTAAGTGCATCCAGTCAGAGGCAGCATGGGGGCAAACAGCAGTCTGACCTGTTGCTTTGAGGGGGGTTACAGTCCAGAGTCAGAGGGGTCAGTCCAGGGGGGTAAATGGAGCTGTATGAGTTCTCTCCAAACTCTGATTCTGAGAAAAACATAAATAGGCCATTCATTTTTCTCCTGCTCCCCTGATGCTTTGGCCCTCAGCCACTTAGCCAAGGAAATGATCAGTGACTGCTGTTTAAAGTGAAGGCACAAGCAGAACCGGTGTTACACAGTATAGTGACCGAAACAGTTGTCTTTAATCGCACAAAGGCTGCCACTCAAGAGTTTCTGAAAACTTGGCAGACAAATTTACAAGAGCAGAAAGAAAAAAAGTAGTGAGAATGAGAAAAATGAAAAATTATAGTAATATCATATGGGAAATTAATGGAATCTGTTCATAATTTACAGTATGCATACAGTATGTCAGTCGCGCATGCTCATAACTGGTTGTGACAGCCACTGCAGTTTGGCTGTCTATTGAAATAGAACTAGTGAGTTTCTTCATCGAGTGAATTTAAACTATGCCTAAACGGGGAATACGTTTTTACTGATTTCTCATGAAATCACACCAGCGATCGGCCTGGATTTGTGCAGTCACCCGTGTAAAACTGGAGGCCTTCGCCATGACATGTTAAACACAGGCTTTGTATACCGATCTGACAATATATGTTATACTGACAGAACAGCCCCGGTGCTTAGCTTCACAATCTCCTGGTAATCAACTTGATGCTGCCTCATGTGATGTGTTTTTGAAACATATGAAAAATAAACTTCTGCAAAGAATACACTGATGTATCCTCACTCATAGTTCCTCCGTATATCTCACTTATACCACTTATATCTTCCTCTCTCCTTCTTTGTCTCTCCCACACATATATTTCAGGAATTGACACATCCAAAAAAAATTTCTGTGAGTTAAAGATTAACAACAGGAAAGAGGGAACAAGGATGCTGAAATTGGACAAATGAGACAAACTTCAGAAGGGAAAGACAAGAGGTAAAGGGTAGACACATGACAGCTGAGCTGATAACATTAAGAAATATATAAAGTGGGAAGAAGTCAAGTAAAGACTACATGTACAAAAAGAGGTCACTTTTTGTTGTTTACAACACTTCAACTGTTCATTGACTCACTGGTTATAAACTCAGGATGAGGAGAATGGCTAATCTGGAATCCCTTGTATAACTATTAAGTGGACTTTAGCTAGAAGGTACTGAGGTCACTTTGAAATCTTCTGGACATAATCATATTTGATAAGTTAGATCATTTTCCAAAATCAAATCCTTATTTTTTCCCTAAGTAAGCTCCTTCTTCATACTTTTCCACATTAGTGTCCATTTATGAATATGAATGAAAGCTTGTCAAAGAAATTCCATATCACTCCATTTTCCACACTGATTGCTGCTGCTGAAGCATTCCAGACGAGTGCATGTCATTATGTCTGCCTAATCCCACATTAGTCTCCATTACCGAGACATGGCTTAACCATTCCACTATCTCCGCAAATTAGGCTACCGCTGTTTTTCTTCCTCTCTTGCACACACACACAGCAAACAAACTCACACACAGTCACGTGCATGTTTTCACTCCTGGCTCTCTCTTTAAGAACTTCCCCCCCCCCTTTTTCCCCCCCAAGACATTAAATGCATGAGGGACTTTGCCTTGCCTGTAATGTATAGCTTACGATGTATGACTTATAACAACAGCTACATGCGAGACACATTTCATTGGGTGATTTACTGGTTTACAGTTCCTGCTAAAACCCATCCAGCATAAAAGAAGGAATAAAATCTAAACATAAATCAGCTCATGGGGTCATTATGTAAGGCAAGACCCCAGTTTGGGGAATTGAGACTGTGCACCCTCACACAACGACACATACCCACAAAAAATACACTAAATATACCTCTGCTGTGATGAAGGATGGATATGCTGCAGAAAAGACACGTCTTGCCAGATATATTGTGGCTTTTACTGCTGTTGGCTTGTGTTCCACTTAACGCCCTTTACTTTTACACACACAATATATCACTCAGCTGCCTCTCAGCTCACTGCACTACTAATCTAGTGGGCCAGCGAGCCAGTGGGTCATGGTGGAAGCCCTGAATATCACTGAAGGTGGGGTCACCAGTCAGGGCAAAAGGAGTGCTGGATTTCAACTAGAGAAGGAATAAATCACAGAAATGAATGCTGCTGGTCTTGATACGTATGAGTGCTGCAGATACATGCATGATTATTACAAGATAAAATTAGGGCTTATTTTCCTTTGGTATTTTCTTCTAACAATAACTGTTTATTGATGGCATCAAAAACTGCCTGTGCAAACAATTAATCTCCGTTTTTGTCTAGTCAGTTGATCATATTGGGTCACATTTTAAAGTTTGGAAAACTGGACTGAGGTTGACATCCACATTCCTCCCATCCACATTCCTCCCACCAGAAATCGGTGGAGGATGGAAAGATGCGCCCCCTTTGTGGCTGCGTCTTCTCCCTCACTGGGCTCTGGACCCCTCCTCCTCCCTACCACATGTGTCATGATGTTGTGACTGTCTGTATACGTGCTTAACTGTACTGAGGGTGTTTTTTTTTTGTTTTTTTTTTAACCCATTATCACGTCCTCTGCAGAGGGCGGGACAGTGGTTTCTTTTTTTTTCTCCTCTCCCCACCTGTCCCAATGTATATCTTTTTCACTCTGCAAACAGGTGCGCTGCTCGTGTGGCTGCACCCTCAGTCTGCCCGGTTCTGTTTGTATTGTGTCTACTGTCTGTGTAGTCTTGGACGGGTTGTACTGGAAAAAGAATTTCATTGCACTGGGACGCCGGTACAATGACAATAAAGTTTTTCTGATTCTGATTCTGATTCTGATTGATAGGAGTGACCAGTTCTGTGGGTGATCTAAAGACCCAGCCAACAACAGCCAATGCAATCCAACAAGAGCATTGAAAGTTTGCAAGAAGCTGTAAATAAACAGGCCTGATTGTTATCATGCAGAAATAATGACTGATAGTAGCACTGCAACATAACATAAAAGGAACTGAGAGATGGTGGCAATGCTTATCATCTGTTAAGTTGTAGAAAGACTGGGCAGCTTGGCTCTGAAAGAATATCATTTATCTGGTCATGTTCGTTAATCCAGAGATTTCTGTGTTCATACCATAGACCAGTGGTGTCCAAAGTCGGTCCTCAAGGGCCGCTGTCCTGACTGTTTTTCATGCCTCCTTGCACCAGCACAGCTGACTCTAAATAAATGAATCTAAAAGCCTATGAATTTGAATCGGGTGTATGTTGGAGAAGGGAGACATGGAAAACCTGCAGGATTGTGGCCCTCAAAGACCGCAGCTGGGCACCCCTGCCATAGACTACTAATAGAGATGGACATAGTATCCGGTTACATCTGAATAGAGCAAAGTGAGGCCAGTTGGGTGTGTCCCACCATGGCCATCATGCCGTGTTACATGTGTTGTCACACCCAGAAAAAAATTAATGGGCACAGCGCTGCCGCGGGGCAAATGATTGACAGCCAACGTTCTCTGGGCTAAATGCAAACCGAGCTAACTCAAAACTAACAGGAGCTAATGAAGATTAGCCTCCCAAGTGGTGGGATAAAGGTAAGGCATGTTTGGACTTGCTGTTAGCTGACTAAAAACCACCATTTTGCTACTTTGCTGCAGACTGAGACCTTACCAAGAGCAAAAAGGCGGCTGCGGCTCAGGTGGTAGAGCAGTTTGGCCAATGATCAAAAGATCGGCGGTTCGAATCCCAATCCCCCAGCCATATGTCGTTGTGTCCTTGGGCAAGACACTTAACCCTCCTTGCCTCCAGTGGGGGCACCACTGGTGTATGAATGTGGTGTATGAATGTATGTGTGTGAACGTTCCGGAGGTGGTTGGAAGGGCCATAGATGCAAAATGGCTTCCATCAGTCTGCCCCAGGGCAGCTGTGGCTACATACGTAGCTTGCCATCAATGCAGTATGAATGAGGAGTGAAATAAAAATGGATCTACTGTAAGCGCTGAGTGCCTTGAAAAGCACTAATAAATCTAATCCATTATTATTATTATTATTGAAAAAAGGAGCCAAAGGGTAGCCACAGGCTGGCTTCTGGTCTGCTGCATGTCAATCAAAAGGACACGCCCCTAATTATGTGTCATTTCAAGATTAAAAAACATATAAACAGATAAGTTTTTTTTTTAAATTTAGCCTCCTCACAGTTGACATGAAGGTACCTTGACCTATAACGTAAACCTAAAATAATTTTTTTTGAAGCAGGCTGTAAGCATGTTTATTTCTGCATGTGTAGTTCTGCGTCTTTTTAACATGGGAGTCTATGGGGATTTGCTAACCAGCCCCTAGCGGATCAAGAAAGAATTACAATTTTTGTGCAGCACAGTTCTCCAGCGGAGTTGCCCCTTGATTCATGATTTTCATAACTTCAAGGTCAGGATGATACACATAGCATAAGACTGAAGGGGCAATTTATTATTAATATTCTGCCATAACATGTCATAATTTGGGAACCTTATCTTGGCCTGAAACCTCTCTGACTTTTCAGAGTGCTTCCTTGGTATTTGTGAACAGCCATGTTTGCCACATTAGAATCACACAACCTACACCAACTCCTGTCATGATGCAAAACAAATCCATAAAACAAATTTGTCTTTCAAATATTTGGGAGTGTATGTGAACAGCACCATGTTATTGTCTCATGAAGGGGGCTACCCCTGCAACAAAGTCCAGTAGAGGATCGAAAAGATCTGGACAGACTCAGATCTTTTTGAGCCAGTATGAGCCAGTATAAAATCCTAAAAGGATTCTTCCTGTGCCACCATACAAACCCACCACAAAAAGTACCATGTAGGATGGAGGCCCAGTCTGGTGCTGTTGCCTCTCTGTTAAATTATAGTCCTCGATATTGAAGCGGAATATCTGCTTCAGTGTTGTGGGCCTACCTGTGGAGACATGTTTCTATACATGTCCTTAAACTAGCTAAAAACATGACTTCAGAGCCCTTTCATGTCCTTCATGAAGAGCACCAATGCTAACCATCAGGAAGGCGCTATAGATTGCCCTTCTGCAGGAGAAACAAATATAAACATTAAATTATTTTACACTTTGTTACACTGCACTGCTTTGCATTATTTTATTTGATAGACCTGATGAGTATGCACTGTTGAATGACTCTTCTGATCAAAGACTATACCGGAGGAACCTTCCGCTCACATCACACATTGGTTTCTGAAGAGCCAAAGTGAAGTTGCATGGGTGGTTCCCACATTTCGCCACCTTCGTTGAGTTATGTCTGTTGTAACTCCCAGAAATGATTGACATCAAACATACTCTGAGCTCAGAGCTAACCCGGAGTGAACAGGAGCTAACGAAGATAGAGGGGTTAAAGTTAAGGCACTCTCGGATCTGCTGTTAGCCGTCACTGCCATTGTGCTACTCTGATACAGGCTGAGGCTGTCCTGGAAGCCAGCAAAGACTAAGCCATTAGCCACCAGTGCAACACCCAACAACTGATCTGCCACCTGTCAATAAAAGTGACACACCCCTGATTATGTGTAATTTAAAAAAAATAAATAAATAAGTTCCCGCCCCTCACAGTTGGCATGATATAACTAAATCTAACCTACTAAGCCTAAAATGATTTTTTGAACCAGGTTTATTTCTGCAGTGAAGTTGGCCTTTTGAACATGGGAGTCTATGAGGTTTGACTCCTTTTAGCCAGCCCTAGTGGATGAGGAGTGAATTGAATTTTTCAAGACTTCCGGGTAGCTTGACATTTGTCCACCAGTCATAGTCATATATAAGTGGGTACGGAAAGTATTCAGACCCCTTTAATAATAATAATAATAATAATAATAATAACACATATAATAATAAGACATAAAACATTTTTAAAAAACATACAAATACAAAAGACGAATAGTAGAAGTATTTAAAGGACAAGTTTAAAGTTTTCTTTAAACTTTTCACTATTAATTTCATTGCAGCCATTTGCCAAAATAAAAAAAAAGTTCATTTTATTTCTCATTAATGTACACTCAGCACCCCATCGTGACAGAAAAAGTTTTTGCAAAGTTTATTAAAAAAGAAAAAAACTGACATCACATGGTCATAAGTATTCAGACCTTTTGCAAAGACACTCATATTTAACTAATATGCTGTCCATTTCATCTTATCCTTTTTGAGATGGTTCTACTCCTTCATTGGAGTCCAGATGTAGGGTAGGGATAATTTTGAAGACAACTGTATATACACACCCACCCACCCACACACACACACACACACACACACACATATATATATATATATATATATATATATATATATATATATATATATATATATATATATATATATATATATATATATATATATATATACACATATACATACACATGCATATATATATAACTTTATAATATCCTCTATGCTCTTCCAATGAATCTTAGTTTCAGTACCCTCACATAAGATGTGAAATATGCTCTAACTGCAGACCCTCCAAACAAGATTTCATAAAAGTATTTTTATGGTGATCTACATTTGTTCCACAGAAAAATATTCACTGTGGTTATTTCTTTAGTCAACTAACTGATTAGTTAAGTAATTGTTTTACATTGCCACCATTAGTAACAATAATAAAATAAAATCTTACTTCCTTTAAAGTTGCATTCTGCATTTCTGATTTAGATCAAAGAAAACATAAACAACATCACAACACAGAAGGATGCCGGTCTCCAGTCGCTGCAGCATGCTGGCATTATAGAAACATTTGAGTCGGTACCAATGAAGAACCCAGCCCAACATTAAAACTTAGTTGTGCAGAACACTAGTCTATAAATATACACATATTAACAGGACATTAACACTACACTATAGCTTGAGCTCTGCACTACATTAAATTTCCTTGCTGCAATACGTAAACCAGATGTAAGCTCTTTAAGCATGACAAAACCAGTTTATATTCACATAAACCACAACACTAATTTATGTATGTGGATCAAGCAGGCATTACAAAGGTGCTGAAGAATGTTTGGGGACTTGGTGGCACATCCAGAGGGACAGCAGCTGACTGGAGTAATCCAGCTGAGCAAACACATGAAGCTGGAGTGTTTAGTGAAGATGCACTCTGAGTTAACACATGGTCTAATGCAGAACAGGAGGTCAGAAATTTGCAACCCATCTCATAACAGACGATAAAGCAGAAAAATGCACTGTAAAAAACTTAGTAACTTTAAAAAGATCTACTTTATAATCACACATGAACTCTTAATAGTTCAAAAATACAACATCTGGCGTTCTAAACTGCATCCAAAGGAGGGGAATTCTGCTTTGTTCTGGAGTCATTTTTTGTAAATTATATGTTTTGGAGAAGTTAATATGTAACAAGATGTGATGGCTTTTGAGAAAATTTGTTTTCCACAGACTCTGCCACTGTGCAAGCCAGCTTTTTCAGGAATAAACTCTACAAACATACAAGAAGTCCCTACTCTTATTAAAATAAGATTACCCCAGCTGCAGAAAAAGTAACCCTAACACAACAGGGTTAGACACACATGAGATGAAGCAGAAAAACTCATTTTGGGGGGTCACAGTGGCCTTACTCTGGCTAGTTTGTCTCTTCTGGCATAAAATATTGTTAGATTAATGTCTAAGACTGGACCTTCCTCCTGTTGCTGTGAGGCAAAGTGGATTAGCTATAATTAAAAACATTATACTTTCCAGCTGAGATTTCACCCACGGCTGAACACATGACACATTAAAATATGCTCACACACTGTGCGAGATCTTTGACATTATATAACGCTATCTGGTTATGAAAGTTCTGTCAACACAACGGCTCCACTGAGCTTTTGATGATTACAGCTCTGCTCCAAAAGATCAGCATAGTGGTACAGACTGGGGGGGGGCTATCAGTGACTGATTTCTGTGTGTGTGTTTACCATTGGTTCTACTGCAACTATCTGCTGTGGCAAGTGGAACTATCCAAACCAAATGATGGAATATTTTCCTAATTTAATGAAAAATAATCTCTCAAGGCTGAATGGGAAACTAAATGACTTGTTAAGGAGAGGTGTTTTCTGCAGAGTGTGCAGCCTTGATGCTAAAGTGAAAACAGCTGAGAAGTGACACACAGGAGTCATCACAAGGGCTGGAAAATCAATCTGGAACTGTGAGGGTACTGTTGCAAGTTTAATTCTCACTGGATAGAAGATATATGCTTCATCCAATCAAAGGCATTTATTAAAGGTTTAAAGATTTAAGAGAGGGCAGATTATTACAAGTATAGGTTGTAATCAATGACCGGAGACCGAGCTGGTGGCAACTAAACCCCTTCTTAGAGATAACTTCTGCCTGACACGAGAAAAAGGGAAGGCAGGCTGAGTCCCGTAAGAAATTTCAGAATCTCCTTGGTAGCAAATAAGCCATAAAATGTAGCGGCAAAAATCTCCGGCATCTGCTTTTCAAAAGGGCCATAGGGGAGTCTTGACTTTCTCTTGGTTACATAAACAATGGAGCTTTAAAGTCCAAATGCCTTTAACAGCAGAGCTACTGCCCGGCCACTAAGATTGCTTCCTCCTGCTCTCTCTGCACAAACACACTAAAGGCTACAGTGACTGATTAAGAACCCGATTTCTAAAGAGGTTTGTAACTATATCAACACTGTTCTTGAAAATATAAAAGCCTGTATGGTGTGAGATTTGTACAACAAACTTTGAGAGGCTTGAGAGGAGCGGAAAAAAGTTACCAACAAAATTAGCATTGACAGAAAAAAGCTAAATAAGGATTTACGAGAAAATTAAATACAAAAGCAATAGAGGCAATGAGAGAGGAAGGACAGAGTCACGCTCCTTTGAACGTTCCCAGCATGAGAAAAGACAACACCAACTCTTGTTAAATTTGTTTACATCTTTTAAGCAATTCATTGTTTTTAACAAGGCCAAGAAGATTGTCGAATGCAGCAAAATACGATTTGTTTTTATGTGTGAGCAAAAAGAGGAACGTGAGCATTTCCCTCTATGTGAGCCAGCAGGCGTTTTATAAAAAGTGATAGTACATGTGTCTATCTGTGCGTGGGTGGGAGAGTGTGTGCGTGCGCGTGTGTGCATGTGAGTGTTTACACAGCTGGAAGCGGAATCGCTTCACCTGGCGGTGGTTCCTGGGCTGTCTGCTGTGATCCCATTAAAAGGCAGACAGGCTCTGGCACCCTCTCCAGCAAACAAGAGGACTTCACTTAGCAAAATATCCCTGCATTAGAGCCCAAAAAGCTGGCCAAATCCCTACAAACCCCTACTGAATTTCCTAAGGGGGCAAATGGTTCTCCCCCTAAACTCCTGATAGATGATTTCTCTGGCAGGGTTCAGGTGGATCTGCTGAGTGGCCTCCAGCCCAGTTTCCACTCCATTCAAGTTTCCACTCAAACCCAGACTGATCTCCACACCTCCCTCTCATCTCTCTTGCTCTCAATTCAACCAACCCTTCTCACATCCTCCTCCCCAGGCTCAGTCCAAACGCCAGTGACACTAATGCCAGATTTAGTGCTGCCTCCACAGAGGCTTAACCCTCTATCTGTTCCCTGCTCTCTTTCCTGTGTTCCTCCCAATCTACTTCACACCGTCAATCCGCCCTGCTCCACGTGACTCACCAATGAGGAGCTAGCTCACTTCGCTGGGTTGGGATGGAGCTCAAACCAAACTCAACAACCTTACTCCTTGGTTTATCCATCTCATTAATAGCTCTTCTGAGTCATAGACTGAGTAACAGGACAGAGCAGTGAAGCGTGACACCATCAATCCACGGCCCACTTCAGCGGCACCACGCTCCGCCTGCCTTTGTGCCTGTTTGTTTCCAGGAAAACAGAGGTCCTAATGGCCCCGCTGTGATAGCAAGTGTTGGAGATTGACAAGACTCCAGGGCTCGGGCACTCACTTATAGAAAAAGACCCTTTCACGTTATATCCGCACCCTCAAGTCACACAATGCATACAAACGCATCCTCAATAGCCTCATTTTCTGGTAATTGTTCCGCACTGCCTCGTAGAAACAGGAATAAAGTGAGAAGACCAGAACCAGGATTAACTGTGAGGGTGAGAAGAGGCTAGCTCAAAGGAGACAAGCTGTGCTCCAGCAGGGCCTGTAATGTGGATAAGCAGCTGAAAATGGATGAAGTCTCATTAAACTGCGGTCTGCGCCACTGCTGTTTACTGAGACAGCAGATCCGCAACTGCTTTCTTATCATTTGTCCATCATCCAGAACAACAAAACACACATCCATTCACAGATGCTAGCGCCTGCTGGGAAGAGAGTTTAACACTCCTCCATGTAACTGATTAAAAAGCCTTAAAACTTAAAATGACAGCTCCAAATTTACAGATGTGATGTGTGGAGGAAAAACATTATGGATTAAAATGATATCTGAAACTGACAGGCAGACAGAAACAGTGAGCATGCACTGTGTGTGCTGTAGGTCTACATCCATTTCAGTACATACCTGTGGAAGCTCTGGTTTGACAAATTCAGTCAAGTCGATGTGCAGAACCCAGGCTGGGAAACACAAAAGAACAATATGTCAAATGGCTACGGACAAACACTGCAAATGAACCAAGTCATTCTACTGCAGCTGCAAAATAAATTTCTCCTATCCTCCTCGGAATGCAAGGACCAAAAAGGGTCTAGATCAAAGTGTAATAACAATAACATTACTTTACAGTTAGCAGAATGTAAACACTGGTCTTCGTAGAAGCTGGTTTATATTTTCATCTGCAATGATCCTGCCTTTTAGCTACTTACATTTCTCACTCTATTTCACAAACAACTGCTCAGAGTGCAGGCAGGCAGAAGGTTTCATGTCAGGCAGTAATAAACATCTAACCGGACTTTGCAGCAGAGATAAATATGTTTTTAAAACGTCTTCATCATGTGTAAACCATGAAGATTTAGAGAGGACTGAGCAAGAAACAGGAATCATAAAATGATGCGGTGTGGTTTCTAGTTCCTGTGGGCTAACAGGAACAGCCAGTAGCTGTAGACGCACTCAACAAATAAATCAGTAGCATCCACTATTAAAGAATTACTGTGAACAAGATTAAAATCCAAATAGCCAAAACACAGAATTGCCCAAAACATTTATGTGATGAAAGCAAAATGAGGAGGCTTTCATTTTACACTGTCCAGAGTTGATTTGTTGCTGTCGTCTCTCTTCCTGTCTCTGCACCGCAAACCAGTGACAAATGGCCATTCCTCCTGTCTGGGTCTATCAGAGGCATCTTCACTGTAACCAGCGTTCAAATGAAGCTACTGTCTGCTTATGTGATGTGCATTGGGATGTTTTTGCTGTGAAACTGCTATTAGGCTTGTGTAAAGACATCATTGCTGCATGAATCACATGGTATGACACGTCACTTTTCCACACCAACCTGCCATGATTGACAAGCTGTGGGTTGTCATGGTAACTTAGCCAGGATACACTGGGGAAGAGCTAGACACAAGAGGCGAACTACAGCAGATTTATTTATTTATTTTATCTCAGGATGCTTTTTTTGTCAACATTAAATGGAGCAAGGAGAAAGAGCTGGTACCTGCAGGGACGAGCTGGACACAAATGCCAGGAAGAGAAATTTGCATATCGATCCCTACAGCTGCCCCAGGCAAGATGGAGCAAAGACTTGGATACACTTCCGCCGTGAACATGGACATAATTTATATGGTGTTCGGTGTAAACTACTACACAATGCAGCAATTCAGGAGCCACAAATCTGGAGAGTTATGAGCTATTTTGCTGTGGCTGGGTGCAACATCTGCACATCTTCTGCAAAATAAACAGCGACAACACCGTTGGTAAGTTTTCATGCGTCTTTTCCAATGCTATTGTCTTACAGTAAGTCTTAAATAAATGCTTATATGAACGTAAAACTCCTTTAAGAGAATTTAAATTAGTGCAACAGCCATTTAACTATAGTTTAATGAAGAAGAATGATAAAGTGATGAGGAAGGAAGTTGTGTTTTTTCTGTTTTAAATGAAAGAAACCGGCAGCCTCTCCACAACCAGCCAGTGTAGGAGACCAGCCTTCTAACTTATTTGTTGCTGCTTAATGTAAAGCAGCAAACGAGCCCCCTCATGTAATTAGGTCTATAAGTAATATCTAATTCATGATATGGTCCAAAAATGGGTATGTGGAGTGAAAAGTAGTGTCCTTTTTTCTTAGTGCAGCCAGCCAAGCAGCGTCGCCTGGTTACACCAGAGACCTGTGAACCTTCTGTTGATTTAATTTTGAGAGAAAAAAAAAGAAAGAAACAATGCCGTTAACTCCTGTCCTGTTGCCCGCTGATCTGATTGACTGTAACAGCTTTTCACTGCACATTTAGCCTGGCATCAAAAAACGAAGAGATAATAAACCCTAGACACTTCTCTTATATTAGCAAACAACTTTGAACTTTCTGAGCCGTCTCCAGCTCAGCCCTCAAAGATGACAGCTGGGGCGGGACTCGGGGAGGAGTTGTGCAGCAAAACGTCACATTCTCGAGCTTAATCAAATTGCAACTAAACTGACTTTAAATGACAACCACAAATGCCTCAAACAAGTCTCAATAAGGAGGCACAATGGACCCCATCACATAGTCATCACATTCTCAAAAAATTTGATGATTGAGGCATTAATGCCAAACACCTGCGCACATTCCTCTCCAACAAGGTTAATGGAAAGTGTCTACAATTCAACACTGCACAGTGGAGATGGTAAACACCAAGGCGCATGACTGGGTTTATGCTCTGCAGTCTCCTTTAAATGCAGAGTGCACATATCCACTATGCTAAAACATAAGTGCACACACTGGTGTCAGACAGACCCTGTGCAGACCTGTTTTGATAGGCAAGAGAATGAGTGTTGGAGATGAGGCTGTGTGTGAAAGATTGGGCCTGCTCAGAAGCTGCTTTGCATGAAGCCTTGGAACATACACATGGAACACGTAATTGAATGAGAAACGGTCTCTTTCTGGATCAAGACAGCTCTCTGGCACGGCGATAAAAGCAGGAGGTCGGTATAGGCTTTCGTTTCTTGCTGCGTTCATTCTGTTTGCAGAAGTTTTATTTAGTTAGTCCCTCTGAGTGTTCACTCTGCTTCCTCTCTGTGCCAAACCACGCACTATGTCATGAACCTGTGTTGTTCAATACTTTGCAAAACCTATGAATCAGTTTCAATAAAGAGTGGAAAAGACTTGTTTCCAGGAGTGAGAGAGACAGAGGGATTGGCACAATAATTGGCCGTGCTGCTGCCGTTGTTGCTACTCTCCCTCTCAAGTGTCACATATCTCCCGACAAGATGGGCAAGTGTTGTGATCCCAGTTTCATAAGTTTATCACAACCATGCATCCACACACAGCTTCTTCTCTCTGCTTGGCTGCTCAACCTGCATCCGGATGCTACTGCTGCAATTCATGTTAACATAAACCAAAAGGCAGGTATGAGGATGCAGCCAGTGGCATGATGGTAACTTTCCCAAAAATAACTGTAGAAGTTATATGCACACAAACATAAATACATGGTAATGTGTACTCCAGACAAGGGCTGACACAGTCTGATTTACACCCCATGGCCACAGAGAAATAAACCATGTGTGTCAACAAGCCTTAAGTTTTACTTGCTTTTCACAAGCTGACTGCCACAATCAACAGAACGTCTCATTTTACTGACTCCATGGGAAAGTTTTAATTAACCATTGTTCATTTCTTCATCTGCATGGAGTTGATGAGTAATAGACGACAACTCTACCCTCTGACTGTATTTAATGTTTTTTTATATTATTTATATCGTTCGGGGCTTGATCTTGACATGCTTGGATTGTTTATGTCGCCAGCACAATGTGGAAATTGTGAAAACATGCCGACACATAGCCTCATATATCTGATGAAGCCAGCTGTAAATGCACTGACAAAAACAGCATCTATCAAACTGTCATCAAACTTGTGTATTTATACAGAAAAAAAAATCTATAGCAAAAAAAAAGTTGCTAAAATGGTTGTTTGCAAAGACAAATAAGTAACAGTACAATACACAAAACAGCTCTTCATCACAAATGACTATAATAAATATCAAGATATTCTTTTTTTCTGCTTGGGAACATGCTCTCATCATAAGTGCAAAACGAACATGAACTAACTTATTCACTGAATATCATTTACCCATTCAGTTATAAAACTCCTGTGTTTTATAGAGAATACCATTACACATCACATTCAGCTCCTTATAAACTTAAAATAATGTGTTTATAAAATTTGTTGACAACATACAGTTTCACTGTTTGTTATTTTCAATCTTTACTATAAAAAGTTACTGATAAGAAGTGGATGCAAATCTTAAGAAAAACAAGGATTGGGACATTTTCTGAGATGTTATTTTCCATTTCAAACAATGAGAACCACCAACGGACGTATTTTGGTTTAGTTATGAGCCATTCTGGCATTGAAAGCTCTCTTGCAGTGTAAAGAGGGTATTAATAGTTCCTGCTTTTTGGCAACAGACATTCCTACAATAACTGCCTCTAAATCTGCTCATTTTCAAAGCCTCTTGCAGTCTTTTAAAACCAGGTCAATTAATCACCGCCTGTTTTCTTTCATTTGTTGACAATTGCCAAGCTTTCTCTGGTAATAGTCTTGAATGTTCATTTGGGTGTTTTTATACATTGTTGTTTCCACTACATGTTAATTTAGCAAATTTTCTGGCATCGTATGAATATACCGCATTCCTGCACATGTTGAAATCAGTGGCAAGAATATCTGCAGATGACCATGTTTTTCTGTGCCAGTGGAGAGCAAATTGTAAGAGATTGTTGATTACCAACATCCATCCATCCATCCATTGTCAATAAATAATTTTTCCAATGCAATGATTAGGGGACGGTAAAAATATTGATTTATGAATGAATCGCAATAGTTCTCTGCACAATTCAATATCGATTCGGGATCAATTCACTCTCTGACCAATGGGGGGCGGTGTAAATGATTTATGTTGTATAGACAGAGGTTGCATTAGATCATACCACAACTATTTTTCATTTTCAGATGTTTTATTGCTCAGACGTGTGAGGTGACAAACCACATCAAATGGGCATAAAAAATACTTAAAAATTTACAACAGAAACTGTTATTACTTGTGTATTTTTACTTTTTACCAAATTGACATCAAAGCATTGAAATCAATATAAAATTGAATCAAAACATAGAAATTTGATTAAATCGTGAGGTTCTTAAAGACCCACAAAGCATCTTTTCCATCTCAAAATGATCCGTTTCTGACGTGTTTTGATGGCACACTGACATTCATTACTGTATGTGCATTTTCAAGCCGTCACTATCCAGCAGCATCCCGAGGCTCAGAAACTGCATATGTGACTTTTCCATCCGAAACGCGACCGTGACATTGCAGCCGACTTTTGGTTGCGCACCATGACAAGTACTAGCAAACAGATGTGAGCCAAATATGAACACAGCGGGTGTTTTGAACGCACACCATGGCAGATTCGGCAAAGAAACGCAAGGAAAGAACAAGGAAGAACAACAGTCAAGGTCAGACTGTCTTTTACTGGCAGGAGTGAGCTCACAGTACAGGCACGATGAAGATGGATGCTAGTTTAGCCGTTGATAGGTGGCGCATCACTGAGAAAACTGCTAAAAGTTGTGTTGTGGGTCTTTAACAATACTCAGCCCTAGCAAGGACGCAGAGGGGCTTGAGCCTTTCCCAACTGCTATGAAGGCGAGAGAAGGCATCCACCATGTTGCAGTCCATCGCAGGACCAACACAACAACTGCTCATGCTCACACTAAATCTTACAGAGAATTTAAAAACACTGATTAATCTAACACATGTTTTAGGACTGTGGAAGGAAACCAGAGTTCCCAGAAAGATCTCATGAATGGGGGGAACATGCATGCCCCACACAGAAAGTCCCCTGCTGTGGTTAAAACCAGGTGTTTTGTTGTGAGACAATGATGCTACATCTTATTGTTGATCATTATAAAAACAAAAAACAATCAGCGGCACAACTCTAAAAGTGACACAGACAACTCAGGAAACACGGTAGCGTGCATTATTGTTACAGTCAACTTTTAATGATCATCATGTCAGAGTGAAAAAAGACATGAGTGGAACAGTCTCCATTTCCCAGTTTGACTTTCATAAGAATCCAGCGTGTGTTCCAGTCATGTGAAAAAGAAATTACACACTTGACATTTTAATGTGTTGCATATCAAGACACAATAAAAATAATCTGGTACTTACCTGATCTTCAAATGAGGTAAATACAACCCCAGATGAGCAAAACCACATGATGTATCACGCTGTGTCCATAAATGCTAAGCTGAAATGCAGAAGCAGTGAGAGAAAACTTACATAACAGTAAGTGTAAACATTAACCTATCCAAATTAAGTGTTACTGAAAATGTATCCAATACACCTCATGCCATTAAAGCTAATTTGATGCTAGTTTGTGCTGTACTGTGTTTCCACATGTTGAACAGTGAGCAGTGTTAATATAAAAGGTCTGCTCTGGCTTGAAACAATCTTGCTTCTCAGACAAAAACATAGCCCCAAAAACATAAAAAATTATTAATGTGCTCCATAACTCAAGGCCATTCACTGTATGAAGCACTTTAATATTTGCTGGAGAGGGGCAGCTGTGGTGGACTTCAATGACTTGATAGAAAAGTAACAAATGGTTTTGGCTTTGCATCATATGATGGTGGCTCTTATTCAGGTTTATATAAAACATGGGCAGGTGATTAGACAAAGAGAGAAATGAAAAACCCAACCATGGCTCGATGAGTAAGAGATTTTATTCATTTGTTTCCTTTCGGCACAAAAATATATTTTCCTTTCCTGTCATCTTTGCATCTCGTTCATGCCACAAACTATCAGTCTTCACACAAAGACAAACCCGAAGAGACAGCCATTCTAACAACAAATCTTGGACCAAATGTTGCAGCCAGAATGACAAAAACACTGGCAGTGTGTGAGTTAAAACAGTATACGTCATGACTTTGCTGTTTGGGCAAAGCCCAAAACATTGTCTTTACATAAGAACCTCTCAGTGGGTGGGTTTCGGATTTGTGCATCATAAATCAGTGTCACACGTACATGTGAGGAGTGCTGACCTGAACAAAAGTCTTGTGTAAATCAGATCTTCTTAAAGTCATCCCATAGGTCATACCATGATGTAAACAGATAGTTCAAGTCCTTTACCTTGCTAAAACCATGACTAAACCACCATGTCTTATTGATACTCCTGTTTCCAATTAGGTCAAAATCCAGTTTTCCTCTTCATCATTCATCTGAGTATCAGACTTTGCATTCCCAAGACCTAGTAGTGACCCAGAAGTCTTTAACACCGCTTCACTGCATGAACAACACTGAAAAATGGTTCAAGCTTCCAAATAAAACAGTAAACATTGCATTTAGAACTTCATTTTCAGACTCCAGGTTTGCAATAAATAAGGAAGAAACAAACCCACTACATGTGCAAATAACAGCCTCACCTGGGGGATATAAGAAGTTTCTACAAATGTTGTTGACTTTGTGGTTTGCTACATTATCAACCCATCGGTGATTTGTCTTACAGTTTGGGGGGTGATTTTGCAATGCTTGACATGGCTCATTAGATATTACCTCTTTAGGATATGAACCTGATTTAAAGTTATGTAGAAACATGATCATAATCAGCTCTCAGATAAACATTATGAGTAATTTTAGCCTCAGAGAGTAAAAACCACAAGCAACGAATGCATTTGCTAGCTTTTCCCACTAGATATTTATCTCTGACCTTCAATCAATCAACTCCAATCAGATTTATCAAAGATGTATCCCAAAATATGTCTTTGAATTTCAGTTAATAGACAGCAGTTTTACGCAGAGAAACCAAACACTCTGATTAGCTGTTTATGTGTACAGTGAATCTGCAGGAAGCACCAGCATCTTAAATTAAGATCATGCTGTAATCCAAACCGACGTGCCACATGAAACCAGCAGCAGCCTTGACAGCATGAAGCCAGATCACACTTATGCAGGAGCAGAGATATTGCACAAGACTGTGCAGAAACACAAACACTGTCACCAGCCACACCGCAACCTATCCCTCCATCGGTAGAACAAGAGAAGCCAAGAACCTACACTAAACCACACGTCCGCTGGGATTTAGGGCAGAATGAATGGAAATCCAGACACATGCAACACTATTATTCACTACTCAAGATCTGAGCTTTCATTGGTTAAAAAATGGACCACTAGTAGTGGTCATTTCAAACAGAAGGATGGAAAAGTCTGCAATATCAACTTAAAATACTTAAGAGTAGTAATGTAAACAAATAAATCATTAGGTTTTGAACTCACAAAATTATTGTTTTTGTGGTCCAAACCAGTAATTTCACTGATTTATAGAGAGAAGAGTGATATCATTTTCTTGCTGGCCCAAAGCAGAATTTGGAAAGAAAGATCATTGTTTAACCCGCAGCAGCAGCAAGCAGCCACTCAACCAAAATCTCACTCTCACCCCCTCTGGCCCCCTCCTGCTTACTGGATATAATGACTTACCCCCACCAAGTCAGAACTGAACAGCATTATTTTTAGTTGCAACTGATTCTGCCAAGTAAATTCAATTTACGAGAGGGTTTGTCTATAATAACACATTAAAGTGCCATGAAACGGGAATTCCTGATTTCATTTTGCCGACAGGAATATGCTGTGGAAAGTAGAGGAAAGGACCAGTTCTGGTTAGAGTCAAATTCCACAGATAATGTAGTCAAGTGAGTGTAGGAAGAGCTAGAATTGGACAGAGGAATGACCATGTCTCTCAGAAGGAGCGCAAAAGGCATTTGGTATGTTGGTCAGATTAGATCCAGAGCCAATGTGAAGAGTGCGTCTTGTGTCTCAAACAATGCTGTTGGGCTGAAGCATATTGTTAGAGGTTAGGATGTGTGGTTTAACAGAAATCTAGCACACATTGTCAATTCAACGGTCTATGTCTTTCACATTGAATCTCTGGGTAAGAGCCTACAGAGACCACTTGGAAACAGAAAGGCACCAGTTCACTTCCCTGACAGGCTGGAAAAATGCAGACCGGGGCAGTGAATGACCAGTGCTGTCCCACCTCATCAGTATGGCATTTTTTAAAAAACATACAGAGGAATTTTGCCTCTATAAGTAGTGAATAAACAGCACAAGCAGTGAGCAATCAAGCACACCTTAGAGTCAGCAAACACACGTAGCCAGAGAAGTGGTCAGCCGCAGCGCCTGGGGAGCAGTTGTTGGGTTAGGTGCCTTATTCAAGGCCACCTTGCTTGGGTAAATAAAAGATTCTGCTCAGTTTAAATCTCTAATGTGGTGGGCCCTGGGTTTTCTAATGAACACCTATCATTTACACTTTTAAAATGTGGGATTTTATCCCCTTTGTGAAGCCTTTTTATATATATATATATATATTCTGAACAATAAGAATACTTTGAAGAAAAGTCTGTTAAGAGTTATGGAAAGTAAATGACTTGCAACAGGGCTGGTTGTGCTACTGCTGTACTTCAATACCAGTCTGTTCAAACTGTGGCTTTTACTGATGATGATTAACTGCTACAGATTGCTAGACATCATTATATTGTATCCTTTGAGATTAAATTTACCTTATACATGGTAATAACACGGACTGCTCAGTAGCAAACACATCCATTATGAAGACATGGTCACAATTTATACATCACATTCCTGCACATGGCCTGGTCGTGGCCTAATTTTTCCATGCTTTACAAACCTCTGGCTCTCCAATAATTCCTCATTTACCTAATTTCCATGACTTGATATCTTGTGGCCATGCAGAAAATTATTTCCATACTTCCGATTGACGTCACCAGACAAGGGTTGTTGTTGTTCACACATGTGAGAAACAGAGAAAAGAAGAGGAAGTTGACTTGGTTGAATTTCGGGTAAGTGGTTGTGTTTACGTCCCTCATATAAGTAGTTACAAAAAGATGTGATTTTATCTTAAACTTATGATAGCCACTGATTGTAACTAAAGTAAAATAAACGTGTTGCGTTGTTTGAAATTGTTAAAGGCTAAATAACAGTGGTGTATTTAGAAGGGAAGCTGACTTTTTTTTTTTTTTTTTTTTTTTTTTTTAAGGGAAGCTTTAAAATTCAAACAAAAGTGCATCCACCCACTACAAAAAACAGTTTGAGCTCTGCAGCGTTCATGAATCTGAGCTAAATTACATCAGTGTCAGTAATACAGTCAGTTATCTTGTTCCTCAGTTCAGTTTCTCTCTTCAAGGTCAATTTGTTACTTTTTTTAGTGTTTATACTTCCCTTTCTCCACCCAGTTTGACAAATTTTGTAATTTTATCCATGCAATAATGGTAGCAAGCTCAGGTAAAAGAAAACGTTGCTCAGAAGAGGAAACCAATGTCTCAAAATCCAGAGCTATATACACCTTCATTTACAATATTAGCTCTGGTGAGATTAGGAAAATAAGATGTGCATAAGAGTTAGCTTTTGTCTTTTGATCCTAATAATGAACATCTATAGAAAATTTGACTTCAGTATAAACAGATTCAAATTGGATGTAAGGGTTTAGATATCAAACATCTAATCTACTTACTTTCATCTACTTGCTTTTCCATTAGAAAGAGCAAGAATGAAGTCTTGTAGGGCTTTCTGATGGACTGACATGCCAAACATCAAGACCAAAAAGCCGAGGAACAATATGAAAAGCTGCTGGCTTTATACTGGAATCCTGGTTCAAATCAAATCAAATAAAACTTTGTTGGTATAGCATTTTTCATGCATAGTAGCCTCACAAAGTGCTTTGTGAGGCACTTTGCCAACAACACAAACGGAAAATCTAAAATGTCCTCCAAATTTATAGTAAATAAAAAACACACAGACACATATGCACACGAGGGGTGCAACGATACATATCAAACTGAACTGCACGGGAGTGTATTGAATCACAAGCACTATGTATCAAATATCGAACAATACAGAGTTTTTAATTTATTTATTGTTTAATTTATTTATTCATAATTTGTTTTGTGTTCTGATGATGAGCTCTGTTGGATCTGTGTTTAACAACATTCAGATCTGGCATTTGGAACTATTTTGGCTTTCATGTTAAAGGTATAATCCAGAGTTTCTCCCCAGAAAATAAACACAAGACTTGCAAGTGCAAGTGAAATCTGTCTCAATTCCCACCTTTGGGCCTCTACTCTCGTGACTTTGTTAGCAACTCCCTCTGCCCCTGTCTGTATTTCGCTTTTTCCCTTTGTTTTGGTGTGTTCGGGATGTTTCTGGGTGGAGATTTGCGTACATATCGCCAGCCGATGACAGAGCTAAGGGCATGACACTGTGTGGGGATAAACATGTGACTGGAGCAGACACCAGTCACTCAAACTCTCGGAAAAAAAAAAAACAAAAAAAAACAGTGGATGCAGCAAAGAAAAGGGGCGGGGCACTCAATTTGAATAGTGACTACAAATAAAAACGGGGAGAAACTACGGACTCTACCTTTAAGTATGATCCTGATTGTAAACCGTTGTGGACAAAAAGACATTGGTTTAAAAAAGGCATGATTTTTTTTTTTTTTTTTTTTGTATTGAAAAAATATCGAATCGTGACACTAAAGTATCGTTCAAAACCGAACTGTTATTTTTTTGTATCATTGCACCTCTAATACACACATACTGTACTCTCATACACACACAGATTGAATGCCCCCCTCCCCCTCTAGAATAGAATGTCTCAAAAGATAGAAAAATGTCTGTTTAGGCACACTGGTCATTATTGGCTTCCAGAGGATTAGCTGGTGGCCACCAGCTGTGAAACTTAAATTTAGTCCAAACAGCATCATGAATCTAGGAGAAACTGCAAAATAAAATATTATTTTGTGGCTTCAGTGGCAATTATGAGCCTCTATAGGCACCGCCTGCTATAGGGAAGGGGGCTCAGTAAAAGAAGCTAGCAAAACAACATTCTCTAGGTATGCTAATTGGCATACTTTCACATCAGCTGGAATGCTACGATAACATCCACCTCTATTCCCGGAGGGGGCCTTGATCCTGCAGGCGTTTACTGGGTCAGAGAACCTTGATGTGGATAAAAGCAAAGTAAGAGAGGCTCCATTATGAATATGAACTCTGAGGAGGATGGTGTCTCACTCTTGGACACACATGTGGTATTTGGACACATCGGGGGATGCTGATGTTTCTAGGAATGGCATTTTAATTCTTTGGGGGTTATAAGGACTCTTTGGCTAAAATTTCTGTCATTTAGGGGCCTCTGCTGTCAGGTAGCTGTCACACTCCGTGGACAGTGGGGGTCTATGAGGCAGGGAGACTGCTGGAGAAGTGGGGTGGGTGGACAAAGTGGAGCCCTGTCTCTGCAGGGATGGTCACAGAGGCATGGGATTGATGGGGTGGTGATGAAAGACGAAGATGTCAGGGAACAGACATCCATTGAGAGTGGGACCAGTAAGAGAGGCCTATTGGGGAACTTGGGGGCCCATCATCACCTTCACTCTGGCTTGGGCCAAGGGAGGGAAGAATACGGAAAAAAGGGGGGGGGGGGGGGGGGATAGACTGTCCAGTAGGTTTCACACACATCAAAATACTATGGGTTTATTATTCTAGAGTGTGACCTGAGCCAACACCTACAGAACCTACAGTACGTGTCCAGGCTAGATGCTGTGAATCTATATGGTACCTAAGTTTGAAAAAAAAAACGAAGAAACTTGACAGCGTGTGTGTGTGTGTCATTATGCTGGGTTGCTGAAAAGGAACAACAAACGTTGCTGCTTTCCCTGTTTGAAGGGCATGACATTTTGGGTCACAGCTCCATAACTTGGCCTCAGAAGTATTTCTGATACACAGAAATGTGAGACTGATAAGAATCAGTCCACTAAGGTCATATTAGGTACTCAAACTGGGAATGTTTTCCTTCACAGTTCCAGTAGCTTAACTCAGGGTATCCTCTGACACTAATTAGAAATTCACTGCCAGCATGTAGTTTGTTACCACATCTAAAATCAGATCAGATCTCTGCAGACAACTCAGCAGAATCACAAAGCTATTTATTTTACCTTTACTGATAGCAGAATGTTGAAATATGACAGGAAATGAAGAAACGTAGATAGGAGATCCATCAAACCAAGGAGGGTGTACGGTAATACTGGCCAGGGTTTAACCAGAAGGGCACCCATTCATTTCATCACTGATCTCTTTCTTTTTCCAGCCTCCATTCATCAACACTGTTGGTATCAGTGTTAATCAGCTAATTTTAGTGGATCAGATCATTTCATCCTTTGATATAAGGGTAAAGGTATAATAAACCTCCACAAGTGAAAATGAATAGGCTAAACAACTCTTTGCAAATAATTAGCCATTCAGGTCATTTTCAGTAATTCAACACTATTTTGCATTTATCAGTAAATCCATGAATGTGTTTCTTGGAAAAGCTCTCATTAGGGAAGAGTAAAGGTGTTTTTCATTCCTCTGTCTGTTTCCAGAGACAGATAGAAAGATGTATGAATTGACTATTGTTAAGGGTGCGTGTGGCATATACGTCAAAGGGACAGAGTAACCAGAGACAGACCTTCTCCACATCCCCACAAGGGAGCTGAGCCAGAGAAACTCTAGTCACGTTCAAATAAATTCTTTCCTGTCCAAATTGACACCCTTCCGTTGCCATGGTGTGGCTTTGGTTTAGCTTACTGTAATTTGGAGTCTAGGTGGCACAGGAATGTGGCAGGGGACGTTGGGCTGTGGTGCATTTAAGATTACTGACATAGTTCAATTATGAGGTGGAATTCCAGCTCTTATCACGTTTCACACATACAGAAGACAAACGTACTTCTGGAAGGAATTCTTTAAAATTGGTTGGATATAAATCATCCGTTGAAGATAAAATCCCTCTTAAGTTCTGCAATAAAGATTTAACTATTCATCACTCTCACAACATAATTATCGGCATATGTTTCATATTTCTTTATAAATGTCAACACTGTCTGTGTTGGTAAAAACGGCGGAGGATGTGCGACTTTTCTGTTTTTACTAACTTCTTTTTTTATGTCATTTTAAATAGTACAGTTGGACTAAAGAGAAATAAAACTTTAAAGTAGGGTTAAGTGTGGGTGCAAGCCCCATGTGAAACATCCTACTTTGTGTCCAAAGTCTCACAGATTCTGAAGTTGCCCTGAAGCTTAGCCAAGCCCACTCTCAGCCAATGCATCTGCAGCTCATAAAACAGATAATCAACCTCATCTAACCAGAAACATCCAGCAGGGTCTGTATAGTTTGCATCAGGTGGTACTGTAGACTGACTCACAGCTGGAGTGAAGTTTCACATGGTATATAACAGTAACACTGGCAGATTCAGTTTTGGTTAATTTCAAGCAATGATAGACCTTCATGTGGTACAGTCTTCATTTTCAACAGGCATGATTTAATAAAAGTTTCCCCGTGTACATAGGGAGGACAGACACATGGTGTTCATAAGTGACATAATGCTCCCCCCTCCAAAGAGTAATGGAATCCCCGCAGCACAAAAAAATTAAAAACACACACGGACTTATGCATCCACAGTCAGACAACTTCTCTCTCACACTCACTGTCTCTGTTCCCTTGTCTCTTCTACACTCTTCACCTTTGATATACTCGTAATCTAAATTGTCAGCACTCTCTCTGAATTCTTGTCTTGATCTAAAGACTTGCATTTGAATGAGAAAGAAGACAGGTCTGGAATACAGCCTTCCCTGAACTCAGCACACTTATCTCCCACATGAATAAAGACAGGACAAGTGCGGATTATCAGCAGAGAATCCCCACAAATTATATCCATACATTCCTTCATCTGCTGAGACAGAAAACAAGGACTCGTTTGTGAGAATAAGAGACTTTTGCCTTTGAGTTATCATGACCAAGTCAAAACAATAGCCAAGTCTTCCATTTGCTTTGCCCAAACCAACAAAATCGCTTTTCTCACGAAGATCGCATTATAAAGCTACTGCTCGTCATTCCACCATCATTTGCCTTTACTGGTCTTCTGCAGATCTTGTGTATCACAGCATGAGGGCTATTGTGTCTGATCGGGGGATGAGAGCAAAATTCAGGTAAGGAAAAAACGAGGATCAAGTAACTTTCTGTAAGTTTAGGCTGAGCTTGGTTGTGTGTTCTACTACATGTTCTGTCACGTTTCTAATATGCTTTCAAGGGGCTTCAAACCTCAGAAAAGAAGGGTGATGTGGGGTTGTGTGTGTCACTCCACACCATAAAACTGGTACTCTGAAAAGGTGTATAAATTCATGTGGAAAAGAAGCTTTTTTGTGTTTATAACCAAGGTACACTGAAAAAAGAAAATAGTCGAACCAACTTAATTGAATTGTTTCAATTGTTACACCTAAATGAATTAAGTTCTTTGACATACAGTAAATAATAACACAATTGATTTAAGTCGCATGCACTTAAAGGGACTGGAGGCAGGAATTGTGAAAGAATAAACAATGCATGTCCAGGTTTTTAATGCTAATGGGTGATGAAGCGTTAAAAAACAGAAAGAACGAGCCCACCCACGTCTCTCTCCATTGCCTTGAACTGCATAATGCGCCGAGATTCGGTGGCCGAATTTCCCACGCTGTCCTGCGGATGTGACGTCAATTGACGCTGCATCCGAGTACCCGACAGTTTTGATACAGGAAGAAGACGGTCGCGGTGAATTCAAACACTGTAAGCGATAGTTATGGATTCTTCTGCCGTCAGCAAACGATCCAGATCAACTGAAAGACACTAAAACGTGGAACTAAGAAGAAAAAGACTTTATCAGCATATTAAACAACATTATAGCATCCGTTTGTGCTCCCGTGTCGGCTTGGCTCGTGGCTGCTGTTACCCACAGCGTCAGTTGCAGCACTCATTTCTTAATCTTGCCTCTAGTCCCTTTAATAAATTGATTACTGTAAATCCTCAAAAAGTGACCGGGGCTTTTATTTGTTTCAGGGCACCGAGGACCGGGCTTTTATTGGAAGGAGGGTTTTTTTTAGAAGAGAAACTTATCTTTCTATTTTTCAAATGGATCACAATAGTAAATCAACATTTTGTGTCAGTTTAAACCCAGTAAAATGTGCTGGGCTCATTTGTTGAAAATTGCTGCATGAAAAACTGTACAGTACAGTTACCTCTCTGTTGTGTTTCTTTCGCATGTCATAAAACGATAAACGCTGTCTCCAAGTCCTGGCTGACTTTTTTCCTCCCCCTCGGCTCAGCTTTTCGAAGCTCTGGACAGTTTAATCTGTTGCTTTATCCAATACTTGATTTGTCTTGGGTCAACATCAAAGTGTTTTGCAGCTTTCGTTCCGGAAAGTTCACGAGGAAAAATCCAGAATAATTTAGTTAATTTCACACTGAACTTTCTTCTCTGTTTATCGGAGCCGGTAGTCGCCATGTTGCTGCTGTGTTTTGGTTTCGATTCCTTATGTGCTCTGCAGGAAGAAGAAGTACTGCGTTTGTGCCTTCATGCACACAAGCGCTCATAGTGGCGGGCATAGCAAACAGCAGCCTCTCATTGGAAAAAAGGAGGCTTGTATTAGAGGGACGGAAATTATTTACATTTCTCAATGCTACCCCGGAAATTAATGGAAGGGCGGTTTGTAATAGAATAGAGGTCACTATTAGAGGATTTACGGTATTCTCAAATCAACATTTTGTATTAATCCAACGTAAAACTAAAGACCTACAACGCAACTTTTAGCAATTTTCTCAGTCACGCACCCCCTATCGACGGCAAAACTAGCATCCATCTTGCATTGTACCTTTACTATGAGCTTACTCCACCCAGTAAATGACAGTCTTATCTTGACTCTTGTTCTGTCCCTTCCTCTCTTTCTTTTCTCTCTTCCTCTGTTAATGTTTCCTTGCGTTTCCTTGCCGAATCTGCCATGGTGTGCGTTCAAAACACGCACTGTGTGTGCTCATGTCTGGTTCATATCAGTTTGCTAGTACATGACGCGGTGCACAACCAATAGTCGGCTGCAAAGTCACGGTTGCGTCCCAGATGGAAAAGTTACATAATGCTGTTTCTGAGACTCTGGATGCTGGGCAGTGACGGCTCGAAAATGAGCATAAAGAATGTTGGCGTCTCATCAAGAAACACATATTTTTAAGGTGTAAAAGTTATGTTGTGGGTCTTTAAGGCAAATAAACTTAGACTTCTCAGTTTTTCCAATAATTTGCCCAACCCAGAAGTAAAATATTCCTCTTTTGTTACCTAATAATATAGTTTAGTGCAAATTACTTTTAGTACTCTGAACAAATAAATCACTGTATCCTTTTGCTCTTAATGCATATTTATTAGAGCAGATCCAAGCGGGTTCCATCTTAAAAGTCATATAACCACTGTATATATGGTGGTGAGTTTATATCCTTACTGTCCTTCACACTAATGGTGCTAACTTTAACATCCAAACTGTACAGAATTTCTCAACAACTTTCTCTGAATGTGAACATAACAAAGAAAGTAAAGAAATTACACAAATTTATTGGATTACAATTATATAAAGTTCATTTCCTGTTGAATTTTCTTCTCCCATGAGCCTTTGTGGTCCCGATATGTTGAGTTTTGAAAATGTTCCCGCCCCCTATGTTGTTCATGCATGCTAAAGCTGCAACAACTTAAAAGAGTGATGACATAGCAGTAAAAACTAGTTCATGTAGTTGACATTGCTGCTTATGTCAGTTCTCCAAAGAAAAAAATGGCATTGCTTCTTCTAACAAAGAAACAAAGCTGACAGACCATAAACAGGGACTTTGATACTCACTCTGGACATTCTCATTTAAGTCTCATTTATACCCTCAAAACCCAAGAAAAGTGAAATTTGATGTCATGGCACCTTTAAGAATTTACTTTAAATGAAAGTAAAACAAATAGTTCAGATGAGAGAGTTTGGTTTTAAGTTGAATTGACTCAAAAATAAGATTTCATCGCCAAACCAAAATAGTTCATTTAGATCAATGAAAATAAATAAATAACTACAGCCCTCTTTTTAGAGTATATGTCACAGAAATTTCATTATGCCCTCTGGCAATTATGTTAGCTTGTGAGAAAAAAGCAATATCTCTCTTAAAAAGCTATGCACTTTTATACACAGCTCTCTTTTGCGTCTTTATATCATCCAATAGATGTGCAGTGTCTTAGAATTTCAAAATTTATACTTTTAAAGTCAGATTTACACTTTGAACATCAACTCTGACTCTTTCAGTCCAAGATGGCAACAAATAAGTGCTGAATTTGAAGCTTCAAACAGTAGTCCACACACCCCGGTGGGTAGTGCCACAGTGATGACCTCCACCTCTTATATACCATCTGTGCAACCCAGTCAGAACTAGTTTGAAACACACAAACCCTCAAGGCATAGCAGATATATCTAACTCTAGTAAAGCATTGGTATTTATGGTTGTCTAATGAATCCAGTTTTGTGGTATCATGCAGTCATTACACTTTGCATACCGTGAAGACTGAAGCAGTCAGACTCAAAGTCTACGTAGCAACAGAACGAGCTCAAAGCATTTCCAGTGTCTGCAGGCAGACTTGTAATAGAACAGCAGTAGACCGAAGAACTTTTACTCCACAATCCAAACTGTCTTCTACCTCCAACTGGGGAGCATTGATGATGTCTGCAACACAAACCACCGGGGTTCCTACAGTTGAATCAAAGACTCGGCTGAATGTCAGCGCTCATAAAGGAGGCCTATTATCATTATTCCACTGTTGTATTTCCATGTGTAGCTGCCCTGACCATGACCGCCTACAACTTGATCATTACAATAAATCTCTGAAGAAACAGGACACAAAGCCGTTAGCTACTTTATGGCAATTGGTCCTTTTTCCAAGGCTGATCACCAGAACGAAGAAAACATCAAATGTAAAGTGAATGCAAGGCCAGGACAGTTAATCTATATTTAAACGATACAGAAACATCTCAATAAAGTCCCAGTCGATAAAGCAGTAAAATAATGAAGTGAAAAGTTCACATGCTGCCAGTGGAGTAATCTGACCAAGCAGAACGGGACGACAAGGCCAGGTTAGGTCAGCAACAGTTACCGCTGCTGGAGCACGAAGCAATGCTAAGAAATTCTAATATATGCTAGCAGGAAGAAATACTGAGTGCTGACTGGCTGCTGGGAGATGGAGCGTAAAGGGACCCAGGCTGTTGTTTTTGTGATGACAGTATTGAAGCAAACGAGGGGCACGATCCAAACACATGTGGAAACTTGCTGCACTACTTCACTCCTCTTCAGCGTCTTTCTTACATAAGCTCACAGCTTAATGTAAGCTGCATATCCAGGTGGAGACAGAGAAATTCCAAGATAGCGGCCTTAAATCAACTGTCAAGACATACATATGCAGAGGGTGTTAAAAGTTCAAGCGAGAGAAAACTTTTCTTATGAGATGAGTCACAAAGCTTGCAAAAGAATTTTTTTTAAAAGTCACGTTTCATATGTTCTTTGATTCCTACATCATTTTCAGATGGCTGGATTTATCAGAAACTTGCAATAAAATCTTCCTTTCTTTCATATTATTTTCCATTGCAGTAGGTCTATTTCATTCTCATCCTTCAGTTATTACTTTTCTGATATGAGGTTGAGTTGGGCTAGCACTTGTTAATATGTGGTAGACTTGTTGTAATAAAGATACAGGCCAGAAAACAGCTATTCTAATATAACACAAATACACCATCAATCATGGGCATGATTTAAAATCATTACCCTTCAAAGTTCTAGTTTAAAATCAAGACAGAGTAGGAAAACACTAAGTAGATTAACCATTTAAGATGATGACAATGTGTGTATCATTTTGTATCTTCAGCCATTGCCAGCGTGTTTTGTGACGATGGGTGGGAGCAGAGGCCTGGCTCTGCTGCTCCATGTAGATCTGGCTCTGTTTACCCAGTCCTGATGGAGACCAGATGGGCTTCCAATGACTCTCCTCTGCTTTATAGGACTGCTAAGTCTGGACCACTAATTCCAGCAGCCGGTCAGAGCTGGGCAGATCATCTTTAAATGGGCGAAGAAGAGCACAGATGTTTGTTAATTAGGAAGCGCGATACAGCTGATGACCCACCTTGGCAAAGCTGGATACTCATTGAAGTCCTTTCAGGGAGGGAAAGCTGGTGTACAGACTTGGACTGCACTCCCCTACAAGTGTCGTTCACCTTGAAAGCAATAATTCAGATTATTTTTTCACACTTGACAAGATCTTCTCACAGAGTAAAGCAGCATTCTCTTTTAAGACGACACATATTTTCTTGTGGGCCAAGTTTCACACTCTTCATGGTTAACCTCAAAAGGAAACCAGGCCTTCCCCTCCGCCACGGAAAAGACAGGGGGCTTCAGGGGAAAATAAGCTCTTGGTATAATGTATAGGTGGTATCCACCCCCCACCTTTTACTCTATGGAAAAGCTCTCCTAACCCCTCAGGGTAATAGCTTCCATGTGCAGAGCTTCAATACTCTAAACAAAACTGTAATAACAATATGGAAAAAGATCGATGTTATTGCATTGCATGTCATAATCTTTAAAGAATGACACTTTAGCTTGTCTGACGGATGCATATTTGATGTCTGCTGAGGCTTAAATGTTGTGTATGTTTAGCTATGGAAGTGATGGTCCATCATCACACTCACTGACACCCAACTACAAACACATAAGCACGTACCTAATCTCAAGAGGAAAGCACGGGCGGTATCTCAATAATACAGTTGCAGAGCCTTTGTGTGTTTTTGTGAGGCTACTGTGTGGCTACTTCTTATTTCCCATCCATGCCCTTTAACTTGCTGGCAGACATGCTAGCAGGCTTTTACATGGAATACCTGTTTTGCTTCTTTTTTTTTTTTAAGTTTAGCATTATCTTAAACTTGAAAGGAGAAGCTAGTTTCTTGGAACAGCCATTTCTGCTAAAAAAAAAATAAATAAATAAATAAAATAAAAAGAATAAAGATGAATCGATGGATTAAATTGGATAGATTCAAATGCCCTCAAAAAAATAAGTATCACTGCCAGCCACCTGCTGTGCAAGCAGCAAGAAAACCCTAAAAAATCATTACATCAGTTCAGTAAAAATTAAAATTCATGAAATTTAATTTTAGTGATTAATTAGGTGCTTTCATGCTATTGATAGCGAGCTGCGTTTGTGTTCATTTTTACAGAATTTTTTATCTGTTTGGTGCTCGACTATAAAGTATTTATCATAGACTTGTATTTATGCTCCAACAGTTGATTTGCAGCTAAATTTAATATCAATGACATTTTTGCACTCGACATTTTCCTGTTTCCTGACATTTTCCATATCATCTTCACAATCCGATGATATTCATCGCAGATGTACGTGCAGACTTGTAAGATAAGACATTATTGATGTCATATTGCAGAGATGTTCTGTTATATTCATTCCTGCTCTGCATGCACACATGGCACACGGGCACATTCGGGAGAAGAGGATAGGCTTGAAAACACCCCAAGGGTGTTTTTATGTTCAAGTCTATAAAGACTGTCAGAGTTTCAGTGGTAAACTATTGGTCTTGGCTACAAAGTCTCTGGCATTAGGACATCTCTAATAGCATTTTGTTTCTCAACCCTGTGTCAAAAGATTATCTTAACCATGTGGATGCAGATGTTCTGTAATAGATGAGTTTGTGGCAGATATGACAGAACTGAAAATCATCCAAATCCAACAAAAACACACTCTTACTTTGATCCTCATCTTCCACCAAAGCGTTTTGTCAAAAGCCACTACTGCAGCAATGTCAATGTTGCCAATGAATGACATTGACGGAAAAAAAAGCATTCCTGCTGAGTTTGCACAAATGCTATAAACAAAACTGCAGCTGTGTAAGTATTCCAACCTTGTTCAGTAAGGACATATTATATTTACAAGAAGATGATAAGTTGTCCTTTATTTACCAAAGGGGATCTGATGTTGCAGGCTTTGCTTTTAACTGTCGGCCAGGAGACAAGAATAAGAAAACACCTGCAAATAAAAATATGCATGTACTCCCTATTCAATACCACTTGTTTCCTCACTAGATGGACCCTGATAACATATCCTTGTTCAGAAGAGCTTTCCTTAAATTAGCTGAATTGCCAATTTTACTTTACCGCAGCACAACAACAAGGACTACGCTGACAGTGATCCAGAATTCATTGACTTGAGCCACAACAGTTCGGACTGAAGTTGTCAACAGGGTTCTTAACTGCTGCACAGTTCGGTTCCTTCCCCAGCTTTCACTAACAGCTGGAAAATTTTGTGACACCACTAAAAGTTAAAGCTCTGGGTTTAACTCGGGCCTGTGATCAGTTCCAACACAGAGCCATGAAAATGAAATGAAAGCAGCCACAGTTTGGATCCCAATCATGCAACAGAAGGCAGACAAATGTCAAGAACTGCATGTGAGTGCTGGAGATGTACATGTTGCACAACTGTTCTGACCCCTGACCTTTAATGTGTAGGTTTATTTGAGACAAGATAAGAATAACAAGAAAATATAAGTTAGTTACAATTTAAGCTTTGTCTGACTAAATACTTGGATGTGGATGATGGTATATAGTCATATTTTGCAGTACGGAAGCAACATTACAGCTAGTTTATTATCAATCTGTTTGGTTCCACTATGGCAGAAGAAATTTTGGAGTTGATGTCAATTTATTTTATCGACATATGATGTCAGAGTGTAAGACCGGACCTCACTGTCCAGCCAAAGCCACATCTGTGTCGGAGTAAGAGATCCAACTTCAGTGTCAATGTCTCCCTCATTACTCCTCTCCTCTCCTCCCCCCAAATCACGCTGTTTCTAAACAGCTGCCTCCCAAACCAGTCATACAGTCAAAGTGACGGACAGCCTCAGCACAAGTCGTGCCCCAGAGGAAAGGAAAGAACAAAACGAATAACTGAAAGTGAAACGGCATTTCAATTTAATTGCATACGTTGACATTTATATGCATCAGCATGTAAGCCAGCTGGAGAGGGGAAGTAAGTAATGCTGACTTAAATGACATTTTCCATTTCTTCATTACTTAACACCCATAGGCAAAAAAAAAAAAAAAAAAAAAAAAATCCTAAACTTGCAACGCTGGACTGCAGCAGAGACAGTGGCTGCCCAAGTCTTTACATGAATGATGAGGAAATGGATATCCAGTCTTAATGCTAAATGGTTACACAAAAAAACAGACATTAATGTCCCCGCTGAGTCCTCTTTCATCTGTGTTGGTCTCTTTACTTTCCATTTACCTAGCTCTGCTTAGTGTGAAAAAAAGAAAGAAAGAAGGAAAGAAAGTTCCTCTGGCATGAAACAGTTTCAAATATTTGCCTCAGTGAATTCTATCATTATTCCAAATTCTGACAGATGACAAACATACTCCACTCACTTTTACCCACCCAACCTCGGTATTATGGTAGGAATATTTTTTGCCCTGGCAGATATTGATCCCCAAAGGCTACATCCACCTCTTACGTAACACACTGTCACATTGCTCCAGGAATATTTGTTAAAAATGCAGCAGGTCGCTGGATTGCTGTAGCTGTGGAATGAGTTTACACTCATCCAGGTGCACTCAGTCTCCCCTCTGTCTTCAAGGACGACTACATCACCATCGTTCGCCTAGATAACAATGGAATGATTGGATCTTCCTGAGCCACAAACCTGACTCCGAATTCCATCTGCCAGAGCATAGAGGAAGTATTGTTCCTTCTGTACCCCAAAACAAACATAGTAGGTGATCTACAGAGCAGTTCACTCTCAAATATGTCCAGTATTTTGTCTGCAGATGGTCAATAATCATCACTACTACTCATTCTATTTAATTAAGTGTGACCAGAGCCAGCAGGTCACTTTTCTTACTCATGAGTTTCATTTTCTCCTGCAGGGCCTGTCCATCTTTCCCTCATGTCCTTTAAACTCTGCCCCACTCCCTCATATCTACCGTTCCCCTTTGCTCTCAAATAACTTCAACTCCGAGTGGTTTAACACACCCTGGTCAAGGTCAACCAACACCCAGCATTCACTGGTGACCTTCACAGCAGCTGCAAATGAGAGTCCTTTAACAAATGCTGCGAGGGTCAGAGATGAGCTGACTGTTTAACCCTCGCCATCACTGCAAGAGAGAACAGATATATACACGCTTATGTATACAAATAGACAAGTAAATGAAAGACAAACAATGGATTGTCATAGACATGACTGCGACAGCCTCAATCTCTGAAAATAAACGTCCTCACTTTTGACAGGTACTAAAATGTCCATGTGCAGATGTAAAAGTGAAAAAGGATTGTTTTTGTACCTAACTGAGATCATGTTGTAAAAGCACCTTATAATGGGGACCATGAATGGAAAGGCTGAGTGAATTAGGAATGGCATGCATCCAGGCCCTCTGATGAGTGAATCAGTGGAGCTTGAATATGAAAGTAAAGTTCAGCAAGTTCAAACACAAATGAAGACAGATTAGCCTGACAGTGATAACACAAACTCAAACAAGTGGGATACACTGTTGCACGTCTTTCGTCAAATATAACAACACTTTTCTCGTGGATATGAAATTGCCAAATGTAGTGACCTGGTAGCAGAGAGCACAAGCCTTTAGTGATTTGTATGAAACTTAATGAAATGACGTCATTAGTGAGAGTTCGAAGCAGGTCACCTGTTTTTAGAATGAAACTGGATGGCAGATGAAAACCTATAATGATGCAGGACCCTAAAGGATACTATACAGCTCGTCTGTTTTCTTAGCCTCTCTTTTTTTAAGACATTAAACAGAGTACCTCAACGTTTTGAAAGAGCCGTCCCTACTTTCAACTTAGAGTCCAACTTGCCGCGAGTGCAGTCCTTTCCAACACATGCTTTAAAGCTGCCAATATAAGCCAATAAATTTCCCTTGAGAGTCAAAGTTGGAAAGTGTGACAATAGCCTGACAGTCGGGGGACAATAGAAGAACTGTGGTTCAAGAAACAATGAGAAGAAAATGTTTTGGGACTACACACAATGCAGTAGTGTGACTGCACTGGTGTGATGCGATCTTGGTGGGGAAATAACTACTGGAAGGACAAAGGAAAGAGAATTGCTGTATGTATGAACTTGCTGGAGGATTGTGAGCATTAGGCTGAAGGCAGAGCCTCATAAATCCACAGAAACTACACATCCAGAGGAATGAGGCAAGCCCAGGTGTCCTGAGTCATTTGAAATTGCGTTGCTTTGACCAACAGAGGACAATGCAAATTAATTGTTATAAAAAGCATGTAAACTACATTTTTATAATTTGTTTGATTTCTAAGTGTCATCAATTGTGAAAGAATACAAAAAAAAAATCTATGAGGACTTGCAAGAGATAATTTAAGGACTCTAGATCCATTAAAAGCCCTTGCAGAGCATATATTATAGGGCTTATTAAATCTTTTCTGAAATGTTTATGCAAGTGTTGTCATTGTTCCCACAATTATTTAAATTAAACACAAAATACCTGATGATCATGACTGAATTCTGCCATAAAATTGCACAAAATGCCCCCCCACTGCTAAAACTCATCCAAATTTTCATTGCTCTCTGCCGTACGATTATTCCCCAATTAAAAGTTATTTATAATGTAATCAATGGAAACACTTCAAAATCTCTGTGTAAGTTTAGTACTTTTACTGCTTTTCCAATAATTGTGAAGGCCATCAAGAATAATGACGACATTGTGCTTCAGGGAGCAAAATCAGAGGTAAAAGACAAAAATGTTGGATTTGAGACTGACCATTTTCGTCACTCCTAAAATGGGCAAAATTTTAGAAATCTAACTTCCCTTTTAACCTCAACTCATGTGATGTGAATGCACAGCATGAGCTTCAAGCTGCGACTAACTGATCTCCATCCCAACTTAATTTGTTTGTAATCTATCTTGAAACTTTTGTCACTATTTACGTAGATGTATTATCACGTGTACATACTGTTTGTGACTTTACAGGTCATTACAGGTAATGTCTGGATCCTGTTTAGTCTCGAACCCTTCCTGTCACTCTGTTTTAAGCTGAGGCACAGTTTGATGAAATGAGGAGTGACTGGATGCCCTGTATGATAGTTTTTTTGTTAAAGTGAAATGAAGAGTCCACAAAAAATGCAGTCAGATTGCTAGTGTCCAAAGTCACCTTCTATAATTGATCTAGGTCTGTGACAGTGTAGGAAGTCCTATATGTGCCGAATGTCTACCCCCTTGTGGACAAAAGACATATTGCTCAATCTTGCCTAAATGCTAAAGAGCAAAAGCATTGTTAGTTTCATGCAGCACATAAAAGGGCGTGCTGAAAAGCTTGCCTTTAAAGATAAAATCTGTACACTGGAAACTTGAAATGATCGGGCAGAGATTAAGAGAAGTTGGTTTTGATAAGTGTGAAGGTATGTGAACCCACCAAACCCTTTGGCCCTGGCTGTTCCTATGAACACAACTGTCAGGTAAGTTTCCATTAACATGAGACAAACATGTGGTTTGGCTACCTCTGCCAAGCAGTGGCAGCTGCCAGGTCCTACAGGCACCGCTGTAGGCAGAGCTGATATGTGCAATTAACCTGCCAAACTTCAGCTTAAGAAAAATCCCACTAATATTTCTGGCACATCAGCATCCTGAATTGTTAAACTTAAAGCATCATTAAAAAAAATCTAATTTTACAGACCAAGCATTGTCTGAAAAGAGAACAGTCACTGTCAATCTCAGCCTCAAAAAAGACTGAGGTTTAAACTCTTAGCTTTCATTATAAAAACTGACTTCGCCCATGTGTTTACCAATATAAAAAATATCATAATTCATGTGTCTGGAAATCGAAGGCAAACCATATGCAGGGTTTATATTGGTAAAATGCACAAAGGCCATTTCAGGTCTGAAATGGAGACACGTGTACAGTATGTTGCATCCGGTCTAAATGGGTTGAGACTACTCCACATAAACTGTAGCAGAAGTTCCTCCACTCTGTCTTTCATGCATAGTTTTCCTCGTTCAGCTCTCACTTCCTCTTTTCATCAGTCAAACAGAGTGATGTTGGCATACACAACACCAGGAAAAAGGATACAGGAAAGGATTTTTTTCTGCAACTGATACTGAGGTCTTACCACTCAGACCGGGAAAGATTTAGTTGTTTAAAAGCATGAGTGGAGGGATGCATAGGCAGCGTACATGCTAAGGCTCATATACTGTACTGTACAACTCATTTTTCTGTTACCTTGGCAATGGAGTTAGCTTATCTGAGAGGTTTTGCTTGTGCAGTGATTCCCTTAAAAATCCTGACATGTCTGCATACAGTAGATGTGCATCATTCAATTTTCCATGTATTAAGAATTCATTGTTCCTGGATTAATTACAAGGTGTCCTGACAACAATGCAGCAAAACAGCTCCAAACCATGAAACTACCACCACCATGTTTAACAGGTGGGAAATGGTTTTCATGCTAAAATGCAGAGTTTTCTTTTCTCCTAGACCAGGGGGGGGGCAACCAGTCCTTGAGGGCCGGCATCCTGTAGGTATTAGGAGTTTCCCTGTGGTTACACACCTTGTGACTTGTGCAGGGCTTCACATCAATCTCTGCACAATTACCCATTGATTAGAGTCAGGTGTCCTGCAGCAGGAAAACTCCCATTACCTGCAGGATGCCGGCTCCAGAGGACAGGAGTTGCCCTGCCCTGTCCTAGACCAATGCTTCTCATTTACATGAAAATGTGTTTTGATTTCCAGTATGCAAAAACCCATGTTTTGTTATTCTTGTTTTGCTTTGTTCTTTTTGTTGTTGTTTTTCTTTGTTTGTTTGTTTTTTTTTTCTTGGAGGAGGCAGGAGGGGGTGTTAGCTTGTCTATGTCTGAGGTCTAAAAACATTGTTTATGCCAAGGACCCCAAAATAGATGCGGAGATGGAGCAGGGATCATACAACTGACTGACATGTATTAAAATTCTATAAATAACTTCAGTTTGTGTAGCTCAGTGAAAATGTTCGGATATGCAGGTTTGGTAACGCAGACACTGTCACTGTGCAGCAGCTCTGTGTGTAGGCCTTGGACGATAATCAATAAATCAATTAATCGCGCGATAAACAAAAATTATGTCACTAACTTTCCCGACCTCGATATATCACCACGTGCATGTGTGTATTTGTTTTCCTCGTCTCAGTCTCTCCTATAAACACGCTGGATGACAAGAGGGTTCACTCTGTGCATCGGTCTCAGCACTGGGGTGTGTTTGTAGCTTAGTAAAATTAAATGAAGGGAATGAAGCATCTTGTCAGTCATTTAGGATCTTTGTATCTGTGGGAGCAGGCGGAGCTTCAAGCTCAACGAGCGAGGTGGGACCATCAACACAGAAAAGCTAGTATGCCGACTGTTTGAAAATTATAGCGCCAAAAGAGAGGCAACACAACAAACTTGCATGGCCACTTCAAACGCAATCACCCGGTTGAGTTTTCCCAACTGGAGGGAGTGGGGGGGACTGCATCCCGAATTGTAGAGTCCTGACTGCATCCCGTCGTCCTGACAGTCAGCACATTGTCATCCTTTGTAATAATATAATAATAATAATAATAATAAAGTGCAGTTTTGTTTGTTGACACTGGAAAGGCAATTGTATTTATCATTTTGGAGAAACAGGGTCTAGTTTATTGTTGTTTTTTTTTGGTGCAATTTTTTAAACAGAGACTGAGTCCTTTTTCAATATATATATATATTTTTTTTTTTTTTTAATTTAGGATATTTAAAAGTTCTGGTTCTGGACATTCCAGTGTGAAATGAAAGTTTAATTATTGCATTTTAAAGGATGTACTTGCATTATTATGATATATTAACATTATATAAGTGTATTTTGGTCTCAGTAAAGTCGGCAATAATATCATTTATCGTCAATAATATGTGAGACAATATATCGTCCAGCGAAATTTGTTATCGTCCCAGGCCTATCTGTGTGCTTTTAGAAAAAATGAAAACTTCCAGGTAGATGTGTATTATTCCAGCACACACGACAACACTTTTCCGCATGAAAGCCGTTGAGCCTCATAGTGGTACAGCTGCACAGTCTCCTCATCTCCTCAGCAACAAAAAGATTAGAAAAGAGACTTCCGGTAAGATGGCGGATTAGCGTGGTCGCACTGAGAGCCCCCTGCTTAAAATTTTGCTATTTTTCCACTAACAACTACAAACTGCAGCAAATTTATTTGAAACAACACCAACAAAATGTCAGGCAAGCCGAAACAACAACAAAGAGCAAAGACAGACCACACTAAACAAGTTAACGTCTGCGACCTCGAGGAACCAGCAGCCGAACTCTCGATCCCCATGACCGTGTTGCAGGCTGAGCTGGAAAAGAACCGGCTTGCAACTCTTAAAGAGATTAACGCCTTGCTCTCGCCCATCAATGCAGCTCTGGATGATGTGCGCAAAAAGCTGGATGCACACGAGCCGCGTTTCACTGAGATTGAAACATGTCTTTCCGATCACAGTGACAGGTTACATAATATTGAAAAACGCATGGAGACGTTGGAGAAAGAAAAGAAAGAGTTAATGGCTAAAGCCGAGGACCTGGAGAACCGTTCACGTAGAAACAATCTGCGCATTATTGGTCTGCCAGAAGGGGCCGAAGGTCGCAATGCCACGGGTTTTATGTCCCAGTTCTTCGTGGACCTGCTCCAGGACGCGACGCTCACTAAACCACCAGAGCTGGATCGGGCGCATCGGGCTTTACGAGAGAGACCCGCCGACAACGAAAGACCGAGGCCAATGCTTGTTCGCTTTCTACGCTATCAGGAAAGGGAGCAGGTTCTCGCTATTGCCAAAAAAAAGGGCCAGTTGTCCTTCAATGGCCACAAGATTTTCATTTTCCCAGACCTCAGCACTGCCCTAACCAAGAAACGGCTCGCTTTCAACCCGATCAAGTCCAAACTATACCAGAAGGGAATCAAGTTCTTTCTCCGCTATCCGGCTGTCCTCTGTGTAACATATCGGCAGAAGGATTATAAGTTCGATTCTGTGAATGCTGCGGAGGACTTCTACCAGAAACATCTGTCCGGAGATGACTGAAGTTATTGTGATTGTGACGCGGTCAGCTGAGCTGCGTCCCCGGGCGCCCGCGGAGCTCACCCTGTAGAGCAGACCCTTTGAATGCGGGCTCCCTTGCGTCTACATTCCGTGCGCATTAAAATTAATGTCATCTTATTTCAAGGCTGTGATGTCGAGCCTTGCCACCTGTTCAACATGCTGGACAAAGAAACGAGAGGAAAAGTCGAGCGGAATATCGAACTGACTCTTGGAGGTACTTATTTTTTTCCTCTTAACTTGAGAGACTGTTAAGAAAATACCTTGTACCTAAACCTTTCTTTCTATGCATATATATTAGTTCTACATTACTGTTTCTCTTGGTATCACTGTTATTATTTTTATTGCGCTCTGGTGGGGTGGGCTGCCTGCATGTGGAGTTGACTGCACTCTCCAAAGTGGCTTGCCTGAGCTGCAATGATCATTGCTGTTATATTATAACATTTATAGCAACAGTTCTGTTTAAATTGGTTATTATTTGTCTTGGGGGGGGGGTTAAGTAAGGATGAGAATGTTTCTGTTTCTGTTTCTGCGGAAGATCCTTGGAACTTTTTTTTCCCTGTCCACTCCGTTTGGGGGGTGGAAGTAAGGGGGGTTGGGGGGGGCTGAGTGCATTTTGTTTTAGCTTATTTTTTGACCTTTTTCTTTTTTTCTTTTGCCTTGTTTCCCATCCTTATTCCTTGTGCAGGGGAAAACAGGTGTATTTTACTCAAACAATAGTACATGACAAACTGTAATACAACTAAGAGCAATGGACGCATAATTCGAGTATTATCTTGGAATGTGGGAGGTGTCAATGGTGCTACAAAGAGGACCAGAGTTCTCTCTCATATCAAAAATCTTAAAGCAGATGTAATCTTTCTTCAAGAAACACATTTGCGTAACATTGATCAGAAACGGCTGAACCAATCTTGGATAACTTCTTTATTTCATTCCAGATTCAATAATAAAACAAGGGGCGCCGCCATATTGATTAGGAAGAATGTTCCTTTTAGTGCGTCCGAGACCATACTTGACAATAATGGTAGATATGTGGTTGTAGTTGGCACACTGTGCCAACAACCAGTTGTACTTGTTAATGTGTATGCACCCAACCACGATGATGAAGACTTTGTAAAAAGACTAATTTCCTCAATACCAAAATTAAACTCTCACTATCTGATTCTGGGTGGAGATTTCAACACAATTTTAAATCCGACTCTTGACAAATCTGTTCCTAAGTACACTACACCGTCTAAAATGGCACAGACTCTTTGCAATTCATGTCCCAATATGGTATTATTGATATATGGCGACATCAACATCCAGCAGACAAACAGTTTTCATTCTACTCTCACGTACACAAAACACATTCACGTATTGATACCTTTTTAATTGATAAATCGTTACTGCCCCTGGTGACCACAACTGAATATTGCGCTAGGGTGATCTCTGATCATTCTCCTCTGACATTAGAATTGCAATTTGCTTCGTGTCCCAGAGACTTCTGTCCTTGGAGACTTGACCCTGTATTATTATCAGATAAAACCTTTTGTGTTCGCATCAATCAGGCTATAGACAATTTTCTGAGACAAACCGAACTGATGACATAGATCCAAGTTTACTCTGGGAGACATTGAAAGCTGTCCTTAGGGGTGAAATCATCTCGTATTCTGCCTATACCAAGAGAGCTACTAATACACGTAAACGTGAATTAACCCAATTGATTTCTGACTTAGATAGACAATATGCTTTGTCCCCAACCAACGAATTGAACAAACAAAGACTTGAAGCACAGGCGGAGTTCGACTTGGTTTCAACCTCTGAGGCTGAGAAAATGTTGCATACAGCTCGAGGGGTTGCATATGAGCATGGTGAAAAAAGCTGGCCGTTTGCTCGCAAATTATCTGAAAGGCAGAAGAGCTGCTCAAATGATTGTTCAAATTAGAAACGAAGCTAATCAAATAACATTAGATCCCCATGAAATAAATGATATATTCATGACCTATTATTCTCATCTGTATCAATCGGACAGCTTGATAAATGACCCATCAATGTTACGCTTCTTTGACAATATAGAAGTTCCTAAGATCTCTGATGAGGAGAAAGCTGCTCTGGATTCTCCCATTACACTGAATGAGATCCGTAGAGCCATTACCTCAATGAACAGTGGGAAGTCGCCAGGGCCTGATGGCCTTTTGGTCGAGTTTTACAAACGGTTTTCTACAAAACTGGGTCCTTTGTTGCTCCATATGTATAATGACTCCTTTCAACGGGGAACCCTACCACCCACTCTTAGACAGGCCACCATTTCATTAATATATAAACAAGGTAGGGACCCAGACAGCTGCTCATCTTATCGACCTATTTCGCTTTTAAATGTAGATGTAAAAATATTAGCAAAGATTTTAGCATACCGACTTGAATCGGTGATACACAGCATAATCTCAGAAAACCAAACGGGTTTCATAAGAAATCGGCACTCCTTTACAAATATTCGTAGTCTCCTTAATATAGTACTTTCTCCATCAACATCGCAAGTCCCAGAAGCTGTAGTTTCTTTAGATGCCGAAAAGGCTTTCGACCGTGTTGAATGGCCATATCTGTTTTTTACTCTTAAGAAATTTGGCTTTAGCGATCACTTCTCCTCCTGGATTCGACTGCTTTACACATCTCTGCAGGCCTGTGTGTGCACTAATTCTTTGAGATCCCCCTTTTTTTCCTCTAACACGAGGAACTCGCCAGGGGTGCCCACCTCTCCCCTCCTTTTTGCCTTGGCGATCGAACCTCTTTCTATTGCCTTGAAAAGCGATCACTCTGTCCCAGGCGTTAAGAGGGGTGGAATCGAACATAAGATCTCTTTGTATGCGGATGACCTCTTACTTTATGTTTCTGATCCAGTTAACACCGTGCCTCGTGTCTTGGATATACTCCAAATCTTTGGAGGCTTTTCAGGATACAAGCTTAACGTTAATAAAAGTGACTTTTTTCCTATTAATCAGCCAGCAAAGGATATTTCCCCATCTTGTCTACCTTTCCACTTTTCCTCAACTAAGTTTAAGTATCTGGGTATCAATATTTCCCAAAACATAAAAAGTCTATTTGATGACAACTTTGCTGTACTATTGGACAAGGTTAAAGAAGACCTCCAAAAGTGGGGTAAACTTCAATTTACTTTGGCCGGAAGGATACAAAGTATAAAGATGAATATAGTTCCCCGCTTCATATATCTATTTCAGTGCCTTCCTCTGTATCTACCCAAAACCTTTTTTATCAACATAAATGGCATCCTTTCATCGTACATATGGAGCAACAAACCTCCCAGACTTCAGAAGTCATTATTACAAAGAGCCAGAGTGGATGGTGGTCTGGGACTGCCTGACTTGCAGCGTTATTACTGGGCGTGCAATATGCACAAAATTTTGTTTTGGGCATTTAACCCTGAGACAATATGGTGCCAGCTAGAGTCTTACAGCTGCCATTACCCTTTGAGGGCTCTATTATGTTACCCTGGTAAATTAAAAGTCAAGCAGTATACAGATAATCCAATTGTATCTGCTACTTTAAAAATCTGGCAGCAAATCAAACATAATCAGAATTGGGAAACAATTCCACGTGGCACTCCACTTAATAACATTTTATTCAAACCCGCTCATATGGACACCAGATTTGCAGTCTGGGAGAGACGGGGACTGAAAACAATTGGTGATTTTTATATAGGGGGAATCTTCCCCAGTTTTGAAGACTTACAATCTAAATTTAATCTCCAGTCAACCGACTTATTCAGGTATTTCCAAATCCGCCACTTTCTTAGAACAAATAGCCCCTCATTTCCAACTCTACCTCCCCTTTCTGGTATTGATTTTCTCTACCCCCTTGTAGAGAGACCTAAACGTCACACATCATTCTTATATGGCTTACTTACCTCAGATCCTCCGCCTGCCTTGGCGAAGATTAAAACAGATTGGGAAACAGAACTGGGCATCAATCTGGATGAAAACTGGTGGTCTGCAGCACTGCAGTCCTGTTCGTCTAGTGTAAGATTTCAAGTAATACAATTCAAAATTGTTCACAGGGCACACTATAGTAAAACTAAACTAGCAAAGATATACCCAAGTACTGCAGACATGTGTGATAGATGTTCCCAAACCCCCTGTAACCATACACACATGTTTTGGTCCTGTCCAGGGCTAGAGGACTACTGGAAATTATATTTTAAAATAATTTCAGACATCCTGAGACAAGATATTAAACCATGTCCTCACATTGCCATATTTGGAGTACCTAGACCAGGAGAAATCATGTCAAAAAAACAAAAAACTATCTTATCATTTACCTCACTTATAGCTCGTCGTAGAATACTGTTTCTGTGGAAGAATAAAACACCACCTTCCACTACATCTTGGCTGCGAGATACAATGACCTTTTTAAAGTTAGAAAAGGTTAAATTCTCCTTAAGGGGCTATACTGAAAAATTTTACCAATACTGGGACCCTCTAATTAAATACTTCAAAGCAATGACGTCCTTCCCGGCGGATGAATAAGAAAGCCGGTGCTGTTATATTTGTCATGTACCCCCTGTCTTTGTATTTACACATATTTTTATGTTTCTGTTTTTGTTTGGGTTTTTTTTGTTTTGTTTTGTTCCTTCCCTCACCTTGCACTGTACATCTGGGACTTGATACGTCAATATACACATGCATACCTTGCAAAATGGCATGTGCACTCAGCCTGTTGGGTTGGGGATGGGTGGGTGGGTGGAGGGGTTTTGCCATCTCTTTGTTCAGAGATGCTTTTTGTTGTTTGTCTGTTTGTTTTTTCTATGTTGTTAAAATGGTTTGAAAATATTCAATAAACTGTATTTACAAAAAAAAAAAAAAAAAAAGATTAGAAAAGAGACACATCTGCAAAGCACTGTCCTTGACTATATTAAAACCATTCATGACCAAATCCATGACAATTCAGCACTCATGTCTTTGTCAAAAAGTGACTCCTTGTGTAGCATGCAATGCGTCCCAATGACTTGCAGTCTTATACAAGTGCAATTAGTCCAATTTCTAAGCAGCCACTCATGCAATACATTTGGCCCATCAGTATTTCAACACCAACCGTCTCCTTGAAAGTTAATCCAAACTTCATTTATTTCATGCATAAATCTTGGTCTTTTGTCGTTTGCACTTGCCCTCATCAGCTGCAAAATCAGCAGCAAGTGTCTCACCACTTACATTTTCACCAGTGGTTTCTGAGGTTGAAGATATATGGACCCAAATATGGACCTTCATCTCTTTGGTGAACCATCTTTCCACCACCACCACCACCTTTTATGGAGTTTTTTGGTTGAGTTACAAAACTATCTCCACTCATAACAATGTCCACACAATTGCTACGATAATTTACTGGCCTAGTTGGCTGTAAGGAACAGAACCAGTGTTTTAGCAGTACAATTATGGTGTAATTGGCTTTTTACTACATCATTGTTGCTAAGTTTTCTTCTTGTGTTGGACTCATTATGCACAATACCATTGGTAGTTTTAGTTACTATCTATCCATTGCCCTTGGAGAGATCTTTGTTGGTTAAACTAAACAAGAATCAGCCTGAATGTTGATTGTTGGGGTTTAGACCATTTACAGATGGTTCCATAAAATTTTCCAGCCTGCTGAGCACAAACAACTCTTCCTCTGAAGTCTACAGAAATGTGTTCAGTTCATGGCAACATGCACATCTATCAAAATTTGTTGTAAAGATCAGACTTCAAATGACCAATCAAGATTTTTTTTGTTATTTTTTGTTTGTTTGTTTGTATTATATATTCACTGTTGTCTTTCTGTGTGGAGCTTTTATGTTCTCTCAGTACATGTTCATGTTCTGTTTGCAAGGCATAAACTCAGAATTAGAGGTTTCACAAACTTTAAATTGAACAAAGAGGTACTCCCTGAGTCCCAGAGTTTATGGTTCTCTATACTTTTAGGACTTTTGTGATACACAGATCTATGGTTTATAGGTCATATCTTTTTGTATGATGTTTTAGAACGTATGGAAATATAGAAAATTCACAAACTTTCAAGCACCACTGCAAGTTGTATTACTCTAAAACTGCTTTGCTTTCATTTTCTTTCAACTGTTGACCCAGGGTTGGAGGAATGGGGCTCACTCATAATACAAAATAAATACCATATTGCAAAGAACCATCTTGTGTTTCAGCATCTTGATTTCATCAAATGAAGACAGATTCCATTCAGTGGCAATTAAAACTCTCTCTTTCAGAAATAAAATATAAATGGTGCCATTTATCACATGCACACAACAAATATGGCAGTTTTCTCTTTAGTCAGTGCAAACTCAGTCAAACTATTTTTCCCATTATCATTATTTTGAATTTTTATTGACATTAACAATTGCAAAAGTATGTCAAGCAAACATAAAATTTGGCTTCATATTATCATCAAACATGATAATGATTGACATCATCAGCCAAATTAAAAGTGGGTTCATATATAAAATAATAACTATGAGAATTGTGTGGATGGTTAATACAGATTTTGTGTTATTGTTTATGTCTGTATCTGTGCAAAAACGTCACTATGAATACCTGTTATCCTGGGCCAGTGCTGTAAAGAGAAACCCAAGGGAATCTCCCAAGATCTCACATCAACTCATAAAGTGAAACTAATAAATATCAACAAAAATTATTGCAACAACATTTTGTTTGCAACAAACTCAAAAGCCAGCCACACCAAGCGCATTGAGGAAGACATGGGATCTGGCAATCATGGGGCAAATCAAAACCAGAACTCTTTCCTGGGAGGGTCCCAACGCCTTTGTTATCTGCCTTGAAACCAGTGTAAATCATGAGCTGAATTATGGATGTCATTATTTAATGTGAGAAAATCACTTCTCGTAACCCCAAAGCAGAGGACATAAATGCCTTTTAGGGGGATTATTTGTGTTGATCGTTTCATAACAGCTTGCGTTGGTGACGCCCTCTAATTCACCTCGCTAAAAAGGTGCTTTATGTCAGCTATAAAATGATGGAGCCACTGCTACAGATCACACACTCCATTCCCCAACCAAACCCACAAATCCCACAGAAAGCATGCCACTAGCTGTCAATCAATTTAACTGACTTGGCGCTGACAGAATCCCCCCCAAACCCCATCATCAGTGACTGAGGGTCGTCGATGAACCCTGATGTCTGTGCCGTCTAGACTGACTGGATGGCTGACGTTCATGGGCATCTGAAGGGTATGCCGCACACTGTTTAACCACAGATGAGTTCTTTTCTCTCATTCAGCAACAAAAATCACCTCTTAGAGATTAACAGTGCTGTGATACTTAGAATCAATTTCAAGAGTACTCTGAAGACAACGTTTTTTCAAAACCATAAAGGGCTCAGTGAATAAATTCCCTTTTGATTAAACACATAAACATACTTGATTCTGGAGGCTTAACTGCAATAAAATAAATTATCAGTCTGAGACTGCTAATAGTCGCTTTGCTTCTCATGTATTGCAATTCTGACTTATTCATTTATTTATTTTCAAACTTAGTGGATATACCAAAACAAAGCAGAACTGCTATGAAGCACAGTTTAAGGCCCGTGCTGCTCCTCAGTGAGCAACCACTGCACTAAGGTGAATATATTTTCAGCATTTATAAGAAAAACTCTGGCTGTGGGCAGTCTTCCTCATTCCAAAAAACAAATATTATTTCCCCTTTTTTTAACCGTCCAGAGACCAACCGAGACATGCCTTACTAGACCTCTCCACAGTGTTTCCAGATGAAACCTCTCTCAGACCTCAAAAAAGGGTCTTAGAGATGCCTGGACAAAATTACACCCCTACACAAATTATCATATTAACTGACCCTTCACTACTGTTAGTCCCACCCCCACATTGTTGCAGTTGCCGAGTCTGACAAGCTTTCTTTTTTAGCTAATTTAGATAGACTGCTCAGCGATTTAAGCGAACATATTCCGAGGGAAACTGTGTTAAATTTCTGGAGTAATATTTGGGAAATATCAGAAGGAGCTAGACAGAGAGACTGCAATATGCATTTGAGGAACACATCGTCATTTGTCGGTGGAGTAATGTTATCGAAGAGGATATTAAAATCAAAGTGAAGGCTCATTCATACAGAAAGACTCAACAACCCCACGTCTTGATGATTCATGTCCAGAAAAAAACAAATAAAGGAACAACAACGTTCTTTCAGAGTAAGTAAACATATTGTTTTACTTTAAGCTAACTGTCATGTGTGACTCCAGATAGTTTTAGGTATCTGAAGTGTTTTAGCCTGTTGCTAGATTTTTTTCCCTTTGGGTTATAGCGGACCAAGATGTTGTGTGTTTGATCAATACATTGGATCTGATCAGGGTAGCAGCTACTGGATCTGATCGGGATAGAGGCGACTGGACTGAGAAACTCGCAGAGAGAACTGTGTTATATTCATCTCTGTTTGGCAACCAACGTGACTTACTAGTGTTTATCTGGTATATTTGCTTAGCCTCTAGTGATACCCAGCTACCTTACTCCATTTTAAAACAGTAGCTTTTACTTAATATTATATTACTGTCTTGTAGCAAACAACTGAGCTAGTTGGTGTTAGCATCTTACCTTGGAACGAACAGTTTGTTCAGCTCCGCTCCGTGTTCAGCCTAATTTAGCTGCGAGTGAGGTCTTCCACACCGTTTAATCCATATTCCACGCCATTTAATCAATCTTTCATGTCGTTTAATCTATATTCCACGCTGTTAAATCCATATTGCATGCCGTTTAATCCATATTTGTTTTTGTTTTTTTGGTTTTAAGAAGGCAAAAAATACAACATCACCCAAACGTTCTGGATATCTGTCGTCAGACTTGAAAATCCCGTCTATGCTCCATCAATGGAAGTGAAGTTTGCCAGAAACTCCTTTCCTTACTACTGTTGCTAACGTATGATTGGTCAGCAATGGTTCTAGGGTGGGACTGGCAAAGGGTCAATTACCAAAATGTATTTTCACTCACCAGGAGGAGAAGTAATCGCAAAGTAAAGATCTTTTAAAAATTTAAATGCTGTGTAACCATTGGAATTTGTTTAGGCAGAAGTCAAGAGTTAAAAGTAAAAGTACACCATTAAACAGTTCAATTCTTTCAAAACACACTTTGCAAAAGAAGCTTCAGAAATAAACTTCAATCCTGCACATCTGTTGGAAGATGGATTAACACACACTACATGAGATACAGCATTGGTACTTGTCAAAAGCACCAGACGTCTAAAACCAAATACAGGCCAGTGAGTGTGTATTTGGGTCTCTTTAGATAAAAAGTACGTAGGGGGGGAATGACCTCCTATGCAGCTGTGTCAAATCAACTAAACAGTGGGGCTGCTGTTGCTGTGATGTGGACTGATAATCTCTATCAGTGTGCAGCATATCACTGGAAGGAAGTGGACCTGTTATTGTTATGACCTCAAAGGCTTTGGGTGGTCCACATACCCACATACAGAACTACACAACACAAAGACAGAAAAGGGACAAAATAAAGCAGAAACATGCAACTATATCAAAGGAAAAAGACAAGTTCTCTGAATGTCTTCCATTTCCAGCGTTAATCCTGCAGACACCACCCATCACTGCGTAAGATGATCGAGTGCATTCACCCCGAGTTTTATATACAAAATGAAGCTTTGGAATGCATTTTCTCTTGCAACCAATGAAAACAGTTAATAATAACACATCTATATGGGGCAAGTTTGTCCAGTGATAACTTATATTGAAACAAACTATAACATTTGAACAATAGAGCTATAAACTCAAGCAGGCGCATACACACCAGCAGACAGATGTTAGCGGCTAATATAGCTTCCACAGAAGTTTGTCAGTGAGTGAGAGATGACGCTGGCAGAGGTTCACCATGGCTAGCGTACAACACAGACCTGTCCAAACAGCTTGTTCAGCCTCGCCCAAGAGAAGAAGGACGGATTTAATCCCCACATGAAAGATACAATACTGGACGCCAAGCGACAAATCCAAAGAAATAACAAACTTTACAGGTTTTCTCTTACATTGGATGTTATGTTCAATCAGAGAATAGATCTAAAATCGGGTTTATGAATGGCCTACAGTTATATACTGAAATAGTAGTGGTGTTTTAGTGATGCACAAAAAGCTATTTGATTGCATGATCATATTACTGCATTTAAAATAAAACCCATCTGCACCCAGCAGAGTGAAACATTACTGTATCCTATTACCAGGAGTGAAACTCTAAACCTGGCAAGCCACAGGTCTCACACATGCTGACAGGAAAACAATCGGCCACCCTTTGACAGACTAGGAGAAAAGCTTGTATTGGCCTTAGAAAAATCTTTCCAGCAATGCTCCTGTCATACTCGCACACGTTGCATGTTGCACACATACACAAACACAGATACACACAGACAAATAGAGGCAATCAGTGGGTGGATGACAGCCCCAAGACGGGAACTGCTTCCAGCATTTGTAACGCTGCCCATAAATCACTGCACACATTGAGGTAATGATCCATTGAGAATGAGAGAGGTGAAGCTCACCTCAACAGTGAAGCCCTTTAAAAGACCCCAGCACAGCTCTGCCTCCTTCCTGTCACTGCTGCAAGTGCAGCATGATTATGACTGCACTGTTGTGACTAAACTTTCACACAGACGGTGCAGCACACTGAATAAAGGTTGTAATATTTATAATTCTCCTGCAGTGACGATGTTGTTCATTGCTGTAAAATATGCGATTCACATGTTATGCCCTGGTAATCTTTGCTGCTAATGCTTTATTATGTGTTTTGCATCTGGCATTAGCTATGATATATTTGCACTGCTAAAGCCAGAATAAAATTCCTTGTGAGTCAACATGCTTTGCCTCTTTACATTTATTTTCACAGTCCTATGGTGCAGCAAAGAAGGATAAATGAAGGATACACTTGAATAACTATTTACAAGTTCACGTATTCTACATTTATAACAAAAAGAAAATAAATTAATCAATCCTCATTACAACTGAGAAAATATTCTCATAATTTGTTAATATTCCTCTAAACAGTCTCTCTGTATCAGAGTTTTTCCTGAGAGTCAGTGTTTAGACTAATATGAAGCTAGGTGTTTTTATTCTTTGGATTTCTTCCATTTTAATTGATTGAATTATGTATTTACCTGTAATCTGCAGATTATCTGTCCCTTGTAGAGGAAGAGGAATGCATCCATGCTTAGGCTGGCTGGATTGGTGGGGGATAAACTGGATTCAAATGAAAAGTGGATTCTTTTCTAGTTATCAAATGGAGACCATAATGTGTTTTTGTTAAACATCCATTACGGTTAAAAATGCATAACATTACCTTGAAATTGACAATAACTCTTTTAAGTTTATTTATATAAACAACTTCAGCACAACTGCCTCCTAGTGGCTGGGACAGGATTCCCGGCCTGAGCAGTGTTTCTGAATTTCTCCAGCTTCTACGGTAAAGTAGACTCAGGAGGGCTGTGGAGCTGAGCTGACACTGTGTGAGACTGTCTGCTGATAAAACCCAGCACAAGCTTCACAAAGATCCCTGCAGCTTTTTCTTAACAACATGAACTGCTCATGTTGCTCATGCTCATAATTTCGGTTCAGGAATGCAAGCTGAAGTCTGCATTCCTGAACTCAAATTATGAGCATTCATGAGAAACAAGAGCAAGAAAACAGCAAAAGACAGTGGAAAAAAAACCCTCAGTCTACCTTCCCTCTTTCATTAGCTCCTAACATGATGCTTTCCTATAACTTTCTGGATGTAATTTTCTTCTCTTTAATACCTTTTAGCTGACTTTTAGAAATAGACAAAACCTGCTTAACTATCATCTAACTTATTTTAAATACCTGCTTTAATAAGACTAAGAAGTTTTTTTTTAATTGACACATTGATTATATAATGAACGTATGTTGTTATTTTTAGCTGCTGTAATAATTCAACGTCCACATATTTAAAAGGCAGAAAAAAACAAATCAGAGAAATGTGTGACAGCATGCAGCTGTCCTCTTTATGAATGGTAAACAGACCGTTGACATTAAACACTTCTTTTCAGTCAACAGCGATGGATTCAGACACACTCACTGCCTCTCTGAAGCTGCAAACCTTTCATGAAATCAGCTGAAAGTTTCTGTTGAAAGATCCGTTGACAGACACAGACATCAGTTTGGCTTTGTCAGCACTGTATTAACTTTTTTTAAGATGGATTGGGTTAATTTGACAAGTCTGTGGGCAGTCAGACACAGAGCTGTCAAAATAAATTCAATTACGCATCAGTGATATTACTTATTTTGCAGAAGGATTCAAAATGATAAGGTTGATGAAATTATATAATATTTCTATTCTCACTATCCGTTTTAAAGGCCTTCACCCAAATAACAACCCCAAAAGCCTTGGTTTCAGCTTGTCAATAATATAGCTTCTTTTATCTTTGAGTGCCACGAGAAGTTAGTATGTTTCACTTTTAATTGGGACACGTTTTCCAAGAAGAGACTGAAGTTCATGCAAAGTGAAGAAGCGGATGCTGCTAAGTGGGTGTGTTCAGACATTTGTGGGAAAGAGCTTCACAAACAAAAGAAGTTCTCAAACCAAAAGTTTTTCTCTAAAATATGCATTCTTCACGATGACTCAGTGTGGTTAAATTGTTCTAAGCCCCTCTAGTTTTTAGGAACATAAATAAGCTGGAAATAAACTGTTAATAGTATATGTATTTATTTATTCAAGTAATCTAATGTAAAACTGATTTGATACAAGTGGAATTTGGATGTTTTTTAATGCATATTATTGCAAATGCATGCTAGGTATACATTAGAAAATCTTTAAATAAATAAATTATTAGGTATTTTTGTCATGTTTTGCTTCCTTTCTTTTTCTGCAGCAGTAATGTGTATACAGTATGTGAATAGCTAGTCTTAGGTAAAATAACATGCAGCACTAAGGACACAAATGCTTTGCTGGTAAGCAAGGGTTGCTTAGATGATTGCGTACTTACTGTGTAATTTTCTGTTTCAGGTATATGTCTGGAAACGCTCTCTGCTGCCTGAGCACACCCTGTCATAGAAAAGAGCACAAAAAGAGGCTTGTTATTGTTATAGCTGCAGACAGAAGTCACAAAAATGTGGTTAATAGCAAAGGTACTTGTGCAGCAGGGTAGAGGAATGCGAGTACACAAAAATCTTGTATCATTTCACCCTTTCAGAAAAACAAAACTAACAATGAAACAGTATGCCTCTTGGATGCCCTTTGAGAGTTAAATGCAAAATATTAAGCTCTGGCAAGATAAACACTGCAAAACAACTGTAATTAATCAATAAAATGACAACAGAACAGCCAAACCCATCCACTGCAGTGAGAGGAAACAGAATTTCAAACACTGGGATCACATCATTCCTGATGAGACACAAAACAGTTCATGTGTGCTACATTCACAACAATGGCTAATGAAATAAATGTGGCTTCCATGTTTGACATTAACATAAAAGCCAAAGTCAGGAATGTTTTGGAACACAACATAAAGCAATGGCAACCAAATGTTGTCAGTCACACTCACAAAGTGTAAGATAGCCAGTGAAAACACAGTGGCTTGCAGTGAGGGCTTGCAATGTTTGCTCTAAATCTGTGCCAGCTCTCTAAATTGGGGGAGGGACGTATGCTCTTAAAGAGTGCTCCAATCACTGTTTTCAGTTTATTTGCGGATTTACTTCAAGACAACAACATATTCAGTGGAGCATTAAATGCAGTCTGGCAGCAGATCCCAGCTTTATATAGCTCGCTAAAAACAGCTAGATATTTGGTCAAAGTAAATTAAGTGTTCTTAGCAGAAGACAGCATGATGCTGAGATTTGCAGACAGCACAGACACATTTATTGATGTGAGCATGCAAGGCCTTTTGAGTCAGCTTAAAGCAGAGGAACCTTCAATCATAGCCTCCAGCATTGAGTGATGTGTTCATGGAAATGCTGACAATGACTCATTTCAGAAGAACAGCTAGGCACCCGGTCTTAATTTCAGATGAATTCAGCCCAGATGGATGGTGGCAATCTGTGATTTATATCTGGGGGATTGACCAAAAGAGATGAAAACAAGAAAAAAATGTAATCTAAGGAAAATCTGAAGGAAAAAAAAAAGGAAGTGTTTGATTAACAGTAAGTGTGAGCGCCTCAATAAAAGCAGAGGTTTACCATCTGAATGCTAGTCTGGTGCATTCAGGTGTTTTAATGACCCTCTCCAATCCCCCTTTCAGTTATTTTGAAAAGTCCTCAGTGATCTTTAAATTGTGATTATGAAGTTTTTAGCCAAAATGACAAAACCTGGGCCATTTTCCAGGACTGCCTCTGCTGAGCGCCAGTGGCTCATTAGCAATTCATCTCTGAGTTGTGGGTGGAGTCAGTGCTGCTGAGCGCACCCGTCCGTTGAATGCAGAAATACTCAGAAATGCAATTTTGAGTTTATTTTTCTCAACATATGTCCCCTAGCATAAGAAAAATGCCACATGAATATGTAAACAGCATGAAAAACATGATTTCATCTGAGTGGGTCTTTAACACAATAATAAGATGGAGAGACATCAGTGATGTCGTAGAGAAGCTATTATTGTTGCCCCATCATTATGGGAAGTGCAGTGATGCAATTTCCAAACATTTTGGAGTCTATCATTCTATGTTAAAGGGACATTGTGTAGTCGTTGTATATCGTCAGCAACTCACTCGTACTTTTCATGCTGCATTAACGTACCGGGCAGACAGCAGACGAACAACCGCCGCTGCGTGTAAAGGCATAAACAAGCCTCTATGTGAAGAAGTGGCCTGTCAGTTACAGTGACTTCAGTCCCCATCTCTGATATGTTGTCATGGTGATCTTGTATTGTTTTCCCTAACCCACGTTTTGCAGTGTTTCTCTCGGCTTCTGTGATTAAAATGACATCTGGTTTGTTACAGACAGCCGTCTACCCGACTGCACATGAATGCAGCATCAGTGTGAAGGTCTATTTACAGTATACTCGACGCAGAAAACAGATACGCAGACGGACGGACAGTTTCATCTGTCGTCTGCGTCGGTTACGCACGTAATTTGGTGCGTTTTCGAAGGGTTTGTTGGTCCATCACTCGACGCAGAAGACGGAGCAATACCACCGGAAACCGTGGGGTCAGTGTTGAGCTACGTAGCTGATATGCGGGAGCAAACCAGAGAAGAAGAACAGGAACCGGAACAATAACAACACAAAAACAGCCGGGGTCAAATAGCCCAATAAAAGCAGCTGAGAAAGAAGATGCATGAAGGCAGACACGAAGGCAGCCACGCAGGGGATGCATGAAACGGACGTCACCATACAAATGAGTCTTAAAGGGACTAGAGGCAGGAATTACAAAAGAATAAACATGCAAGTCCAGTTTTTTTTTATTACTAATGGGTGATGAAGCGTTAAAAACAAAAAAAGAACAAGCCCACCCATGTTTCTCTCCGTTGCCTTGAACAGGCTGTGTGCTGCATAAAGCGCTGCAATTCGGTGGCTGAATTTGTCGTGCTGCCCTGCGGATGTGACGTCAAATGACGCTGCATCCGCTTCCCTGACAGTTTTTGATACAGGAAGAAAACGGTCGCGGTAAATTCAAACACTGTAAGCGATAGTTATGGATTCTTCTGCTGTCAGCAAACGATCCAGATCAACTGAAAGACACTAAAAAGTGGAACTACAGAGAAAAAGCGCAGTAAACAACATTATAGCTTCAGTTTGTGCACGCTCCCGTGACAGCTTGGCTCGTGGCTGCAGTTACCTGAAGCGCCAGTCGCGGCAGTTGCAAGTTTAATTTAATCTTGCTTCTAGTCCTTTTAACTCTCGATTCCTCCTCACCTGTGACTTGTCCAAGGCATCAGCTTGACCTGAGTCAACAATGCCGGCGTCTCCAGTGAGTTTCCTTGGTTTCCTACTGTCACACATACAGGAGCACTTCAGCTTGTTGATGGGAGTGATTACTAGGGCTGAGTCATATCAAACCGTTCCTGGTAATACCGGTGTAACATTAGGCAATAATATGAAAATGAAATGTCACGATAGACTATGGGTGAAACACGCATGCGCACTGCCGTTGTTTTGTTACTGTCAAACGCACATGCAGCCATTCTGGCAGCGATGACTGAGGAGGAAGGTCAAAGCAGTGCATTGCCTTAAAGCTTATTCCATCCTCCATGCAAAGCGAGAACTTTCTTCTTGTTCTCAAGGCCGCAAGAACAAAAAAAGGGTTTGTTTTGGTCCTGTGAAAAACTTTGTTCATCGCAGGCGGGCGGGGTTACGCACGCGGTGGTGTCCGTGTATGTAAATGCCAAGTGGTGTATATACTTCGTACTTTCTCACCCCCTCGATCAGCTGTTTATTAAAGCTATCCATTTAACTTTGCATCAGCAGAAATGTGGAAGTGACAGTTTTCCACTTCCAGCTCGTCTGCATTAACCCCGCCCGCCTCGAATGTCCGACTGATCACTCAGTGCTTCTCATAACCCCACGAGAAGATGCTCTGCTCATATAAATGTGATCATGTTCTGCTCAGAGACTCGTTATTTTGAATCAGGTGTGCTAGAACAAGGAAACATGGAATAAATGCAGGACGAGGGCCGAAGTTCTCCAGCTCTGCTATACATGGTTCTGCTCAGAATATGCAGCCCATTTCCATTGGAAATGCTTTTTGCTTAAACTGACAGTAAGGAATTTGTAACATCTGCACAGCTGATTTCATAAAAGTTACAACTTCAATGCACATCAGAAACAACTTCTTGTTAAAGTGAAAATAAATTGTAAATTTTCATTTGCACAAATAAATTTTTACAATTTTCAAGTGTTTTTTCTCGTGTCAATCATATTGCCAGTTATATGGTTATCACAAATTTTATCATTTATATCTTGATAAATATTTTTGGCCATATCTCCCTGCCCTAGTGACTACTGATGGATGGAAAACCCTTTAAATGAAATAATTGATTTTTGTGAGAAGATAACAGTTTAAGTTACACAATGTTAAAGACAATAGTCACATGCACATCCCAGAAGAAATATGAACTGGGTTCTGGATGCGAGTAGAGTGTAAACTAAAAGAACCCTATTCTTTCAGTTACACAATGTCCCTTTAAGAAAGATCATTTACAAGATGAGTTCATTCAAGATAGTTGCCAGTCTTCTAGGCAGAGGATGTTTCAGCAAGTTGACCTCAAGACCAGACCATGCAATTCTCAAAGAAACTATAAAATACCCTTGAGTTGCAGTTAGCATGTTACAGGCTAAAATTCATGCCAATCCAATTAGGAAAAGACTGATCATGGGTTGGCTTGTTTGGAAGTGTTTGCCAGGAGTATCCGACCATGAAGGCAAATATGAAGTCGTCTGTCTGAAAGCTAAAACCACTGAATCATGCTTCTAGCTTAGGCATAAAGGATTTGATATTTTTTTAATAAATAATATGAAATTGGCTGTATTTAATCCAAGGATGCATTTACACATCACCTAACTGACTTTACAGCTGTAATAGAATATTTGTTTTTGTTTTTTTTTTTGTTGTTAGTTTTCTTTCTGGTTGGATGATGCTAAGCTAAATTAGCTGTGCTTTGTCAGCAGCGAGACTCAACATGAAATATGCAAATGAGCTTCACTTTATTTTAGTAAACAAAAACTGAGTAAAGTTGAAATGTCAAGAAAAGCAATGGGAAGTCAATGCAGCATAAACTACTAAACATATCAGAAGAAAAAGTCCAGAGTGCTCAGAAGGTTCATCCAAAAAGTGTGGCGAAGGTGCTCTTTGGTAAGGGAAAACAAGGTCATCAAAAAAGCAAAGGTCCAAGGCACTCTTCTTAGAATATAAAAAGCCTTTATTGTGGGATGGCTAAAACATTAAAACAAGTTGGTTACAGCCTACACGTATCAGCCTAAGCCTTCATCAGGGTGCCTTCATCAAAGGCTTTATATATTCTAAGAAGAGTGCCTTGGACCTTTGCTTTTTTTACTAAACATATCACTTCCTCCTCAAGCCTATCATCTGCTAAATTTTTTAAATAGATCCCACATGTGGACGGCCATTTCTTTAAATTTTAATGCAAAGAAACAACGACAATATCGAGTTGTCATGATGCTCAGCTTTGTAATTGAAATCCTAAAACATCTCAGTTTCTGAAGCTGATTATCCCGAGGAGAAAGCTACAATGATAGAATATAACAGCTGCATATGGAAGACATTGCTGGAAATTACAGTACAGTAGTTAGACACTTATACAAGCTATGCAATATGTACACAGGAAAAACCACAGCAAGCATCTAGATCCTGTAGAGGAGGGGGTGTGTATAAATGCTGCCAAACAAAGGTTAGGGCAAAACGTGCTTCCCTGTGCCAATAGCCAAGACTGATTAGGCCAAGAGACACGTGAGATTTATAAAACAGATCACTAACAGATGAAGAAAAGGAAACAATAAAGACAAGCTAGATAAATGAAGTTGTTTTGCAGGTTTCTAGCTGTTTACTGATCTTACAGGACGGCCTGAGAACTATTTTACTGATAATGACCTTCACTGACAGCACCGCATGTGTGGTGCATGAAAAGCGTCAGGGGTCAGTGATTAAACTTTTTTTCACATGCATCATATTTTCTGCAGAATAATCCTGGAACATCTTCAGGCGGTTGTGTCCAACACGTAAATGCACTGAAACAATCAGGGGCTGTTTGTCTTTCATCATTGTGGTCTTCCCATGTACGAATTCACAAAGGCGAATTTGTCTCCTACAGAAAATTAGAGGTTTCCAGTTAGACCCCAGACTCACACTGATGAGAGCCTAAATTCATAATGACAAGACATCTGTACCACAGCAAACAATCCTCTTTGTAGACAACTGCTGCAAAGGAATTATCTTGTTTTAAGCACATGGTTTGAATCAAGGTGGACTAGATTTGTTCAGCATGTCGAGGAGAAAAGCTGTGATTTTCACGGCACTCCAGTCTCAGGGTTTTTGCAACTCTAAGCATAACTTTCCCTGGCCAAACAAAGAATTGGATCCCTGGAAAAGACGGAGATAGACTGGCACAAACGCCTGCAACACATGAGGATGCAATTTGTCCTTCACAAATCATTTGGAACATCACTCTCAGGTTATTGTGACTGTGAACTGAAAAGGCACAAGGACATTCTGTTGTTCAACTTTATTCAAATATGTCCAGCCTCCTGCTGCGATCTTGGATGACGATGTTCACACATTTGTCTCAGCTGGCTAGATGATTGCTCAGCACTGTTATCTGAGACTGGAGCTGTGCTCTCAGCAGTTTCATCAGGAGCCCCGTCAAAAATACGTGATACTCCCAGGGTTAACTTTGCAACCCAACAAAATAGTAACAGACTCAACACTAGCACCGTGCCAACAACTGTTCGGCATTATGTGAATAACAAATAACTGGAGCAAAGAAAAGCGGTGATTGTGGTTTAAAGGCTAGGATATGCATGTGGGATGTGAAAATTTCTTTGCACCTCTACAGCACATCCTGTCACTGTGTGCAAGCTCAAGAAAGTTTCCAACTGGCTCGGAGGCCTGTCTCAAAGTAATAAGCAATATTTTTGGAGAAAGCATTAGTCCCCCCTTGAGGATGATGCCACAAATCCACAAATGATGGCTGAAATTAATTTTCTTAGGTTTGAGATCTCCCTCACCACTGACGCCTCTGTCCTCCCACCACCATCAGAGCAGCTTACCAGAACGCCGGGCTTAAGTTGCCAGACTGTTTGTCTGTCATTTGATCAAACCGTTTTCAGTGGAAAAATGGTGGTAAAGCTGTTTTTGTGTGTCCACAAACACCCACAGCTGTTTTCCCCATTTCTTCCATGCTTTTCCCCGACACAGATCATTTAGGCAGATGTACACTCCACCTGGAGGAGAACTGACAACCAAAGCTCCCCTGTGTTTTTATGGATATGAAACATATCCTGTCTTTAAGAACTATCATGTGTGAATGGCCCCTCTGAATTCACTTGAATAACAGACCATCTCATACACCCTAATTGGTGAGTGATCCTTTCTCCCCCAGAAGCTAAACACAAATATATGCTCTTTTAACAGAAAACACACACACCCACCATACCTTTAGTGTGTATGCAGTAAATGTTTACACAAGCATGCGGTATTCTACCTGGAGGCATCTGATCTAAGCACACATGATCCAAATTTCTCTCATCAGTGCCAAACAAATCCATGGATGTGTGAGCCTAAATCCCCTTGTTTCCACAGTCTGCCCAGCATCTATCCTCCCCGAACAGTCCTCACATGGAATCCCACCCACCCGCCTTTTCAACAGCAGGCTCCTGTGTCCCCATTACTGATGAGTCTTCGGGGACTCCATGGCTGTCTAAGCTCATCTATATGCGCTTCTGATCCCCCCCACAACCACAGATGCTGCAGCCCTGTGTGGGCCTGAGAAGCCCGGGGTCTGACATGTGGAAGCAATCATGACAGACAGAGATGAAATGATACACAGAGCTAATACATGGATGGATCAGTAATGACTGAGATTTGATGTCCATTCAAAATACAGTCACTCAGCATAAGTAGTGATTTCATAGGTGTGGGTTTATGTCTCTGAGAGGAACATTAATGAAAATGAAATGAAAATGAAATGAAAATGAAATGAAAATGAAATGAAAATTAAAAAAAAAAAAATGAAATGAAATGAAATGAAAAATACTTAATTCATCCCAGAAGGGAAATTCAGTATTGTAAAATCTCACTCTTTTTTTTTTTTTTAATAAACAAAAAAGTCAGTCAGTCTTGTTCTTTAGGGTGATGGCTGCTGGCAGGAATAAATTTCTGTATCTCTCCGTCCTACAGCGAACCTGACGCAGCCTCCCACTGAACACACTGTTGATTCTTCACCGTGTTGTGGAGAGGATGGGAAGAGTCCTCCATCATCTTCATCAGCTTGTGCAGCATTCTTTTTTGAACGATCAGCTCCAGCGGCTCCAGAGTTATTCCCAGCACAGAACCAGCTTTCTTGATCAGCTTGTTTAGTTTCTTCAAGTCTCTGATTCTGATGCTGCTGCCCCAGCAGATGCTGCAAAGCTAATTGCACTTTCCACAACAGACTTGTAGAAGATTTGCAACATCTTGGTGCAGACGTTGAATGATCTCAACTTGCTCTGACCTTTCTTGTAGATGTAGTCAGTGTTGCATTTCCAGTCGAGTCTGTTGTCCAGCTGAACTCCAAGGTATTTGTAGTTCTCCACCACCTCCACCTCCTCTTCCAGGATGTAGACAGGACTATGCTGCTTATTCTTGCTCCTCCTGAAGTCAACAATCATCTCTTTAGTCTTGCTGGTATTTAAGATGGGCTGATTGTTACTGCACCACTTCACAAACTGACTGACCAGTTCCCTGTACTCAGCTTCTTGTCCATCACTGATACACCCCACAACTGCAGAGTCATCAGAGTATTTCTGCAGATGACAGGACTCAGAGTTGTACTGGAAGTCTGAGGTGTACAGTGTAAAGAGGAATGGTGAGAGTACAGTCCCTTGTGGTGCTCCAGTGCTGCTGATCACCATCTCAGACACACAACCTTTCAGTCTCACAAACTGTGGTCTGTTTGTTAGGTAGTCGTAAATCCAGGTGGTTGTGGAGGGATCCACCTGGAAGTTATGGAGCTTCTGACATAGGCTGGTGTTAAAAAGGTGCTGGAGAACCGGACATAGTTGTTCTGAGCAGGTCTTGAGAACTCTGGGACTGACACCATCTGGACCTGCAGCCTTGTTCCGGTTCAGTTTCTCTAGTTGTTTCTTGACCTGGTCACAGGAGACAGTCAGGCTGGAGGTGGAGGCAAAAGAGGTCTCAAGATGTCCTGATGTGGAGGCAGAGGAGGCTGTGTTCAGGTCCATGACTGAGGTGCAGGGTGACAGAGTGGAGGTGGGACAGGAAAGCTGTGGGCTCATGGAGGGTGTGTGGTGTGTTGGGTTGTCAGCAGGGGGGGAACTGAACCTATTGAAGAACATGTTCAGTTCGTTAGCTCTGTCCAGACCTCCGTCAGTCTGGTCCCCCTTTAACTTAAAGCCAGTGATCTTCTTCATTCCCGACCACACATCCCTCACGTTGTTCTGCTGGAGCTTGCTCTCCAACTTCTTCCTGTAGTCCTCCTTGCACTTCTTAGTCTGTGTTTTCAGTTGTTTTTGTGTGGTCTTCAGTAACTCCCTCTCTCCATCCCTGAAAGCTTTCTTTTGATGTTCAGCAGCTTTTTCAGGTCACTGGTGATCCAGGGTTTGTTATTGGGGAAGTACTTTCTGTTCCCATGCTCACCTGGTTTTCATTTGTAATCTGTCCACCTGTTGCTTATTGGTCATTAGCCCTTCTGTGTATTTATACTCCAGGCAGAGTATCCTCCTGAACTGAACTGAAACCCAGTCTTCCTGGGTTTCAGTTGTTCTTTGCCAGTTTGTTTGTTGTTCCTGCTGTTGTCGTTCATAACTTCCCCATGGCTCATCGTGAAAGTTGCCCCTTTTAGTTTGGTTATTATCCCTAAAATAAATGAATGAATGAATGAATGAAAAATACTTTATTTATCCCAGAAGGGAAATTCAACAAATAAATAAAATAAATTTTACTTGTCAAATTAAATAAATAAATAAAATAAATCAATAAACCTTTTGTCCTTGCACCTGCCTGCCTCCTGCCTCGTCCTGCACTTGGGTTCTCCCTTCTTCCCTCAACCCGTGACGATATTGGCTTTTTTACTGATATTCAATATCCAATATTGTCCAACTCTTAATTTTTGATATCCGGTATCAACCAATACTGATATATGCAGAAAACTGCAAGGTTGTATCTCTCAAATTTGAGAAACGCAACTACATTCTGCTTTGAGAGCAAAGATCCCAAATTCGCCTTAACCCAGCCAGAGGAGTTCATTTTGGACATCTGGCTGCCATGCATCAGATGCTACAGTAGCAGGTATTAGCCAACTTGTGGCTAATTATAATGTTTCTGACAACTTGGGAAATTCACCAACAACTTAAAACCAGACATATTGTGTGTAGCTTCAAAGCAAGTCAGTCTGTAGCAGCAGCAGTTGCACCGTAGTCACATGACTCAGAAAGGAATGTTGGGATATGAAGTTCTTCCAGAATAACAGGGACTTCTCTACAAGCTGAACCAGTGCTAATGGAGCAAGATCTTGAAAGATCTCGTAAAAATATCGGCCCGAAAAAAAAACTCTATTTTCCGATATCACATTTTAATGCCAATATCGGCTAATACTATCAGTAGGTCAATAATATCGGACATCCCTAGTAAAAGGATTTGCAAAGATTTTTTCATGAACAGCTGTTTAATTAGGATGATCCTACACTGAGAGATTTTATTCACTGCTGCACACACACTGATGTGTTATTGATTTTTATGAAAATCTTGCTTGCAATTGCAAAATTATACTTGGTGAAATGAACTTTGTACATGCTGCATTATGATTAACAACATGATTTTGTTGATGTAGAACACTTATGGAAGTACTAAAGTACTGATGGAAGTACCAGAAGTAGATTAGAAGTATTTCATTCACTTGCATTTGAACAGGTGAAGATTACAGTACCTCAAACCAATTTCCCAAATTTCCCAAAGAATGAAAGTAAAGACAGTTGAAAAGTACAAAAACATAAAGACATACCACGTAACTGTCCAGCCTTGCAGCTCCGTGTTCTGGATCGGTTTGATGGAGTGACTCTTCGTGCATTTCTGGAGCTGTCACTGCCCAGCAGTGTCCCAAGCACAGACGCAAAATATGGATGGACAAAGTACCTACTCACATCACCTATAGGGGATTATCACGCTCACCAGAAGTTCCCGGATTTTGGACACTTCCTCTTCCGGGCCATGTTAACGACAGCCGTTCCTGCTCTGTTATACTGTTTAAATCGGATAAACTCCAAACATACTTAAGTTTTCATTCCAGACTGAAATGATACTAAGGAAGAAGTGGATCAAAGCGATCGATTCGCCGCGGTGAAGGGCCGAACTTTATAATAAAACGCACGTTTGTTTGTCGCCGGTGGGGCACGACACCGGCACTTCACAGCATGCTAGCATTAACCAGCTAGCGTTTACTGACGTGCTTAACGTTGTGCGTCTTAAAACACACAAGCATCTGAAAATCGGGTCTGTACCTCCCCGTTTCCAGTGGAACAACTGGGGACTGCCAAGAAAGGAGACGCTTTCAGATGCTTGTGTGTTTTCAGCCGCACAAAGTTAGGCACGTTATCAAGCTGGCTAATGCTTACAGGCTAACACGACTGCGCAGTCTGCCGGCCACAAACAAACGTGTGTCGTTTTATTATAAAGTTCGGTCCTTCACCACGGCGAATCGGTCGTTTTGATCCACTTCTTCCTTAGCATCACTTCAGTCTGGAATGAAAACTTGGCATTGGCGTTTATCCGATTAACAAAGTTTAACAGAGTAGTAGTCGGCGGACTACTGTTAGCAGGCTATATATATATATATATATATATATATATATATATATAGTCAGTGCACAGTGGATTAATTCAAATATAGACAGATAACAATGAGTGAAGGATTACCTGACAAAAGGGTTCAGGCTGTCAGGTTGTCTGTAAAACTAGAAAGGATGTCTCAGTCTTGTACACAGACTGGAAGCTGCCTGATTGCTTAAACTCCCCCCCCCCCCCCTTCTATTCCTGGAAAGTCTGGGAACCACAAGTATGTTTTTATTGTAAATGAGAGTGATAGGAAATAATTAAAATACCTTGTGTGAACCAGATCCACAGGTCTGTTCTGGCACCTCTTCAAAATGAGATCTGAAGAGTTTTGCATCAGATGCTCCACTTATACACAGTTAGACAAGAATGGGTTATGATAGCAAGCTTCACTTTTGACTGTGTCCAGTCCAATATCAATGTACGTCAGTTGTTGTGATACCTTCATTTCCTTTCATTTAGAACTCAGTTTTTCTTTAATGTGCTACAAAACTAATCAATAAAATGTCAAATTAAATTAATCACGCATGTACTTCTGCTAATAAACCATGAAATCCAAATTGAAACCAGGAATCCATTAGCCTGCAGTGGTGTAGGTTGATTAAGTTATGCATCAGAACACAAAAATGTTCATAAAATTCACATTTTGGTCGTCCAATAACCTAGTTTCTGAATCAGTTTTCCGAAGAATACAATGCTATTCAGTATAATCAAAGGACATGAAAATAAGATAAAATTGTAAAAAACAGACTTTGCCTCATTTACTTCTATACTTAGCTGGTGATTTCTTGCACGTTCCAAATGTCTCACTGTGTGGGCTTGTTAAATTTAGTTTTCATGGGTTTAAGTTTAACAGCATACTGGATAGCAACAGTAAGCCTCCCCAGAGAATAAAACATCTTCTGGGGACACTATCTAAATTTGACAGAAATGGTTTCTTGCTTCACACCATGAAACACTGGCTTAAAATAGCTGTTTTCAGAGAAAACAACACAGAAAAGATTAAGATTAAGTCACATGATACTGTGTAATAGCTAAAGGAAATATTTTTCACATGTAAAAACTCCAGGATACATATGGCTTAAGAACTGAGTTTATGGTCACATATCAAAAACTCAATTTTGTTGGGACACGCTGGCCCTCATTTATCAAAGGATCGTAGAAATGATCGCACATCTGATCATAAAAATGGTCGTACGATTGGACCCACGTGTGATTTATTATTATTAATCTTGTCTTACGAACAAAAGAGTCTTGATAAATACCACAGCTGAAATCCATCGTCATTTAAATGTCACGCCCACGTAACGCCCTTAAACATGCATGATTATGAGGCTTCGCCCAGCGAGGTTGAACCGGAAAGGAGAGATTCTGCCAAAAAACTTTTGGGGGGATCAAGACAGAATTCCTCATTTGTGAGGTGGGAAGGATTAAAGGAGTGCTGTTTGGCAGCTTAAAAACCGAAGTCAGAGATGTGCACATCTCTGATGTGACTGGCTGATATGTTTTTTTCGTTTTATTAATTATCAAATGTAATAATAGCCCATATCCGATAGCAACATCACAATTCTTTTGCCAATGGGTCAAGAAAAAGTGGTCCAATATGAAACTCACCACCAAAAGATGTTTCAGCACTTATACAACTTTAAAGTATAGATTACTTATTAGAAATGACGGATAAGCCGCTGTCTCCTCCATATAGCCCAGTGGGGGCTCCAGGGCAGCTCCCGGCGCATCTTCTCCTCTGACTACGCATAAAACTCTCCATAACTTGTCCGAGCGATGTGCAGCACTGCACAGGACAGGAGTGTATTGTAGATTTTCTCTGAGTCTAAAGCAGCGTCTCATCCCGCTCGGTCCGACACCCACCTGCCTTCCTGCAGCCCGAAGCAGCGCTCCACACCTGCGCGTGTGTGCACACTGATGCCAACCTCCGCTCCTATGTGGCAGTTTTACCAGTGGGGTGAAGAGATGCACGAAGAGTGCAAAATAGTTGTCTCCTAGAACTATATGTTAATGATTTTAATAATTTGTTGAGATAAAACGAGGAATTAAATTCAGTCACAGCTATTTTTGTAATTTTGGGAATACATTCACTTTTTTCCTTTTTCTTTGCAAATGGGTTCATTCTTAGTGCTGATATGTGAATACTTATGTTTAAATGACAGTTTGTGGTTTGGTTAATAAATATTTTCATGTTCTGCTGCGCTGCAAATCCTCACTGACTCAAACTTGCGTACACGCACTCAGAGCTGTCGTGAGATTTGATCGTATCCTATGATCACGTCCAAATTGAAAAATGCCGAGTCTTGCGTGGAAATGGTCGTACGCACAGATTTTCGTCGTACGATCGTTTGATAAATGAGGGCCACTGTGTGTTCTTTAAGATCTCTTCCTGAAATCTTTAAGGGTCTTTAGGAATTACTCGTATTTGGGATGAAATATGTTTAATCCATTAAAAAAAAAAAGTGTGTGTGTGTGTGTGTGTGTGTGTGTGGGGGGGGGGGGGGGGGGGGGAATTAGCTGTTTAAAAATTCTCAAAATGACAATTTTTTCCTCCCACCTGTTTTCTGAGCAGTGAGAAAGGCCCAAGTTGGAATGCTATGTTTTCTAAATGTAAGCAAATATAGAGGAATATACACTGCCTGGCCAAAAAAAAAGTCGCCACCTAGATTTAACTAAGCAAATAGGTACGAGCCTCCTATTGGATAATTACTGCATGGGCGATTATCTTTCAGCTGGCAACAAGTTATTCAACCCCAAATGGTGCAATGACTTGCTTCTCATTTCCTAAACAACCATGTGAAAAGACACATCTGTGGTCTTGGAAAAAATGTTAGTCTGTCTGAGAAGGGTCAAATCATTGGCATCAAGAGGTGAAAACATCTAAGGAGATGCAGAAACTACTAAAACTGGGTTCAGAACAGTCCAACGCATTGTGAAAAACTGGAAGGATAGTGGACCATCGTCTTCCAGGAAGAAATGTGTCCAGAAAGGCAGATGAAGTGATGCAGCATCATGCCTAGTGCTACTGTATGAGCCTGTGGGGGCAGTGTGATGATCTGGGGTTGCTGCAGTTGCTCAGGTCCAGGTTCAGCAACAGTATGAGCTCAGATAATGAGGTCAGCTGATACCTGAATATACTGAATGACCAGGTTATTCCATCAATGGATGTTTCTTTCCTGATAGCACGGCCATATTCCAAGACGACCGTGCCAGAATTTATCGGGCTCAGATTGTGAAAGATGGTTCAGGGATCATCAGACATCATTTTCACACATGGATTGGCCCCCACAGAGTCCAGACCTGAACCCCATTGAGAATCTTTGGGATGTGCTGTGGTCAGACTCTACAATCATCATCAAGATCTTGGTGAAAAATTGATGCAGCATGCAAATAAATCTGTTGACATTGCAGAAGCTTCTGGAAACACGGCGAATGCTGCTGCAATCAAAGCTAAAGGCGGTCCAACGAAATGTTAAATGTTTGACCTTTTCTTTGTTGGCGACTTTTTTTTTTGGCCGGGCAGTGTATTATATAATATAAAGGAATAGTACACCCACAGAATGATGTTCTTGTCAATATTCCTCCATACTGTTCGTCCAATGTAATCCTGAGTGTCCTGAGTGGGTAATGTCCATAATTTACTCGAAACAACATAATTTTGTATATTTTTATAGCCTAAACAGTAGTACATCTAGCTGCCGCAAAGCGTGCCCCTACGAGTTCACATCACTACGGAAGCCACAGAGTTCAGCGCCTACTCTGCCAAAAATGCGAGCATAGAAGAAGGAATTCACTGTTTACATCGTGCTAAGAACGAACGAGCTGCGGACAAACACAAGAGGGGTTGGCTATTGATTTAAAACAAAGAAAGAAAGAAAAAAAAGAGCACGCTCTCGTCTGCCGCGGCCTCCGTAGTGTCGTGTTCGACTGGTGTTGAATTTTTAGTGTCAATTTAACACTGATGAGAGTTGATTTGCCTTATAGAGTTAAACTTGATCAACACTGATATTGTTAATAAGCTTTTACTCTTTGAGATATGTAACACTTATAGTGTTGTTTTAAAATGTCATAGTACAGTACAAGTTTTTGTCACACCTACAGTAATTTTTAAAAATTTTCTTGAGGTAAAATATTTCATTCAGTATTAACTGTACTCTAATCAGGAATTGAGTTAACTGAAAACAAACAAGAAAATATCGGAATCTTTTTTGAGTATCGCAATACCACTGTACAGATACAAAACATGCCATTTGTTTATACTTCTGAGAGTTTTAGGCAATGAAATGATGAAAGCAGCCAGATTCTGGCTTCCGTATCACATGATGGTGGTAGCCTAAATGTCATGATGATGTTGCTACTGTTAGTGATGATGATGATGAAGTATTGTAGTCTTTCAGTGGTTTAATGCAGGTTAATGTACATTATGTTTTGGTAAATTTGTAATATAACTATTACATTTTCTATTTTAACATTTTCCATTTAATATATACCAACTAAAATAATCAAATTTATTATGTTATTTGATAACTGAAAGACATTTTGAATCTCTCTTTGTTTAATTTTGTCATCACTATAATTTATTATTGTTTTACAAGCATTTCTTTCCAGTACTTCTGTTGTCAGGTTTTACTCATATTTAATATTGCCCTTGTATTCAAGGTATCAATGTAAAATGTACAATCATGTGATTTTATTTTAAAGGACAAAAAGTATCTGTATCGAAATTGGTATAACTGAAAAAGTGCCAAACTACTGGTATCGTATCGACATGAAAAATTTTGGTATCGCCCATCCCTAGCCAGGACTCCTGTCCCTCTCAGTCTTGGTGGCAACTGGGAATTGTGAGGAGATGTGTATATTCTGTCATTGTCATCAACTTTACCCATTAAAATCTGATCACACACCAAAGAAAGCTAACCTGAGCACATACAGTATGCACTGAACTCACTGTGCAGGACTGAACAGGGGTAGTCACAAAGCATGATGGGAAATATTCAAGCTGAAGAGGGCAAAGTCTCCATGAATAACTCTGATAAGAGTCAATTTTCTTTGACACTGAAAAGAAAAAAACTTATTTTAACTCAGAAAAATTTCACCTGCTGGTCATCAGGGAGCATTTTACTCTCACAGGTGTTGGAATTACTCTGAAAGAGTAAATATGATTTAACAATTCAAACTTAACTCTGGGGATTTTACTGCACTTCCATAATACAACACTTCAAACTGAAAATAGCTCAGGCCAGAAATACACACACAACACACACACGATGCAGTGGGCACTCACACAAATTCTCAAGAATCCAGTGTCATGTTTCTGTCAATATATCTTCAGGTAGCACTCTTCCGCCTTAAACTGGGAATGTTTCTGAGCCAAAAGACAAGGAGAAGGAGCCAGCTCAGTTATCTCCCCTTCTAATTCATCTCCAGCACACATCTGTTATCATCTCTTTGACAGCAATTGATCCCTCCACAACATCAATAACGGCTTAATGACCTCATTTTTATAAATAAGCTCAGAACTTACAACCTTACCGAAGAATTTACCACCTTCTGATTCCACCTAAGGGTGTGCGTCTCATAAGTTTAATGGAAAGCTGTTAATCACCAAGGTTTTTGTGTAGTTTGCTGTTAGAAAATAGAAAAAAGACGACGTTATGATTGATTGAAGACAGCCGAAGCTTGATGCGGCTGGTTTGATATGAGTTAATAAACACTAAACTCATCTGAGACAGACGGGGCATTCAATATATTAAATGAATTTGCAAGATTAAAGCTTTTCCTGAGTGGGCTGAAAGAATTATTGTTGAATATCTTTGACATGATGAATAAAAATGACTCAGAAAACATCTGTGCTGTGTTGCTGTGAAGTGGGATTTAAATCTGCACATTTAAAACAAGTTTTCCAGTTTAATAATGGCCTGCAAATGAGTTAAAGAGATTAATCAAGTCAAGGGGGGAAGAAAGTGATTCAACCAATATCTTTTTTTTTTAAAAAAAGAAAGAAAAAGGGTTTACTTGTTTTTAAGTGTGGTTAGAGAATAGCACAAAACAGGAAATCCTAATTGTGATCTTAAAGATTCTGTGTACTTGCATTACTCACAAATCAATTTAAATAGTCACATTGTGGGGACCCACCTCATTTTTGGGGACAAACAAGTCTCCAGAATAATTAAATTTTTAGTTTGAAGGTTTGGTTTAAGGCTATAGAAGGGTTAGACTTAGGTTAAGGTCAGGGTTACATTTAGAAAACTAGTGGTTTGGGTTGAAGAAAAACACCAGGAAATGAACATAAGTCAATATAATGTCCTGTGAAATGATGGAAGCACAACTGAATGAATGCGTGTGTGTGCTGTAACCAAACTCTCTTACCCACTCATCATGTGACCAAGAAGAACTGAACCAGATGGTGGGCAATTAGTCTCAAAAATGAATACGCTCTCTTGACACACACACAACCAACACCTATGGTAGCAATTACTGAAGAGGTTAAGTATTACATTACAGCACTAATCTTTGATAATCAACACTGTATTATCTACCTAATTTGTAAATACACAATTCAATCAAATGGTTCTGTTCAGACGCAGACGTAAAGAAACGATCCGCGGTCACTGCACATCATTTTGGCTGGAACGTATGAAACTGACTCATGCTAACTGTTGCCCTCGCAGCAAACTGGCTGACTCTGATACTGGGTGTAGGTTTTGTGAGTTCCCTTTGTGCAGGCCATGGACTTATGCTAATCCTTCAAGCTTCCATGAGATTTCTCAGTGGGCCTTCTGAGATGTGCTGCCAGCCACACTCACTTCATCATCTTACTCAGCAGTGACAACATGGCCTTCGGGTTTTTCCTGATTTTATCTCTTTTATCTCTCACCCTTCCTCTTACTGTTTTAAAGTGATGCGCTGCAAACACATAGCCAGGCAGAACAAGATTCACAAAATTTCCTGGGTAAAGCACAGCTCATCTGCTCACTTACAATACAAATATTAAAGCCAGAGTTGGTAATCCTGCTCAGAAATACTTTTTTTCATACTGGGTGAAATGGTCCTTCCATACTGACACTAGTCAATACATCATGTATTCATAAAAGGAAGGAAAAAAGTCAGACTTCTGTGAGAGCTACATGACTGTAAAAACTGCAACCCCTACATTCGCACCGAAAGGCAGGAATTGGTCATTAGCAACTTATAGAAAGAACGAATCGATGTCTTTATGTCTCTGTCCCTCCACTCTCACTGTTCCCACCTGATCCCCACGTGACCCTCTCTGTGCTCCGCTCACTGTATACAAATATAGCTAACGGACTGCTAACTGCTGCTGCGCCAAAAAAACTAAACAAAACCGGATGCTGATTAAGTCTTGGAGGCGTTGACGTTTGCAGTGTGGACTTTTTACACTGCTGAAGGAGTTGGAGGTGAGTGGATTAAAGCTTTTAGAAACGTAGTTTGTCAGCTGTTTACTAGCAAGCTACCAAGCTACCCACTTGGCTGTTATTGTTAACCTGCTCGTAAAACACTTAAAAGCATTGCCAAAGCTAGGGTTGGTTAGTAAAATGAGCAAGTGACATAAAAAAAAAAAAAAAACACCACCTGAAACCACGCCTTTAGAGCGCAGGGACGTGTGCGCTGATGTTTTATGAGCAGGTTAACGATAACAGCCGAGTAGATAGCTCGTTAGCTTGATAGTAAACAGCTGACAAACCACGATTCTAAAAGCTTTAGTCCACTAACCTCCAACTCCTTCTGCGGTGTAAAAAGTCCACACTGCAAATATCAACACCTCCAAGACTGCGGCACACAGAGTGGGTCAGGTGGGAGGAGAGAGGGGAGGGACAGAGACAAGACATAAATGCATCGATTTGTTCTTTCTATAAGTTGTGAATGACCAATTCAGAACTGCAGCTCTCACAGAGGTCTGACTTTTTTCCTTCCTTTTTATGAATACATGATGTATTGATACTGTCAGGATGGAAGGACCATTTCACCCAGTAGAACAAAAAGTGTTTCTGAGCAGGATTACCAACTCTGGCTTTAAGCACTGATTGCAGACTGAAGTAACCCTTTTCTCCAGTTTCCCCTCCATTCTAGTCTCCACTTACATCATAGTCATATAAAGCTCCAAACCACTGTCCATTTCACACCACTGGACCCCGGCTGAACCCAAACACCAACAGATTCCTCAAAAGACAGCGTGACCTGAGAGCTTCACAACCCATCCTCCTGTTCTTTTTCCAGAGAACAGAAACCACGTGATTTATTTTATGGAGAGAATCTGCTTCTGATTTTCTTCTTTTGCCAGTTTTACCACAAAGTTTCCAGATGTCATTAATGAAAATGAAGCCCTAATGACAGGAGGCTGCAGAGGAGGCTTGAAGTTGATGAAAAGTGAACAGTGTGTGCTGGAGACAATCAATAAGTGAGGAAAACTAACTCTAGGGACTGACTGGGATCAAAAAGTCAAGAACTCATCCTAAGCAAAGTCATAGACACAAATTTAAGTTTTGGCTCATTCTAGGAACTAAAAATAATCTTTCCCAGTTGGTAAAAACTGCTGAATATAAAATCCTGTATGCCCTTCCAAGAGAAGGTTACCACAGCCGGGCAAACCAAAACCATCAAGAGAAAGTAGAAGAAAACATTTTAGTGCTGTCTGTAAAATGATCCTTGTAAATAACCAACCAAAACAACAGTTTGCATTTCTCTTCAAAAAATAGCTAAAACTAGAAGACAGTGTTGTTCAACAACTACCTCTAGACCTACTCTTAGGTCTACTTTTCTAGACCTAACAAAACTAACTCTAGACAGCAGATGAAATCTAAATCACCAGCTGGAGACTCCAGTTCTGCATTTGATCTACCTCAGATGTGGCAAGTCAGACTTTGAAATTAATTATTTTGCATGTTCGATGCACAAAAAGAAACAAAAGGGGAAAAAGAGAGAAAAGAAAATTATTTTCTTTATTGTGTCTTTGAAAGACAAATAGATACTAATAAAAAAGATGTCTTGAAAAAAGAGAAAAGAGCTACAAAGGCAAAAACAAATCCCCATACAATTGTCAATAAGGATGTCAAATATTATTGTCCGATATTGGCATTAAAATGTGATATCGTAAAATATCGGTATTGGGTTTTTTTGGACCGATATTTTTACTAATGAAAAGAACTTCATATTCAAGCATTCCTTTCAGAGTCATGTGACTACTGTGCAGCTGCTGCTGCTACAGACTGACTTGCTTTGAAGCTGCTTATAATAATTTGCTCAACACAATAAAGCAGCCAGATCATCATTCTGCTCGCTGCAGTGCTGGACAGGACAAGTTAGAAGGAGAGAAGAAAGAAAAAAAATTTTTGTATCCATACCCTCCAATTAAAGAAATTGCTAAGTCTTTTGAGCATTAGAGAAAACACATGATTGCAGTGATTGCCTCAAGGTGATGCTTTACAAAATTTTAGCTTCTGAGCCCCATCATGCTTGTTACTTGTTTTATTTTATATGTTTGTTTTTAAACATTTCTTTTGAACCACAATTCAAAATCAGTGTCATGATTTTCATTGAATTTTTATTCATTATTACTTTTGTTGATTTCAACTTATTTCACTGGCAGCTGATTTTTTTTTTTTTTTTTTTCATTTTTTAATTGAAGGGTATGAATAATTTTGAGGACGACTGTATAATTCTGTTCAGCTTACAACTAAAGCTCCACCTTTTTATTTCTCTCATTGCCTCTAAAATGACTGAAGTGGCAACAATCAAATGCAGACCTGAGGGCTTCAAAACAGCAGCTAGCAAACCAGTGGTTGAGCTCGTAGTTGCTGCATCCATCTTTTATATAAATTCAACACAGTAGGTGAATAATACAGTATAATTATTTCAATCTGTCAGAAATATTCTTGCTAATGTCTTTAATCAGCCAGGGAAAACATAAATCCCTTCAGTGATTTGTAAATGACTTTCAGCATATATATGGAATATTAATTAGCTGACGATGACTACCCACAGAGATCTGTATTGGCTGATTGGTTGTTACAGAAGTATGTCCCCATGAAACATCTGTCAACTGTTAAGTAAACATCTGCCATTGCTGGTTTTATGATGGTTTGTGGGCCTTGGATTACTCTTACTCTGAGCAGAAAAACATGCGCTTAAGCCATCCTTTGTTCTTGAAATTCTTGTGTTAATTCTTTCACACTACCAAACTCTGTCTTAATCTATTCTTCTGTGTGAGATTCTCCTATAATGACTGAACAAATTGCTTTGTGTCAGGAAACGACACCCAGCTACATCTTTCATTTTAACTACACATACCAAATCAGACCTAAGTTCTGCTTAACTTGGCTTTTTATGATTAGGTTAACTAATTGTGGCCTTCTCTTCCTCTTTTCCTTGTCTAACATGTTGGATGACTGGCCAAGTCTTCTCTGTCTCTTGTCCTCTAGTGACTGTGGTTTGCTTGCTCTTGAGCAGACTTGAATTAGATGAGCCAGCAAATGACTAAGTCTGAGAGTCTAAGCTTAGCGATAGCACAGAGTGCATCCTCTAAATCATGCAGGGATACGTTCAGGTCTAACATTTTGGTTTATTTTATTATGAATGTGCTTAGCCTCAGATAAGAAAAGAAAAGAAAAAGAAGTAAAACACACTGTGTGTGAGCTTCTCTACGTAACACAAAAGCAATGCAAAATAAAGTGACCAACTCAGCACCACAGAATGACACTGTGGGAATCTTGATGGGTTGGTGTGTGAATATAACCGGAGGCGGTGTGATGCAGTGTCACACGCTGGTGCTCAACAACTCCACAAACCTCCAAGTCCCTGTTTTCCTGGGCTGACCTCCTTGTACAGTCGAACCGGAGGAAAACATGCTCTTAGATATCAACCATTTATGGCTCCAGACAAAACCTTGCAGCGCATGCCACATCTGGCATAATCATATTTGGAACCACAGCAAAGATAAGAAGAGGTAAATCAAACACAGTCTCTCTCAGAGTACTTGCACTTCTTAATGAAAAACATATTTTTGGAGTTTCCTTTCATCACGTGAGAGTTTGCTGGCGTTAACAAACAAGCAGTCGCCTCTCCCATGGAATCAAGACTTTGATTCTGTCCAAACTGGACGACCTCACTGAGTCCCTAAAGTCTCAGTAAACAAAGGACCATTCTGGCTTGTCAAAGCCCACAAAGTGTGAACTGAAATATGCGGCAGGATGCAGTCATTTCCATCCCCAAATAATTTGCCCCACAAACAGATATTATGACTAAAGTGATCACAGAACTTATCAGTGTGGATTTTGGATTAACTTACCAAAGAGACTATTTCAGTGTAATGGCTCCAGATTTAACAAACTGTTCATTATGCTCAGGCCACAAAAACTTTGAATGGTATGAAGTTATTCCAATGAATCATGTAACAGCAGTAGTTGCCCTCTTATAGAATGAAATGTGCTCATAATTATATTAAATGCTAATAAACTACAGTAATAAAGTGAAGTAAAACTTGCTTGAACAGACCACAGAGCTCATTGAATACATGCCTCTGGTTATGACACTTCATATCAGCCAGTAAGATTAGATGTTTATGGTATTGTGGCTAATTATAAAGGCCTGTGAGTCATCTGAGACATGATTCTTGTAAACCAGCCTCTTATATTAACACCACATCACACATACCAGTATACTGTTAATAACTGCCATCAGTAAATCACTGTTTGTTTAGTTTACAAGTGAAAATGAAAAGTAAATAAAAAGGGAATCTGTTATTTTTTTAAAATGGTGCGATAAGCCACTTTCAAGGACATGAAACATGTCTGGGCTCTTTTATGCTTGCTGTGTTTTGTTTGAAGAGGTAAAAGGTCCCTGAAATGTACCACCTGCCTGTCATGCTGCAGGTTTGGTGACGATGAGGTAAAACACGGTGTGTGGCGCAATGAGACTTAAACATCCTGGAAGGGCTGACAGATAAACACACACACGCACGAAGCAGCACATGAGCAAATCAGACATCAGAATCCTTAAAAAGTAGCTACCTCCTTACGTCATCACGTGAGGTTCAAACTCCGGACATCGACCTGATGAACGTTTCAATAAAGCGCGCAGACATGCGGTCAGTGCGTCGTTAACTTACCGCAGACGATTGAAACCAGACGAGTTGAATCGAAAGTCCGAGCTATCAACTTGTAGTTTGTTTTGGAAAACTCGTTGACCAGGAAGGATTTGCAGCCGTTGTCTGGGATGACTGTACCCCTCCTCTCCCACACATCTGGTCCCCAAACTGAAGGAGCGCCTCCTCCTCCCATCCAGGCAGCCTCAGCTGGACTCTGCGCACCATCTTCTGAGTTTTACAGCTTTCCACGAGGAGAGGGATTCCCTCCGCTGTCCGAGTGAATTATCATCCTTGTCTTTGAAGCTTCACTTACAGCAAGCTATACAAGCAAACTGTAAATGCATATAGTTTTTCTTCACATGGTTTTTTCTCTAGTGTCATGCCCATTCAGCGTGTGCACATCTATCTTAAAAGTCCCTTGGTTGCTATAACATCAATTGTAAAAGAAAAGAAAAAACAGAGGTAGAAGAACAACGCGGTGGATTGTCATGTTTATTAGGCATTTATATTTATGCTTCATACAGATTATATAAGAATCAATCGTTATAAGGGGGAAAAATAGTAGTTACTCAGTGGATTCATAAAGTGAAGGGATCCCCACAACAGCATGGTGTGGAAGTTGTGATCATAACCTGCAACGTTTACGGTCTGCAGGCCTCAACTCAACTGAACATCAATGGGAAAGAAACCTTTATGGCAACAACTGCAACTGCAAAAGCAACAAATTGAAATTTTGCTGTTAGATAAAGTGTTTTTGATTTAATTTCAAATGTTGGAGAAATTATTTAAAAAGTGGTATTGATTAGAAGACATCCACAGATGTGTAAACTAACAGAGACACTGAAGCTATTTCCAAGAGCAAGTGGTGCCCGACATCTCATTCAGCTACTTTTTTTTTGTTCATTTTAACTTAAACTGTCCCTAAACAAAAGTAGAATAAATACTTTTCACTATTTTTTTTTAGCTACTGGTTAATGCTGCAGCTTACTGTCTTCTTGCCATGGTGTACAAAGGACCAATAATGAAAACAGTTGTTCTACTCAGTTCGATAAATTCTGTGCATGATAAATCCTGAAATGATTATCTTTAAAGACTGACAGATGCATATACCCTAGATTTCTTCAAATTAAATCCGGTTCAAATTCATTCCTTTGGTCCTCTACTCTCGTGTGGAGGTGAGATTTGTTTGCAACTCCGTCTCCCCCTGACTGTATTTCGGTTTTCCCTTTGTATTGGTGTGTCCACTCCGGATGTTTCTGGGCAGAGATTTACATATTGTCTCCAGCCAATAACAGAGCAAAGGGTGAAGCACTCTGTTGGGATAAACTCGTCAAGTGGAGCAAACTTTATTTTTCTTAAAGGTTGAAAATTGAACCTTTTTTTTTTATTATTAAAAGCTATATTTAAATAATAATACCTCCATGAGGCGTTTGGAGGGGTGAAGAATGAAAGCACAACATTTTCTGGAAAAATTATTTGTAGCCTGAAAATAAATATGAAATAAATTTTACCAGGTTCGACAAGGTGTTATATTTACACCTTTAAGCCAATACAGCCCGCCATTGCAGGTTGCCAAATATGGTCTCTGTATGGCCACAGTATGTTCAGCACAGCTAGACCGTCACTGGGAAAAATGGTGGAGTCAGCAAGTCAAGCAGCTGTTTTAGAGCCCCAGAGATATTGTTATGTATCTCTGAAGATGAGTGACCTGAAAAGATCTAAAACTGGAGTAAATTTAAGTAAGGCCTACACTAAATGGACCCACATAAATGTTTTCCACGGCATCAAAACACGGAAATGGCAGCTTTTCCCCTGGATCGGTAAGCTACTGTAGCTCACTTGCTAATGTGGCTAACATTAGCTGTCAGTTATAAACTCCTCTGCAATACTTGTTGGACATGCTGCAGACTGTTGGTCACTTGACGTATCAGCAGCGAGCCTGGCAACCCAGCAGCTGGAGTTGTTTTTCTGCTGTTGCAACTACAACCTAGACCAGGGGTAGGCAACTCCAGTCCTCGAGAGCCGGTGTCCTGCAGGTGTTAGGACTTTTCCTGCTGCAACACACCTGACTTCAATCAGGTGGGTAATTAGCAGACTTGTGCAGCCAAGCTCTGGAAATCAGGTGGTGTGTTGAAGCAGGGAAGCCCTGAAGACCTGCAGGATGCCGGCTCTCGAGGACCGGAGTTGCCTACCCCTGACCTAGACACACGTGTGTTGCTGTTCTGTCCGTATTCCTATCCAACCTTTAAACATTGACTGGAGCCAACACCAGATTCACTTCTATACTCGATAAAAAAATATCTGTTATCTTTTATCAAATATCTAACTGAAACAGTTGATTTACTGTCTAAAGCAAAATTCTTTGGACCTTGTGATCGTGTTTCTGCCCCACGTGACGCTTGTAGCAACGGCTGCATTTCCAAGGCTTTAATCCAGTTCTGTTGCTTCCTTTTATAATGAATACAAGCACATACGTATTTCCAGAATTCCCATTTATCAGTGTCTACAAAAGTTTAATTCATATCAACCAAAGCACTGGGATGTTTCTTGGGATAAGATTTCATGTTTTCCTCATGAGATGTGCATCTCCTGCAACAGCGCTACGCTGGTGGAATCCATCTCTTGACCTGAAACGCATAAATACTAACTCTGGAGAGCTCCATTTCTCTAAGAATAACAGTCGCTGATTTATGACTGGATACAAATTGTGTTTGGATATTTCTCCTCCAACAAACACGTTCGCTTGTCTTTGCACATACTGATAGAACTCCTCAACCCTCATTAAAGCTTTGAGCTGGATTACAGCATGCAGATGAGGTCAAGCAGAAGAGATATGAACCTGTATGTTGCGTGAGATGCGAGTAGAGCTGATGAGAAGGAAAGGAAAGATACCCTGACTAGTCTCAGCCCGTCAATCCACTCCTCCTCTCCAAACATGCATTTTGCTTCCAAACAATCTCATCTCTCCCTCTATCACTCACCCCCTGTTTTCAGCAGGTTATCTTAGAGGCAGCCAGCGATAGGGCTGGTTGCTATGGTTATCACTCTCGCTCCTGGATGGAGCCCAGCGTTGTAAAACCCGTCCAAGTCCAAGATTTAATGGAAGGATCTTTGGCAGCGTGACAGCATTTGAACTCAGCTACGGCAAAGGATGGACCCAGCGGACTACCCCATGAAATTTTATCCCGGCTTTGTGTATAACTTTAAAGAGGAGTAAATGGACTTTAACAGGGTTTCCAATGGAGAAAGAGGAAAACACAAGGTCAGTGGGAGAGAAGGAAAATGTAGGAAAGGCAGAGAGGGGAACATACAAGATGAGGAGTTTAAAAAGAGTCAGAGACAGCAATCACAGACTCAAAGGAAACAAGAGGAAGCAGCCAAGACCATGGTTGTTGTTTTATCAAGTTCATTTTGTCGCCTGGTTCTTATCCCCCTCCAAAATATACTATTACATCACACCGAGCATGGGAAACATACTCAAATCAACACATGCAGCCTCAGAGTGTCTTGCTTATCTCTCATCTGTCTGGCCCCAAGGATATTCATCATAAAAGGAGCATCGCTCTAACACAACACTTCTGTTTTAGACAAAGAAAGACTGAGCCACGCAAAATGGGTTTTTAAGAAATGCAATTAAAATTCATAAACAATGACGGGACAACATATTACAAATATCCTGATGGGACCCAATTTTGCTGTCACCAATACAGTAGCTTAATACTATGGTGACTGGAGTCAAAGTGACATATTTACTTCAAAAACAGTGAATAAATGAGCTCAACATGTAACCTCAAAGACCTCAAACCAAAACCATCATTTCAGACTCAGCAATTGTCTTATTGTAGCGGATCAAAACAAAGTTGCGTCTTGGAAACTTTGAAGCCAAATTGATGACCAAGTTTGATGGAAATTAGGACATACAGAAAGACACCAAAAGAAAAAAAGCACACTTTTATGGCAACCACATAAATGTTTTATTCACATGAATGGATCTGTCACACAGACAAAACAGGGGGAAATAAACAACTTTAAGGTTTTCCTGGCAGTCTACAAGCATCTCTTTCTGTCTACTACTGGCACCATCTTCTTTTATTATGGTCTTGTACCTCCAAACATAAAGCTTCCCAAAATTTTCAACATGTCACAATTACATAAATGAAAGGGAAAATAAAACAAAACAAACAAAATAAAACTTCTGGGCTGAAGGAATATGAAAACAAGATGAACAAAGTCGAGAAGCGGGGGGGGGGGGGGGGGCTCGCAGCTAAGACGCATAGTATGGACTGAATTACCATGAGTGACAAGAAATCTAATTACTGTGATTACAACCAAAAGTAGCCGGCGTTATCTAAATCCACTTTCCACTGCAGAGAACAGTGTCAAGAAATGATGAGAAAGCGCGCAACGCCGTTTGTCAGAAGTGGGATTCAGGGCTTTTGCAAACCCTTTGGGGGATTTCTGAGTTTGCCAAATAGCTTGACTCCAAATATATCCACCATTTTCCAAAAAGCTTATGTGAACAAGCATTTGAGCTGATGAAGTGCTGGGGTGATGGCCTGCACAAAATAAACCCTTCTGTAGAGGGCCAGGCTCTTCTGGTGGTGAAAACACCAGACAGGCCATCGCTGATTCTGGAGTATCCTGGTCTTTTAAAGTTCTCTGTGAACTTTTTCCACATTGTCACACCTGGTTGACCGTGAAATGAGAAGTTTGTAAGGAAGAAAAAAAACCTAAACTAAAAAAAAAAAAGGCTTCTTCCCTTTTTTTTTTCTTCAGTAACTTTCAATACTTATTGAGAGACTTTCTACTTGACCACTTGTCAGACTGTTAAACAGACACATCAGGCCATGCTGAATGACAGAGTTCAGGGCTGTGATGGATCCAGGGGGCTCTCAGGTGGCCACAGAGGTGACAATTTGGACAACCTCGCCATTCTCTCCATGAATGGCACCCTGGATGGCTTCTTTCACCTCCATGTCAGCCTGCAGGGCCGGGGCTAATTCAGCAGCCTGTAAAACAGGAAAGGAAAAAAGGTAAGAGATGATGAATGAGAAGAAACTGAAATCTTAAAGACGGAACATGCAATTTTTGTTATATCTTTATTAACTCATGGGCGGCAAGGACTTGCATTAAAACTCCAAATCAAATTGGCATGTTTCTTCTTTCTCCACCAGTAGGAACACCCATTTTCCCTTCAACATAACTGGTTGGGTGGTACTCATCTTGCAGTCCACCAAGGCCCAAAATGCTTTTAGAGAAAAATGCAATCGCAATGTGCATGTCCAGAAAATCAAAGCTCAGTGAGTCAGAAAAATCAACAAACATTTTTTGTGGCCAGTTTCATGCGGAAACAATTTCCTTCCCGCCTAGCAAAAACCATCAACTGTATCACACTGCAGAGGGAAGCACACACACTAATGGGATGACAGTAAAACTGGATAGAAACAATGCAAATTGGTGATATTCTGAGAAGTTCAATGTCTCAGTCGCCACAAATGGAGCCTCATAATGTTCAGGCGCGATGTTGCCTGAACATCTCAGACAAAAAAATGATGTAACAAGTGCTCCAGTTTGTATAACCGATCGGTGACTCTTTTCTTGTTCTCATTTTCACAAGTTCTACCCACTAATATTATGTTTAAGAAATTTATTAGGCAAGGCAACAAGACCCCCAGGACACACGGTCAAATGTTAGTGGAGAACCTATTATTCTCAACTTCTGAATCTCTGTCATAATAATTTGCTTTCACATACATTTTTACAATAATTTTTTTTTTTTTTTGGGGGGGGGGGGGGATCAATAAAGCATTTTTTCATTCATTTCACTGAACAGTCTCAAATGTCTACATACACTAATCACCATCATTGAAGGCATATGTGGTTTGAATGGTCATGTATACAAGTACAGTCCATTTAACACTCCACTAAAGATGATGCTTTTAATAACTGCTGAGTGTGACAGTAAAAAGATGGAGGGCTGAACGTTCATGCAGTGGTTCCTCCAGTGGGTCTATCAGCAGTCCCCTCCTGCCTGCTGAGCTGAACTGGGCTGAAAGTTAAAACTTGAGAAAGGGTTAAAACAGCACCGTGAGCAGGGAACTGTGCCGACCCCATTTCCTTTCTGCTGTTCACATTCAGCAACTTTCTGCTCCTAAAGGTATGACGTATATGTCTCACGTTGAGTGTGCCAGTTAACAGCTCTTAACATGAACTTCTGTCTGGCGCTTGCTTTTCCTGAATCAGCCAAGTTGAAAGCCAGATACTGTTCAATCTCAAAATGACATAAATCATTTGTTAGGAATGAATATTTATTGCAATGATAATAATTATAATCTTTTGGGAATTTTATTTGATAAATAACAGGCTTATTGAGCATAGGGGTGTTTTCTGATGAAGCAATCAATCGTTACTCATCCATTCAATCCAGATTTAAAGTAGGGATATCCGATATTATCGGCCTACCGATATTATCAGCCGATATCAGCATTAAAATGTGATATCGGAAAATAGGGGTATCAGTTTTTTCAGACCGATATTTTATTATTTGAGATATTGCAACAGAACGAGATCTCGCGAGACTTTGTTCCATTAGCACTGGTCCAGCATAGAGAAAAGTCCCTCTCATTCTGGAGGACTTCATGTCCCAGCATTCCTTTTAGAGTCATGTGACTACGGTGCAGCTGCAGCTGCTACAGACTGACTTGCTTGAAGCTGCTTATAATATGTCTGGTTTTAAGTTACTGTTTAAGTTACCAAGTTGTCAGATACATTGTAATTAGCCACATGTTGCTAATACCTGCTAGTATCTGATATCTGGCAGCCAGATGTCCAAAATGAACTCTGGCTGAGTTAAGGCTGTTTCGGGATCTTTGCTCTTAGAGCATAATATAGTTGTATCTCTCAAAATATGAGAGCTGCAACCTCACAGTTGTGTGCATACATCGGTATTGGTGTATATCGGATATCGGAAAATAAGAGATGGGCAATATCAGTTATCAGATATCTGTAAAAAAGCCAATATCGAGCATCCCTAATTTAAAGTATTTTTTGTTAACTATTACGGGTACACGATAATTATTGGGCCGATAACAGGAACTTATTACATCATTCCAATAAGTCCTATATCAAGACAACCTGCCCCGATAACAGATATATTATTTTGCCACTCACATTATAAGACTGGAATAATTGTTGTTAAAGATGCTCTATAATACTCTATTTATTAATCTATCTATTGATATTTTATTATCTATAAAGTATTTTTTTTCATTTACATAGACAAGTCTTACCTGTCAGTCATTATTATTGTTTACAAATACTTTTATTATATGTTAACACAATCTGAAAATGTCTGAATCTGACCTGTCAGTGCATCATACTTTTTTTTCTAACTTCTCAATTGTACTTTTTCAGTTTGTAATCCTGATGCATGCGTTTGCATCAGTTCAAGAAGCCTTTATTTTTTGTTACAGTAAACAATGGACAAAATTTAAATTTAAGATATCGAATAGTTTTGTTTGATATCATTTAGAAAATGTTAGAGAGGCTTGCTGATAGTTTCTCACTGGAATTTTTTTCGTTTTTTTCATTTAAAGAGTGAAAAGTCTTTTTGATTTGTTAATGGTTTTGATGTCATGATTAAGTATGTATGTGTGTTATTGGTTGTCAGTTATCGGTATCTGCCTTTTATCTGTATCGTTTTTTTGTTTTGTTTTGTTTTTTAAATGTTATCGTGCATCCCTTAACTATTAAATGGAATAAAGACATATCTCAGCCTCTGTGCCATTGTGGGAGACAGTCATAGTAAATGGTTAGAGGAAGCTGAAAAATGACCTGAGAGATCAGAGACTAAAGCACAAGACGGCTGATCAAAAGAAGTAGTGAAGAAGCAAAGTGACAGGTAGAGTCAGACATGGCAAGAAACAAGCCATTTGTACTCCAATGCTTTCTGACTGCCTCTGTGGTTGGTGTCAGACAGAATGAGGTATTGTACGTGTTAAAACCCTTTAAAAGATGAGAGGTTCATGACTCAGGGCTGGATGATGACCATGGAGAGTGACTCACTCCTTCCTCGAACACACGCCAAAGGTTCCCTCAAAGACACCTGCAACATTTAATCCTCCCTCCAGCCCAGCATGCTGTCACTATGCAACAGCTCTGACTGGAGTGCAGCTGCAACATAGCAGTTCGCACAATATAACAGTATACTGTAAGCTCAGGCTACAGAGAGGCCAGGTAGAAGTCAGACTTTATCCATAACAACTGGAAATGCTGGACGTGACTCAGCGAGGACATTGCTTTTATTTCACAATTGGTGATTAATAACTAATCAAACTGAAAGTCTGGCTGCAGTTAGTGAGCTATGATAATGGCCAAAAACAAGAATGAGAAACTCTCTGCAAGTGGCAAGTGAAATGCAAAAGAATTTCAATCTCCTGTTTGTGGTGTCATTCAGAGCTTTTAAGTTTCATTTGTTCAATCAGTGTCAGAGCAGCTTATTTTGTTCATTTTCACATGATTTTGAAACCTTTTTTGCATATAATGAGACCCATAAAGTTATCTTTATACATCCTGTACTACTAGATCTAAAAATGTACGTACATGTGACTGTATGCGGGGGGCATTTTTAAAAAATGTGCTTACATTCTTTAAAGTAAAGCCGATGGTAAACCATCTGTCAGAAATTAGCCAGAGAATATCAGCAACTTGCAGAAATGCCTCTTGGAATGCAAAAATATAACTTCAGCTCATGGTCCCCCGAAGTAATGGAAACGATTACAGAAAAAGTGAGGAAAATGCAGAGACAAATAAATACATCAGACTGAGTAATTTTTCAGTAAGTTGCATAAACGCTCACACATGTCTGGAAACCGATGAGACACTCTCTTGATTCAACATTTTGCAGATTGGGTGAAAAATACAAAGAACAGAACTAACTTTTCTCTGACCTGAGTTTGACCTAGCAGCCAACAATGAATACATTCTCGGACATCAAAACACAACTGTGATAACAACACACCCTGTACCAGGCAGGCCAAGTCATCTGTCTCTCTAATTGGTCAACACTGCTCTGCATCTTTTCCTGCATTCCCTTCTCAGTGTTTTATCAAGTCCATTCCTATGAAAAAAGAACAAACAAATCATCTTAAGCCGATATGTTGCGCCCTGTGACACCTTAAATTATTTTCTATCCCATCTTTGTTTTACACTTTTTGATTGAGCAATAGACACCTCATTGTTATTGACTGCCATTATTCCATCATCAAACGCATCCATATGGTCCAAGTCCAGGCGATACTAAATAAACACTGATGACTGATCAGACCTGTGTCAGCTTTGTTGATTTCTGTCGAAGTCTGTATACAATCAAACAACAGGGAAAAATGAGGTCTTTTTAAATCTAAAAGTTCATTCAAACAAATCAGTTGAGTAAACAAACTGTGATTGCTGATTTGCTGACAACATGGAGCATTCATCCTGGAGGACAGCGCATAGGGTGCCGATTGTTGCGCAAGCTCACAAATATGCAAATAAATAGAATGTCAACGTTATCAGTTTGTGATCGAGACCCACGAACATCATCAGTATAGCTATCTACCCACAAAGCCACGCAAAGAACCAATCACCTAGGCAACTGTGGGTAACAAAAAGACAACAAGATGGGCCCATACTGAGTGGGCAAAGGGGGAATTCCAAGATGCGCTGCATGGCTGGTCAGCACATTTGTCGTCCAGTCACATTTCCAGTTCAGTGGAGATCTTAACCAGGACTGGAGTAGTATTTCAAACAGCCATGAATCATGTAAAATTTTTACATCCTTTAAATTAAGACAACAAAGACTCAGCTCAGCTCCCAGGACACCCCCTGTAGCATGCACTTACGTGAAAGAAGCAGCAAGAAGTGAATGAAATGTAATGTTCAACATATTTGAGGGAAACAAAAGAAGAAAGAACAATGGGAGAGGGCTGTTGTTTTAAATCTCCTGCAGAGATTAAGTGACCACTTCAAAGGCTGGCCCGCCGTGCGCTTGCACACCATCCTGATTCAACATGTGGCTCTTGCTCAACAAGCTCAATCAGCAAGGGATTGTAGGCATTTCTACTAATTACTGCTCTTCTAGTTGCAACACTCCCTCTAGTACTTCTTCATGTCTAATTATGGTTTGTTGTAACACCTGCCACAATGACTGGAAATTAAGTGCGCTTTAGTTAAGCAGCCATGTGCCAAACACAGAACAAACTTCATGAAACTCATAATATCTTAGGTTGATAAATCAAGTTACACTCGTTTTATATGACATAACAGTGATTCTATGTCAAATATTTTAAGCTACTATCAGGTCAACTGATAAGCATAATAGTGATTATACTGAAACAACCATTACAGTAAAAGCACATCAACACTTTACTGAAACACAGTGAGTCATCCCTTACAGTCAAGGCTTAAAGTGTGTGAAGTCCTAAAATTCCCAACTCCGAGGACCTACTTCAGCAGCAACATCCATTATCAGTTTTTATCATAAGCTGCTTATGAGTCAATAATTCTCAGACATTGCGGGAAATTTAGAACTTTTCTTTCCAACAAAACTGTTTTGGTTAGTTAATATTTCTGGGATGTCTCAGCTGAATTGCCGTCTGCAGGTCCTGCCACAGTGCATTTACTGGATAAAATCAAGACTGACCTATGAGCATTCGTATTGCAAATATTCTTATTTTCCAGCCATTTCATTGTTAACCAACTCTTTGTTCTTTCGGTTATTGCTTTGTTCTATCACCCAACCTCCTCTAAGCTTTATAAAAGTTTGAATTCATTATTTCTTCAGTGGTTATTGTCTTTGTAGGATATCTATTGCTAAGAGGAGCAAGAGCAGCTGGACTTCCTCCATTTGTTAGTGAGCTCTTTCAAATGTTTTTGTGGTTTTTCCTTATTTCATAATGCTTACTTTCAGATCCTGGGAAAGTTGTAGTGATCGACGAAGGAATCACACCACTAACTCTCTTCAGAATAACTGAATGTTTAAAGTAGACTTTATATATTTTCATTAAAGGTACAAACTTATTTTTATTTAAAGTCACTCCAGGAGGGGTGATTCCAAAAGCTTATTTTCTTAAACCACAATAAAGTATAATGACAGATATAACACTGACATCTTAATCTTTATCTGATTGTACCTGTAAATAGGGCTGGGCGATATGGACCAAATATCCTATCACGATAAATTTATTTTAGACGACGATATACGATATACACCGGTATTTTTACCCTTATTTGTCTGAAAGTTTCATTTCATTTCAAACACCAGTTTTTTAGTATTGAAACATGTTTAGCGTAAAGGTATCGCTCCACTGCAGTGATGGAACTGACAAAACACTGATTTGAAATGTTTGTTAAAGGAGAACTCAGTAACTTTTCACCTCAATAAATGCTTTTCGGAATCCCTGTGGGGCTTAACAAAGTGTTTATGGAGCGATTCGATGTTTCCCCCCTCCCGTCGGTGTCTCTGGCCTGCGAGCAGCACTTGCAAGTCTGCCTGAGCCGACCCGACACAGAACTTGCGACAACAGAAACCGCTGTACGGCACTCAGGTCCCCTACCTACCGAGCTGCCTCCAGCGCTGATTTGAACCAGACGACCAGGGCTGATTCGTAGAAAACATTTCTTTAGCTTCCCACCACCTAAACACGGCTCCTGGCTCTCAAAACCAACTCTTTGCTGGACCAGAGTGAAGAACTGATTCACGTAGCTTGCGCTGCCTGGACGCCGGGTAAAGCATCACTGCTTCAGGCTCAATAATCACTTGTCATGTCTAGGGCTGTGTTCAAAAAATCGATTTTCCAATTATGAATCCATTCTCATATTAATTTCCAAAGATCAATTTTTTTTTTAAATGACCATTTAATGTAGATGCTAATTCCGTTAGCATGTCAATGGCATTTTCCATTAATAGTTAGCATCGAGCTGGTGGGTTAGTCACTAGTCGTTTTAAATTTTGAATGCTGACTTACTGTGTATTTTGCTTCACTAAATCATAATTTTGTGAATTTTTATTATTCGTTTCCTGTTATTCGAATTACTATTGTGAATTTATTCTTTTTTTTTTATTGGAGGCAATGAATAATTTTGTGGATGACTGTATCTGTGACAACATGAAGGGAGAGGGTTTGGTGCTTACAGCCACCATTAACTACATGACTTCATTCATTCATTGTTGAATATTAATATAATACTAGCATTAACATGTTGCATATGTGGCAACGTACGCAATGGAGGGCCAAGGCAGGATTTGATCCCCAGACTCCCGGGTGAAAGTCATGCGTGCTGACCATTCAGTCAAAGAGACATCCCTGTGGCCAAGTAGGCAGGGCGCATGATCAGATGGAGGCATAGTGACAGGACCCCACACTGTCACACATAACTACAGAGTTATGGAATTCAGGTAAAGGCTAAAAAACTTTCTCAGTACCAGCAAACCAAATTGAGATCGAATTGAGATTGAACTGAGATCAAATCAAAATCGAATCGAGATCGGATTGGATCGGACAGATCAAATAATCGATTCAAAACCAAAAGAATCGGAAACAAATCGATTCTTGAAATCTGAATCGATACCCAGCCCTAGTAATGTCCGCATAAAGTAAATAAAAGTTTGTATTCTTACCTGGTGCCCACCAACACCAGAGAAAAATATAATCCACGGCATATTTACCCGCAAAACGCGAGTAAAACGTCCCACTGCAGGAGAGACAGGACTCTGCTTTGAGCAGAGGGAGACAAGGTGCTGCTACCAACAGGGCTGTCGCGATTGAGGAATTCCCCCTGCGGTGAGTCAAGGCGGCTCAATATTGCGATATGCAATATAATTGCACACCCCCCCATCTATCTATTTCGGCAAAGTCTTTGTTAATTGTTAAATTACCAAAGTCATGGCAATATTACCTTTGAAACATGGCGGTTGCACATTAAAAAAAGTTATAAAAAAAAAAAAAAAGAAATGTCAATTTTATAACGCTTTATTGAACGCAGGTCAAACGACAGCAACGGCAGATTTTACAGATTGCCTCTTTTAAATTGTCTGGCTCACCCTTTTCATTTGGCTGAAAGTCGAAATGCTCCCATGGGGGCGAAGTAACATCTGGTTTTGATGCCAGCGCAGCTGCCATTGTATCCTTCTCAACTGTTGTCCTGAGATGCGGTGATGGCGGTGGCCCATCATGCAGCGCGGTGAGCTTCTTAATATCGCGATATTTCATTTTTGCGATTATTGTGACAGCCCTAGCTACCAACACAGCAAAGTAGCATCAACAAGCTAGTAAAAGCTTAGAAATATATCCAGGGATCAGAATAGAGGAATAACAGGTAGAGAAGCCGTCTGTGTGCTGTGGGGGTGTAGGGGGGTACGAACTTTACGACAGTGAAAGGACACCATTAGGGGGAGCCCTGAGTTGAAGTTACAGAGTTCTGCTTTAAATTGAAGTGATTAAAGATAGTTGGCTGGATTTTTTATGATTTCTTTTTAAAAGTCTTGGGTAGGATCGTCTTACAGACAGTTTGAATAATAGGGATGGGAAAAAATATCGATACACTGAAATTTCGCAATATTTTTATATGCTGATACCATATCTATATTTAAAAATGCGGTATTGATCTATTTTACAAATGAAATCTCGCGAGATATCATTGTTTTGTTACAAAATCTCATGAGGTATCATGGTATCTGCATATGAAAATATCGCAATATTTCAGTGTATCAAATTTTTCCTGCCCTGACTAAATAATCAGGCGATCCCTTCTTAGTCAGTTGAGGTACAGCCGGGTCATTACGGAAAAATAAGCAAAAAAATATGCACAACTAATACCGCAATATAATGATATGTGTAAATATCATATCTCTTCCGTGTAAATATCATATCGCGATATCATATTAGTATATCGCACGGCCCTTCCTGTAAATGCAGCGTTATGAAAATTAGCGATTGGTTACCTCTTTTAAAAACTTTAAAATATGGATTTTGTTTCTCCAAAGCACATGGAGTCATTCTTCCTTTAAGCTGCTTATAGATGTGAGATGAGTTGATGCTTGTCTCCTGCATGTTGATCAATTCTCCTTGATTCATTGATTGATTCATCAGTGCAAAACAGTTTGCATCCGTTTATAACAGCCCAATTAAAAAGAAAAAAAAAATCACAGGTAGAGGACAATGTGCATCATCTCAGGCAAGAACTAAGCACTCAAAAAAAACTGCAGCATAATTCAGCAAGTTCACTCAAATCTTATTTGGATTTGGTTCCCATTTTTCATGACTTGAGGTCATTTGGTGCTTTGTCTGTGGTTGCTGTCAATTTGAAAGAAAGTGCTTTGAATTGGCTCCAAAAGTAATTTTGACACTGACGTGCAGCTTCACCAAAAAAAACAGCAGATACACCTGAGTAATTGCTTCCACTTGAGACAACAGAATGGAAAAAGATGATTACCCAGGAGCAAAGCTGAAGTTGCTGAGTTGCAACAGGACTTTGAGGCTCACATATTTCAGAAACAAAACATTCAAATCCAATTTTGCAGCAGGAAACGGTATAAATCTGTCAAACAATTTTCAAATAAATGGTATAACTTCTGATTGATTTGGTTATTGATCTACCCCTACCTTTAAACTAGGAAAACGAGGTGGTAAACACAGCTGTTTCCTATGGAGAAGCTAAGAAGTAAACATGTTAGGTAGGACTGATCTGAATTACTACTGGGGGTCTGTTTCATCTTTGGCACTTAGAATACCTCCCAGCAACAACAATCTGTGAACAGAGTCTTTGTTTTATTTGTTTTTTTCTTTACCTGAACGGCTCCTGCATGATCTGCAACTGGAGCTAGTTGGACGTACTGCACTTGGATATCAGGTGGTAGAGACGAGCCCTCCACTGTTGTTGCTCCTCCATCAGCTGATGCGACAGCTATCAGCTGAGCTCCTCGTAGCACCTGGAAAAGTCGAGAAGAGAGAGGAGAGCAAAATAGTCAACCATAATTGATTGTGTCAGCCCTTTGTCGGCATTATCATCAGTTACTTTCAGAGATGCATCGATCCGATGCACGGGTCGGACATCAGCTCCAATACTGACCAATTAGCTGGATCAGATATCGGATGAATGAGGCCCATCCAGCATTCCGATCCGATTATTTCTTTTTTTTTTAATTAATATTATAATAAATATACACTTTATTTGTTAATAAATAATATCACTACATTTATATATGTGTTAATTTGTTACCTTCTTTTAACAAGGCTAAAAGTCTATCATTATCAGCCGATACGCTCAGCACAGGTATCGGTATTGAATTGGAAAAAATTGGATCGCTGCATCTCTAGTTGCTTTGCACGTGTTTGCTTCTGAACACGTGATAAAACTAAATGAAACACTCCTAAATGCTGCATGTGGTCATTTAAATCAGTAAAAAATAACCCCCAAAATATCTCATGTACTGTATGTCCCATCTTAAGTATTCTTGTTTTATTTATGGTACGTGAGTGATACAAACATTTCCCACTTCTCCTCATCCCATCCGCTGTTTATACAAAGAGGAGCTTTATGCTTCATTCAGGTCAGTTTTATTTCCAGGGTTACATAACACAAAATGCTGATTAGTTTCAGTTTTAAATTGTAAGATGATGGTTTGTGACAGAGATGGGATGTGTGGCTCTTTGAAGGGAGCCGGATGTTGAGGAGCCGTTCCTTCTAAAGAACCATTCAAAAGAGGGACTTGTTCTTATGTCTTCTTCATTATTTTCTATTTCAGAATTCAATCAACAGTAACAAATCTTTATTAAAGGCCCTGTACCTGATTTTATTTCAATCTCTTTCAGAGAAATGCTTTCTACATGGTATAATGTGTGTTAAAAGAGGTAATTTCATAAAAATAAATCACTCATTTGCGTATATGCATGAATCCAGATCTTTTTAGTTTAGGTTTCTAAGGATGGCGTGACGCTCTCTTCATGCTAATGCGGTTCGTTCTACATAAGTTTCGGTTTCCTATCAGCCACTCACAGCGTTTTCTAACGAGAAGCTCCCTCCTCTCTCACGTGCACGGCAGCACTTGTAAACAGAACCGCATGGTGTCTGCCGAAGGGAAAGGGGCTATACCTCAGCAAAACAGCCTGAAAGCATCAAAACTGAGGAGGAGAGAGGCTTGAAACGCAGGAGAGACCAAAGAAGGAAGCGGTGCTGATGGCACAAGATCTCGTGAGATCTCATAGTTCCATCACGAAATCTTGCAAGATCTCACAGTTCCATCGCAAAATCTCACGAGATTTCATAACGGTCAAAAAAAAAAAAAAAAACTATATGATATTTTCCGATATCACTTTTTTTTTTTTTTTTTTTTTAATTTCATTCTTTTTCGGACCAAGTTAATGACAGGTAACATATACAGTATATATTCATACACAGGCACGAAAGTATATATACATATAAACACATATGCATGTTCCTGCCCAGCCAAAATAATAATTTCTTTTTCAAACACATGCATAACTTTTTTGTCTGAAAAAAGGGAATAGGCTGAAGTAAAAAATACTTATCTAGGCTTATCCCCTTGCATTTATTTCTTCCAAAATAATGACTGTTTGACAAATTAAACTCAAAACAAACACCCACACCATATCAAACCATCTTATTAGATTTTGATTTTTTTTTTTTAATGACATAATGAGCCAATAATACCAGTAAGCCGATAATATCGGACATCACTATTAGTAATTTATAAGGCAAGATTTGAATCATAATAATTCAAACTTACACATCCCCTTAATATATACCTGGTGGGTGGGAAATATTCTTAATTATTGGTCATAATTTTTATTTGGCTTGTGTTTTCATCATAAGCGTTTTATAAGGTGGCTCCATATCCCCGTGTGTTGACAGTGACATCACTGTTCTGGATTTTTACTGACCAAAACATGTTGTGGCACAACAAAACTAAGCTGGCAGCAATTAATTTCCATACAAAACAACATTACTTCAAATATTTTCTACACAAAGATATTTTAGTTATGCAAAAAAAAACTCACTATATAGGAATAAAAGCTAATTGAAAACTACAGTATAATGCATCTATACCAGTATACAATCTACTTTATAAGATTTTTTTTTTTAAATGCAGAAAAAATACAGAAGTACAGTAAAAATGTAAATAGTAATAGAATAAACCTGAGCTACATTAATATAAATTTAGTTAGGTTTTTGGAGCTCACATTTTCTGAACAACACTTTCTGCCCATAAATGCATTTACATGAATGACACGTGTTGGACATCAGACTGCCATGATGCACACACGTGTCACATGAAGGCAGCGTGGACAATTTTCATATTTTAAAAAAAGAATGGCTTATAAATGAACGGCTCACAGCAAAGTTCTGATTCTCATCGTTAATTTAAAAGAGTTGTTCATAAGAATCGATTCATTCATGAACATCACATCTCTAGTTTGTGAGCCATCGCAGGAGATCTTCCTTTATGTTTAAGGGCAGCCGGGCAGCATTCGATTAGTTTTGCTGCATTAATTACATACCAGTGTGGTACAGCAGAGGTGTTGATGATCAATACTATAGCTTCTGCAGATAATTCATATGTATGCACTACAACCACAAACACATACTGTAGCTGTGTGTGCATCCTCACACATTCTCACTCTCACATGAAGAGGATTAGAAAATTACTGTTGTTGATTTGAAGTGCGGAGGTCCCATGTGACTATAGTCATACAAATTAACATTCAATTATCCTGTCAACGTGAAAACAGAAAGATGGATGAAGGGGAAGACTCACTCGCTTTTACCAAGCCCATGTTCGTTTTAATCAGACAGAAGTTGGAGACAACATGAGAAACACACCAATGTGGCCCAGAGCATCCCAACAGCAAGTTTCTCAAGGGGGATGATGACTGTTGTAAGACATTCTAACATGTAGTGAAAGCATAACCTTGTTGATATTGTCACAAGTTTCATGCATTTGAATTAAACACAGGCCTCTCAAGTCTTGCAGATCTTCCATGTACTTTGATATCTGAGGTCTGTCTCCACTCAGACTGGTTCCAGCTGTGCTTGGTGCTGGGACTGACGAGGACGCGCTTAACAGACAGTTAGAAAAATTGAGAATGAATATGCAAACCGGCAGACAACTCAAACCTCACAAACCTCAAATGCACAAGATGTTTGTTGCCCTATAACCCATCTGATCGCCACTCTGTCTCACGACCCCTCATCCTAACGCTGCTTTTTTGAAGTTCTGAAGTGGTGATGGGCCTCAAAGGTTCAGTTTGAATCCACCAGGAGGACACTTTGCCAGCTTCACCGCAAATTCTACTGCCTCATCTTCGTAATGTGCCAGGCCCACTCAGCCTCATGGAAGCCATTATTGAGAGAGGTCTCCCTGACTCATCCGATCACACGGCAAGGGCACTTGAAGAACAGACTGGATAGGAGCTTACTGGGTTAGGCTCTTGATATAGCTGGGGAATATTGCAGCTGGATCAGATGAATCACAGTGTTTGGTGACCCATAGAACATGATCATCTGGAGCATTACCCAAGAGGGTTGGTGTAAACGGTAATCTTACAGTTAAGGATCATTCAACTTGTTGAGAAATACTCTTGCTTTCCAGCCAAGAGTTAGAAGAGAATATCAATACAGCTCGTCTGCCAGGAGCCACTTAGCTTAACATTCACACAGCTGGACACAGACAGTCTGACATGCCCTCCTTGCCCTTAACCAAGAGTTTAATGCATTAATAGTATTGTTACATCTTTCAGCATACAAATAAAACAGTGAACTTCCTCAAAATTTAACAGCATTCTTGAAACAGGCATCATCCCTTAGAGATTAAATTAATGCAAACAATATGTGGACAGCTCATTGGGGACAGTGAGAAAACCAAATGCAAAACCAGCTGCTTGAGTGTTTCTTCATGGGAGATGTGTAGAGAGCATCTTTATCTCCACTCTATCACACTGTTCTGTTAGGCAACAAATGTGTCGTCTGCCAAGTGTTTGTATCTCTACAATCCCTGAGTACGAGGGCAAACTCAAGCATGATGTTTCAGTACAATCCAACGGGTGTATCTAAGTGTACAATTACCGGGGTTTAAGGGATGCTATGGTTGACATTTGAGATCGTAAACACTTGTCTCATTCAATTAGAAGCTCAACCTCCATTTGAGAGCAGTTTGCATTCTCAGCTGTGAGGAGCAGCACACAGAGGCTCACAAAAGCATTTACAGAGTTGGAACGGTGTGTGAGATCTCTGCAGCGATTACACAGGAACTTCTCGGCTTCACATCCTGTCCCACGACTTTCTTTGACAGAACAACTTGCCTCCGCTCTGCGGCTGTAATGCTGTCATGCTTTAAACCATGAGTTGGTTCAAAACAAGCAGAAAGTGAACATACAATCAAGAGATGTACTCAAAAAAAAAAAATTTGCACTCTATAAGTACCTCAAGGCTGAAAGTTAATCTAAAAGACAACTGAGCTCAATTAAGTAATTGTGTGAGTACTGATGATAATTACCTCCCATTCAGCTAATAAGACGTAATCATCATTAGGATTGTTGGCAATGATGCAAAAATATTATTACAATGTTGCATAACAACTAATTAAATTTCTGCTTGTAAATTAAGTTTCATGAACAACAAATTGTTATTGAAGCAAACAAACTTAAAAACAAAATAAGAAGTGTTTAAGGGCTTTTTTTAAGCACCTAAGTTTGTTCACACTAGGAAATAAACCTGCTTTAATTGTATAATATCATTAGTTTCCTTAAGTTTCTTTAAGGTTGAAAATTATTTAGTGTAGCCCAATAAATTAGATTTAATAGGTTCAATTAGTCAACAACACAGGCTGTCAGGGGATCTTAAGTGCATTACTGCTGACCTCAAATTTTACAGTGGACCAGGCGTGATCATTTCCACTTTTTTATTCTTAATCTTGGGTAGTTCTACATTAATTTTTTATCCATCATAACCCAAAATAGGTTGAAATTATTTCGAAATGATGCAGAGCTTTCTCTTGGGAAAATATCCTGAAAACAAAAAAGGTTTGGAGGAGAAAGTGTCTTCTAATTGGTCAGTTTCATCGAGTTTGCTGAGGGGGCGGCCAAAGGACTGATTGTGAATCTTAAATGCACACACCAGTCTGGAAGTTACATCAGCTTGTAAACAAAGAAAACTTTTGACAACCCCCTTCATCAGAGCTAACCAACAATTTCTCTTCAAGGCTGTCCTGCAGGTTACATGTTTCCGGCTCCAACACACCTGACAGGATTGCAGCTCTGACCGTGTTAAATAGGTCTGCCCTGCATCTTCCAGGAAGACATCACTTAAAACTAAGCTTCTCCAGCCAAGTTCAAGAATGGTAATGATGTTTACAAAGTCCCCATTGTTATCAGAGGCTAAACTGCTAACAGCTTCTCCACGTACACAATATGCGAGAGGTGCGTGGGGGTTAGCTGCTTGTGAAGCTGTGCAATAAATGAATGGTCAATTTGTCCTCAAACAAAAACACATTTTTCAGAGACATTTACAAAACAAAAACAAGGTGACAAGCTCAGAAAAGTATTGGATCACTCACTCTTTGCATTCAAATGGTCCATGTGTGCCCACTAATACTAAATACAAGGAGTAAACACTAAAATACTCAAACATGCATACCTCTTTATTTATTTTTTTATTTTTTTTTATTTTGGGTGACATACAAGTGGAAACATCGCTTAGCTCTGCAGATAAGCCATAAAACATGGAAAAACATGCTGAGGGCCCATTAAGGATCGGGTGTTTAGTGATAACTATGCTACAAAGCCAAAGAGCAAATCAGATGGGCACATTAAAGAGCTACAACACTGCAGAACAGTGATGCAGACAAGAGCACTGAACAATCAAGAGCATCTTAAATTCTCCACAGGCTTTGTTAGCAGACATGGCCTTGAGGGAAAAAAAGGGAAAATAAAAAAATAAATCTTTTTCTGATGCTGTAATGCTTTCAATAATGGATCCAGGACACCAAAGAAATACAGCATTTGGAAAGAAAAGACACAAAAATGAAAAACAACACTAGCGTAATGAAAAAAACACTCATGATTCAAAGACTGAAGGAAAACAACCCTGGATAAGTGAGGCTTAAACTGTGTCTCCATTTCAATATATCAGAGAAGCTTAAAATGTAATTTTTCCCCTTTCACTGTACATAAAAGTAGTAAACTTGAATAACAGCGGCTTCAAAAATGGTTGTTTAGAAACATGACTCTGAATTCTTCCTTTGCTGAGTCATAGTCTCAGAGCAGCTTAACAGTCAGAAAATCAGTTTCCACACCGAATGGTGCAAGATGACTGTGTTCAGGTTTGCAGGACTCATCTAAACTCAGCTGTCCTTTGGTGTGTGTGTTTTTGTGCACCCATGTACCAGCAGGTTTTTCAAGATTTTGTATACTGGAACCTGATCCTACAAATAGACCAAACAAAGTTCATACACACTTTATGTTGTAAGAAAAGAGACCCACACAAATCTGGTTCCTATCATGCCCAAAGGAATAACGCCTCCTCTTTTAAATCTTAGAAGAAAAAAATCTAAACCAAAACAGGGAAATGAGAAAAGAAACATTTGAACTTAGGAGTGCCTGGAACTTCCTCTCAGCTTTAATAGCCGTCAACAACATCTGCAACTGCCAACCCTGGACAGATGTCCAAGCAGAAACACTAGCTCTGGGTGGGGAGGTGTGGTCCAAGTGGAGTGAGGAGAACTGGCTGCAATTTGGTTGTGAAGATGAACTTTTACACTGAAACTATCAAAGAGCTTATCTTGTGTGGGCTAAAAAATAAAAATAAAAGAATAATTAATCTAGCTGTTGACTGTCTAGTAGTTGTATATTGCATATATCTAGTTGTTTACTCTCAGTATTATGTGCAAAAGCTGGACTTCTGCACATAATACTGAAAAAGTACATGGAAAACAGTTCATTATACCAATGAATAATGGCAGTGGTTAAACTAGAAGTCAGATAATGAGAGATGCTTTCTTCCTCTCTTTCTCTTTAATGTATTTTTTTCTATCTTTTTGTTTATTTGAAATACATGATTGTTTTATCAAGCTATACATGAACTTGTGACCTGAGAGCTTCCCATCTCCACCCACACCCTGAGACTGTTTCTACATCGCAGCTTAACACCTGCAACCAATCAAACCCTCCCTCGCATCCTTTGCAACTCCCACCAGCTAACGAGTCACATTGAGACAGCTCAGAGCTTTAACAACAAAACCAGCCTGACTTAACTTCTGATCCAAAGTAGCAAATCAGAAGGGGGCTGTTAACAAAAATGACAACCACTGTTAAAAAAAAAAAAAAAAAAAAAAATCAGGCCGCCTAAAAATGAAAAGTGAGAAAATGCCATTGGAGACCGCTGTGTTCTTCAGCACAAATACAGACCCGGCGTGCCAAACTGACAAAGGCATTTCTACAATGTCAGTAAATTTTATGATTTAAGATGTTGACTTTATCGTGTTTTCAATTATCCTGTTTGATTCAGTGAAGCCAGAGGAGGAGATGATATATACAGGTTGTAAAACTCGACTGACAAAATATTACACTACACAGAACACCCATCACAACAAGGCATTTGATCTAGTATCGGGTCGACGGAGGCCAACGCGTTTCTTGAATGAAACATCGCTTTCCTGAAACAATCAAACTTGTTTCTGTTTTCAGTTCTGGCGCATCCTTTTAAATAACAATAAACAGGAGAAATGCATTGAAAAGAGGATTACAGTATGGAATAGGTCCAAATGCAGCGCACAGCCTGACCTAAACTCAAACGTCCAAAGAGCAGCTCTTGAAGCAAACTCAAACACACTGAGCACCTTTGACAGAACTGCAGCCAGGAACTCGACGTTTCTGTAACCTCTCATCATCAGCTCTGTGTCTATCATCTGAATCAGCATGTAGCTCACTGGATTCTTTAACTCATCAAGTCATCAGATTTACTGGGCACATTCATTTTCACAGCTGGATTAGGAGGATGATATTTTGGTCAACTCCCATTTCCATTTATCTTATTTTTTCTCTGTTTCACAACCACAATGACATTCAGAAAGATGGGTAGTGTGAATGACAGCAATTCTTCTTGAGACTAGTAACCAACCTAGAGTCTATTCACACACTCACACTGGATGAATATGATGATGGAGCTCTGTGTGATGTATAAAACAGGGTCATATCAGTTCTATGATGATGATGATGACTCACACTGAAAAACATCTAAAAACATCTGGTCTCTCTTACTTAGAAAGCCACTAACCTCAACTTAGATTTCTTTTGTCTTCATAGGCTAAGTGGGGGTACCCTCATCGGCTTTACCATGAAAAGCTGACTCACAAACACGTGCACCCACATTCACATTTGGAACTAAGAGGATTCCCTCGTCTCCGACTGTTTATCTCCAGGCTATAAAGCCACAAGGACACAAAATAGATTCTTTTGATATATGATCCACCAGACCTCGAAATCCTTGATTTTTTACATTTATTCCACTTATACAAAATACTGGTCATAAAGCATCTTCTTTGCATCTTGTCATTTCGTTTTATCCTCCCTGAATACTGTGAATAACAGGCATTATAACAACTTCAAACACATTAGCAGCAAAATTCTTAAGATAGAGAAAGAGGCAAAATGAACTCCTCAGGCCACGGGCCAGCAGTCTGACTCCACCACATATTACACCCCAATATTATGAGGTTTAGCCTACACGTTGCTCATCTGCTTTGTGTTTAGAAATGGCAAATCCAGACTAACAGTCTTTACATTGCCAGAGTTTTGTCAATGGAGCTGATGTCTCTGGTTGTTTTCACACAAACAAGAACACTTGAACACTTGAAGCACAACATGAGGTCAAAAACAACAAACCATCTGTTATCTCTCCAACACAATTAAATTACTTCACTCTCTCTTATAGGCCTCCTTTGATTAGGACTTTCTTGTTTTCTTTCATCTCACTCGAACACAAAATGTATTGTCTTCTTCCAGGTGCAGTGCTTACAGATCCTGGCAACAGGGCTAGAGGGACCGGTGCCGAGCTGGACTCTGCTCTGTGACCCAGTTCCCACACTGACCGTGAACAGTGTCACTTGGAATGGTCCAACAGATGCACAGAAACATGTGCTGACAAGAAAGGGTGGCAGAGGTTCAACTATGGAGAGGAAATGAAGTGGTGGGGTTGTGTTCAGACATTAGAGAAACACATCTTAAGCTCTCGATGGCCGACGTTCAAGTCCATCGTCGATAAACGATGCAGCCCGATGACAGGATCAGTGGAATTGGTAAAGTCTTACAGCTCTTTCGAGATGTTCCAGATTCCGCAGATGATTAGAGCATGGGTTCGCCATTGTCTGCGTCTCTGTAGATTTTATTGGATCCATTCTTTTGTTTCCTGCTTTCACATGTAATTTTCACAGACCTCATTTTTGACTATCAATTTACACTCCCAGGGCCAGACCTAGTAAAGGTTTGTGTCAGCCCAAACCTAAAAAATATCTGCACCAGGATCTATCAAATAGGACTTGCACTAAGTTAGATAGCTAGAGCTGCAATAATATGTATAATGTGTTTCTTCTCTTGGAAGCGGAGTATTTAAAAGAATGTGATATACTTAGGTGTACAGCAATCACGCCTTCTACCAACTGTGCCATTATTTCCTACAGGACAAGGTTAGACTCTTTCACTTAGAGATGGCAGTTCTGGTTGCTCAGACGAAGACTGTCATTATTGTGTATTAGTCACGTAATTTAAGAAATTTACTCCTCATAATTCATCAAGAATAACAACAGTCCTTAATTAGTAGGGCTGTAACAATAGATACATCAATCTAAATTGATACATTGATATAGATCAATGTATCGATCAAAAATCGATCCAATATCCGCCGAAAACCAATATCAAACCCACTTTTATCATGAAAATGGATTTACTTTGAAGTTCTTCTGCCACATATTACTTGTAATAATATAGCATAGTTTCAAATCGATCGGTGGATCCTAAATCAAATCGAATCAAAATCGTATTGTGACTGAATTTGAGATATCGGCAAACATCGTATCACTATCCCCTGTATCAATATATTGTACTGTGATCAAACCAGTGATTTACACTGCTATTAATCATCTAATATAGTCCTTCACAAATAGAAATTAAAACACAAAAAAGTTGGTAACACAAGTCCAAAGGGCCTGATTGCAAATGACGACTTCTCACAACACTTCAGCTCAAAAACTTTGTTTAATTTAGTTCAGCTCTTTTCAACCTTCAATAACTTATGCGGCTGTCGCTTATTTCATCCTCATTTTCACCAGCCTCATTGCTTTTCTTAAAGGCACACAATGTAACTTTTAGATCTGCGTTTTTGACTCGTTTTGATGGCACACCAACATTCATTATGCACATTTTTCAAGCCCTCACCGCCCAGAGGCGCCCTGAGGCTCAGAAACAGCAGTATGTAAGTTTTCCATCCAGGACACGGCTGTGACGTTGCATCCCACTGTTGGTTGAGCACCACGTCACTTACTAGGAAATGGATATGAACCAGATGTGAACACAGTGGGTGTTTGAAACGCACATCGTGGAGGATTCGGTAAAGAAACGCAAGGAAACATTACCGGAGGAAGAGAGGAATTGGCAGAACAAGAGTCAAAATAAGACTGTCTTTTACTGGCTGGAGTGAGCTCACAGAACAGGTACAATGCAAGATGGATGCTAGTTTAGCCGTCAATAGGGGACGCGTCACTGACAAAAATGCTAAAAGTTCTGTCGTGTGCTTTTAAGGACTCTAACAGCAAGAGTGCAGAGGTACTATAAATAGCCTTCACAAATGGACATAAAGCCTTACAAAGAGAATAAATATGGGGGTTTCAGGTCATAGATAAATTCCCAAGTGTCTCTTATCCCCTCTTTTTCTAAAAACAGAAGTCCTTTTTGCAGAAAATGCAGATTAGAGAAAATGTAATGGCTGGCTATTAGAAAAGCCCAAAATATTTTCCTCATTCTGTTTCAAACAGGGCCGATAAAAAAGAGCTTTCTTTCTTTTCTTTTCTTTTTTTTTTTTTACCTCAGGAATGATAACCATGCAAACCACCATTCTTAAAGCATGTTTATCATCTTATAACAGACCAGCTACAATAGTGCTTGTTAAAGGCAGGGTGGATGATGTTTTCCAGGAGCATTTTTTTACAAAATTGCTTAAAGTCTCCTTCACACCCCAATTGCAGCCAATTAATTAAATGTTCTGACACAAAAAATTAAAAAAATTATCACCTGTGGAACGGACAGGACAGGAAAAAAACCCTCTAATTAAATGAATTTCATTGGATGGGGCTACGAATGGCCCATGTTATTGATTGAATGATTATTATGTCCATCAAACTTGACTGCTGTTTGTCGCACGCTCGCAGCTCACCGTGAGCATCTCATACTGCAGACGAACCAAGACAAACATGGCTGCTCTTAACAAGCCGCTGGATCAAGTCATGGAGGTGTTGGTGTTTGCAGTGAGGATGTTTTACGCCGCAGAAGTAGTTGAGGTGAGATAATAATCACTTTTAGGAAATGTGGTTCTTCTGCTGTTTACTGGGAAGCTAACATAGCCACTCAGCTGTTCTCGGTTATGTTCACCGACAACCATCGACGAACTCGTTCCTGTGCTCTGGAGGCGTGGTTTCAGGGGGTGTATATTTTTTCAAATGTAGCTTGCTCGAGCCGTTTTTCCAGGATCCCCTACCCTGCCTTAAATGGATTAGGCCACATTCAAATTTCTCATATTCAGGCTCTAAGTTATGGTACTTAAAAATTTGATATATTTGCTGTAAATATACTTGAGAAGAGATGGTGGCAAATTGAATTGACTGAATATAGTTTAGAACCTGCTTGCATATGGTTGTATGTTCCTACAGTCAAACCGTGTCGAGGCCAAGATCAGGTCAAGGTTATAAAACCAGTTTTCAAGTTTTCAGTTAACCAGAAGCGCAGCTTTCTCAAAAATTGTGAAACTGAAGACGTTTGGAACAATGAGGACTTGTCCTATAGATGGCCAACATGTAAAACTGAGAAACCATGCAAAAAGGGCCTCAGTCAGGGAGGTAACCAAGAACCTCAATGCCACTCTGACAGAGCTCCAGGACACTTCTGCAGAGATGGAACCACTCCACCAATTAGGTCTGTATGGCAGAGTGGCTACACTAGCAACTCTTAAGTAAAAGACATGACAGCCCACTTGGAATTTGCCAGATGGCATTGAAATGACTCGAGAGATTTTCAGGTTTGATGAGACAAAAACTGAACACCGTGGAAGAACTCCAAGTCCCATTTCTGGCAAACCCCAAATACTTCTCATTATTTTGCTAACACCATCTCTGCAGTGAAGTATTGCTGTGGCAGCATATCACCATGGGGTTACTTCTCAACCGCAGGCTCTATGAGACCTGTCAGCATGAAAAGAACTATAAACCCTGCCTAATTCTCAGGATCTTGAGTTAGAGTGGCTTAGATAAAGCCTCTGACTGTCCCTGAAAAATGGAATGAGCTGCCAAAACTTTTGACCTGAAAAAGATCCAAGTTGGATCAAAATGATGCAAATTAATAATCTCTGTCATGGAGTAAGTGTTTGAGCATTGATTTGTTTAGCACAGGCTGTCCAAATCCAAATGGTGAAGGGCAGACCTACATAAAAAGACCCCCATCTGCAACTGCTGCCAGAAAAGGCTTCTTTACTGTAGCTTAGTCTATAGTTACACAGATATAAAAAAGTTATAAGTTCTCTTCAAATACATCTACACATTCAAAACAAAAAGTTGAAAAAATCTGGAAAAAAGGGCTGAATACTTTAAATGACTTTATTAACGAACAAGACTGACAGCAAAGCGTGATTAGAGAAAGGAGTCAACTGAGGCCATCGTCTGAGCCAGGAAAAGCTCCAGCAATCCAGGGTGTGATCCTAATCTGCGTTTTAACGCCACACCTGATACCATATTACTACCAGTATTTTTGTTTTTTAGCTCAGCTGGTACCAGTTTTTAATCATCAATGGGACAAAACGTGTCTTCCAGACGGCCTTTTTCTTTTTACTTTCCTCTCCCCCTTATTTTTTCCCCCTCTCTCCTCCTTCTCATCAGTCTCTCCTTTCATCTCCCAATCCCCCATTTGGTCTGCATCAGCACAGGGTAAGATCACAGCACATAGAGGAGGGCACTAGATAAGAGACTATGAAAGACAGAGAGTGCAGTAAAAGACTAGTTATTTTATAGTTTCATGGGTCTGCCTTCTTTCTTCTGTCTGCATTAGGGGGTTTTATGGGGAACTTTGAATCCCCTTCCACCACTTTAGTGATGACTTTCAACTGGCACAGTTGCAGTAAGTCCAGAACTCAGTTGGCAAAGATTCACATGAGAACAGACATGACCATCTCAAGCCATACTACAAAAATCTATTGTCTACATGAGCACTTAGACAAATACACAAAGTGACTAGTGAGATGTGTTCCACACACTGCTCTTTCATTGCATCACAGTGTCTAGTGGCTATAGAGAGGATGACAGATGGACACAGTGTATACAACACAGAGGTCAGTCTGCAGCCCTTTCAACATCTTAAAACAGCTTGTCTCCTCAATAACAAAAACATTCATTTCTTCAAGATGACAGATCAAAGTTTTAACTGTTTGTCCTTTAGGCCCCAAAATCCATTTGCTAATTCATTATTTTAAAAAAAGTATCATTCCTATATATATACATACATACATACATACATACATACATACATACATACATACGCATACATACAGTCGTCCTCAAAATTATTCATACCTTCCAATTAAAGAAGGGGGAAAAAAATCAGATTTCAGTGAAATAAGTTGAAATTGACCAAAGTAAGAATAAATAAAAATTTTATGAAAATAATTACATTGATTTTGAAATAAGGTTTAACAGAAATGTAAAAAAAAAAAAAATGCACAAAAAAGTAAAACAAGTATACAGTAATGGGGCTCCGAAGCTAAAATTTTGTTGAGCAACACTTTGAGACAATCACTGCAATCATGTGTTTTCTGTAATGTTAAAAAAAAGACAACTACACCAGTTGACTGGTATTTTGGTCCACTGTTCATGGGAAAGGTGCTCTAATGTGTTCGAGACAATTTTGTTTGTTTTTCTTTTATTATTATTTTCAACTACAATAGAGAAGACTTATTGCTTCCTCTGCATCCTGCTGTAATGACTTTAATATTTGATGTAAAGCACTTTGAATTGTCTTGGACATGAAATGTGCTATATAAAATAAACTCGCCTTGCCTTGCATTTACTTTTTTGCCAAGTCAGAAAGTATGATACACGAAAGAATATTAAAAGCCTGATGACAAGATAACAAACACAGTGTTGGAGCTGGCTCAAGGAGAACATCATCTAGAATTTAGTTTGGAAAACAACCGCCTGATGAGCGCCAACAACTGTAGAAAAGCTAAACCAAATAATAAACATTCATTTGTATCATATAAAGTTATTTTGGCTTGGAAAAACTAGAATATTAAGATAATGTAAACTGTCGGTTGATAATATAAGAGCCCATTACTTGTGCGATGACCTACAGCTGCGCAATTAATCGAAATTTAATCGTGATTTAAATTTTTGTGTCAAACAATCTCCAAACTCATATAATCGAGTTGAAACAATTATTATTATCATTATTTTTTTGCCATTTTTCTTGGCACAATTTCTAGAAGTTATTCTGAGGTTATCCCAGGCAATTTCTAGGCTGTCATTAACAAAAATGTTAGATTTGGAGAGTTCTAGCCTTACACTAAAGCTCAACAAAGTTCATTTTGTAATGTTTTTCTATAAATAAGTACATATTTTTTTTAAAATATTGAGAAATTGCAGAACAGCTGGATACATAGTTTATTTTGGATATATTTCGAAACAGCTGTAAGGTATATATTTGTAGCCTATAGTCATTTTTAGTGCTAGAAACCTTAGACAGAAATGCTTAATTAATGCATTGTGTAACTAGAAAATAATAGTTTGAATAATCGTGATTTCAATATTGGCCAAAATAATCGTGATAATGAATTTTTTTCCATAATTGGCCAGCCCTACAATGACCACAATACTGGATTGGCACCAAAACAAATAATTAAACAAGCAACCTGTACCCATCCACAGTGGGGAGAGAAAAGTGTCACATTGCTCCTGCTATTAAAGTTTCTACAGCCAGACTTTGAGTCATGAAAGACAATACTTTCATTGACATTGTTGCTTGAGTACCAAGTCTCTGCCCAGATACAGCCACATAATGAACAAAGCTCTGACAGAGGAATGCCATTCAAGCCACATCAGAGTGTGGACTTTTGCATTTGATCCCAGCGGATCAAATTCTGCAGAATGACACAAGAAAAAACTAAATGTAAACAACTTAGAAGCATGCTCAAAACTTATATTTGAAGGATTCATAAGTGGCAAAAACATCTGTTTGAAGCTGTTAAGCCTGAGAATGTGAGAGTGCAGCTAAATGAAGCAAAGATTTGACCTAAGAGGGCACATGTGTGATAGTTAAGGTAATCTGAAGCAACCTGATGTGGCAATTAAAAGGCAGAAGTAACCACAAGTACACCACACAGGAAAAATTAAAGAAAGATGAGAAAATGGCCTCAGAGAAAGAAAGAGGAGACTGGTAGGGTGTGATCAGCTGTGAACGCCAAGTTACACCAACAAAACCTCAGCAGCATTCTGCCAAACTCCAAAAGGAGTGACATCATGCGTTGCCTAATTCACTTAATTCTCCATATAATCAAAAGAAATTAAACATTTTAGAAAGCATACATAAGAAGAAAATCACATTCTTATTGTTTGTCTTATGTTCTGAAGGAACTCTGTTCCAAGATACACTACAACAAAAGTGATAAGGGCATTAGATTAGATTTGTCTGTTATTTTTACCAAATCTGGTCCAAGTGACTTATTTTCTTGAATAAGTGCTAATGCTGTTATCATGCTTTCTTTTAACCCATTTCCTTTTGGTATCTATGCAATCTTTTTGGATCTTATCATATACCCTGGTTGACTTACAACTGATTTGCCCTTTGTCTACAAAAATATGAGGAATACAGATTCTGCCATTGTTGTGTTCTACTTCATGTGTGTGAACAAGACAACCTGCAGCAAGAGGTTAAAAGATAAGTTGCTGTGATTAAATGAACAAATTTAATTGAATATTGCCAAAACAAATATAAAGTATTAGCTTTAGAAAGAAGAAGGGAAATAAATTTACACTGGGCTCAACTTCCAGACACTGCCAAGGGAACAGAGGCTTTTCTTCAGCCTTCAGTTCCCATACCCTGGGACACGTTGGTGTCTGTTTAGCACAGAACTAAGGCTAACACGTATATGAAATTACAGCTTCAAGCTGTGTTAATTTGTTAATTCAAAATGCCTATGTCAAAGCATAAATCTCACAGAACAGCTAAACCTGACAGAACAGATGGAAATCTGCAAGAGTAGTTCATGAACTCATACAAATAACTGCTGGAAATGTGTACCGTGGCACAAAATCTAAGCCAAACTCGGGCCAAAACTTGTTTAAGATCCTAAAGAGAGACAGAGGAATTCTGCTGTCAGGCTCAGCAAGCAGGTCATCCGAGGACGCGAGCATACATGTGTTTGAGCGTGTGAGAAAGAGAGGGCTTGAGGATGTGTGACGACTACCTCCATGAAATGAAAGAACACACAGAATTTAACAGGCAATAAATGATACAAAACAACAAAAAACTCCCTCACATCATGCAGATGCATTCACTTCACAAATGTTTTCACACAAAGATAGCCAGTAGCATCTTGAACTTATAAGGCAACTAAATGATTGAGATCTTAATCAGGCTATAAAATGAAGGATGGAGCTGCTGAAAGCACATGGCTCCAGTTGGTGGGTGGTTTGCAAATCCTCTCCAACAAAGTTTTTACATGTCATAGAAAAATAGAGATTATAAACTTACTTTTTTGAGTATATTATTATACTTCAACTTATTATATAAAAAGTAATGACATAATAATCCCCTTTACTACTTAGCAAACTTTTAAAAAGATAACTTTACAAACTGGATAAATAGGGTTTTACTTCTTATTATGTCATTAAGCTTCTCAAGTCTCCTCACTGGCATATCTACAAAGAAATATTCTTTCTCTTATTGGATTTGAGGCAGTAAAAACCTTGACAGTAAGTAGTAATGTGATCTTAGGATGCCTTCAAACAAAAGAGGCCATGTATGTGAGAGTGTATTGTACAATACCGCAGAGACTGAAATATAATCTAATAGGGCAAATCGGAGCAATAATGTAACCCTGGAAAGTTATGTTGCCATTTTACACTCGGCAGTGATTGCTGAGTAAATGTAAAATGATGCCGTTCATCACTTATACCCAATTTTGAACAGATTGTTTTTGTCCCACTTTTGCCAACACCACTGAGCCAACATGATGTCTGTGGTTATAAATGTAGCATAATATGAACTGAAGAGAGGTCAGTGACCCACCGACTTCCTTTTCTTAAAGAAAGCATGCAATTTATCATCTTAAGAACAAATAACAATGTATATTTTTCAGCATCGACTCCAGCAGTGAATATGTGTAGCCCCATTCATGAAAAAACAACCTTTACAGCTGTTACATAAAACACCTGTTGTTCCAAAATAACAGAAAACAGAATAACCAGCAGACAGCCAGCGTGAGACAGAATTTCCTTCCCTAAATCCTTGCTTCTAGACAAACCGGATCAGATCATGAATGAAAAAAATTATAGCCGTCTACAGCAATCCATATGTGGCCTGCAATGGTCGTACACAGACCAGCTCTGCTTTGATCGAGACTCACTTGGATCCCAGAGGAAAGAAGAGAAAAACAGGAAGGACCTCCAGTCCAAAGACAGAAAAGGAGGAGGGAAGAGCAGTGAACGAATATCGCAGACAGCAGGGACACAGGACCATCAGTGGGTGTGTGTAGGTGTATGTATCCATGTGTGAGAGCTGGTGGCTGCACATTTTTTACTTGTGTACAGTCAGGCGACTCAAGTACACCCTCTTTCTGTAGAATCAAATTGGTTTTGTTCTTTTGCAGTCCCAAAGTCAAATCACAGGACTGCATTCAGGTCGAGGTCTGGACTGTGCTGCTGCAACATCTTTATTCTCTTCTTCAAGCTTTAACTGTCAGACTCCACTTTTAACTTTAGAATACTTCTTTACATGAAGGAGTATATGGCCACCTCGGTGGCTGCAAGCTGCCTAGTTTCTGTGGCTGCAAAACTAGCCCAAATCATCACGCTTCCACCACCAAGCTTGACATTTGGTATGAGGGGTTTGTGCTGATATGCTGTGTCGGGTTTTCACAGAATGTAGTGTGATGCGTTTTGGCCAAACGCCTCTACTTCGGTCTCAACTGCACAAAGGACATTGTTCCAGAAATCTGGTGGTTTGTTCAGATGCAGCTTCTGCCATGTTTCTAGAGGGAAGAGGCTTTCTCATGTAAACTTATCAAACAAACCATATTTGAAAGTCTTTTTCTAATGGTACTTGAATAGAATTTTAAATTTGACATGCTAATAGAGGCTCTTAGAATCTGAGATTTTATTTTCTCAGTTTCTTTAACGCTGTATGTTAGAGATATAACAATATGAAAATTTCATATCCGGATATTGTGACCAAAATTATCATTGTTATTGCGGTGTTATTGACATACCCTCCCAGCATCTTTAAATATACCCAATAAATCTAGCCGTCTACTTTCTCCTTTTTAAAGGGGGAAAAATTCTCCAGAGCGCTGTCCGTGTGGGTGCCTTTGTTGCCTTCTGCCATGTTTTCATAAATTAAACATTGCAAACTGAGACTGCTGCTTTTCCAGGCAATGAGCAGCATCACTGTGAGTTTTTCCAAAGTGCAGTAATCAATCATGGTTTTAACAATAATTTGAAATTGAAACGATATTACTAATTGTTAGAAATGTTATAATGGTTAATCATTTTACCGGTAATCATTAATTCCCTACTGCACACTCAACCTTACCAAGACATCCACTGCATGGAAGACTGACAACTGTCTCAAATGTTGCGAATAATCTCTCTCACTGTAGGATTCCAAATTGCTTGTGAATGGCTTTACAACGCTTCTCAGACTTATGAGCACCAACAGTTGCTACTCTAGCATAGGGCTGGGGGATATATCAATATTACACTACTTACAAAAAGTAAAGGATATTTGGCTTTTTGTATGATGTCAGAATGAATCTAAAATCCACTACAACCTTTCCAGGTGAACTGAACAGAACTTTCTCTAAATTTTTTCAACGCACATGTACATTGTCCAATGGTTAAATATTTATTCTGCATCATTCTGTTCTCCAAAAACTGAAAGTTGAATATCCCTAACTTTTTGTGAGTAGTGTAAAAAACATTGATGTATTTTCAAATGAGATATGGAATTGGACCATATTGCATCTATAAATTTGTTATATAGTCAAACAGCATTTATGTTTACATTTTATTGTTCTTTGAACAGCTGAGCATTATTTCATCTGGCTGTTTTAAATAAAATTACTTGTGATGTCGTATTTGGCTTTGACTGTAACTAAACATATGCTCTCACTTTGCAATAAAAATATCAGGGCATTGTATATTCAGCCTAAATATATTGGGATATGACTTTTGATCCATATCGCCCAGCCCTACTCTAGCATCTTTCCTTGAGCACTGTGTTAACACACACCTGAATTCTCCAGACCAGGTCGTCACACTTGCTGCAGATCAGTCAATCAAATGCATTTGGTTAGCAGATCCATGCTACTTCTACCTATGGAATAAGTAAGGCTGTACTTTGTTAAATATCCCTATATACTGTAACCTTCTGAACTTAAAAATATGCAATTCTGACTTGTTTTGATTGCACAGTGACATTTTTTGTGCATTACTAGAACTGTCACTGCCAAGACTTTTTCTTTTGGGATGCAGTTTCAATTTACACTCTGCATCACACACCAACAACTGAGCAAGAACCACGGCTGACTCATCAAAGAAGCACAAGGGGACATTATAAGAGAAAGAAAAGAAAAAAGAAAGAGAGAAAGGAACAAAGCAAGAGATAAGATGAGGGTAAACTTCAGCCTGACTTTGGCATGCTGAACAGAGCTCAAAGAGACAGGATGCAAGATGCCAAATTAACCGACATCTTGAATCCTGGTGCCTCTTTACATAAATCATAACGTAGTGTAATATTGTTAAGTGCCAACTTAGAATGCTAAAATTTGGACTGAATAATTCAGGTTTCTTATTTGCCTCTATTTTTTTTTCTTTACATATTAACTTAAGTGCTACAGTTTTGCAACAGGACTGGGCTTAATGTGCTCTGGATGCCCAAAAATCAAATAATGCCAAATAATCGGCTGCAACATCACGGCCCCATCCTGGATCCAAAAGTTACATACAGTCGTGCAGTTTCTGAGCCTCAGGACGCCACTGGGCAGTGACGGCTTGAAAATGCGCATAATGAATGCTGGTATGTCATCAAAAAAAGTCAGAAATGCATAATTTTAGGGTCTAAAAGCTATGTTGTGGGTCTTTAACTCAATGTGGCGATATCCCCCATTAGCACATTTATCAAATTATTAATACTTTCAGCAATGCTAATTTTACAACCAAGTATGGAAAAGATTTTTTGTTTTGTTTTTTTCAATTAGCTCTTAAAAGTGGGTGGTTGATGTTTTCCAGGAGCATTTTTACAGTATTGCTTAAAATCCTCTCCACACTCCAACTGTAGCCAATTAATTAAATGCTGTGACATAAAAATAAAGAAATTCTAGTCACCTGTGAAACGGCCAAGACTAAAAAAACATCATCCAATCATCTTAACCTGCCTGTTCAAAATGACTGAATGGTGATATGGTTATCTAACCAAACTGCCATTTGTCCTTCTTCCCACCACACGTGCCCTTCTTCGTGCAAATCACAGTATTAACAAATATGTCCAACAGACGTCTCACTGCTGTTATTTGTGCAGCTATTTGCTCTGATAATCTGCCAAAAAGAAAAAACGGATGTGAATCTGAAGAAAGGGTGTTTGGACTTTTAAAATGGGTGTTATTTTTTTTTTCAAAATATAGCATGGTCGAACCATTTTTCCAGGATCTCCAACTCCACCTTTAATATTCAAGACCTTACAACTGAAAGAGGGTGTAATTTCTTTTTCGTGACTTTGCCATTGTCATATCCAACTAAATTTGTTAAAATAAAAAAAATGAGATAGGAGGAATTTGAGAAGAGAGATGATGTTAAAGAATCCGCGCGGGGGGGGGGGGCGGGGGGGGGGTGGGGGGGGGTGTGGGGGCGGGGGGGGGGGGGGGGCGGGGGGGGGGGGGGGGTGGGGGGGGGTGGGGGGGGGGGGGGGGGGGGGGGCCGGGGGCGGGGGGGGGGGGGGGGGGGGGGGGGGGGGGGGGGGGGCCGCGGGGGGGGCCCTCGGGGGGGGGGGGGCCGGGGGGGGGGGGGGGGGGGGGGGCCCTGGATGGGCCCCGGGTGCGCGGGGGGGCCGGGGGGGTGGGGGGGGGGGGGGGGGGGGGGGTGGGGGGGGGGGGGGGTGGGGGGGGGGGGGGGGAGGGGGGGGGGTTCTGTTGGGGTGGGGTGGGGCGGGGGGGGTCGGGGGGGGTTGGCGGCGGTGTGTTGGGGGTTGGGGGGGGGGGGGGTGTTGTGTGGGGGGGGGGGGGGGGGGGGGTGGGGGGGGCCGGCCCGCGGCGTGGGGGCGCGGCGGGTGGGGGGCGGGGGGGGGGGTGGGGGGGGGGGGGGGGGGTGGGGGGGGGGGGGGCGGGGGGGGGGGGGGGGGGGGTGTGGGGGGGGGGGGGGGGGGGGGGGGGGGGGGGGGGGGGGGGGGGGGGGGGGGGGGGGGGGGGGGGGGGGGGGTGGGGGGGTGGGGGGGGGGGGGGGGGTGTGGTGGGGGGTGGGGGGGGGGGGGGGGGGGGGGGGGGGGGGGGGGAGGGGAAGGGGGAGAAAAGAAAAAAAAAAAGAGAAAAAAGAGCATCTGGGGGGTTTGGGGGAGGGGAGGGGGGGGGGGAGGTTGGGGCGGTGACTGGCCCCTCACCCTCCTTCATCATCCAGGCAGGGGGAGGGGGAGGGGGCTGTGGGTGGGAGGAGGAGGGCGGACGGGGGGGAATGGGGACACGGACCGGGGGGGGGGGAGGAGGGGGGGGGCTAATGGGGGGGGGATTACACCCCGGGAATCCATCCAAACCCCCCCCCCCAAGACCCACCCCCCCCACACAGTAGAGTACAGGGAGGGGGAGGGTAAGGGGGGGGGGGGGGGGAGGGCGGGAAAGAGGTGGGAGGCACAAAAAATATCCTTCACAAAAAAAACCAACTTATACACAAAAAAACAAAAAATAAAAACATAAAAAAACAAAATAAAAGGGGGGACAAAATAGGGGGGGGGAAAGGTGGGGGAATACCGGGAGGGGCCCAGGGGGAGAACCACACCCCAAAAACAAAAAACACACATAATAAAAACAAAAAAAAAAGGGGGGTAAGGAGACGGGGTTGGGGGGGGGGGCCGGGGGCATGGGGGGGGGGCCCGGGGCCCTGGGGGGGGGGAAGGGGGGGCCGGCGGGGGGGGGGGGGGGGGGGGGGGGTGCTGGGGGGAGGGGGGGGGGGGGGGGGGGGGGGGGGGGGGGGGGGGGGTGGGGGGAGGGGTCGGGCCCGGCCTCGCGGCCCCTCCGGGGGCATAAGGGATAGCAAGAGGGAGGAGGAAGGGGGGAAGAAGAGAGGAGGGTATGAGGGGAGAAAGAAGGGGGGGAGGGAGAAAGGGGGAGGGGGGGGAGAGGGGGGGAAGAGGGAGGAGGAAAGGGGGGGGGGAGGAGGAGGAGGGGAGGGGGAGGGGGATGGAGGGGGGGGTGGGGGTGGGGGAGGGGGGGGGGGGAGGGAAGGGAGGGGGGAGGGGGGGGGGTGGGGGGAGGGGGGGGGGGGATGGGGGATGGGGGGGGAAGGGGGGGGGGGGGGAGGGGGGGGGGGGGTGGGGGGGGGTGGGGGGGGTAGTGGGGGAGGGGGGGATAAGGGATAGGGGAGGGGGGGGGGGGGGAGGAGGGGAGGGGGGGGGGGGGGGTGGGGGGGGGGAGGGAGTGGGTATGGAAGTAGGGGGGGGGGGGGGGGGGGGTAGGGGGGGGGGGGGGGGGGGTGGGGGGGGGGGGGGGGGGGGGGGGATGTGGGGAGGGGGGGGGGGGGTGGGGGGGGGGGGGGGGGGGGGGGTGGGGTGGTTGGGGGGGGGGGGGGGGGGGGGGGGGGTATTATGGTGGTCAATATTGGGTGTTATGGGGGGGGGGGGGGGAAAATTACCAGGGGGGGGGAGGGGGGGGGGGGGGGGGGGGGGGGGGGGGGGGGGGGGGGGGGGGGGGTGAAGGGAAGGGGGGTGGGGGGGGGGCTGGCGGGGGGGGGGGGAGTCGGGGGGAGGTTGGGGGCGGGGGCGGGGGGGGGGGGGGTGGGGGGCTGGGGCTGGGCCGGGCTGGCCCGTCCGGAGGAGGGGAGGCCCGGGGGGGGGGGGGCGAGGTTGGTCGGGGGCTGGGCCTGGACTAGGGGGGGGGGGGCTGGGCGGGAGACCCGGGGGGGAATCCTTAAGGGGGGGAGATGGGCGGGGGGGGGGGGGGGGGGGGGGGGGGGCTTGCTAAGAGGGGAGAAGAGCAGAAAAACAGAAAACCAAAATATATTAAAATGTAAATGTACAATAAATGTATACTAACCCATACAATTAATACTACCATCCTATAGATGCACTTGAATCTATATTGATATAATAAACCAGGTTGTTGTATGAGGTAGTATTTACTCATTTCTTCTCTCTCTTTCTAATCTACATTAATCCTTGCAAAAAAAAAAAAAAAATGAAAATAAAAAAAAAAGATAAAAAAAAATAATAATGAAAAAACGATCATATAAAAAAAAAAGAAAATTAAAACAAAACAAAACAAAATATATAAGAAAAATAACATTCACTGATTACATTAATGCCAAATATTAATGAGATGCTGCACCAAGATAAAAAAAATGTTGCTCCTATATTAATAGAGTGGGTAGCCTAGTGGTAATGTCGCAGGCTTTGGCGCGGAGGACCCGGGTTTGAGTCCCCGACACGACATTCAAATGAACCACTGTGGACCCCTGAGCAAGGTCCTTAACCCCCACCAACTGCTCCCCGGGCGCTTTAGGTAGCAGCCCACTGCTCTCTGGTGCTACAGAGATGGGTAAAATGCAGAGCCCTAATTTCCTTTTGGGGATCTAAAGAGTATATAAAAACAAAACAAAACAAAAATAGTCTCATGCTGTGACTTTAAATTACAGCAAAGGTTAAATTAACGGACAATTATCTAATGTCCATTTAGATATTATGTTATAAAATAATTATTTTATAACATTTGGTCCGTTTATAACAAATGTATTCTTACCTGTCCATCCTGACTAACATGCACCTGGTGAATCTGGAGGTTCCCCTACAACAGAAAAATGACATGTTAGTTTCACATTGAAGCATCAAGATGCTCACATTCATATCACTGCTGTACCCTGCAAATGTAAATCTACAAAGAAAAAAAATGTATTTCCTGATCAATGAAATGCAGAACGCTGTCATTGACATCCAAGAAGTATCAGATCTGTTTATTTCTGCCAACCCCTGCATGCTCAGATAGCACTTGAGTTACCAAGCACGGGGAAGTTGGCAGTGTTTACGCTTCATAATAAGAAGTGAATGACATGCATTTGTATTCATGTCAACAGCTGTATTATTTCTGGCTAAACCGAAGCTTCTGTAAACAAAAATAATCTGCTTACAAAGTAGTGACCGTTCTAAGAGATCTGGAAGCCTGATGTTAACAGAAACATATGAGGCAAGGACCTCATGCGAGCCAGCCTCAAGATGCTGTCTTTCTCTTGCTAATTACATTTCATGTATACATGCAACACTGTCTGAGCTTTCATAAGGCCAGAGTTCAGTGCAATCCCTGAAACAGCTCATTTCCTTTGCAAGCACGTTAAAACCCATTTCTTTGATATAAGAGGCCTATTTCTTATAAAAACACATTCTGTGAGTGGCAGTTGGCATAAGTGGGATTTTGTTGCTAAGCTTTGAACTCCAAAAAAACAAATAATATCATGAAATAGGAAGAAGAGGGGAGAAAAAAGATCTGGGCTCAGACACAAAGAACAGGAAAAGCTTTAGAGGTTTTTCTGCCTCCAATTTACTCAGTTTTTCTCCCTCCCTCTCTTTCTCCCTCTCTCTCTCTCTCTCTCAGTTGTGCATTTCTTCCTGAAGGTCCTTCGGCACAAGAACTGAATAGGAAATGAGAAAAACACTTGGTGAAGGTGTCAATTGTTTTAGCACAAACGTCACACATGTACAGTATTATGAGTGTGTACACAGCCCGGCGTTGTGAAATAAATCTATCCAATATCCTTGAAAAATCATCAACATTGATGCTGATGCAGGAATTCCTCTATGCAGTTGGTGTTTTGTTATGGAGTTAAATTATGATTTTATGAGCAGGTTGTGTGTGCATTGATGTCTGATGGGAGACATGAGTCACCTGAGCTTTATGTGGAAACACGACCCTCTGGATAAGCTGTTAGATATACCGCATAAACAAAAACAGACTCTTCATAGAAACTTTTCCTTTCAGCCACTAATGACTTAAACATTGAATGTTTTTTGCTATTGCGGGTACACAATGCTGTTTTTGTCGACCAACAGGAACATGCAACTCTCTACAGGCACACTCTGTAAATTCCTCGTGAAATTATTTGACTGATTTAATGGACTTATTCCTATATGTAGAGGCAGACTAGCTTACAATCAAATCTGTGAGTAAAACATTTATTAATCTGAATGCTGCCTGAAAAATCGATGTAGTTAAATAATGATTTTGATGCAAAAGAGCCTCTCATCATGTAGGTTGCTCTATCTATCTAGAGCGATAGTTTATTTTATTGTGTGTTGTAATGAAATTTGTAAAAAGGACATTTTATCATCCAGAGGAATAAAAAGAACCGTAACTGTAGAGCCTGTTTGAAAGATTAAAGCACTTTCAGGCTGTTTTTGTACAGACCCAAGCGATCAAACTTTATTTGGACTCAGGGACAACAAACTCCAACTGGAACAGATCTTTCATAAAAAGACTCGAATGAATCAAAACTTTTGATACAACAATAAATCAGGGAAATATTCACCAAACCTACTAGAATGGTAGAAAAAACAACAAAGCAGATCAAACATTATAAGCAATAAAAAAATAAGCGTATGAAACTGTCAATGACTCCCTTGCGATAATAACTTTCACACGTTTTACTGCAACTTAAATTAATCATAACAAGAACCAAATCCAGAGGAAATGTTGTCCTTTTCCAATAATCTAAACTTACCTCAACTGTCTAAAGCAACAAAAACATCCGTAAGGCCCTTCTTCAAATGCCCCCCAAAAAATCCTTTCAACCTCATAACTTTCTTGCTGAATTCTACAAAATGTTTTGGTAGATGCCCTCAGCATTACTCAGACTAGTCAAGAAAATTAAGAATACATCCCAAATACCACCCATGTACAGAGCTGTGCTAACCATCCGATATAAACCAGAGAAAGCTTAAACCCATTGGCTACCGACCCCTTTTATTAATGAACATAAAGCTAAAAATCATTACAAAAACTTTAGCGACGAGAATAGAAACAGTGCTTCATCTTAGCTTCAACAAAAAGAACACAATAAACAGAATAAAAAGATCATTTACCCTCAATTAACAGCTTATTGATCTCAAATTAATCATATTTGTACACAATATAGATGTAAACTCTCTCTCTCCCTATTTGCAATTTCTTTTTACCACTTACACAAGCAATATGATAGAAAAGCACAATCCAAAGATTTTTTTATTGCAAATGCAAATTTATTAATGCAAATTAGTGTAAAATTGGTCTATGCGCTTATCATGTTTTATTATGCATGCAGTACCCAACAAATTTAGTTCAGTATAAACTTAAATGTTTAAAAACTTCTCAAAAATATTAAATCAAATAAATCTACCTTCAAATAATACTGTGGATTGTGCAGCTCATACCTCACTTCCCACGCTAAGGATTCGAAACATCAAGCACTGGGGTCCCAACATTTTCTCTCTTTCTTCAGTTATTCTCAGTTCATTACCGGCCACATCCCAAAACTGTAGAAGATAATCTTGGCCGCTGGTCAAACGTTCCACTTTCTCTTCTCGGATAAATAGCAACTGTTAGAATAAAAATCCTCCTACAAATAATTACTTCTTTTCAATGCTTCCTGTCACCCCAACAGAAAAAATGGTTTTAGTCTCTCAAGACTTTTTATTTGAAAAAAGAAAAATGACTAAAAAGTAACCTACCCCGCAAAAAAATAAATAAATCTATGGCAGAATGGAAGTATAAAATCTTTCAACTGCAGCTCAGTTCAATGATTGAATAGCTCAACAGCAAATGGATCCACGCTGGACGTGGGGGAAAAAGAAATCGCTTTATCAAGTTTACCTCTTAATACTTTACTAAAAAGTTTCAATTGATGGGGGAAAAAAAAAAATCAAATCTGATCTTTCCAACTGACAGTCAGAAGTCATGGAAATCACCAACGCCATCACAGCTCCTTGTAAATTACCCCCCCATATGGCATAATCCAAACTGCTATCGAAAAAGACCTTTTATCTTTGAGGGTGGGGCATGAATCTTCAAACCCGTGAATAATAACGATCATTTCAAAGCACTCAAAGAAAATACCAGTCACTATATAGTCATATGTCAACCAAATTACAAACCACTCAGAAACTGGAATTCCCCCACAGCAAACCAGATGCCATTATTTTCTTTCCCACAAATGTTACAGATGAATGAACTTTAACAGTTATATGGCAGACAATTGGTTTTGAGTGAGATATTTGTTGGAAAAAAATTGATATGCCAACAATAATAAGTAAAGAAAACTGGTTAACTGTTTTCTATTCTCTCTTATGTGCATATTTCAACACTTGCCTCACTGTCCTGTGTGATCTGCACCTCTTCTCCTTGTGGTACCTGGGCAATGTGCAACTGACCCTGTGGAATCTGCAAAGCAACAAAGACAGCGACTGAAGCAGGAACAATTACAGAAATATGAAAATGCAATCAACAAATCTGAAAAGTAATTTCTGTAACATCTGCTCACAATTAAATAACAGTTAAAAAGTTTGGTTTTAAAAAGAGAGAATTGTGGCAACAACACTGAAAGGCACCAATAACTCTTTCCATGCACAACAAATTAGACTCAGCAGTGATCTGCTAATCAGTATGATCAGGTTCAATCATGTGGCAAATGGAAATGATTCAAAGTTCACAAAAAGTTTCAAAGCAGTACTGAAACAGTGCAACACTCCTAAAGTTCATCGTTAAACTGCAATGTACTGAAATTGATTAAAAATAAGTAAGCCTCACAAGCATGGTACAGGAACGAAAAGCTGGCAATGACTAATCTGGCTTCAAACGAAAATAGCAGCAATTCTGAATAGCTGTAGGTGAAATAGATTTCTTCTTGTTTAGTTGTTAATGCTGGACTGCATCATTTAATACTTGTGTAAATTAAATACATCACAACAGCGCAATAAACTCATTCTCTCCTGTTCTTTTTACGAACAGACAGATTAATGGCTACCCCTTTTCAAAATAAACATAATCGGCCGGATTTTTGCCGATTAGCCGCTAATAATTTCTCATAAAACCGTAGACGCTGTTACTGTTGTGTTGGAGTTGCGTAAAATGATGTCGTTGCGCCATTTGTCCACTAGATGGAGCTCTGACTCAGTACTACCACATTAGGACAGCAGTACTACTTGTACTGCAGTAGCTACAGCCAGGCAACACCACGGTGGGGGAGCAGAGCGGAGCACGGCGACAGGTAAGTTTATTACAACGCTGTGAAATTAATAATAACTCAACATTAACAATAAGTTTTAGTTTAACTCGCTTTGCCATGTTTGTTTGTCTCTTTGCAATGTGTCATGATAGTGATGCGTGTTTAGTTGTGTCGGCATCTCTAAAGTTATGCTAACCTAGCATAAGCTACTCCATTTCTGTTTGCAATAACATCTCTGTGGTTATGCCAACTTAGCATGGCGTTAGCCAACAGCATAAAAGCCAGTAAGTATTTGCAGAAATAACGTAGCTGTACAAAATATTTGAGAGTACAGAACGACCGTCCGTCACTGCTTCGTCTGCGTGTTGTCGCGCATTTCTGAGTCTCAACACGCAGCTGATGGAGTGGAGTGATGGGGTCGACACAGGGGCGCCATGGGGGGAAAAGTTAGGAAGTTTCCAAGGGCCCATGACTGTGGGAGGCCCCAAAAAATGTGGAAATTATCAAACCTTCATTTCAAATAATATGTTAAGATGCATTTCAAATAGAACAAGAAAATGCAGTAGCAGAATAAATTACCTTCGTGTTCTCACTGGTTTTTCAACAGTAAACGGCAAAACAAAGCATGAATATATTGACCAACCCACCCCCGTGAAAGTGCAAGAAATGGTTTGGTCCTCAGGAACTGCCTCGGCGCATCAGTTCCCTGCCTGTCAGCACAGCGGTTTGCTGGTATCGGGCCTTTATTGCTGCATGCATTTCATTTGACAGAGTGACAGCTAATGAAACGACTGACCAAGAAAATGCGTAAATAAGCAGCAGTGTGGAAAAAATCCATCCGCGGACGAAGAATGCAGCGCCCCAACAAATCAAAGTATGATTTTCAAATGAGAACAGAGAGAAAGAGAAGAGATGAGCCAGTTTTCAAAGAGAGGTTTGTTGCCTGAGTAGTTAAAATGAACCTGTTGAGTGAAATAACCTAGCTATCTGCAGACTGTTACAACTTAGTTAATCCTCCTTAAGGTGGAAGTGGGATCATATGATTGACGATGCCGGGTAGTACTGTGTGTCTTAAACAAAAAGTGATTTCCCCTCTTTTTTTTCTTTCCAAGAAAAATTAAAGCAACCCTTACCGATGTTGCATTCTTACACTATTTTCCTAACAGGGTAAAATGCTATGAATGAGGTAATGGAACTCTAAAATACAAGACAGACCCACCATTAATCAAAATAAAATATTATTCCAATCTCTAAATATTCAATGAAAACTCCAACCAATCCTTGAAGTGGGGTGCACCTCAAGGATTTTCCAACGGACCTGCCTGTCAGACCTTTGATTCTGCATTGGGAGGTGGAGGGAATGAAGGGGTGTGTCTTAGGAGTGAGGCGGGACTGTTTATATTCAAATAATCTTGCTGTGCTTTCTGAAATGCAAGATCGGTAAAGGTTGCTTTAAACCAGGACTCTCCAGCATTCGTAATGAGCTTATTGTGTGCCTGTAACTAACATAGAACCCAAGCAAATAGGCCAGAAAACTCATAGAGCTGAGAATTTACATTTACATAACCAGACCAGGCAAAACATAGTTCTCAGAACATCACTTGAGTGTTATTAATTGTTTAGCAAGATACTTATATTAAATAACTGTCCTTGTCCCTCCTTAATCATATGTAAACAGATGATCCGCCAGCAGCAGCCCCATCTCTTCAACCCCCACCCCCCCTTCCTGTGAAGAAGGTAAGCAACATTGGGACCAGTTGGCATCATTACAGAGTCTGCTGTGGGCAGTGTTGTTTTCGTTAACGGTGACGATGACGAAATCATTTCGTTGACGCCCCTTTTTTTCATGACGATGACGACACGATGACGAGCTAAACATGTCTCTTTGATGACTAAAACATGACGGGACGTGTGTAAATTTTCATTGACGAGACGAGACTGGACGAAAATGTGAATCTCTGGTCTGTCAGACGTTCATAATGCAGGAAATGTCCACCTATTCTGCATTAATCTGTCTGTCAAAAGTTAAAAAGTAGTTGCATCCTTACTCGCATCCGCCCGAACCGAGACCGGCGAACCGCGGCTCTTCCTGTCAAACCTGACCCGCATGTCGCACATTAATATCTTAAATTCACAGCAGTCTCTGTCATTTTGCCACGTAGGGGCTTTATCTATGTGATTCAGAGATTCCAGCATAAAAGATCATCATCCCTGGTTGTAACAGTGTTCGCTGTTCCCATTACCAGCAGCGCCTCTGTCTCTGCCTGATCTGGAAACCATCCCAACGTTTGATGTTTAAAACGCGTCTTGTTCAACGAAAAAGAAACATATTCTCACCGCCACCCGCCCGAACTACATAAATATCCGCCCACACCTTAACCATGATATTAATCTTTGTCATTTCTATCTGCTAAACAGCGTTAGGGTTTGGGTTTAACAATATCCACTTTTCAGTCATCGGGTTTGGGAGCTCTTCCTGTGCGTGTTGTTGGTTTGCGTATGTCCTTTGTGTAAAATATCCTGTAACCGTGGTAACCAGAAGCCCTTGTCAGAAACGAGCAGACATGGCGGCTTCCATGGTTTCGGCAGTGAAACTTGTCTATATGTGATCATAATATATTAAGAATGCAACTATGCCAAAGATGGCATGTTTTACATCTGATTTTTATCTTTGTTCAAATGAGTGACTTAAAGGCAAAGAAAATAATTGAATAGAGAAAATGGGATTAAATGTTAAAGGGCATCAGAGGACTTGCCAATAACTTCACTTATGTTTATATATAGCATACACATATGTCCTAAATCTAATGATAAAGTAATCTGTGCAACAGGTAGCTAGTATATTAAAAGACACACTACACAACTTTTAGCCATTTTCTCAGTAACGCGCCCCCTATCCACAGCTAAACTGGCATCCATCTTCATCTTACCTGTACTGTGAGCTCACTAGCCAGTAAAAAACAGTCTTGTCTTATCTTTTGTTCTGTAGTCTCCTCTCTTTATTTTCCTCTCTTCCTCAAATAATATTTTCTTGCATTTCTTTGCTGAATCCGCCATGATGCACGCTCAAAACACTCGGTGTGTTTATATCTGTTTGATAGAACACGTCTTGGTGCAGAACCATTTGTCGACTGCAACGTCATGCAGATGGAAAAAGCTTCACAGTGCAGTTTCTCAGCCTTGGGACACCACTGGGCAGTGACGGCTCGAGCAATGCGCATAATAAATGTTGGTGTCCCATCAAAACGAGTCAGAAACACATATTTTTAAGGTCGAAAAGTTATGTTGTAGTTTTTTAATGCAGGCTCCATAAATTTAAATTTAAGATAAAGTAAAAGTTAATTTTTTTCATATATTTTTTAAATAGATATGGTCAATGAACAAGTTATCATCTTTTTTTTGGTTTGTGTGGTTGGTTCTTTTGTTTTTGCCAAATCCATCAGAATTTGCAGCGGCATCAAAAAATCCCACCTCAATCAGGCTCTAGTTTGTGCATCATGTACTTGGCAACTCTGTAGAAATCAAACAAGTATTTTCTGGAGCAGCCAGTAAAGAGCTGAAAAACTCATCCTAGTGAATAACACTACCAGAGAAAAGTTTGGACACCTTCCTCATAAAATCTAATTGAGAGGTGTGTCCAAACTTTTTGACTGGTAGTGTATAGATTTAGCTTTGCAGCACAGTCATTAATCCATGTGTGCATCAGCGAGAGAGGATATCATTCTCTATATTTTTTTTTTCATTAAAAAAAAAAAAAAAGTGAGCTTTTACAATACTGAATTTCCCTTCGGTGATGAATAAAGTATTTTTCATTTCATTTCATCTATTGTTCAATTTGTACAATTGAACCATGTTTATAATCAGCACTACTTTCTCTTTAGTTGGTAGACTTGCTTTTGTAATTCATATACTTTACTTGTAACTCAAAAAAAGAACTCCATTGTAAGTAGTAACATCGCAGACAAATGTCACCAGCTGTTGAACAATGTAAGCATTTACAGACTAAACCTTTAAACTTTACACTAAAACCTTCTAATCCAAAGAATTAACATAACCTCAAAACCTCTGGCTATGATGACAGATTAACTAGGCCTGTACTGTGCGTCAAAGTAAATATTCTGGTAATTTCAGGGAACCTCTTCAATGGCACACCCATTGTGTTGGTGTGGGCTTGAACTGGATGCGCGTCCACTGCATCTGTTCAAAACCAGCTCATCACTTATTCACAACTTACTCCTTTATTGAAATAAGTTGGTCTATCTTTCCCCAAAATGCGTTAATTGCCTTCAGTGCATCATTAATTGTATGAAGCTTGTTCATGTAATCAGTGGAGGGGAAAAAAGGAGAGGCTAAGGTTAAGATACACAGAAAAAATATT